>OY821517.1:137519716-138202216 GCA_963682025.1 Cordilura impudica
TTTTATGAAAATTTGTTTAAATAAGTAGACCGACTATACGATTCCCAATACCATGAGTTTCGAGAAAAGTTCGTTGATCTAACTTTACTGAAGTCACAATTGGATAATATCATGACATTTTTGTTGTCCCAGCAAATATTTTTAGGTGCAAATAAAAATTCAGTTATTATCCGAAGAAATATTAACCCTATATTTTTCAACAGTTTTCCAAAGCACATGATTCGTTTCGTAGTTTCTCTCTCTCAAGTTCAAAAAGTATTATATACATTCGTAATTTTATATTTTCATTGTTTACAAAAAATAACAATAAAATAAAAAACAAGTAAGAAAATTATAGTCGGTCTAGACCGACTCTACGATACCCTATACCATGCCTTTAGAGACCCTATCTCTCAGGCCCAACTAACTGGATATAGAAAATAGGCATAAACCAAATTTGAGTGGGATTTTTATTAATTTTTTCGGCTGCAGATATGAAAAAGTTCATATCGGATTCTATATCTATATGAGGACTAGGCCCAAAAATGGACCGATCCTGACCGTGTTTGGTAAAGTCTCTTGTATTTTGCAAAAATATATACAAACAAAATTTGAGAAGAATCAGTGCAATATTTTTGTTTTTTGATAGATTTAAGTGAAGATCGGGAAGCAGCTCTATATGGGGCCTATGACTAAGAGTTGTCTAATAGGCATCATTTTTGGACTACTGATTAATGGATGTAATAAACATATACAAACCCAATTTGACTAAGATTTGTATGATAATTTGGATCTAATGGCAATATATGTTGATTTCATAGGGATCATTTGTAAGGGCTAGGTCTGAACATGGACCGCTTCTCACCAATTTCAATGGCGTTCATCCCATGGCCGATAAAAGATCAAATACCAAATTTCATCAAAATATATTCATATTTGCGACCTGCAGTTTGATTACAAGCTTTACATGGACACACAGACGGACGGACGGACGGACGGACGGACATCGTTAAATCGAATCAGATTGTGATTCGGTATAATTAAAGATGGGTGTAGGTCAAATATTTTTGGTTGTTACAAACAGCAGCACAAAATCATTGTACCCAAACCACATAGTGGTAAAGGGTATAATAACAGTTTTTTTTAATGATTATTGTATGAATATTGCCAGCAAACAAAAGCAATTTGATAAATATGCTTACCGCTTTTTTATTTGCTTTTGCTTTTTAAGATAGCGTAGATGAGCTATTAATATACAAAAATTTGTGCACAAGCCGAACTCGTACAGATGGCAATCAAGACTTTAATGATGGCAACAATGGCCTGTTTTTATAGCCAAATATCTTTAGAACATTTGAAATATCTAGACGCAACCTAGATGTTTTATTGTAGAAGCAAAAATCAAATCAAATCATCTAGACAAAGACGACAAACTAGTATTGAAATTAGAGAACTAATTACTAAACATGCCAAAGAGTGAAAATTGTGCGTAAAATCTCGAAGATGGTTGAAATGCACGAAATCCTACAAACTGGTGCATATTTTCTAAATAAATCCTTTTGTAATGCATCAAAACTTGCTTCTGTAGGTGAAAACCCTTTGTTTTGAGAGTATTTTTTTTTTTGTTAGTTTATTTAAATTGCAATCTATCTACATACATACGATAATAAGCAAGTTTGATGAAAATCTAATAATAACATTTGTAGATGTACTCCAGAAAGTACAACTATAAGTTCAGAAAATCTTCTGTTTAACAGATATAAACAAACATATTTACAGTATTTATAACGAGAAAACTTAAAAGTAAATAAATTTAAATTTACTAATAAATTTAAAATATTTACATTTGTAACATAAATTTAACTTATATTTAACTAACAAGATTTAAATATTCTTACAGTATTTACATATAAACAATATACAAAGATAAAACAAACAAAATATTGATTGTTAACAAATATTTAATTTCGAAAAGGAAGGTCTAAGATGTGGTATCTTTTCAGTCTATGCAATTCATTTGAATCGTCCAGTAATGCAATAGCTAGAGGGTTAACATGGTTACTAAGTCTAGTCAAATATTTCTCACTTAAAGTTTTTATTACTTCCTTAACAGTTTGAATTTTAAGGTCGTTATGTATTGCTTCGTTTGTAATAAACCATGGAGCTTGAACAATAAGTCTTAGGGTTTTGGATTGATATCGTTGAAGTATCTCAATGTTTGAGTTGCTTGCGGTTCCCCAGAGCTGTACGCCGTAGGTCCATACAGGTTTCAAAATTGCTTTATAAAGTCTTAATTTATTTTCTATATTCAGTTGTGATTTTGGACCGAGTAACCAGAAAAGTTTTCTATTTTTCATGTTTAAACGTTGCCTTTTGGCTTTTATGTGTTGCTTCCATGTTAGACAACGATCCATGTGCATTCCAAGGTACTTTACACAATCCTTATTAGGGATTTGCATATTATTTATTGTAAGGCTAGGACAATCTCCTCTCCTTAGAGCAAAAGTTACGTGTACAGATTTTTCTGCGTTTACTTTAATTTTCCATTTTCTTAGCCAGGATTCTAACAAATTTAACTCATTTTGTACACAAGTGGAAGCCATGGAACAGGATTCATCTGTAGCTAATATTGCAGTGTCATCTGCATATGTTGAAACGCTTACTTGGTCCAAAACTGGCATGTCTGCTGTAAAGATCGTGTATAACACCGGGCTAAGAACGCTGCCCTGAGGGACGCCTGCTCTTATATCTAGAATATTAGATTTCTCATCTTGAATTTTTACGTAAAACATTCTATTCTCTAAATAAGATTTGATGATGGAATAAAAGGTAGCTGGAAGAAGTCTTTTTATTTTTGATAACAGACCAGTGTGCCACACTCTGTCAAATGCCTGTTGTATATCTAAGAAAACTGCAGAGCAGTATTTTTTTTCTTCGAAAGATTTTCGTATAACGTTTATTACACGGTGGCATTATTCTAGTGTACCGTGGTTTTGTCTGAACCCAAACTGGTGTTCGGGAATAATTTTCAGATTTTCTAGACGCAAAAATATTTTTTCGAATAGTTTTGGAAAAATACTTAAAAGGCTTATTGGTCTATATGAAGTGATTTCGTTTTCTGGCTTATTTGGCTTTTTTATCATAATAATCTCAGCGCATTTCCACTGCGATGGAAAGTGATTTAATTGTAAAATTGAGTTATAAATCTTTGTTAGGAATATAATGGCTTTTTCTGGAAGATTTTTAATAACTTTCCCGTCTATATTATCATATCCGGGAGATTTTTTGATATTCAAAATTTTTATTTCGGCTTTGATTTCCGAAGGCGAAATATGTTTTATTGGCAAGCTCATTTGGTATGGAGCATCTAGATAACGGGCAATTTCTTCATCTACCGCAGAGTTATCGAATGGGTGAATTTCAAAAGTTTTAAAAAGATGTTTGGCAAAAGCTTCTGCCATACTTGCATCAGATCGACACCATGTACCACTATCATCTTTGAATGGGGGATTTCTTTTCGTTGGTCTTTTCAAAAATTTTGTTACTTTCCTCAAATTGTGCCCATTATCATTATCTGTATTTATATTGTCGAAAAAATCTTCAATAGATTTATTTTTTAAGTTGGCTAAATGAATTCTAAGATTTGTTGTTGCATGGTTTAGTAACCTTTTGTCGTACGGATTTCTGCTTAGTTGCCAAGTTTTTCTTAATCTTCTTTTAGTTCTAATAAGCTCGCGTGTTTTCTGATGAAAGTTTAACTTTGTTTTCTAAGTCTGAAATATTACATTTTGGATTTGACATAAAAGCAGCTTCATGTACCATGTTAGTGAGTAGTTCCACAGCGTTATCCAGTTCCAAATTATTTGTTATAGACAAACTTAAATTTAGATTTTTGTCTAACCAATAAGCAAAAGACTCCATATCAGTTTTGTTTGTAATGAGTTTCTGGTTCTTATATGTAAGTTTAGTCGAAGTGTTGTATGATAATATAACTGGTGAGTGGTCTGAACTTAGATCGAAATTTTCCATAATACCAAGTTGATTAATGGGTATTCCCGCAAATACAAAAAAGTCAATTATATCTGGAGTTTTATTTTGATCGGTAGGCCAATATGTTGGTTTACCCGTTGAGAGTACAGATATGTTTTTTATAGTGAGACACTTATGAAGCTCTCTACCTTTAGGGTTAATAAGACGTGAACCCCACCAAGGGCGTTTGGCGTTAAAATCTCCACCCACTATAAACCTTGGACCAAGTTTGTTAAAAAAGTTTTGGTAGTCCTCACATTTTATATTGTGACGAGGTGGACAATAAATTGAACATACGGTTACTGTGTTGTTGTTGCACTTTAGTTTTATACAGGCGGCTTGTAACGATTCATTTAGTATTGACTCACCAAGTTCGTACTTTATAACTGATTTTATTAAAATTGCTGAACCTCCGTGAGCTCTTTCACACACTTCTTAGTGAAGTGTGTTTCGGATATTAAAAATATATCAATATTGTTTGTCAGTAGGAAAATTTCGACCTCCCGTAGGTGGTTTGAGAGACCGTTAGAATTCCATGTTGCTAAACGTAGATCTATTGACATAATTTGGTACACAAAACTGACATCATATTTAGTAATGTGTTTGTCAGCTCCATTTGTTTGGTTAATAGTGTTTCTATTTTTTTTAAAATAGAGTTTTCATTTTCGTTGATAGAGTTGGAATTGCCTTTAAGAGCTTCTGAATATGTTACATTTGGCGTGTATTGGGTATTGTTGTTATTTACCACGTTCGTTTGAGGCATGTCTTCATTAACGAAACTTTGCTTTCTGGCTTGTTCAAAATTTGAAATTTTGCTTTGTAGTTTTCTTTTAATTTGTTGATGAACAACACATCCTCTGTAACTAGCAGGGTGTGATTCCAGGCAATTTGCACATTTAGCTGGAGTAGATTTACTCTTTGTACATTCAGCTGTGATATGATTTGCACCACATTTGACGCATTTGAATGGTTTATTGCAGTAGGACCTAGTATGACCATACTGTTGACAACGATGACATTGTGGAATGTTTCTAGTTTTACGCAATAATTGCATTATTAATGTGGGTTAGGTTATATATTTCCTTATTGTTATCACTCGGCTCAAGGTCGACAAAGAACATAGAAAGAGGTTGCTTTGTTAAATTACTGGCTATGTTAGAAATATTTCTTACTTTGTGTCCAAATTTTTCGATAAATGTCTTCTTCAGGAAATACGTTTGACTAACCTGTTGTTGATGTGATAATGGACCATTATATATCTAGTATCTTCAAAGGAAAATTTGCCAAAAAGTGTAAATGTTGCGATGGCTGTTGCTTTTATCAGGACATTGATCCATAACCCCACCACAGAGGCCTGACAGAAATCGTATGTACAATTTGCGGGATTATCTCAACAAAAATATTTTGGAACACATGGTTCCAGGAAAGCTAAGTTGGAATGGGAAACCATAGCAAGTCTATCGACCAACTTAAAATCACTCCGTGACTGTGCATGACTATGCGTGATAGTGCGTGACTACCCCAAAATTAATTTTTGGCCACAACAAGTCTATGCACAAAGTTTCAAATCAATCGGATGAGAGGAAATGAGGTTCTAATGTATCCGTGACTGTGCGTGACTACCCCAAAATTAATCTGTAGTCACAAGAAGACTATGGGCCAAGTTTCAGATCAATTGGATGAGGGGGATGGGGTTGCCCCACAACAGACAGACAGAAAGTATGAGTTAAAAGAAAGAGTTTAAAAAATTATTTTATTATATCATTTTTGCAGTTTTTGCGAGCTTGGCTTGGAGTAACTGTACCAACGAAATTTGAGAAAAATTTGTGCAATATTTTTGTTTTTCGATAGATTTAAGTGAAGAGCGGGAAAAAGCTTTATGTGGGGACTATGAATAAAAATGGTCTACAGGGTTCATTTTTTTATTACTGATTTATGGACATAAATAATAACCGCAGCTATTTATATGATAATTTGGATGTAAGGGTAATTTAAATTGATCTTATAGGGGTCATTTGGGGGACTAGGTCTGAACATGGCCTGATTTTCCCGAATTTCAATACCTTCGTGGTATGGCCGACAAAACTCATCCAATTATATTTATATTTAGGGTTTCATTACGAGGCTTACGTGGATAGGCAAGCAGAGACGCAGATACGGACGGATGGACGGACAACGCCAATTTGATTCTGAAAAATTCGAAATTTGATCTAATATAAGATGGGTCCACGTTAATTTTTTTTTTTGTAGTTGCAAACAGTGCCACATACCCATTCTACCTTGACCACAAAGTGTAATACGGTATAAACACCTAAGTATCTCAGTAGCTATGTTCTGCAACTCACACATCGGAAAGTTTTCACATGGAACGTATAAAAATGAAACAAAAACGTTGCGAACTGACACAAAATACTGTTTCTCGCATTCGACTGGTTCTGTAACTTGATTTTGTGAGAACTGTCTGTCACGTAACGTTTTTTCTCACATTTATTGGAAAAATGAGAAAAAAGTGTTTCTGTAAAGTAGGCGTGTGAAAAGATTTGAAATTGAACTGTCAAATTCACTTACATATATTAATTATACCCTATACCACTATGTGGTTTGGGTATAATGACTTTGTGCTGCTGTTTGTAACAACCAAAAATATTAGACCTAGACCCATCTTTAATTATACCGATCGAATCAGAATCACTTTTTGAGTTGATTTAACAATGTCCGTCCGTCTGTGTGTCCATGTAAACCTTGTAATCAAACTGCAGGTCGCAAATATGAATATATTTTGATGAAATTTGGTATGTAAGCTTTTATCGACCATTGGATGAACGCTATTGAAACTGGTGAGAATCGGTCCATGTTCAGACCTAGCCCCCATACAAATTACCCCTATGAAATCGACATAAATTGCCATAAGATTTAAATTGTCATATAGATCTTACTCAAATTGGGTTTGTATGCGTTCATTACATCCATTAATGAGTAGTCCAAAAATGATCCCTTTGGCCCCATATAGACTGCTTCCCGATCTTCACTTAAATCTATTAAAAACAAAAATATTGCACTGATTCTTCTCAAATTTTGTTTGTATATAGTTTTGCAAAATCCATTTTTGGACCAAGTCCCCATATAGATATAGCATCCGATATGAACTTTTTCATATCTGCAGCCAAAAAAATTAATAAAAATCCCACTCAAATTTGGTTTTTGCTTGTTTTCTATGTCCAGTTAGTTGGGCCTAATAGATAGGGTTTCTAAACGCATGGCATAGGGTATCATATAGTCGGTCTAGACCGACTATAATTTTCTTACTTGTTTTTTTTTTATCTTATGGTACAAGTATTATCCAATGGAATATTAACGGATACTACAATAAACATAAGTAACTACGAATACTACACAAATAATTGTAACTCTACTCGAGCAAAAGGGGGTACAGCAATATTAGTTAAAAAGTCCATACAACACAGCCTTTACTATCCAAATACAAGTTTTTACTCAGTAGGAGTAAAAATTGAAGCAGAAGTAAAACTCAATATAATTTCCATATATATACCACCAACTCAAAATATCTCGATGATAAACTTAAACAATTTATACAACTACCTTGACTCAACAACCTTAATCGTAGGGGACTTAAATGCCCATAGCACCATTTGGGGTTCAGATAATACCGATGCTCGAGGAAAATTAATAGAACAATTCTACCAGCAATCAAATTTAGTTATCTTGAATAATGATAAACCCACACACTACTCAACACACTCAACATTTACCCATGTCGACATTTCTCTGGCTTCAGCAGTCTTAATTCCTTTTATAACATGGAAAATTGATTCTCAACTCCATGGTAGTGATCACTATCCCAAATACACCACTTACAACAAGAACCCCAATATGAATAACACATCAAACAAATTCACCAGATTTAAAACCCATATGGCGAACTGGCCTAAATTTTCAAATTTAGTTCATTCTAAATTCAATAATATCAATATAACAAATAACAACAATAGAGATGCTGCAACATTTAAAAAAATTATTATAGCTTCAGCAAACGAGACAATTCCCAAAAATACTAATAATACAAAAAAGAAAAAAGTCCACTGGTGGAACAAAAACTTATCAATTTTAAGATATAATAAACTAAAAGCCTGGTATTTATTTGAGAACAATCCTTCTACTGAAAATAAAATTGAGTATCGTAGAGCTAATGCTTTATTTAAAATCAAGCAAAAGTAGCCAAAATAAACAGTTGCTACGACTTTACGTCCAGTATAAATCCAAACTCTTCTACCCAAACATTGTGGCGTAACGTTAACATATTATATGGAAAATTTAATTCACATGAAATACGTTGTATAGAACAGCAGAACAATACTTATACTGAACCACATCAAATAGCCACTATCCTCGGCAAAGAGTGGTGTTTCCAAAGTAGTAATTCAAACTTCAGCCAATGTTTCATAAATAGTTAAATGTCAACAAATATTTTGTTAAACTACACACCTAACACCTCCGCGAAATTCATAGATTCAAACATTACCATTATGAAAATGAACTCAGCACTGAATTCCTTAAAAGGAAAAGGTCCAGGATTCGATAAAATCAATTACCCTATGTTAAAAAATATGTCAAATACAGGAAAAGAATTCTTGCTAGCAATTTTTAACAACATATTTGTTTCTGGAAACATACCGCAAGATTGGAAAATTTCGAATATAATACCAATTTTAAAACCTGGTAAAGAAAAAAACAAAGTTAATAGCTACAGACCAATTTCTCTGCTTTCTTGCGTAAGTAAGCTGCTAGAAAAAATAATCGCTAAAAGACTAGCTTGGTACCTACAAAAAAACAAGCTTATACACCCAAAACAAGTTGCTTTTAAACAATGTAAAGGCACCAATGACGCACTTCTATTTCTGGACCAACAAATTACAAAAGCATTATCCACCAGAAACAATATATCAATAATTTCAACAGATTTTGAAAAAGCATTTGATAGAATTGGAGTTCATGGTATAATTACACGGCTTAAAGAATGGCGCATCGGTTTTACAATGCTTAAATTTATCTACGGATTTCTAACAAATAGAAAATTTAGAGTACGGGTTAACAACTCATTCTTAACAGTTCTACCGTTTGAAAATGGTATCCCACAAGCATCACCTATTTCAGTCATTCTGTTCCAGATTGCATATGAAAAAATCAATTCTATACTTCTCAAACACCCAACGTTCAATCACTGTATGTACGCAGATGATTTATGTATAATAATAAAACATAAACATTCTATTGACCAATCTAATATAGACAATCTGTTTTCAGATTTAAAAAATTGGTGTGACGAATATGGAGCTAAAATATCTTTTGATAAGACTAAAGTTATCCACTTCTGCCGTAAAAGAGCATGTATAAAACCTAACATAATAATACAAACACATATAATTTACTTACTAGAAGAAATGAAAATTTTGGGTTTGATTTTCGACCAAAAATATAATTGGAAAAAACATATAACCTATCTCAAAAATTCGCTGGAAAAAAGATTAAATCTAATAAAATGTATATCCACATCCAAATACGATAATTAATATTATAAAATCATTAATTATTTCAAAAATCGAATACGGACTTCCAATTTATGGACACGCCGTAAAAGTAGATTTAAGCAAAATCCAATCAACATATCAGGCAGCTGCAAGATTCGCTCTCGGAGCTTTTAAATCAACACCAATTCGAAATTTACTGACTGAAACGGGACTACTTTCCCTAGACAATCTCATTGAGCTAAATACAGCCAAATTAATAACAAAACTACTATTAGCGGCTGAAAAAGGGATACTGCATTATAACTTCAAATCAACTAGAAACAAAAAATTAAAGTCTGCCGTTCAACGCATGATAGATTATATTCCTTTATTTAATATTGACCCTAAACCAAAAATGAAATATAATTGCTTACGTCCACCATGGCTATTGCCTGAAGACAGCATTATTATGAGTTTTCCAAAACAAACAACATCTATTGATACATATATTGCTCACTTTCATACGATAAAGGAGCAATATAATAAAAGTAAATGGAAATTTTGTTATACCGACGGTTCCAAATCCAACATAGGTGTCTCTTATGCTGTGATAGACAACAACTACAATACTGTCAAATACGGCATTATCAACGAAAACAACTCAATTTTTTATGCAGAAGCAGAAGGGATACTAAACGCTATCCTATGGGCAAAAAAACAAAGAACAAAATACATCATTTGTACGGATTCAAAATCTAACGTTACAGCAATACAAAATTTTTTAAATTCAGAAGATATAATCAGTGAAATAAGGTACAATCTAATTCGTTTCTCTGATAAATTAAAACTTATGTGGATACCAGGTCACTTAAACATTACAGGAAATGAAAAAGAAGATGAAATCGCCAAAGAAGCCCTCAACCTTCCATTAATAATGAGCGCAACCCAAAATAAAAAAAATTAATACATACAATAATCGGAATTAATTTCTCCAACAAACAAAAACTTTCTTGGAATATTTATGGGCACTTCTACAAACAATCTAACACAGATGGAATAGCACCTTTATACCCAACTAACACTCCAAGAGTACAACTACAAAAATACATTAGAATGAGACTAGGTCATTGCCTTTTGACACATCAACACCTTATGGAAAAGAAACCAGCTCCTCAATGTATTTTCTGCCATGGATCCACTTTAACAATAAATCATATTGTCAATAATTGTATTCCTATGAAATCTATTTGCAATAACCATAATTATAGTTTAGCTAACATACTTGCAGAAGTTACAAAAGACAATATTAATAGCCTCATAAAACTTTTAAGAGAACTGAATATATATAACACTATCTAATCATTTTCTTATATATATATAAAAAAAAAAAAAAAAAAAAAAATAGCATATTATAACATATCTTTAATTATCTATGAATTCCTTTCCTAAAAATTAATTTTAAAATTAATACTAATCTTCCATCAAACATGAGCTGATGGCCTTAGTAGCTAATGCTCAAAAGCCACTAATTATATATTAATTTATCTTATATATATTTACGCTGATCCCTGACTCACTGACTGACTGACTGATTCTGTAACGCTGAAATAATACACATAGAACTCCCTACAAAGCTATGCGAAATACACACACAAAATTTAATGTTTCTCATTTTATACAAACCCACACACAATTTTCTCTCTTCTATGTTACCGACCAGTGCTGCTAATAAAATCTTCTGAAAATCGACAATTTTGGAAACTAAATCACCAAAATCGTCATTTTTAAAATAAGAAATTGTCAAGAAAATAAAAATAAAACACGACAAAATATTACAAAAGGAAACAATAAAATTTATTTATATAATTCATATTACGAATATTATTACAGCATTGGTTATTTCTACATATAAAAATGTATTAGTGGTGAAATTTCAACGGAAAAAATTTAACACAGCAATCAACTAAATAATTTTATTGATATGTATCTATAACTGAAACATATAATATAGGTTTAAAGTATCGCCGTAATTAAAACTTAAATCTTAAATAGAGATGCTGTTCAAGGTATTTCCGTTTTGAAACGACTTGACCCAGAATTAAATCTATACATATTTTGTAATTTCCATTTACACTGAACAAAAACTATCAATTTTCGATAAACAACCCATTAATTGTTAACCCTTGAAATCGAAATTTTTATACTACTGAAAATTTTAAATCTTCAATCATCATTTTAACAAATTTAACAAATCATTTTAACAAATTGAAAAATCGTCGAAATTACAATAAGTTGTCTAAATTGGCAACACTGCTAACGACAACAGCACTACATATGCAGATTTCGTGTTACATATGGAATAAATTGAGCCCAAAAAATGCATCAAAAAATTAATTAATGAAATTTTAAACATTTTTATTTTTCTCATTTAACGTCGTCCGAAATTCATACATACTTCTTTTATCAAACTAAAGTTTTCCGTTTGCCTGTTTTGTTTTTCATCTCAAAATTGTTTTGTATTGTTAGTAGAGCTTTCGGTCAGGTTCTCTGATGGCCAGCACTTACCAAAGAGTAAGCTTTTTTGATAAATATTTGAGAAAAAGAGATCTTCAATGTGGATTTTGTTGTTGTCCAACGTATGATTTCGTTATAGCTCTGTATTGAAAAGCCCTTGAAAAAATAGTGCAATATTGAGTTTAAAATTTAAATTATTGTAACTTTGCATAATTAAATTACATTGTAATTTTAGAGAGAGGTGGGAAAATAATTTTTTTTCACTCATAATATTAATTTTTGCATAATTTGCTTTAACAAAAATTTAGGCAAACCTAAATTACGTAAATAGGTATATTTAAGATTTTAATTTGAATAATTTATTGATATTATCATGGAAGAATTAAAGGCGATTTTTTTTAAGTAAAACTAATATGCGCTTATTTTTTCTTTTTTGGATTTATAGATAACTTTGCAAAAAATGTAGTTCTTTTTTTTCAGTTTACAGTATGATGAAATATGAAATATTTTTTCTTTTTTATGTAGGTGTATTGGTATTTGTATTTCCTTAAGGGGTGGTAGGTTTTAAAACCTTTTTTTGCATTTCTCTTCCTGAATGCACAACATGTCGAGAGTGTTGTGTCAATATTTTAAGTAAATCAGAGCAAAACTTAAGCGACCGTCCTCATACGGTATATATTAGTATATAAATCCGTTTTTAAAAAACTTTAAACCAATTTTTTCGCAAATAAATGTTCGAAGTCCGTGAACATCATAACTCAAAATCTTCTTGACCGATTCTTTTGAAATTTTAGACACTATATCTACACATTAATCATAAGGTAACCACGAAGGTTTTTTTTAATTCCATTTTCTTCCCCATTTTTTAACAAAAAATTCCCGAAATTGTATAGCAAAAATCGTTTTTCACTTCAAATTTCTGCAAAAAAAAAAAAAAAATGAAAAACTCTTCGTCACTACTTCAGGAAACACGTCACCTTTTGAACGCATTTCGAATTTTTTATTGCACTGGTCCGGTAACGAGATATGATGATCACCGCAAAACAACAACGTCTCGGGATATTGGCTGTTACGGACTTATTTATTAAAATTTTTAGTTGAAAATTTTTTCAAAGATTAGAAACTTAAGAAACTTAGGAACCTTGCTCTAAAACTTTTGTTTTTCTATGCTATTTTATTTTTTCTACAATAAAATGGAGTTCGGTTATAATGAACTCGGCGGGACCGGTCAAATTAGTTCGTTATAGACCAAGTTCGGTAACCATGGTCCGGTAACGAGTTATGATGATCACCGCAAAACAACAACGTCTCGGGATATTGGCTGTTACGGACTTATTTATTAAAATTTTTAGTTGAAAATTTTTTCAAAGATTAGAAACTTAAGAAACTTAGGAACCTTGCTCTAAAACTTTTGTTTTTCTATGCTATTTTATTTTTTCTACAATAAAATGGAGTTCGGTTATAATGAACTCGGCGGGACCGGTCAAATTAGTTCGTTATAGACCAAGTTCGTTATAACCGTAGTATTTTTTTGTTTTGTCCGAAAGGTTTAAAAACTTTTTTTATTTGAATAAGTTTATTTATTTTGATGCATCTTAAAAAGTTATAAAACATAAATTAAATTATTAAAAAGATACATATTAATAGTTTGTCTTAATAAGACTAAAATTTCCGAGTTTCTATCAAAATAAAATATTTTTTTAAAACCATATAATATTAAAAACTCCTTATGTATAGAAGCAGAAAGTATAAAGCAAAGGTTGGCTACTGGACCTTTTGCAAAACTTCATTTGAAAATCGAAGTTTTTGGTTTGTATTTTTTACAACTGTTTTTCGATTTTTTTTTTTTTAAGAAATTTTAAAAACATTAAAATTAATTTTTTTTAAATATATAAAATATAAGAAAATTCTGAAATAAAATAAAAGTTTGTTTGTTAAAGTCAAAATAAACGGGCGCCTAGGCGCCACACAATCCTCTAGTTATTATGTAGTTAACAAATAAATAAATAAATAAAAATCACTCAGAACTGAAATCTATGCGAAATGAGTTTTTAAATTCAGTTCTTAAAAAAAAAATATTGTATATACACATACAAGATGGCATCGAATATTGGAGAAAAGGTAAGAAATATGTTAATTTTTTATTTATCATTTACTTTTAGTATTTACATTTAAATTTTTGTTTTTGCAATTATTCAGAATGTGCAACGAATTTTCAAAATTCAAAAAAAAAAAAACTTGTGGAGTACGTCGTCTAATTAAATTTTAAAGAAAACCCTGATCTTCATTATGTCGGCACGAATTTATGATGGTCTGCTCCAGAAGTATGGCAGAAGATGTTATAGATAGCAAAACGGAAATATTTAGCTTTGTTCTAATCATATACATAATCATATAGCGTTGGTACCACCACACAGCTTAAACTTGAATGATACTGAAACTGTAACAATATCGGACAATGATGATAAGGATAAAGAAAAATCATTCTGAGACAATATTCACTTATATAAACACTTTTTAAGTAATTGTATATGCATTTTTTAAGCACTTATATATACTTTTTAAGTAATTTTATTAAAGTAACAGACAGTTCTTAAATATATTGATTCTTTGATTTTTGGAAATAATGTGAGCAATAAATTAGTTTTACATTTTTGAAATTTTAACTTAATTCATTTACATTATTTTTTTTTTTTTTAATTTATACATTTGTACGATTTTTAATATAACTTTTTAATATTTTTTTTTTTACCTTAAAACATTCTCTTGCTTTAACTAGCTCCAGCTTTACGATTGTGATTAGCTCTAGATGATTTATTACGTAGAATATCTTTTTATTGGCCCTGACCATTACTGAGCCCCACCACATTACGCGGCTGTTGTGGCATAAAATAACCCTTTTGAGCATATTTAGTCTCACGTTTAGCTTCATAACGAGCTCTTGCGTGTTCTGGATTTTCACAAAAATTCATACATTTATTACGTTGGTTATTATGCTGCTGTCGGGTGTTGGAATCTTTCACTTGACTTTCGCTTTCATCTTCCGATACATGAGCCACGTTAGCTAACACTTTTTCATGTCTTTTGATTTTATAACTCTTGTTTAACTTTCCAACAATGCCTCAAAACTATCATCGTATTCATCATCATATTCTTCACCATATTCTGGATCTCTTTCGCTAATCATGGAATATTCTTGATAACGATGTTTAATTGCGGCCAAGTAACTTTTATCGTCTAGCACTTGGAAAACCCTTACCCTGCTTAATAATACATTGAGGATTATCTTGGTTCATTATATCATATTTATCACCATCGAAAACATTATAATGTTCAATACCGCTTTCTTGATAGAACTTGTCTTGTGGATCGGGTGGTATATAAACTTCATTAACATCGGCTTGATCTAAATCAGGTCGCAAATTGTATTCCAATACTGCCGCTATAGCTTCTTCACTAGAAATAGAAGCCGTCTAATGAAACCACTGTCCAGATGTCATGGTAATTTCTAACTCAAAATCTCTCTTCGCAGGGTTTTTAGTGTTGTTTCTTGTAACCATTTTTCTGCTCAATTTTAGGATCCGTTTTGATGATCTTAGCATTCGTATCAATTATATCTTGATGTATTATTAGATTTTGTAAATCATTTATGGTTTCCATGGTAGCAGCTTTATTTTTATAACGTACTATAAGGTTGGCTTTAAAAGAATCTCTAGAAAACGAATATATTTAGACATGATTTTTTTAAATTTATATGCATACTCACAAATCGCTGCAAGCTTGCTTTTATATTTCTATATCTTAACCCACGGAATAGTGACGTTTATAATCGACCACAAAAGTTTGCTCTGACAAACATTCGGTTAATAAGGCAATTGTTTCTTCGGAAGGCATTAAACTCAATTCTCTATAAGATAACATGTTTTTTAAAAGTTATACGAAACTTTTAGCAAAGTACTTACGGTTCAGCTAAGACCGTTTCGATATATGAGTAGGCAATACTACGAAACGCTTTCAAAAACTGCAAACGAGCATAATTTAACCATAGTAAACTTTTAGCCCCCTCATTAATCAGAAAAATATTCTTGTACAAAAAAGGCAGCGTGTTATCATAAAAGTTGGCTATACTTTGAGTCAATTTGATTTCGCCACACATAGATCTTACAGCAGGACATACATCCAGCATTACATTACAGGTAAATGCACAATCTAAAGTATACAAAGCGACATTAATTTAAGTTCTTATATTTTTATATATACAACTTTATGTTTACTTTAATTTGTTTGTTTTTATTTTTTGACATCTGACTTGGAATATTCCAATAACAACGTAACCAGTGTTGTAACTTCTCACATTAAGATACAGACGCAGTTTTTACTCACAAATCGAGAAACAGTGGAATTTTTTGTTTCATACTTTTTCGATGTGAGAACTTTTCACATGGAATACAGAACACGGGTACAGATCTCCGAATCTATACAGCTAAGTCATATAACTATTTACTATAATATTTACTTCAATATGTGACTACGATTTTCCTAAATTTTTTACAGTTGGTGAAATTATATTGAAAAGTCCTAATACTTTTTTATTTAATTGTAAGATAAAGTGTTTGTTTATGCTACGGTAACTTGTCCTTGCATGCATGATGTTTGTATATAAGAATTGTTTTGCTTCTTTCTTTGTTTGTTAAAAAAAAGTGTTGTAAAAATACAACATGGCTTTATTTTACAAGTTGTGCTTGTATGTATTTAAAACGAGTACATAAAAAAATATACCACAATATATTTATTTCTGCCCAAAAAACATAAATCTTTTGTATACTTTTAGTGCCATTGTTACATGACCTACAGTAACGCAGGATATTCTGTACAAAAAAAAAAAAAAAAACAAACAATATTTAAAGTTGGCCAAGGACGACCGTGTCATATTGTACACAAAATTTAGATTCTCTATTATTATTTAAAATTTAAAATTTTTCATTTTCCTAAGTTATATTTTTTTAAATTTTTTTTAACTGCACAGGCTGACTCAATTTTTTACATAATTCCAAATAGAATGAAAATATTGAACTTTTAAAAGTATTAAATTCGTGTCTTGCATCATATTTCTTCATCAGATAATACTGATTTCAATTTAATATTTAGGAAGGTATTATTCGCTGGAACCTTTTCTATAGCCAGGAAGAGGTGTGGGGATAACCCGTGTAGGTTAGAGTAGTGCACCGACAAAATATTAAACATTTCTGAGTATATATGTCCATAAAGCCAAACGACTACTAAACATGTACAAATGAATGGTAAAACTCATCCATTATTACAAAATATCCAACACATCGGCAGACAGTCATATACATATTTGGATGTTTGTATATAGAAACATTATAAAATTTTCAAATAATTGACTTTTTGGTATCGTAAACAATTTTGCTGTGACATTTTCTTTTCCTTTTCCATTTCTTTCGCATTTAGTTTTTTTTTGTTACTATTGCTTATTCTAGCCTTAAAGTTGTTCACTTCAATATATCAAACATTGATGTTTGCTTAAGTTGACTTCATGAATTTTCATTTGTTCCATTTTAATACGACTTTATTTTTATTTATATTTTTTTTTTGATACTTCCCTTTCTATCCCTGGTAATTTGTGGTTTTTCTCCTCTTTTTTTTTGTAGTTGTTTGTTTTAAGTAAATAGTAAATAAATGATTTGTATTTTCAATTCCGGATAATGCTAGTAAAAGCTAGCTAAAAAAAATATACAAAAAAATCACATGAGATTGAAGAAGTGAAATAGAATAATCGAGATTTCTGGTTATGTACATGAGTGAATAAATTGAAAATAAATACAAACAAATGATTACAGTTAATCCGTCGAAAGAACTTATTGAAGGGAAAGTGTGTGGTATCGATAAATTCGATTTTTTTTTTCAAGGGACTGTGCTCGTTCTAACAGTTTACAACAATTCGAGAATTGTTGTACAGTGTAACATTTTTCCGATGGAAGTTCAAAAAAAAAAAAATAATTGTTTTTATAAAAACACAAGGAATAAGAAATTATAATAAATACTGGCCAAAAAGGAAGAGCAATGAACTTTTAATTTAATTGTAATCGGAAGTTAAATGTTTACTACACTGTGCAACAGTCCGACAATTGTTGTATAGTGGAAGTAAGAAAAAATTAGCTAAAATTCTATAATAGACATCTGTAAGCTGATTATTATATAGTTGTTGTTTTCAGATGTTTGTTGACATACGCAACATATGGTCGTGTATTATAAACGCGAGTATAAAATTTGTAAACAAACACTTTTAACTCTCAATTATCTTGATTGACTATATTAGATAATGGCACCAAAACGCAAAAAAATCTGGGGCGTAGCCCAAGGTTTAAAACGCAAAACTCTTCAACAAAAACTAGCACCAATAGATTTCAATTGCTTTCCGATATAGAAGACGAAAATAGCAGTGTAGAAGAAGGTGAAGTAAGTGCGGATGATATTAAATTTCCACCAATTATTGTTGATGACTGTCACAAGTTTTCAGACATCATTAAAATGCTAGGTGTTAATTCCAAGTATAAAAGATTGTCTATAGGGACAAAAGTCATGCCTAATACCTTACTCGAGTGCGATGAAATGATAAAAAAAAAAGGAAAACAAATGACATAAGGTTTTTACTCATCCTATTTAGGACAACAACAAATTTAAAATCATGCTATTTGGTCTTCCACAAATTGATATTAAATCAATTACTGAGGTGTTCAAAAACGCGTGTAATATAGAACCTCCAAACATTAAAGGAGTTCAAACTTCACGGTCTAGTCTAGACGATGCTATATGACAGAATTTCGAAGAAATCAGATTTCCAAGAAGGAATAATTGAAGATAAATCCCCGTCGTAGTGGAAGAGACCCCACACACAGTGTTCAAGATGTGCCATGTTTGGACACGGATCAACAAACTGCTTTAGAAAGGCTGCATTCTTAGGTTGCGGATGATCACATGGTTTTTCAGTATGCCAAATGAACTAACGGTCACTTAATTTATAAATGCTTTAATTGCTTAAAAAAATTAAAAAATGTTAAACATCGAGCTGATGATGCAAATTGTTCATCTCGGCGCGATTACCTTGAAATTCGCCAAAGATTAACGCGAAAACAAGGAGCTAATAGAAGAATTCAACACGAAGAAACTGATTCTTATATCTGGGAAGAAGAATTAATGCCTAACCATAACAGCACATAAATTTTCCCCACCGAATCGGAAAAGTGATATCAAAACCAACAATATTTCATATGCAGAAAATGCAAGGTTTGCTCACTAAAGTAATGATGAATATGATCCGTCTAATGAAACATTATTAGAGATATTCTTTAATGCCACCGATGCATTAGAAATATGTAGAAATAAATACAATAAGTTGCGAGTTTTGCGAAATATGCTTAAACATGTCATATAAACAAACAATTATACAATGCCTCAATGTTATGCATTGGAATGCCCAAGGCGTAATAAACCCAACTGTCATCTATCAATCAGAACATGCTCTAAACCAAAAACAAATTGATGTCGTTTTTATTAATGAAACTTTCTTAAAGCGAAATCACAAAATTAAAATGTCAAATTAAAAAAATTACAGACAGCAATAGCAATTAAAAATACAATACCACACCATCATATTCCAATGATACCAACATCAAATGTTGAAAATATTTATATTTGTAAATTGTTACATTAACAACAGAGCAATAAGATGTACGTCTGCATACTGTCCACGGTATAATGTAAGTTTTATTGATAACTTAAATAAAATCACGACAACAGCATCTGAATACTTCGTATTTGGTAACTTTAATGCACACCACGTCAGATGGCATTGCTATGATAATAAGACAGCTGGAAGAAAGCTTCTTGACCACCAATTGAACTCCAATTACTACATTTACTCCCCAATTACCTTCACCCGCTTTGGACAGCATTCAACACCCACGTTGCGATCAGTTGTCTACCTTCAACTCACGAACTCGAGTTTGAATATCTCACAACTTCAAACTCATCCCGGATTGTGGAAGGCAGATCATGTTCCGATTACATGCAAAATCTATGGTTCTATTATTGAAAGAACTGCACTAGTCCCGCTGTATAATATGGCAAATTAGAATTTAATCAGACAATGGGTAAACAATGAACTGCAAAGATATAATTTATTACAGAAACAAACATTGAACATATATTAACAAAAATTACTCACATCATTCAAAAGGCTTCCAAAAAGGTACCACTTAAAGAGAAACAAGTTAAAGAGAAATAAGGCAGAAAAACTCTCTCAACTTAACTATTGAATACAAACTCATTTATATGAATTGATACACCTAGATTGTCATATGATTGGAATCATATATTAGGGCATCGTATAATTGCCGTAGCCAGGAAAAGAGATTAGTTAGATTTCAGTTGCCACTAGATAAATTTAAACACGCTATGAACATTTTTATTGTAATTAGTAGCTGCTATTAATAAAATGCAACCGGATTTCCTCATTATCACAATTAAATATATAATTCTCATAGAATGAATGTACTTTCAAAAGAATTATAACTTCCGTTTACCAATCAAAGTTTTTATACAAAGTTTTTCTTCAATTGCGGGAACTAAATTAAACCCACTACAAGATGATTATTTCTTAAATATTGGTAATAACAACACCTTATTCTATTAAAACAATAATATTTTAAACCGAGAATGTGTTCACGAATATGGTAAAAAATTGTTGGTAAATATAATATAAACAAAATATTAACAAAGATTATAGAATTCAGTGACAATAAAAGAAAACCAAACTATAAACCTGGTTTGGTAGGTGTAACTGAAAGGAAACTGCTTGAACCAAAAGTACCATAGGATTTTTATTTACCTGGTTATCACCTTCTATCCCTTTTTATTCTTCATAGGGGCCTTGTTATGTACATTCCCGACAATATTGTGCCAGTAGCAGCAACATCTTAACTGCAATGATGCAGAATTAAACTCACTTTGTGTTAAGTTCTAAATCAGGTCACACATTTTGCACTTCGGGTTTCTATATAGAAGCCCAAATAGAGAAAGGGAAGGGCTTCGACGCTGTTTCTGAATCCACATATAGAATCCTAGGGAATTGCCCGAATAGTGAAATCGTCGTTCGATTCAAACAACCTCCGAGCGCCGTTACGTTGAGCTTTTTACGGTGCATAGCCACCTAGCGCAACTAGTGAATCAACCAACGCATATTCCGTGCATTGAAGAGCAACGACAAAATACTCTCGACCTTTCTCTCCCTTCAGTGGAAATATTTGCACATTTCGGTAATTCGGATCACTGCACCATTTCCGCATCCTTTTCATACTCACTACTTCAAAGAGTTTCAGCACCAGCTATAAAGCGCTTAGTTTTTATTTACTAAAAGGCTCGTTGGGCTGAGCTCAGCGATTTCTTCAAGCATTTCAACTGGAAACTTTGTTCCTGGATAAAAATGTTGATGCTGATGCGAAAATGTTGAAAAAAATAATAATGCTTGGTATGTGATTATTCATTCCACGAAAGCACATTTTGGCTAAACCTAGTCAAAAATCTTGGTTTAACCAGACTTGCAGAGATGCAGTCAGACCCAGAGAGGAAGCATTCAGATATTGGCGTGCAAATGAAAATTTCGTCATTGAACTGCAACGCAGGCAGGCAAGAACTGAATGTGTCAAAACACTAGGACGCCAAAAGCTTCTTTACGGTCAGCGTCTTCGTGCTAAAGTTCCCTCTGCTCCTCGGGGTAATAAGAGCTTTTGGTCATTTGTTAAAAGGGTAAGGAATAATGCTATTTCTGCTATCCCAACTCTTTTAATGAATGACCAAATATTCACTGAACCGGCTTATGAGGCTAACCTTTTAGCTGTTCTTTTTGCAAAAGACTTGTTTTTGCCGGATAGCGATCAACCTCTGCCCGAAGTTGAAAGTGTATCTTGTACCATGCATAAAATATTCTTTCGAGCAGTGCAGTTAAAAAGGTTCTTTCGGATCTCAACGTTAATAAGTCTTCGAGACCGGACGCTAGCTAGTCACTTGGCCACCCTTTTCAGCCTTTCATAACGTGCGGGAGTCTTTCCCTCTTGCTAGAAAGTTGCTAATGTCCAACCTATCCCTAAAAATGGTGCGGCTAATAACCCTTAAAATAACCTTCCAATTGCAATCTGCTCTGCGCTCTCAAAGGTGATGGAGAGCATGATTAATTTCCATCTTGTGAAGTACTTAGAGGCCAACTCACTTCTTAACGATCGACAGTATGTCTTCTGTAGAAATTGTTCCACGGGAGACCTGTTAGCTCTACTTTCTGATCGCTGGAGTCGATCCATTCGCAATTGTGGCGAAAGTGGTTGCTCTAGAAATTTCCAAGGCATTCGATCGTGTGTGGAACGGCGCGTTGGCATAAAAGCTTATTGCATTTGTGATCAGCAATGACTTCTCTCGATTTATATCGAGTTTTCTCAGAGACCGAACAATACGTGTTGTTATTGATGGGGTCTAATCTAATGAGTTTCAGCTTAATTCAGGGGTACCCCAAGGTTCCGTTATTTCTCCTTCTCTTTTCCTTATCTTTCTCAACTACCTTCTTGGTCAAACTTTTAACTCTATATACTATTTCACAGATGTCAGCAGCATTTGTCATTCATTTTCCTTTAATTGTAGGCGAATAGGGTTGATTTTAATGCGCTGAAGGCTCAATGTTGTATGCTGACCCACAGGGCCATGGATTCAACAATGTCATCTGTATATATGGGTGGTATAGGTATTGAAGAATCGGATAGTCTTGATTTTCTAGTAATTAGAGTTCAATGTGATGTTCGTTGGTACGAGCATGTTTTCTATTGTCGAAAGAAGCATTCAAGTGTCTTGGTTTTCTAAATTACTTCGCAAAAATTACTTCAGTCCTTTTGATCTCCTTAAAATCTATACCACTTACATCCGACCGAAAATGGAATACAACTCCCATATATGGGCAGGAGCTTCAAAGTCTATTTTGGAGCTACTGGACTTGTGTGCAAAGGAGTGTGTTGGCGCTCATCAATAACAGTAGGGTATCCAACTTTCTTGACTCACTGAACATCGTCGGAATGTGGGTTGTGTAGCACTGTTCTATAGATATTACCATGGGAAAGGTTTTTCTGAGATTAGTCCAGGAGCCCGAGTTTCGGTTCGCTCTGCTTCTTCTCTAGTAGATCACATTCGTTTGTTGTCGATTGTCCAGTTGACCGCGCAACGCATTACAGAGAGAAATCGTTTATCAATCGAACTAGCCGTATGAGGAATAAACTCCCCGCAGGTGTCTTTCCTGAAAGTTATAATATAATAAAATTCAAATCAAATATCGACAAACACTACTCCCTCTCTCCTCCATCCTATAACCTATTTTCATGAAATCAACACAATGCACTGCATTTGTAGGGGGCATCCTCTGCACAACAGCACACATTAAGGATCAACTCTCCATCGACAATAAGAACAACAAACCTACAATTCGTTTAGGAGAAATGCGTTAGTAGTCAGCAGCAATCAACAACACCTGCAGCATCAACAGCGACCAATGAGTTATAGCTCTTTAACTCAGAATATTTCTCCTCCTTCGTCCGTCTCTTTGTTTCATTTATTAAGTGATTACGACAGCCAATGTTGGTAGTGTTCATTAAGCTATATAATCTGCCTCGGCTAAGAAATTGCATGGTCAACTAATAAAACATATCTGATAATCGTAGAAAATCGGTAGTTTTCATTAATTCTACTGTTAATTTTTTACCCCTTAAAATTTCTATCGCGAACAGAAAGAAAGGAGTCTTTATTCAGAAAATGCAGCCACATAATCCGGATAAATTTGTTTTGGTATTTTTGGTTTATTTATAACTAGATGTAACCCGGTGTACTTCGCTACCCCCTTCCCGCCCGCAAAAAAAAAAAATCGTAATGAAGGGGCTCAAGCAAAGTCCCAAGGCTCTCACTATTACAGTAATTCAGATATATCACATTTAATATTAAGTTTGTGTGGGGGTGCCACGCGCATTTGTCTAATCCCGCCCATTTTTTTGTCTGACTACTCACGTCAATAATAGAAGACCTGAGACAAATATGCAAAGTTTTCTCTATCATAGTACTTAATATATATATGCTTTATGTATATGCTCTTAAAAATTTACTTTGTATGGGAGGTGCTACGCCCAATAAAAATATTTAAATAAATTACAGCCTGTAGCGCTTCCCATATCGACAGTAAGACTCTGTGAAAATTTCAGGAAGATCAGATGAGAAGTTACGGAGATTATCTCCTACAAACAAACAAACATATACACATCTATAATCCGATCCTTTGTTCTACCGTTTTATCCCGATTTTGACCAAACATATATTATTTGAAAGGTATTTCTTTTTAGCCGTTTTGCAGATTCACTGATTTTTTAATTTTTAATTTATTTTAAGTAAATTGCATTTAAATTTGCTACTAACACATACATAAAATTATACAATGCTATGTGTGTTTATTAAATTTGTTAATTTGTTTGTAATAAAAATGAGTTTGATTTTTGCGTTGATTTGCGAACTAGATATAATTGATTAGCATACCATTAAGGTATTTATTTAATAAAAAATTAAAATTTCCTAAAATTTGTACTCGTACTGCTAGTTAACTCTTTATTATGTTAGTATAGATTATTAGTATAGATTTTTTTATTTCAATGCTTGCTGATATACAATGCTTGTTGTTGTTGCATTCGGTACAACAATTATCAGATTTTTCAGCGTTCCTACCGAGGAGCAAAGTACATGTAGCTGCTCATGAAAAGAACATGGATTTTCCAAATTAGATCTGGCAACACTTAACAATTGGCCTTGAATTTAGAATATCATTTGACAATTTTTGTTTTTAGCGATTTTTGATTCTGCCCATTATTGACTTTGAAGACTTTTTTGGGCGATTTTTTTCGCGATTTTTTGGTTTGGCGATTTTTGATTTTGGCGATTTTTTTCCCATGGAAGTGGGAGGTGCCACGCCCACTAATCCCATCCCGCCCAATTTTTATTGGACTGCTCACATTAATATCTGATGGACTCGTGAAAAATGTCGAGTCTTTCCCTTTTATAGTAAACCAGTTATATGATATTAGATATCTACGTTGCATGGACGGTGCTATGCCCACTGCTTCGATCACGCCCATTTTTTGGTTCGACTAATCATGCAGATATATGACATTAAATAGTTACTTTGCATGGGGAGTGCCACGCCCATTGGTGTGAACCCGCCAATTTTTTGTTCGACTACTCATTCTAAGATCTGGTAGGCTCGTGCAATGCGTCAAAGCTTCCCTTTCTTAGCACACCAGTATGGGCAGTGCCATGCCCACTGTTCCGATCACACCCATTTTTTGTCTAACTAATCACTTGAATAACTTATGGGCTCACATAAAGTCCCAAGACTCTCACTATTACAGTACTCCCGACATATGGCATTTTATATGTACTTTGTATGGCAGTTGCCACGCCTATTGGTCCGATACTTCCCATTTTGTGTCCGACTGCTCACATTAATAATAGGTGAAAAATTTGAAAATTAAATTATTACTTGTATGGGAGGTACCACGCCCACTTATCCGATCCTCCCATTTCCGGCGTAGCTGCTAATATTAACAATAGGTGACCTCACACAAATTCGCAAAGCTCTCCCTATCATAGTACTCAATATATATATATAATATTAAAAATTTACTTTGTGTTTGAGGTGCCACGCCCACTTTATATATCAAAAAAATTATAGCCATAGCACTTCCCATATCCGCAGTAAGGCTCTGTGAAAATTTCAGGAAGATCAGATGGGCAAACAAACAAACACACATTACCTTTTTATTATATTAGTATAGATAAATGCATAATATTTGAAATTATTTTAAAGTGTAATTAAATTTACTGTATTTATTTTACTGTTTGTGACCAACAATAAATAAAAAATAAATTCCATTATATAAACTAATTTTAACAATTCATACAATCTTAAACTTCGTACGGTTATTTCGAAACTGTAATTTAGATATAACAACAGAATAATGTGATGATAGTACATGGAACTAACACAATTCGGTTGGCAACAAAATCGGTTGGCTTAATAATTCCATGTTCTGTGTACAATTTTCTAACTTTTTTCTTAATAAAGTTAAATCAATATGAGTTCAGAGTAGTTCCTAAAATTGGATCATGTATTGTTTTCTTCAGATGTTTATAGTGGCAGCCTACTCTTTCATATATCTGTGGTTTTCTGAAATAACCGCGTATGTCAGTGTTGAGTAAACGATGCCAAATATATTAATTTTTAGCGCTCTTTACATGTGTTAATTTTTTTTTTAAATACACTGGTCGACTAATTTAATTTTCAACTAATAAGGCTATCACGTCCTGTTCATTTTTTATAGCATGCTGGCAATACTGTAAAAAAGTCAGTACTGACACAAGAATTTCACAATTATTAATTTGACAGAAGCCCACATTCATTCTAAATATTCATAATAGTATAATTTAAGCATATAAGGGAGATCGTGTGTTACTGATTCAAGCTATTTTTGCTTTGTGTGTGGTGAATATTTGGTTGAAAAAAAAGGATATACAATGCCAGAATCATTAAAATATGCATATTTACATTATTTTGGTTTTGGTGTCAGAAACTTTGACAAACCGTGGGCACTGTCAATGTTTTGCAATAGTTGCAGAATTGTTTTATACAAGTGGTCAAATGGCAAGAAGATCTATTTCGATTTTTCAATTCCAGTACTTTGGAGAGATTCAAGTAACCACCAAACTGATTGTTATTTCTGTTTAACAAAAGTTGCTGGATTCAATATGAAAAATAGAAAAAATATTACTAACACGAATGTGTTATCGGTTTCCAAACCAGTTCAATGTCCACCAAATGTTCCATTAACAGTCATTCCCAGTGCTACAAACAGTGAGTCCGAAACATCTTTCACCGGCAGTGGTAGTTTGTACGAGGCTGATGATGAACGCCATTTAGTGACTCAGACTGAGCTGAATGATCTAATTCGTGATTTACATTTAACGAAGCAAGATGCAGAATTACTAGCTTCACGCATGCAGCAGTGGGAACATCTTGCAGTTGGGACAAAAGTCACAATCTATAGTGAGAGAAGCTTGGAATTGTCTGCATATTTTGAAAAGAAATACTCTATTCTGTACTGTACTGATGTTGATGGTTTATTTCAAAAATTATTTATTTATTTATTTATTTAATAACTATGTAATAATAAATTATTACAAAATTATATTAAGTAAGCACTAGCTGCTAAGGCCATCGGCTCATAATTTACATAATAATTTTTTTTTTCAAAAAATGAACCTGACATATGACAAAACTGAATGCAGATTATTTATTGAATGCTCTAAGTACAGTCTAAAGGCTCTTCTTTTGCATAATGGGAATGAAAAACCATCCATACGAACTGCTCAAGCCATTAATACAAGGGAAAATTACGAATCAATGACTGATATTTGGACATTACTCAAATACAACGATCATAAATGGAAGATCTGTGGTGAACTTAAGGTGTGTGATTTAAATTTCTTTGTATATATAGTATAGACCATCGTAAATAAGTTTAAATTAATCTGTTTATTGACTGGTACGCAAGGAGGTTTCACAAAATATTGTTGTTTCCTTTGTCTCTGTGATAGTCCTGCTTCATGTCATCGCTACTTCAGAACAGAGTGGCCAAAAAGAACTGAGTATTCACCACGAAAACAAAACATTTCAAATAAACCATTAATTGATCCAAATGGCGTTCTTCTTCCGCCGCTGCTCATAAAATTGGGACATTTTAAGAACTTTGTCAAGGGTCTGGACAAAGATAGTGCAGCATTTAAATATTTGTTAGCGGTTTTACTAAAATTTCATATGCTGATATCAAAGAAGGCATATTTGTTGGCCCTCAGATCAGGAAGCCATTGAATTATGACAGTTTTTCACAGTGTTTATTGGAAACAGAATATGAAACCTGGAAATCTTTCAAGAGCTTCGTGGAGAGTTTTCATGGAAATAATAACAATACAGACAAAGTGTTGCTGAATTATTGAAAAATTATCACGAATTAGGTGCACGAATGTCACTCAAACTGCATTTTCTTCATTCGCATTTATATTTCTTTTTCCACAAAACCTAGGTGCGGTGAGCGACGAATAAGGGGAGCGTGCTCACCAAGATTTAATGAAAATTTAAAGAAATTATCAAGGATTTTGGTACAAAAGCATGCTGGGAGACTATTGCTGGTCTCTAATACGTGAAACCGAACCGACAAAATACAAACGACGTTCAAATAACGCCACTAAATTTTGAAAATTCATTGATTTTTAAATAAACTAATGATTTTTTATGTAAAAAAAACTATGTGAGTCCGACCACTGGGGAGAAGTATAAACATCTATTTTCACATCAATCAGTAAGGGCCATCTATGTATGGTTGTTATTCTTGATGGTTGCAGTTGTTTGCTATATATTCATGGCGCTTTCTGTTGGCTGTTGAATCAGCTAAATAAATTTAAATCATAATCTTTGCACCAATACACTTACATATACCTCACACTGATTTTCCTTTACGCTGCTTTTGTAATTGTATTGTGAAATAGATTTTACCCCCCCTGAGCGCATAGATGTTTACACATCCATACGAAAAAGTGAAACCTGACGTGATAGAGAAAAACCAATTACAGACTCGAATTCAGCCCACTAAATTTCCCTAGGGGAGATATTTGGTTGCTCCAGTGCAAAACCTTGTTTGCTAGTGTTACTTATACTGTCTGTAGGAATTTATTTCTATTGACTGAATAAATAGATAAAATAAGTAATAAACGCATGTTCAAAATAAATCGTTATATTATTTTATTTAAAAAAAAGTCATACTAACATCACTCATACACAGTGATGCCAAGTGTAGGGATTTTTCCTTTTTGTAGGGATTTTTTTCAAAAATTTGACATGTAGGGAAAAAGAGAAAAATGTCTTACGAATTGTAGAGATTCTTTGCAGATTTTTTTTCAACAATTTAAAATTATACATTTTTCAATTTTCAACTTTAAAATTTAAAATATATACCTTTTTAAGTCTGGTAATCTATATATATAAAATTCATTTTCTGATTGTTTGTTTGTTTGTTTATTTGTTTGTTTGTTTGACCGCTATACAAATTTTTATTTTTCAACGGATTTCCCTGAAATTTTGTACACGCGATTTATATACCCCGGGAACGGTCGCCATATACTTTTTACCAGCCACGCCTACTCATACGCCCACTTTTTATATACAATACATTTTCTGCTTTTTGGTATATTTGTTCGCTATACAAATTTTTATTTGTTTACGGATTTCTCTGACATTTGGTAAAGAGGATCCCTGTACTCCAGCTAAGGTCACCATATACTTCTTACCGGCCACGCCTACTCTTACGCCCACTTTTTATATACAATTAATTTTCTGCTTTTTGGTATATTTGTTCGCTATACAAATTTTTATTTGTTAACGGATTTCTTTGAGCTTCGGTACACACGATCTCTCAGCTCCAGGGAAGCTCGACATATTCTTCGTACCGGTCACGCCTACTGTAACGCCCACTTTTTGTGTACAATTCATATTCTGTTTATTGGTACATTTGTTCGCTACACAATTTTGTTTTAAACGGATTTCTCTGAAATTTGCTACATACGATCTCTGTACTCCAGAGAGGTCGCCGTATAATTCTTGCGGACCACGCCTACTTCTACGCCCAATTTTTATACAAAATTAATTTTCTGTTTTTTGGTATATTTGTTCACTATAAAAATTTTTATTTTTCAAGGGATGTCTAAAATTTGGTCACACGATCTCTATACTATAGGGGAGGTCACCATATACGCACTATCGGCCACGCCTACTTTTACGCCCACTTTTTATATACAATTCATTTTCTGCTTTTTGGTATATTTGTTCGCTATACAAATTTTTATTTGTTAACTGATTTCTTTGAGATTCGGTACACACGATCTCTCAGCTCCAGGGAAGCTCGACATATTCTTCGTACCGGTCACGCCTACCGTTACGCCCACTTTTTGTATACAATTCATATTCTGTTTTTTGGTACATTTGTTCGCTACACAATTTTGTTTTAAACGAATTTCTCTGAAATTTGCTACACACGATCTCTGTACTCCAGAGAGTTCGCCATATGATTCTTGCGGACCACGCCTACTTCTACGCCCAATTTTTATACAAAATTAATTTTCTGTTTTTTGGTATATTTGTTCACTATAAAAATTTGTATTTTTCAAGGGATGTCTAAAATTTGGTCACACGTTCTCTATTCTACAGGGCAGGTCACCATATGCTTCTTACAGGCCACGCCTACTTTGCGCCAACTTCTTCGTATATAAAACTTATTTTTTTCCTTTTATTTGTTTCTTTATTTGATTGCTATACAAACTTTTATTTTTCAATGGCTTTCTCCGAAATTTAGTACTTATTCCAGGGAAGGTCGCCATATGATTTTTACCGACCACGCCTACTTTACGCCCAATTTTCATATAAAATTCATATTTTGTTGTGTGGTATATTTCTTCACAATACAAATTTGTACTTTTCAACGGATATCTCTGAAATTTGGTTTACACGGAAATAACTATAAGGTGAACAAATTCCCCAAACTTAAAAAAAAGGTACCCAAAAGAAATGAACAAATTCCCCATTTTGTTTTAATCGAAATAAAAAATGAACTTACTCCAAAAATTCATTCTTAAATTTTTACATATTTTTATTTAATGAATTTTGTTAAATATTTATTTTAGTAGTTCTTATGATAGTTATTCTTATGATATTCTTATTTTACTTTTTACTTTATCTTTCTTCGCTTTTATGTTAATGTTGGATTATTGAAATTGAAAATGTACAAATTAAAATTAAAATTTTATATTTTAAAAAATTTAAAAAAGTAGTGTAGGGAAAAATTTAGGGCGAATAAAGAGGGTGTAGGAAAAAAAAATTATTTTTTTTCATAAGCGTGGGGATTTCTGAAAAAATCTCCTGGCATCACTGCTCATACATTCTGTTGCCGATTTAACCTACTTTCAATTCTAAACACTTTATGAATAGAAAATCAACAAAACACCTTTAATATCAATTTAAACTAAGTATGTTATTTGTTGTGATTGGTTCATGTCAAAAGTTATAGTGATGTGTTTGTATAATATGAAAGAAAAAAAAAATGTATGTGTGTAGATTGTATGTAACTACATTAATATGTATAACCTTCAATCATAAGTATGTCACTTTTAAACATTACTACAATAGGAGGAAAAAACAAGTTACTACTTTTATAGACTCACATCTACAGAGTAGTTTAAATATATATATTTAACCCTTTTTTTTTGTACAGAAAACCAAAATTATGTAGGCCAAAGACACTGCCCCTAATTATATACTTCTGTCTTAACAATAAAATTTAGTTTGTTTTGTGTTTAATTATTTTAAAACATTTCGACTCCTGTATGCGGCAATATATAATTGTGACACTGTACTTACCGACTCAACTTTAACACCAATCATATACATACAAACATATCTGCCTATACTACTTACATTCTTGTTTGATTTCCGTTTTATCACCACTTTTCAAATTGAGTTGTTAGTCGTATTCGTCATTATCATGCAATGACTTTCACAATATCTGTGTGTTTTCGTCTCTCTTTTCCATGCTGTTGTTCATAACCTCAAAGGAGATTTTAACGCTTTATTGAAAATTCATTACATTCAAGTGCTCTTAAGATTTTCCATAAGTATGGTTGCATAAGGAAATGCTTACATTTGCAATTTTGTTTTTGTAGCAGTGCGTGTTGTTGTTACATTTTTTGTTGTTGTTTATTATTGAATCAAGCTTTTGTAATTCAAGTGGCGTTTTTTTTTGTAAAGGTGTGCTAAGATAAGATTAGATAGCAGAAGTTTATCATAAGGATAATTAAGTTTTTTTCCTCTACGTTTTCTTTAAATATTTTTAATAAAAGTGAAATTTAGTGAACAGAAAACTATTATCTGATTTTCATTGAAGTGACTGAAGAATTTACTTATACACAGAGAACAGATACATTGTGTCTACCGAATTTTTTTGCAACCGAATTTCATAGATGCTAATGACCGGTTTTCGAATTAATTAAGATAACTATTCTGTCGTCCTACCAGTAAACATTTTATCATAATACACACAGAAAAAGAATTGGTTGGTTCAGTTACATATTACTAGAAGAATGTAATTTGGTAATGAACACTTTCATTGCAATTAGTTAATGTTAGCAGAACCCAGGGGTTGAATCGTCGCATTCATAGCTAACGAGTTATGGTCGCTAGTTAACAGTAAAAGGGAAACGAGTAATATATCCTTACAGACCTGTATAAATGATGCAATTATATATGTACATAAGCGCGAGTCGATTTGTAGGGAGGCAAAAAAATCGCTCAAGTGACAAGGAAAATCATATTCTAGGGATCAAAATAATAAATTTTGCACAAGGAACCGTACCTCTAAAACGAATTCTGATGTCCCGACTGTCTGTCTGTCTGCCATGGGGCAACTCCATTCCCCCTCATGCAATTGATCTGAAACTTGGCTCATAGTCTTGTTGTGACTACAGATTAATTTTGGGGTAGTCACGCAAAGCACTCATAGTAACGGAGTGATCTAAAAGTTATTTACCCTCATCCGATCGATCATTTTCAATAACATAACATAGTCATGGCGTATGATTATTATTTATTAGCAGAGTAGAAGATACGTATACGTATGAGTGTTAATTTTAATATTAAATCAAACATAATCAGCCCAATTCTAAACAAAAAATGGTGATTTCTTCAAATGTTTGTATAAGGAACCCCCAGGTGGTTCCAGGGTGTGTCACTGGCATGGGTGGGTCGGTCCTCCAAAGTTAGTGGGGGTCGATCATACATTTGGACTCGATTGGGGCACTCTAAATGGGTCAAAGTGAGACAGTTACTTATTTTGATCCCTAGAATACGATTTTCCTTGTCCTTTGGGTGATTTTTAAATCGACCCGCCCTAATGTACATTATAAGGACATTTTTCAAATTGCGATTTTGAGTATAGGCGGGGCCTAGTTTGTTAGGTTTCAATATGAAACTAATAAATGTGAAGTTTAGGGACAATCGGATAAAGAAAAGTCGCGCCGGAAATCGATTGAAAGTTTCAAGTGTGTTTATATGGGGAAAATATTACTTTTTTGAGATTTTACGAAAATTTCAGTCTATAGTTTAATTTTTCCGACAAGTTGTTATAAGAATTGGAATCAGTATTAAATTATCTTTTCAAAACGCTATAAAAATTAAAAATCGAATAAAAATTCGCCAAGAAATAGCAAATGCCCAGACCACTTTTGTGTAAAAAAAACTAGGTCATGAAATTTGGTAGCATTTTTTTCAACTTTGAGAAGTTGATTAACCCTCTCCGTGTCAAAAATAATTTTAAAACTCATTATGGCGATAAAGCTGGAAAAAATATAATTCTTATCTGAGTTTTATCACCTAACAGGTAGATTATCTACATATATAGAAATAAGCAAAGCAATGCAAAATTTAAATATACCGTTAACTCTTTCAATCAATGCCCGCTTTGATGTCGAATATATTCGACAAAAACACGGAAAGGGTTAAAGCCATAATTTTTTTTTGTCTCTATACTTATAAGTAATCAGATATGAAGTATTATTTTATTACCACGTTTTGAACCTAGTGCGAAATGACACAAAAATGGAAACATTTTTTTTATAAAATTTTGAAACCTCCTTTTTTAAGCTTTAAAAAATTTCATTAAACAAAATTTCAAAAAATGGATCTATCAGTTTACAGTTTTGTTAAATATATATTAGAGATTAACAGTGTGAATTTTGAAATAAATTCCTATGCCAGAATTTTTTTGACAAAGATTTTATTTTTGCGGATTTCGATAAAAATGGGATTTTTGTAAAATATCCTGTATCAAAAATTCATCAGTTTTCTACTTTAAAATGTTATATTTTATCTTAATAGCCTAAGGTTTTGAAAAAAAATAATATGACCCCATTAACCCTTTTCGAATTGGGGTCACATATGACCCCAAGCTATCAAATATTTTGCAAATACTGTTAAATTTTTAAAAGCGTTACTTAAAATATTTTAACTAAATATGTAAATCTTCCGTTCCTAAAATTTGGGATAAATCCGAGAACGTTAACCCATTATTTGCCAAGGCCAGCTTTTGTTTTTAGGATATTTCTAAATAAAGGTTACCGAAATATGAAATTATCTCGTAAATAGGCATATATCATGTGTGGTTTGACATAAACTGAGTAAAAGCTGGGTCCACTATTTCGATGTATATATTGACCTCTTGACCCTTTCAGGACCGGATATATAAGGGATTTTACCTACATTTTTAAGTTTTTTCTCAAAAAAAAATATCGTTATATGGGTGTCTCCTGGATAACGGACGCGACATTCGCTCGCTTTCAAATACGCCAAAAGCAAGAAATATGAGCACAGAGTCGATATATGTTTTTTGTGTTTCAAAGCGTTGAATTAGTGCTACATTTTAGAAATATGTGGAAAGTATTTAATTCAATTTAGTACAAAGTTATAAGCAATTATAAAATGAAGCGGACGCGACAAAAAACAGAAGTTCTTTTGAAGCGCCTTTAGAAATATACAGAGTTCAGCAATATTTGAAAACGTTTTTTCCTTATATGCACATATAAATGAAGGTCAAAGGATAACTGTTGTTGGTAGAATTATGAAATATGAGAATTATTTTTTAGCTTTTTTAATTAAGTATAGCACAAATACGGACGCGACATAACGGACGCGACAAATTTTTCCTATAGGAAAAAAATACAGTAATGATTTTCATTCACTTAAATTTTTAGGTTGAAAAATGGGCCGAACCTGACCATATTTGATAACGTCACTTATTTTTTTGCAAAAACATATATAAATCAAATTTGAGAAAAATCTGTCCAATATATTTGAAGAGAGATAGATTTAAATTCATATCGAGAATCAGCATTATATGGGGTTTATTTTTGGACTACTGATAAACGGATACAATAAATATACACAATCCCAATTAGACCGAGATCAATATAATAATTTGGATACTATGGCAATTAAAGTCCATCTCATAGGGGTCATAAAATAAAACACAATAATTATATCCAATCACTTTATTTTTAATGAATATAAAACTGAACAATATTAACCAAACATTAAGTTATAAAATTAAAAACTAAATTAAGTTAAATTATGTTAAATTAAATTTAACGTTGTATCCTTTTTCCCAGGAGCTAGCACACTAATTCCATCTTGCAAATAAATTTTTTTAATTAACCGTTCCAGCCTCTGGCTTGTTGGTGACTTTGTGGTGTTCTCATCAATCGTTTCTGAAAGGGTAATGTACTTTTTGCGGTGCTTCGACTCCTTTCATTGCTTTTCGCTTCGTTTGGTTACAGTTGTATGCTTTGCTCTTCTCACTATCAACTGGCTTAGTATTCCCTTTCTTTTTTTGTCGCAACACTTGCTGTCTAACACGGTCCTTTTCTTTCTTCTTTTTCAAGTTGGAGCGCTCACTTTTTCTTCAGCTTTCTTTCAGCTTCTTTATTCTTACAATACTAAAATTTTTCGTCATCTTCTTTCATCTTCTCCCTATACTTCTTTTGCTTCTTTGATGTTTCTGGCATCTATAAGATAATAATTTTAGTCTTATTTATACAACTTTATGGAATACTCAGAGCTTACGGTCACTGACGTGACAAATTTTAAACACCATTAAATTTTTTAAACCGGTTTGCGGGAGCCAATTATTAAATTTTCTTAAGTAAACTTCCTTAAAATCTGAAAGCTAATTGTCCATCAATTTTATTTAGACCGCCTGTCGGTAAATGTAACAATAATATAAGAAAAAATTGGAAATCTTTTCAGATTAAATCTAATTTGAATAACACTCACATACCAAATAAAGATATGGTAAAATATTTAGGTATTTACTTAGACAAATTTCTCTATTTTAACAACCATGTTAATGAAATTTTACTGAAAGCCAGAAATGCATTTTTCATGTTTAAAGCATTATTTTACTCAAAACATTTAAAACCTTAAACCAAAATTACTATGTATCAGTCATTAATAAGACCAATTATCACTCACGGATTCCCGATATGGTTTATGTAGGATGGTGAAATCTACATGAAAAAGATTCGTGTTTTTGAGAGAAGATGTTTAAGAGCTTGCATGTCAACTTATAGATCACCACAAAGTAATTATAAAAAATACATATCAAATAAAAAATTGTATAATAGCTCAAATGTTATAAGAATAGACAATTTTATAATAAAATTAATAAGAAATTATATTTTAAGATGTACATCATGTAAAGAAAACAATTTTATAATGGCCCCGTACTATACAAATGAAGAGTATATATCTGTAGCTTTGCAAAAAGGCTTCGTACCACCTGAGGCCTTTTTATACCTCGATAAGATGAGTATGATTCAAAATGAACATTGCATTCCTGTCTTTTATCATATGTATAGACATGCTAACATTAAAGCTGTAAACTGCAACTCAATAACAAATAATGACTTTCGATATGAAACAAGCGTAGCAAATAGAGATCTTAACAGCTTACAAAGATCAAAACACAATAAGTTTTGGTGGCTTACACATAAATTCTTATAACCCTTTTCTTTTATCCTTTTGACACTGTTTTTATACCCTATACCACTATGTGGTTTGGGTATAATGACTTTGTGCTGCTGTTTGTAACAACCAAAAATATTTGACCTAGACCCATCTTTAATTATACCGATCGAATCAGAATCACTTTCTTAGTTGATTTAACAATGCCCGTCCGTCCGTCCGTCTGTGTGTCCATGTAAAGCTTTTAATCAAACTGCAGGTCGCAAATATGAATATGTTTTGATGAAATTTGGTATATAAGCTTTTATCGGCCATGGGATGAACGCTATTGAAACTGGTGAGAATCGGTCCATGTTCAGACCTAGCCCCCATACAAATTACCCATATGAAATCGACATAAATTGCCATAAGATCCAAATTGTCATATAGATCTTACTCAAATTGGGTTTGTATGCGTTCATTACATCCACTAATGAGTAGTCCAAAAATGATCCCTTTGACCCCATATAGAGCTGCTTCCCGATCTTCACTTAAATCTATTAAAAAACAAAAATATTGCACTGATTCTTCTCAAATTTTGTTTGTACATATTTTTGCAAAATACAAGAGACTTTACCGAACATGATCAGGATCGATCCATTTTTGGACCTAGTCCCTTTATAGATATAGCATCCGATATGAACTTTTTCATATCTGCAGCCAAAAAATTAATAAAAATCCCACTCAAATTTGGTTTTTGCTTATTTTCAATGTCCAGTTAGTTGGGCCTAAGAGATAGGGTTTCTAAACGCATGGTATAGGGTATCGTATAGTCGGTCTAGACCGACTATAATTTTCTTACTTGTTATTTCTGCTTATATTGATGGTAATGTTTTTATAAAAATTTTTCATTACAAAAGTTAATTAGCTATATATTCTTCATTTGTAAGAACGTTATTTATTTATAAAATATTTAAAAAACAAAACTAACTATTATATTAATAATACAAGAGAGCCCGATTAAAGGACTTTGTATATACATAAAACAAAAATATTATTGTGAACTATTGTTTATTATAGTTTAAGTTTATATATTGCGAATTAATAAACATTAAAAAAAAAAAAACAAGTAAGAAAATTATAGTCGGTCTAGCCCGACTATACGATAACCTATACCATGGTTAAGATATGAAAAAGTTCATATCGGATACTATATTTATATGGGGACTAGGTCGAAAAATGGACCGATCATGACCTTATTTGGTAAAGTCACTTATACTTTGAAAACATATATATACAAACCAAATTTGAGAAAAATCTGTGCAATATTTTTGTTTTTTAATAGATTTAAGTGAAGATCGGGAAGCAGCTCTATATGGGGCCTATGACTAAGTGTTGTCCAATAGGGATCATTTTTGGACTACTGATTAATGAGTGTAATATATACATACAAACCCAATTTGACTGAGATCTATGTGATAATTTGGAACTTATGGCAATTTTTTGTCGATTTCATAGGGGTCATTTGTATGGGGGCTAGGTCTGAACATGGACCGATTCTCAGCAATTTCAATAGCGTTCATCCCATGGCCGATAGAAGCTTATATAAAAAAATTTCATCAAAAAATATTCATATTTGCGACCTGTAGTTTGGACACACAGACGGACGGACGGACGGACGGACGGACGGACGGACATTGCTGTTTCGATTCAAAAAGTGATTCTGAGTCGATCGGTATAATTAAAGATGGGTCTAGGATGAATATTTTTGGTTGTTACAAACAGCAGCAAAAAGTCATTATACCCAAACCACATAGTGGTATAGGGTATAAAAAACTAATTGTCCATCAATGATATCAATGAAGAATGTTTTTGATATACGGACGCGACAATTAGATTTAGGAAAAAAACATACTCAAGAAACTTCCATTATTCGAACTAAACTATATATTTGTTTATTCAAATATATTAGGTTGTTGTCAGTAGAACATTATTATATTACAACAATCTAATATATTAAAAGAATTTATGAATAAACTTTGCATTCAAGATTTTTTTCAATATTTTTCTTCTCTCAAACCTCTATAACTAGAGTTCTAATTAACGTAGGCTGTTGACATAGGTCTAAGAACACTCAGTGGATCAAGCTCTTTCTTTTGAGCTATTAACTATGCTTAAATTCAATTGGGTTTGAGGAAAGTTATGCGTGTAGAATCAGCTTTACTTTTACTGTACGTTAACTTCTCTTGGCATATTTTGGCATTACTGTACGTTAACTTCTCTTGGCAAATTTTGGTATTATATTATAAAAATTAATATAATATAGAATAATGATGCGGAGCAGCAGGGGTCCTCTAGTATAATATTATTTTAAGAATTCTATTTATATAAAAAAAATTGGTTTTTTATTTTTTTATTTTTTTGCAATAACATATAAATGTTAATTGTAGAAAAAAAAATTTTGAAGTTGTAATTTTATGAAAAAAATAATTAAATAAGAGAAAAAAAGACCCGTGAGATTTGAAACAAGTGCGACTTGCGTGTGACATTAACCACAAATGAAGAGATTTGTATAAAATTCTTTGGTTTATTATAAGAATATGTCATGTTTTCATTTTGAAAAATATTTACATACAAGAAAAATTACTCCGGATAGAGAATCATACAAAAACCAACATCCTGAGCTATAACTTAAAAATGTTCATACTGTATTTGGAAGCTTTTAAAAATATTATACTTTTATAATAAAATTGGTTAAAAGTTGTTTAAATTTATATTCGCGAGCAATAAGCAGACAATTGCACCAGAGATATATCACAATGGATAATTGTGATTCCAGGGGCACTGAAGGGTTAAGTAAAAAGAAAAATTAACCGAATTATATTTCTTACATTCTGAAAAGTGGTTTCATCGATTTTAATAGAAAAACTCGTTTTTGGTAATCTTTATTTAAAAATATCTTAAAAACAAAAGCTTTCCTTGGCAAATAATGGGTTAGCGTTCTCGGATTTATCCCAAATTTTAGGAACGGAAGATTTACGCATTTGGTTATAATATTTTAAGCAACGCTTTTAAAAATTCAACAGTATTTGCAAAATATTTGAATTTTTTGAATAAATTGTCTTTTATTAGCTTGGGGTCATATGTGACCCCAATTATAAAAGGGTTAATGGGGTCATATTATTTTGTTCCTAAGCCCCAGGCAATTAAGATAAAATATAGCATTTAAAACTAGAAAACTGATTAATTTTTGATATTAATAATTTAGAAGGATTACATACAGAATATTTCACAAAAATCTCATTTTTCTCGAAATCAGCAAAAATAAAATCCTTGTCAAAAAAATTCTGGCATAAGGATTTACCTAAAAATTCACACAGTTGATCTCTGGCATGTATTTATTAAAACCTTAAAGTGACAGATTCATTTTTTGAAATTTTGTTTAAGAAAATTTTTTAAAACTTGAAAAAGGAGTTTTCAAAATGTTATCAAAAATAATTTTACATTTTCGGGCTTAATGAGCAATAGGTTAACAACTTGGTAATAAAACAATACTTCATATCTATTTACTTATTACTTGTATAGAGACAAAAAAAAATTATGGCTTTAATCAATTTCTCAAAGTTGAAAAATATGCTATCAAATTTCATGACCTAGTTTTTTTTTTGGATCAAAAGTGGTCTGGGGCATTTGCTATTTCTTGGCGAATTTTTTTTTGATTTTGGATTTTTATATCTTTTTGAAAAGATAATTTAATACTGATGTCGAACTATATAACAACTTGTTAGTAAAATTAAAATTCAGAACGAAATTTTCGTAAAATCTCAAAAAAGTAAAATTTTCCCCCATATAAATACACTTGAAATTTTCAATCGATCTCCGGCGCGACTTTTCTTTATCCGATTGTCCCCAAACTTCAATTTATTAGTTTTATATTGAAAGATAACAAAGTGGACCCCGCCTATCCCCAACATCGCATTTTAATTTTTAGGACCACTCTAATATACATACATATATTGTATTTTGGGTTTTGTATTGTAGAATTTTTATCATGTAAGATTTTTTCTTTTTTTCTTTTCCTTGTTATTTAAAAATAATAATAATAATAATAATAATTAATAATAAATTTAACTAAGTATTAAACAAAATCTGGCTTTTTTCTTAATTTACTCAGTTATGCGTCTCAAATTGTTTATTACAACCAATAAATAAATTCTAAACTCCATGGTATGAACTAAATGTTCCTTTGACTTTGTACAATAATTTGGAAAATATAATTCAGTAGTCACAACAGAAAAATGTGATAACACAATCAAATCCGGTTGTCACTACGTATCCGATTCCTGTTTGTAGAAAATGTTTGGGAGCTATTATATTTCTGGTGATAAGTTTGCAATTAAAGTTGTTAAATTTTAGAACAATTCGATTGCTAGTTTTTGGTTGCTATTTCTAATTTTCTTTTAAATATAACACGTTTTTTTTATTTAATTTTAAGGCATCTGGTGTATGAGCCAATGCCATTTCAGCTTAGTTACAGGAATTTCTATTAAATGAATGTTATTTACTTTTGTTGGAAATTCTTTTATGTATAAATATGTGTGTATGATGGTATATTTTAGTTCAATATGTCTGTATAAATCATGAAAGTTATGTGTAAATAAATTTATTATTTATTGTTATTCAACGACTGTATTTGACATTTGACATGTTTTAATACTAAATGCGTACACAATTTATTTAAATTTTACTATATATACAAATGTAAAACAGAATGGCACTTATTTTTACTGTTACTTTAAAAAACTAAAATCTAATGAAAAATCTTTTTTCTTTTGCTTTTGAAAACAGTTCATATAAAAAAAGTAAGAAAATTATAGGCTGTCTAGACCTACTATACGATACCCTATATGATGGTTTAGAAACCCTATCTCTTCGGTCCTACTATTTGGATATAGAAAATACGCATAAACCATATTTAGTTGATATTGTTATTGATTTATTTGGCTGCAGATATGAAAAAGTTCATATCGGGTGCTATATTTATATGGGGTCTAGGTCGAAAAATGGACCGATCCTCACCATATTCGGTAAAGTCACTTATATTTTTAAAAAATATATACAAACCAAATTTGAATAAAATCTGTGCAACATTTTTGTTTTTTGATAGATTTAAGTGAAGATCGGGAAACAGCTCTATATAGAGTCTATGACTAAGAATTGTCCTATAGGGATTATTTTTGCACTACTGATTAATGGGTATAATAAACACATGCAAACCCAATTTGACTGAGATCTATATGATAATTTGGATCTTATGGCAATTTATGTCGATTTCATAGGGGTCATTTGTATGGGGACTAGGTTTGAACATGGACCACATTTCACCAGTTTCAACAACGTTCATCCTATGACCGATAAAAGCTTATATGATGAATTTCATGTAAAAATCGAGATGCATTGAACCCGACCCCCTCAGATATCGATGAAATTTTGTTCATAGCTAAATTTGATCAATACAAACAAACCCTCATTTTTAGAAATGACTGTTTTTCGATTTTTTGGGCGTGGCACAGTGGGAAAGTTTTCGAAAAAACGCGAAAATGGTCGAAAAGTGCTCCATTTAAAATGCAATAACTCAGAATCGGCTGAACCGATTTCCATGACCTTGGTATCATTAAAAAGATATTTTAACAGGCTTTATGACACGTTTGAAAAAAAAAAGAAAAAATACACTGTAAAAAATTTTATAACAAAAAGAAAATTTTAAATAACAAAAAAACCAAAAAGATCAAGAGTTTTTTTACAGTGTATTATTTTTTTAGAAAGGTTTATCCTTCACCTATACCATATCCAAAAAGTAAAATGGGTTCTTTTTTAGTTTTTTTTATATAATTTTTTAAGTAGTGTCACTTCTAGTAATACGTACCGAAAGTTTTTGAAATAATTCGAATAACAGCGAAAATATCAGGTCACATTCTTTCACATTTACAAAATAGTTCAACAATTCTAACATTTTTTAAATGTTTACAAATAAAAAACCATCAACAATTGTTTATATTATTTGCCAAGTTTTTATTAATTTGTGTTTTATTTTATTTACATTTTTTTAAGTTAATTATTTGTAAGAAATTTTGCGCTGCTCAAATTTGGTACAGTCAGAATATCTGCGCACATGTACAAAAGTTTCATTTATTGGAATGAATGAATGAAAGCCTTGAGTTCCTGTTATAGTTTGAGCTTCTTTATATCTTGAAAATAGCTTTTCTTTAACGTTTTTGTATTCGTCAGCATCTGCGTAAGCAACTTGTATGGTGGTCTTATATGTTTCTGATGCCCAGTGATAGAGTTGCCTCGTTGTCTGGATTTCATTTTTATTTGCAATACTATAATTTCGAGCACCTCTCTTCAATGTTCCTCCGATTCCATCACATGCAGATTTTCCATGACTGGTAGCATAAAAGTGCCATTCAGCGTCAATACCAAAATCAGATTTGTGATGGCATAAATTAATGAAGTTATATTTATTTTTATATTGTGCTCCTGCACCATCTGATACGTAAATGATTTTATTAATATTGTTGGTTATATTGGCCTTCACGAACTGTATCATTTTTGAAATATATAGATGAACTGCTATACTATCATGGGTATTGCAATCAGATATTATGGCGAAGCTTTTATGAAATAATTTATCGTTATCTAAAAATAAACAAACAAAGGAAAAAAACAAATAAATAAAAAATATTAAATATTTTGATGAGTGTGGATGGATGTTTTTACTAATACCAAAATATTAAAATAATTAACTTTGTAATAAATAACGAACGGATGTATTGTAGCCTGATCATTATTCCAATGGTATCCTTGCACGGCATCTTGTACAAGAAATGCATAATTTTCAGCAAAGTCCATTTGAATTAACATTTCTCCTGATAACAGCGCAGCTCTTTTATTGCTGATAAATTCAGATTGTCGCTTTGCTATTAAATGATGCGGAATCAGAACTTTGATGTGTTCAGTAAAATCGCTGACAAATGATTCTCGGTTGGTGGTTAACGTTTCCAGAACACATCTAATCGTTGTATTCCACTTTTTGTATATTATTTCTTCAGTTTGGTTATTTTCAAAATGTTTTGACCTATGCGTTTTTAGATTATTTAAATTTTTGAAGCAGTGACCACACATTGAAACGCAACACTCGCTTTTTTGTATGTCACCATTACAAACAACGAATTTGAGAACATCTTTGTAGTCGGTAAATGTGCATTCTCCTTCAAAACAAAATGATTTTAAGCGACTTTTTTCAAACATCAATTTCATATTCTGATGCAATGTGCATACACAGATATTTTGCTGGTTTCCAACTCCAAGTTTCATACAATTTTTTGACCTTAACATTGTAAATTTTGTAAAACCAACTTTGGCCAAGGGATGTTTTTTTTTAAATTCGTAGTAAGATTCGCGTAGTGAAGATAACATCAGTCTTTTTTGAACTTTTTCACGAAAGTTTCCTTGTTTAATAGTAATTCAATCTTGCGATCCTTGCATCATTCGGCTAATTTCATCATCTTAATAAAATAACTTGACTGTGCTAAGAGTTTCGGTTGGTAAACTACGTCTGCTCATTTTTAAAAGATTGATATCTGCAAACTTCGTTTTATTCCTTTGGATATCTTTACTTTTTTTGATACAATCGTGAGATATATCATCCCCAAAATGATCTTTAATTTCTGCGTGACTCATATTGATTGGTAAGAGAGATAAAAGTTTTTGCTTTTCCAAAAGATTTAAGCTGTTCTCTATTTGATATTTGATGTTTTGCAAAATTTCTTCGTAAATGGCTTCGACGTTTTCAAGTTGCGCTGACAAATCAGATAATGGATCAGCTCCAAGTGAATCTGCTATATTTTCCAAAATTTGCACTGATTTTCTATTTCTGTATGCATCTCGTTTGATATATTTCCTTTTAAGAGGCGTCATTTGGTTTGGTAGATGAGGAATAATGTGATCATTTATATTTTCAATGAGTTCGTTGCTTTCGATGTTTGCATTACGGCTGGTACAAGTTGGAAGTTCATTCAAATCTTCGCTAATTTCATCGCTGGGCGTTATTGGTAAATAATTTGAGACTTCATTCTGCTCCACGTTGGATTCATTACGACTGCGCGCTTTTCTCAGTGAATGAATGAATGTTGGCGACAGCTGGAAAATACTCAATTATATTTGCAGCCTCGTTCTCACTTATTTTACGAAGCGAAGCGCAACACTTATTAGATATTTTTATGCATCTGTACTTATTGTTTGAATTCATATTCACTCAAATTTTTAAAATATATGCGTAAAAATTGTAATGGGATATCTTGGCTTCTCGAAACTGTTTATAATTATGAATTTCGGTACGTTGCACTTTTAAAATATGGACTTGTAATTTTCGCGTTCGTCGACACTTGTTGAATGAGTAAAATCGATCAATGCACTCCTATTTATACTGTGTATTGATCACTAGTTTACTGACAGGTACTTATAAATGGGTGCATATTTTTTTACGGTGGCTATATACCTGTTTCACCATGTGTGAGTTTTAAATTTTCCGAATAATGACCACCCTTAAATGTGGGTTGAATTTCTGTAAAAAAGTCATACAGGTAGCCAACTGAAAAACCCAAATAATTAAAAATTACTTTGCTTACGCAATCATAAAAATTAAGTAGCCCTTTGTTTATTCCGTTTTGTTAATTCTGAGAATCATAAAAAATATGCTCGAGGGTTTTTCCGAAGAATGTTGTGCATATGTAGAGCAAATTGAAATTCATACCTTTACTCAATTGCGAATAAAAGCGAATTGAGTTGGCAAATCATGTGTTCTACTGTGTTATTTAACCTGTAAATATAAAATATAAGGGCAATTACTAGAAGTGACACTACTTAAAAAATTATATAAATAAAACTAAAAAAGAACCCATTTTACTTTTTGGATATGGTATAGGTGAAGGATAAACCTTTCTAAAAAAATAATACACTGTAAAAAAACCCTTGATCTTTTTGGTTTTTTCGTTATTTAAAATTTTCTTTTTGTTATAAATTTTTTTACAGTGTATTTTTTTTTTCAAACGTGTCATAAAGCCTGTTAAAATATCTTTTTAATTATACCAAGATCATGGAAATCGGTTCAGCCGATTCTGAGTTATTGCATTTTAAATGGAGCACTTTTCGACCATTTTCGCGTTATTTCGAAAACTTTCCCACTGTGCCACGCCCAAAAAATCGCAAAACAGTCATTTCTAAAAATGAGGGTTTGTTTGTATTGATAAATTTAGCTATGAACAAAATTTCATCGATATCTGAGGTGGTCGGGTTCAAAATTTCAGTTTTATCTTGATTTTTAAATGAAATTCATCATATACCAAAATTCATCAAAACATATTCAGATTTGCGACCTGTAGTTTGATTAAAAGGTTTACATACACAGACGGACGGACATCACTAAATCGACTCGGAAAGTGATTCTGTGATTCTCAGAAAGTGGTTCTGAGTCGATCGGTATAATAAAAGATGGGTCTAGGTCAAATATTTTTTATAGTCACAAACAGCAGCACAAAGTCATTATACCCAAACCATATATTGTTATAGGGTATAACGAGAAAATTATAGTCGGTCTAGGCGATGCGATACCTTTACCATAAGTTTAGAGCAAGGCTATAATTAGATATAGAAAGCGAGCATAAATAATATTTAAGCGGCATTGTTATAAGTTTGTTACCTGCAGTTATGAAAAAAAATTTATTATAAATGTAATTTTTATGCGGGGATCGGGCCAAAAAATGAAACAAAAAAAATGTGCATAGTTTTTGTTTTTTGAAAAATTTAAATGAAGATCGAGAAGCAGCTTTATATGGGGATATGACCCCAAATAGTGCAGTTTTTGGAGTAATAATTAATGTGTGTAATAAAATGCAAACAAAAAATTTCACCAAGTTCCATATTATGATTTGGATCATACGGCAATTTATATGGATTTCGTAGGGGTCAGTTGCATGAGAACTAAGTCTGAACATGCAGCGATTTCCATCAACTTTAATGTCGTTCAAGGATACTACAATTTTGGTGTTTTTTTTTTAATTGCAATTATATTAAAAGTTACAAAAAAAAAAGATAATTTTGTAGTTCTAATTACTTCTTATGAACTTATTGACTTTTTCGGGAAAATCTTCCAATAGGATTTTTATAGTGGTTTCTATCACTTTTTGTCCCCTTAAAATCTTCCACATTTTTGGAGAACTTTTTTGTTCTTCAACTCCTTTTACACAAGATCCCAAAATCTCTCCACAAGCTTAAGCTCCGGCAGTATAGAGGATTTCCCTCCCTTGATACAAAATCCAAATTACTGTTCTTGTATTACTCAAAAGCTTTCTTATCGTTGTTACAGGATGCAATTTGGGGTCAAAAATATATACACAGATTGTGCTGGTAGTTTTTTTTTTTTTTTTTGGAATTTCATAAGTTATAATTCAGTACAAAGAATGCATGTTTTATAGAAGTACTGAATACTAATAATAGTTATATTTTACAATGTACAAGAAAAAAATAAAATACTTTTTAATACTTACAAAAACAAAGAAAAAAGAAACATATTTATTATTTAAAGGTTAAAAAAAATAATAATTAAAAAAAAAAATATTTATAATATTCATATATTTTATTTTCGAATTTAGATGCATTGCTGATAATTTGAAAGTGAGGGGGTAATCGATTCCAAATTCATATGGCATTAATACAAAAGTGTAACTACGAAAGTTTAGCCTTATATTGTATATGGATTATAATACAATGGCTGAAAATCGCTTTTTATTGGCCAATATTCTGTAACTTTTGAACCGATCAAAATATTATAGTTGAACTTGTTTTAATTTCATTAAAATTGTTTGACTATTTTTTAAGGAATTCTAGGTCAAAGTTAAGTTTTTAATTTTTTTTTTCCGAATTCTTCCGGCTTGAGGTCATAAAATTGATAATAAAATATACCGTAAATTTGTTTAATTTTTATTACTAATATTTATTTTTATTTTTATGCCCTATATTTCGATCGAAATCTTCGACCATCATCAGGGGATCTATTATAAATTGTATAAAAAACAAATTATGAACACATATTAGTTACAAAAAATAATAATTACAAAACATTTAAAGAAACATTAAAAAAAGCAACAAAAATTCACAACATAAAATCACAATATTTACATAAATTTTAAAATAACTAATAATCCGTGATTAAACTAATCATACGAGTTGTTGTCACCAACTGTTTTGTTTTGATCTTTTGATACACTTAAAAAACTATTTAGTAAAACCATATCCAAATTGGAAAATTCTGATAAATCTAACTAAGTTTATAAAATAAGTTGAAATGGAGACGAGTCCATTACAAATTTGCAATTTTATTTACACTCAAATAATATTTACACTAAAAAAAACTTTAGTAATATTATCTAATAGTCTTGCAATTACTACAGAAAAATTTATAATTTTTTGCTGTCAAATTTGTTAATTTTAGAAAAATAAATCTGCTGAACATTAGCGCAATGATTCTGATTTCGAGAAGAAAATAAGGGTTTTTATTTTTTGAATCTTTTTTATTTATTAAAACACTGCCCTGTCGCGCTTCGCTACGACTTACCGAGAGTTATTGATATGTTTTTTTTTTCATAATTAATTTTTCCTACGAAGTTTGTATTATAAAACTAAAACATTTTGTTTTGATTTATTTTGATTTCAATGCTTGCTTATATACAATATTTTTTGTTTCTCCATTGTCTATGAGAAAAACAATAAATCCGGCAACACGATTGGCCTTGAATTTATAATATCATTTGCCAATCTATATATTTTAACGATTTTTGATTTTGCAAATTTTTGATTCTGCCAAGTTTTTATTTGTGAAGATTTTTGTATTTGGCGATTTTTGTTTTTCGCGATTTTCGGTTTTTAGCGATTTTCGGTTCTGGCGATTTTTGAATTTGGTTAATCTGCCCATATTTTCCACATTGATAATTAATGTATATTTCAAAAGTTTCAAGATTATTGCTATCGTAGTACTTTTTAATTTTTTTTGTATTGAAGGTGACACGCCCACTGATCCATACCACCCATATTTAACCTGACTACTCACATTAATATCTAATGGACTCGTATAAAGTGTCCTGGATTTTCCTTTTATAGTACTTCAGTTATATGATATTATATATTTACTTTGTATTGGCGCTGCCACGCCCACTGCTCAGATCACGCTCATTTTTTTTGTGACTAATGATATGAATAACTTATGGGCTGATGCAAAGTTCTAAGGCTCTCACTATTTCAGTACTCCGGACATATACATTTTATGTTTACTTTGTATGGGAGGTGCCACGACCATTGGACAGATCCTGCTAATTTTTAGTCCGACGACTAACATTAATAACAGATGGCTTCAGAGAAATCTGCAAAGCTGTCCCCATCTTAATACTCAGGATATATAATATTGAATTAATACTTGGTGCCACGCCCGCTTAAAATATTTAAAAAATTGTAGCCTATAGCACTTTCCATATCCGCAGTAAGACTCTACGAAAATTTTAGGAAGATCAGATCAGCAGTTATGGAGATTACCTCCTACAAACAAACAAACCCACATTACCACTTTATTATATTAAATTATAGAATAGGTGTCATCAGATGTCAGGATCGGTCCATTTTTCGACCCAGTCCCCAGATAAATATAGCATCCGATATGAACTTTTTCATATCTGAAAGTAAACAAATTAATAACAGTGCCACTCGAATTTGGTTTATGCTTATTTTCTGTATCCAGTTAGTAGGATCTAAGGGATGATGTCTCTAAACGCATGGTATAGGGTATCGGATAGTCGGTCTAGACCGACTACGCTTTCTTACTTGTTTGTAATACATTTTCAGCTTCATTATGCCATATACCACTATATGGTCAGGGTATAAATGACGTTCTGCTGATGTTTGTAGCTACCAAAAATATTTTACTTAGACTCATATTTTATTACTAGCAGATTCCAGCCCTCGAAATTCGAGCGAAAATTCTAGGAAATTTTATTTTTTAAATAAAGACCCTAAAAGTATGTTAATCAGTTATATCCAATTCACAAATCAATACAAAAAACAAACTCATTTTTATTACAAACACATTAACAAATTAAATAAACGCACACATTGCATTGTATAATTTTAAGGAAAAAATTTAAAAATCTGTAAATCTGCAAAACGGCTTAAAAGAAATATCTTTACGTTTGGTTAAAATCGGGATAAAACGATAGAACAAAACATCAGTCACAAGAAATCGCCTAGCCTATTAATATTATAGATACCTATCAACTCACAATCACTTTCTGAATCGATTTAGCGATGTCCGTCCGTCCGTTCGTCTGTGTGTCCATTTAAATCTCTTAATCAAACTTCGGGTCACAAATATAAATATATTTTGATGCAATTTGGTACGTAAGATCCTATCGGCAATAGGATAAACGTTATTGAAATTGGTGAAGATCGATGCATGGTGAGACCTAGTCCCATACAAACGACCCCCATGACATCGACTTAAATTGCCATAAGATCCAAATTATCATATTGATCTCGGTCAAATAAGTTTTATGTGTGTTTATGACATCAACTAGTAACATCCATAGTCAAAAAATAAACATTATGCGGCAATTCTTAGCCATAGCCCACATAAAAAGCTGCCTCCCGATCTTCACCTAAACCTATCAAAATCAAAAAAATTTTACATATTTTTTCTCAAATTTGGTTTAAATATGTTTTTGCAAAAAAATAAATGACTTTATCAAATAATGTGAGGATCGATCCATTTTTCGACCTAGGCCCCATATAAATGTAGCATCCGCTATGATCTTTTTCAGAACTGGAGGCAAAATAAATAATAAAAATCCACTCAGATTTGGTTTGTGCTTCTTTTCTTAACCCAATCAATTGGATCTAAGACCAATTCTCTAAACGCTTGGTATCGTATATTCGTATTAAAGAGCAATATTTTTGATGTGTAAACATCTATACGCGCAGGGGGGTAAAAATCTATTTCGCAATACAATCACAAAAACAGCGTAACCGTGAGCGTAAGAGTTATGATTGCATTGGTGAAAAATTGTGATATGTAATAACCTTTTTGAAACTGAAAAACGAAAAATGAAAAATAAAAAATAAAATTGAAAAATAAAAAATGAAAAATGGAAGATGAAAAATAAAAAATAAAATTGAAAAATAAAAAATGAAAATGAAAAAGAAAAAATGAAAAACGAAAAATGAAAAAATTAAAAATGAAATATAAACAAGTAAGAAAATTATAGTCGGTCTAGACCGACTATACGATACCCTATACCATGCGTTTAGAGACCCTATTTCTCAGGCCCAACTAACTGGATATAGAAAATGAGCATAAACCAAATTTGAGTGGGATTTTTATTAATTTTTTCGGCTGCAGATATGAAAAAGTTGATATCGGATGCTATATCTATACGGGGACTAGGTCAAAAAATGGACCGATCCTGACCATGTTTGGTAAGGTCTCTTGTATTTTGCAAAAATATATACAAACAAAATTTGAGAAGAATCAGTGCAATATTTTTGTTTTTTGATAGATTTAAGTGAAGATCGGGAAGCAGCTCTATATGGGGCCTATGACTAAGAGTTGTCCAATAGGGATCATTTTTGGACCACTGATTAATGGATGTAATATATACATACAAACCCAATTTGACTAAGATTTGTATGACAATTTGGATCTTATGGCAATATATGTTGATTTCATAGGGATCATTTGTAAGGGCTAGGTCTGAACATGGACCGATTCTCACCAATTTCAATGGCGTTCATCCCATGGCCGATAAAAGATCAAATACCAAAGTTCATCAAAATATATTCATATTTGCGACCTGCAGTTTGATTACAAGCTTTACATGGACACACAGACGGACCGACGCACTGTGGTCAATATTTTGAGATAGCGGCCAAAACTCCTTTTGGTTTTTGTTCTCCGATTTTAAAGTTATTAGACTCGTATGAAAGTAGACAGTAGTAAACCTCGGGAGCCAAAAAATCAGAACTCTATTTCAACTATTTCACTGAGAACAGGGTGGTCCAAAATGGGCTTTTTCGGAATTTAGTAAATTTATGATATTTTTAGTTAATTTTTAAAGTTTAAATGATCATAACTTTTTTGTTTTTCAAGATTTTTGGATGAAGTAAATTTTGTGTTGTAACTTAACTTTCTTATTATTAGTAAAAAACTTGAAGCTCTACTGTTTTCAGAACAATTAAAATTTTTTTTTTAAAAAAGGTAAAATTTCTCGGAAATTTCCTACTTCATAGAGCACAACTCCTGTGAGTCAAGCTGAGTCAAAACACGGATTCACTATTTTGTAGTCCTAACTCTCCCCTACATTCCTATATATACATGTCGATGCATCGGGACTGCACTTTTTGAGCTACAGCAATTTTTCTGACCCAAGGTAAGATATTCGGTACAAATGCACGTCATATTTTTTGAGAAGTTATTTGTATGTGAAAGTGGCTATTATGCATATATTTTGATGAAATTTTGTACAAGAGTTCTTATTGACCCAAAAAATAATTCTGTTGAAATTAGGAGAAGTTGGCCCTTATTTGGACCTAATCCACATAGAAGGGTGTATCAAAATTTTGACAAAAATGACAATAGAACTCTCAAATTATGTGGTATCTGGCAATTCATTTGGAAAAGGTAAAAAAGATTTTATTGCCATCTAATATTACACAACTCAAATACGTGAAATTTGCAAATAAATTTAAAACCAATGGAAATAACTGGTAAAACCAAGTACCTTTTATATTATTGCCAGTACCTGTTAACTCTCAAATTATGTGGTATCTAGCAATTCATTTGGAAAAGGTAAAAAAGATTTTTTTGCCATCTAATATTACACAACTTAAATACGTGAAAATTGCAAATAAATTTAAAACCAATGGAAATAACTGGTAAAACCAACTACCTGTTATATTATGTTTTAAAGAGATAAAAAAGATCATGTTGAAACTTCGAGCAATAGTATATTAATCCATGCATTCATTTTTTTTCTTCCTTATTGTTTAAACAATGGCTAAATTCAGTTATAGTGTTCCATCTGATATATATTTTGAACGGAAAGATGAAAACGACATTATTTTACATATAATGAATAATCCATTCTTCAAAATATGCGACAAACAAGAAATTAAAATTCATAACTTAAAAATAAAAAACTTTTTAAATACTTTAAGAAAACGGTACAATCAATGTTCCAGAAACAAGAAATTGTTTTACTCACGCAACCAAGAATGGCTAAGAAATAAACTTATTTTTAAAAAGCCATCAGTAACTACCACGGAAACTGGAAAAGGTGGTCGACCAGCAAAGCCAATTGATAATTGTAGTGAAAGATCACGAAGACGCAAGCTTAAACATATCAATGAAGAAGTTTCTTGTAGCATCATAAAGGATTCATTTCTGCATCAAATTCAACCATCGAAAACTAAAAAGGGTAAAATTGCTATCATTGAAAAAATAGTGGAAGCAAGCCCCAGACGCACAAAACGTATTTTAGAAAGTATGCCGACACCAACTGAAGAAAATAAATTTACTCCAGAAGAAGCATTTGCACTATTTTTGGATTTGAAAATGACTAAAAACCAATATACAGAATTGCAGAAGCGAACCAATGAAAAAAATTGTGGAATTTTTCCATCATATCGAGATATAGTTTCTGCCAAAAAAGATTGCTTACCTTCACCAACTGCTATTAGTGTAACTTCAAGTTCAGCAGAAATAAAATTGCAGGATCTTCTTGAACACACTTCAGAACGATTATTAAAGACATTTGATGCTGACTATTTAAAGAAGTTTAAAAATTGCAGCATGACTTTAATTTCTAAATGGGGATGTGATGGGTCCTCTGGCCAGAAACAATACAAACAATGTAATGCGGAAAATTCATCAGATGCCAATTTATTCATGATTTCTTTCGTTCCATTACGTTTAACAAAAACTTATATTGGTTCAGAGCCGTCAACTAGTAGAGCTGCAGAGATAGATGTATGGAAGAATGAAATTCCCTCGTCAACAAAATTTTGTAGACCAATAAAGTTTGCTTACAAAAAGGAGACTCAAGATGTCATAGATGAAGAAGTTCGAAAAATAAATGATCAAATTAAAGAACTTCAACCAGTAAATTTGATGACCAAGACATTGAAGTAAATTTTAAAATGTGTCTCACAATGATTGATGGAAAAGTTGCACAAGCTTTAACCAAAACAAAGTCATCGTCAAGCTGCACCATATGCCAAAAAACATCAAGTCAATTGAGCCAACCACCAACACAAGACGATAGTTTTAATGAAGTATATGAATTTGGAATGTCACCTCTTCATGCTAGAATTCGTTTTATGGAGCATATTCTTAAATTGGGATACGATTTGGAATTTGGCCCGTTAGGCGAAACAGTGAGAAACAACAAAGAAAATTTGGAAAAAAGAAAGCAAAAAAAAAGATATTCAAGAAAAATAGCGTGAGATAGGCCTTATAATTGACCAGCCAAAGCAAGGAGAAGGAAATTCTAATGATGGAAACACAGCAAGGAGATTTTTTCCGATCCAGAAACTGCAGCTTCTATAACTGGAGTAGATTATGATTTAATACGACGATTCCAAATCATATTACAAGTTATAGCATGTAGCAAAAAGATAGATGCAAAAAAATTTGGTCAGTATGCTAATAAGACAGCAACCCTTTATAACCAAAAATATTCTTGGAGACATATGCCAACAAAAATTTTGTTCCATGGGGAACAAATAATTCAGCACAATATGCTTCCAATTGGAGATCTCTCAGAAGAAGCCCAAGAAAAAAGGAACAAAGACTACAGATTCTTTCGCGAGCACAATACAAGAAAAATTTCCAGATATTGTACTAATGAAGATCTTATTAATATTTTGTTGTGCACATCAGACCCATATATGTCCAGTATTCGACAAAAATGGAAATCAACCTCATTAGAGTTAGATGAAGAAGCTAAACAACTACTGCAAAATGAAAATCAAAGCTATTTGGAAGAAATTTTTACTAATATTGTTTAATTAATACTAGTTTAAAGATTATAATTTGTTTCTAATTTTAGTATAAATTTTTATTAATACATTTAAATAAAATATATGTGCACTTTAAATCAATAGTAAAAGTTTACTTAAAATTTTATCGATGTTGTGTTCTGTATATATCCAAATGGTATTGATATTGTTGGGAATTTCAGTGTTATTTTTCAGTTTAATCCTCACAAGAATTAGCTTTCTTCCAAAAAAAAAACCAACCTTTGGCCCCTGTGATTATTGAGACTAAATAAATGTCAGGGGCCAAATGTTGGCATTTTCTGACCAAAATTAAGTTAAGGAATACTAAATAAGTATTGGTTGTAAAATACGATTGAAGAAAATAAGAAATTATAAAAATAATACCTATTTAAAATGTCAAAATATTCAACTTTTACATGGAAACTCAACAAAAAATTAAAATGCATTTTTAACTCCAAATTACTTACGTTCCTATCAGTCGATTTTTACGTTTGAACACGCAAATTGAAGCTTAAAGTCCCTCCTATTGAACAAAATAAATTGCGTAAAAAATACCAATCCGGTCAAAAGTTATAGAGTTTTGGCCGCTATCTCGCGAAATTGACCACTGTGCGACGGACGGACGGACGGACATCGTTAAATCGAATCAGATAGTGATTCTGATTCGATCAGTATCATTAAAGATGGGCGTAGGTCAAATATTTTTGGTTGTTACAAACAGCAGCACAAAGTCATTATACCCAAACCACATTGTGGTATAGGGTATAAAAATGAAAAGTGAAAAATAAAAAATGAAAAACTAAAAATTAAGAACGAAAAATAAAAAATGCAAAATGAAAAATGAAAAACAAAATATGAAAAATGAAAAACGAATAATAAAAAATGAAAAATAAAGAGTGAAAAATTAAAAATTAAAAATTAAAAATTAAAAATTAAAAATTAAAAATTAAAAATTAAAAATTAAAAATTAAAACTTAAAAATTAAAAATTAAAAATTAAAAATTAAAAATTAAAAATCAAAAATTAAAAATTAAAAATTAAAAATTAAAAATTAAAAATTAAAAATTAAAAATTAAAAATTAAAAATTAAAAATTAAAAATTAAAAATTAAAAATTAAAAATTAAAAATTAAAAATTAAAAATTAAAAATTAAAAATTAAAAATTAAAAATTAAAAATTAAAAATTAAAAATTAAAAATTAAAAATTAAAAATTAAAAATTAAAAATTAAAAATTAAAAATTAAAAATTAAAAATTAAAAATTAAAAATTAAAAATTAAAAATTAAAAATTAAAAATTAAAAATTAAAAATTAAAAATTAAAAATTAAAAATTAAAAATTAAAAATTAAAAATTAAAAATTAAAAACTAAAAATTAAAAATTAAAAATTAAAAATTAAAAATTAAAAATTAAAAATTAAAAATTAAAAATTAAAAATTAAAAATTAAAAATTAAAAATTAAAAATTAAAAATTAAAAATTAAAAATTAAAAATTAAAAATTAAAAATTAAAAATTAAAAATTAAAAATTAAAAATTAAAAATTAAAAGTTAAAAATTAAAAATTAAAAATTATAAATTATAAATTAAAAATTAAAAATTAAAAATTAAAAATTAAAAATTAAAAGTTAAAAATTAAAAATTAAAAATTAAAAATTAAAAATTAAAAATTAAAAATTAAAAATTAACCAGTTGAAATATTAAATAATAAATATTTTTATATTAGCAGAGCTCCTGCAGTTTGCTGCTATAAGTGATACCTAGTTGACGCTGTCTATTTGATTTAAAAAAGTGCCATAAAAAAATCTTTAATTGTTAGTTCCCTTTGTATGCAATATGCGGGCATGGAGGGGTGTAAAAATTGGCATAGTTATAATTCATATGGAGGGAAGCTGATTTTTTTTTGTGATTTATTCATTTTATATTTTATTTCCCAATATAAATTCGAATAATCTCAATTTCTATTTGATATATGCGATACCGTTTTATTAACATCTTTTTAAGTTCTTTAAAACCACGTTGAAAGAAGTTGTGACTTTTGAAGCAATTCGTCGCTGGTTATAAATGCCACATAAATTTTGAAAACAGTTTAGTTATAACTGAATTTAATAAACATGTATTTCATGCGAAAAATATTTTACCTACGTTTTTTTTTTTTCCCCAATGGAATAACATCAAATAAAGACGTGTTATGTGAATGAATGAGCATCCGACAATATGCGACTTATTGTCATAATTTTTCTTTGAAATGTAAAATATATAAAATATTTGTATAGACGTCTGATTTGGAAGTGCGATTTATGAAAGTTATCTAAAGAATATTATTTCTTTTTATATCTTGATAAATACAATAAAAGTGGATGGTATTTCTTTGTGTTTTTCCATGTATTAAGGAGAGTATTTTTTAACTGACCTATAGAAGTTAAATATGTACAAATATAAAAGAAATTTTCTTGCGCCTGCTGTTGCTTTGTTCTAATAAATCCGCCTAATTTTATTAATAGGTTTTTGTTATAAAGCCAAAAGAACAAAAGCTGCAGAACAAAACTTTTATATATTTCATTTGAGCAAAAATTACTTAACATTGTAATTATTTAAAAACAAAGCAAAAAAGTATTTTTCTATTGAGAAACTTTTCAAACAGTACACTTCTGCTGTTTATTTTCAAACCCCGATAAGACGATATAAAAACATTAAAAGGAAACGTGTTTAAGCAGACAAAGTTTTTCATAAAAAACTCGTATACTAACTACAAAAGGAGCCAAGTTATACAAATAAAATTAAAGGAGAGTTTAAAAAAAAAACTTTGGTATATTACGATTTGAAAAATATTCGAAAAATAAGCATTAAAGCAATTTTAAATATTTAGCTGGCGAGAAATGAAAACCAATAAAACTATTAAAGCAAATTAAGAATGATATTTATTAAATTAGTTTTATTTCATTTGAATCGCGTGAAAGAAATTTTAATATTAAATGGAATAATTTGATGATATATATACATATAAATACTTAAAACTTAAATACTTAATACTTAAATGTTATTGCTTTAAAATTTTTAAGCAAACATTCGTTTTTCTACGTAAATTTATACAGATTTTTCTGCTTACTCACTTTTTTAATATAAATCGTATGTTCTGCATTTTATTTTTTGTCATGTATTCGAACTTGTAATTATTTTTTTTTAGAATAGTTTAGAATTTTGGAATGCTTTTTTTCTTGTTTGGACGATGATATTTGTATATTATTTTATATCCATAAAAAAAAAATACTAGACACAGATATATGAAGATAATAAATATAATATGAGAAAAATTATTAATGGTCCACAACGGCTACACGTTACCTTACAACATGTAATTGCGGAAAGGGTAGTACTCAAACCTTACTTGGTAATCTATAGCGAATTTTGAATATGATTATTGTATTGGGAGTAGATGCAACAATCAGATCAGTATGGTGTAAAAACTTGCTAAATCCTGAAATTCATTCTGAGTTAAATGTATATCAGAAATCATGATCATTCATGAAAATTTATATATAAGTGAGTAGAAATCATTCAAATTCAACTACTCTGATAAATTCATCTCACAATAACGTTGATTTAAAAGTATAAGTAGCAATACGACGACAACTTCAGACATCAGTTTGATTTATAATTTAAGGAAAATTCTCATATGCTTACATGTATATTTACCATTGCTTCGCAACAGAACAAATGCAAAACCTCACAATGAATATTTTCATGTTTTTATTCGAATCATACTTATTTTGCACATCGTCTATACACATTGAGTGAAGGATATGAGATTCGAACACATTTCAATAAGTATGAATGCGTACAAGTAAAATAATATATGAATCTTGATTCAACTCTACCCACTTCTTCAGTGCTCATGCAATCATCTGTGTTTGTGTACATAATGATAACACAACCCGACAAAATAAAGGTCATCGTTTGATGCAGGATTCTGAGTTTTGTTTCTTGGGTAATTTGAGGTCGCTGAATCCGAATCTGGGGTCAGATTGCCAAATTGCTAAATTGGCTCTTGTTTTTGAGTTATTCCCAATCAAAACACCAATTTTGGGCCTTTTCTGGTATTTTTGACGGCTCTTTCCAAGGAAACTAGACCTTCTAGCCCGTTCGTCAGCCCGGATTTGGATTCAGTGGGCTAAAAGCCATGAAAATACATTGTTCTTTGGTCTTTGGGAGCAGCCAACTTTTGTTTTATGGAGGTTCGAAAGTGTGACTTTTCACGATTTTTATTGTCATTCATTTGCCACGCTGGGTACGACTACGTTTGCACGTTCAGAAACAAACCACAGCCGCAAATCCCTAAAAAGAAGTTTTCACAGCACAAAATAATTTTATTAAATTTGTAGTCATTATTTCATCAGTACCTAATATGCTGTTTTCACCATTACATCATCATCATCATTTCATTGCTGCCATCGCCATTTCATTTGGTAATGTTGTATTTCATCATGATTTTAATTTTGTCATTACAATTTGACAATCGTCATATCATTCCTATCATTCCGAACGTTTTCATCACTACATCACTTGGTCGTTGTTATCGTCACTTCACCAGTATCATCATAACCTCACGAAACCCTAACAAAATTTGAAAATTAATCAGAAACTAAATGCTTTAAAAGGCCTTTTGGTAAGAAAAAGGTCTCATTGACCCATTGTTTTATAACTTTTTTCTAAATCTGTTTTGAATTCCCTTTATTTTCATAGTACATACCTTATACCTATCTTTACGACATCATGTTAAAAAAAATATTTTAAATTCGATTCAATTTTTCAGATTTGTTCTAAATAGAACTTTTCGAGGAATTCGCATGTAATTTAAGTTGTTTTTAGTTAAATTTTTATTTAAATCAATTTTAAACTTTAAGCAACTTAAATAACATCAGAATTCAATAATATCGGAGGAAATTTGTGGATATTATCCATACAAAGCAAATGAATGACAATAAAAATCATGAACAGTCACACTTTCGAATCTCCACAAAACAAAAAGTTGGGTCCTCCCAAAGACCAAACAATATATTTTCATGGCTTTTAGCCCGCTGAATCCGAATCCGGGCTAGAAGGTCTAGTTCCCTTGGAGAGAGCCGTAAAAACACCAAAAAAGCCAAAATTGGTGTTTTGATTGGGAATAACTCAAAAACAAGAGCCAATTTGGCAAATCTGACCCCAGATTCGGATTCAGTGACCCCAAATTACCCTAGAAACAATATTCAGAACCCTGCAGCTAAATCACTGTCGGGTTGTATAATTTTTACTTCTCTTACGAGTTTAATGATAACTCAAGCTTTCAGCAAGCTTTCGTAATTGGCCAAAATGTTATTGAAAAGTTAAAGTGCGGACTTTCTAAGCATTGATACGATGAATGTTTTTAATAATATGAATTATTTTGCATACCCAATAGAAAAAACACATCAAAAGAGGAGAAAAATAACTAAAGCTTGTGATTCGGATGTTGTGGTAACTTGGATCGCATTCATTGAGTTCTATATAGGCTTAGTGATGGGTGGAAGTTCTCTTTCATGAAACTATTCCGTGAGGCTCCATCAAATATATGGAAAATTAAAATGTATTTTAGGGTAAAAAGTGACATCTGTTAAAAATAAATGGAAATTATAATCGGCCAAGGCAGACTATATGGTACCCTATACCATAAGTTTCGAGAAAAGGTTTTAAATCCAACTTTGCTTAGATCATACAAAATTACGTTAGCAGTTTGTTGTTCAATCATATTTTTCAATGAAAATGAAAATTTAGTTGTTTTGCGAAAAAATATTTGTTTTAATATTTTCGACAGTTATTCTAAACAAACTACTTTCTTAGCGTATTTTTCTAGTATCGTTTCTTCATTTCACATATTTAAAACAAGTGAGAAAATTATTGTCGATCTAGATCGACTACACGATACCCTATACCATGGTTTAGAGACCCTATCTCTTCGGTCCAACTAATTGGTTATAGAAAATAAGCATAAAACACATTTAAGTCGCATTGTTATTAATTTTTTTGGCTGCAGATATGAAAAAGTTCATATCGGGTGCTATATTTATATGGGAACAAGGTCGAAAAATGGATCGATCTTGACCATATTTGGTAAAGTCACTTATATTTTGAAAAAATATATACAAACCAAATTTGAGAAAAATCTATGCAATATTTTTGTTTTTTGATAGATTTAAGTGAAAATCGGGAAGCAGCTTTGTATGCGGGCTATGACAAAGAATTACCATATGGGGTCTATTTTTGGACAAATGATAAATAGCTGTAATAAATACACACAAACCCAATTTTACCGAGATATTTATGATAATTTGGATCTAATGGCGATTTAAGTCGATTTCTTAGGGGTTATTTGTATGGGGACCAGGTCTGAACATGGACCGAATTTCACCAATTTCAACAGTGTTCATCATATGGCTGATATAAGCTTATATACCAAATTTTATCAAAATACATTCATATTTGCGAGCTGCAGTTTGATTACAAGCTTTACATGGACACACAGACGGACGGACGGACGGACGGACGGACGGACGGACGGACGGACATCGTTAAATCGAATCAGATAGTGATTCTGATTCGATCGAATCTAAGTCAAATATTGTTGTTAGTTACAAACAGCAGCACAAAGTCAATATACCCAAACCACTTAGTGGTATAGGGTATAAAAATGTACCTATTTTAATGCACAGACGCACAGACGGACAGACGGACGGACATTGCTAAATCGACTCAGAAAGTGATACGGTATAATAAAAGATGGGTCTAGGTCAAATATTTTTGGTAGTTACAAACAGCACCACACAGTGGTATAGGGTATAAATCAACTTATTGATCCGTTTTGTAATCCATAACATGTGGAGTTGATATAATGATGTCCGTCTGTCCGTCTGTCCGACTGTCGAAATCACGATCATACCCTCAATAGTTCACGTTGGCTGCTCAATTTTAGTGAAAATTATTCTTTGACATTTTGGTCAGATAGCAGTTTAACATCTTCAAAACTGGTTCAATGCGTTCTGAGATTTCAATGAAAATATAAAGAATCTCTTGAATACATATTATTTATCTATCTTATTTTTGTTACTGTTGTTATAATAAATTTTGTAATTTATGTGTCATGTCATGTTGTTGTTTAGTTGTGGTCGTTGTATTTGTAAAGTTTGCTTCAGGAATATATGTGCGGTAATTTGTGTAGGGGCTGGGTGTGAAAATAAAACAATTTTCACCAGTGTCAATAGCGATAGTCCTATGGCCGACAAAAGCTTTTATACAAAATATCATTAGCAATTATTTATATTTACATGAGCAGGCAGACAGACAGGTGGACGGATGGACGGACAGACATCGTTATATGAACTCATAAAGGTGATCTTAGAGACAGGCGTGTTCCATCGAAATTTAATTTACAATTTTTCCCAGTAGGTTTAAAAAAACTTTGGTTATTACCATGTCTGCCATTCAAAATACTTATGTTAAGGATGAAACCGAGAATCAGGCAGTAATTAAAAACTCTCATTTAAATAGCAAACCATGGAATCAAAGCCACGTTAAATCAAGTTTTTGAATGAATGAGTTTAAACGTGGTGAATATCGTTTGGGGTGTCCAATTGAAGTAACGACGCACAAAATCATTTATATTTTTCTGAATGACCACCGCGTTTTCCAAAAAAAAAAAAATAACGTTTTGGTAATATCCAGCAAGATTAGCTACATCCGTGAAACAATTTTAAAATAGTGTTTGGTGATTTGGCATTTACGTTTTAAATATTTTTTTTTACAATGTTTTGAAGAGTTTAGGATAAAATTTCCTTTTCTACTTAAATATTAGAAGCGGAAACCAAAGAACATTTTAAATAAGTAGACGAATATATCTTAATTTTCACATATAAATGTAAATGCAAAAATTCGACATGACAAAAAACATTTAGGACTAGAGAAAAAACAGAACAAAATCAAATAAAGACATCGCCTGATGAAGAAGCGATACAAGTTTAGAAACGTTGGGAAAAAATTGCAATAAAATTTGTTTGCATTTAAATTGTAATTAACATTAGCCGTTGTTCTTTGAAAAAAAAAAACTTCACCAAAAACTAAAAATAAAACGACAAATATTTTTAAAACTTATTGAATCGTTTCAAGGACCTCTTGAAGAGACATGAGCGTATTTAGCTAAAAAAAAAGATTGTAGTCGTCATGGTGAAACTTTCTGAATTGCTCTGCGAACTGCTGCCTCATCAGATTTAGCCACCTGTGACTATTTTCCGTTTGCTAACCTAACGAAATGGTTTGACATAAATATATTTGGCTTCATCACTTAAATAAAAACAAGTATGAAAATTATAGTCGGTCTAGACTGACCATATGATACCCTATACCATGGTTTAGAGACCCTATCTTTCGGTCCAACTAAATCGATATAGAAAATAAGCATAAACCAAATTTGAGTGGCATTGTTATTAAATTTTTGGCTGTAGGTATGGAAAAGTCCATATCGGATGCTATATTTATATGGGGACTAGGTCGAAAAATGGACCGATCTTGATCATATTTGACAAAGTCACATATATTTTGAAATATTATATACAAACCAAATTTGAGAAAAATCTGTGCAATATTTTTGTTTTTTGATAGATTTAAGTGAATATCGGGAAGCAGCTTATATGGGACCTAGAACTAAGAATTGTCCTATAGGCATTATTTTTAGTCTACTGATTAATGGATATAATAAACACATACAAACCCAATTTGACTGAGATCTATGTTATAATTTGGATCTTATGACACTTCACCTCGGTTTCATAGGAGTCATTTGTATGGGGGCTAGGTCTGAACATAGGCCGAATTTCACCACTTTCAATAGCGTTAATCCTATGGCCGATGAAAAATGTATACGCCACATTTCATCAAAATATATTCATAATTGCAACCTGTAGTTTGATTACAAGCTTTACATGGACACACAGACGGACGGACGGACGGACATTGCTAAATCGACTCAGAAAGTGATACGTTGTAGTAAAAGATGGGTCTAGGTCAATTATTTTTGGTAGTTATAAACAGCACCACACAGTGGTATAGGGTATAAATAGACTTATTGATCCGTTTTGTAATCCATAACATGTGGAGGTGATATAGTGATGTCCGTCTGTCCAGCTGTGGAAATCACGATCATGCCCTCAATAGTTTACGTCGGCTGCTCAATTTAGTTGGAGATTATTTTTTGACATTCTGATCAAATCGCTGCTTAAAATCTTCAAAACTGGTTCAATCAGTTCTGAGATTTCAGTGAAAATATAAAGAATCTCTTGAATACATATTATTTATCTATGTTGTTTTTGTTACTGTTGTTATTAGAAATTTTGAAATTTATGTGTCTTAGCTGTAAATTTTGTTGTTTGGTTGTAGTCGTTGTATTTGTAGCATTTGCTTCAGGAATATATGTGCGGTAATTTGTGTAGGGGCTGGGTGTGAAAATGGACCTATTTTCACCAGTGTCAATAGCGACAGCCCTATGGCTGACAAAGGCTTTTATACAAAATATCATCAGCAATTATTTATATTTACATGAGCAGACAGACAGAAAGGTGGACGGATGGACGGACAGACATCATTATATGAACTCATAAAGGTGGTTTTAGAGACAGGCGTGTTCCATCGAAATTTACTTTACAATTTTTCCCAGTAGCTTTAAAAAAGATTGGTTATTACCATGTCTGCTATTCAAAATACTTATGTTAAGGGTGAAACCGAGAATCAGGCAGTGATTAAAAACTTTCATGAAAAGAAATCGTAGCCACGTTAGATCAAGCTCTTGAATGACTGAGTTTATACGTGATGAATATCGTTTGGGGTGTCCGACGCACATAATTCTTTATATTTTTCTGAATTACATCCGCGTTTTTCCAAAAACAAAAAAAAAAAAACGTTTTGGTAATATCCAGCACGATTAACTGCAACCGTGAAACAGTTTAAAATAGTGTTTCGTGATTTTGGACCTCAATCAGCACCAGTAGATTTCTCCGAGCGGCTCAGCGTCAAAACACGACAAAAGTGGCTCTGTCTGCCAACAATTTTGGGGTGCCAGCAACGTAATCCATATAGATTGCATAGAAAAGCGAAAACCAAACAACGATATTTTTTTAAACTTATTGAGCCATTTCAAGGACCTTTTGAAGATGAAATGAGCATATTTAGTTAAAAAAAGAATGCAGTGGTCATGGTGAAACTTTATGAATTGCACTACGAACTGCTGCCACCTGTGACTATTTTCTGTTTGCTAACCTATCGAAATGGTTTGGCATAAATATATTTGGCGTCATCAGTGAAATAAAAATAAAATTAAAGAAAAGTTGAATGAAAAGTATCGAGCTAAAAGGAGACTACTATGAGCTTTTCAGGGAATTTTCAGTCTGATTTTGACTTAATATATCTTAGCGTCTTTCAATAGATACTAGCAGATTCCAGCACTCGAAATTCGAGTGCAAATTCTAGGAAATTTTATTTTTTCACTTAATAAAGACCCTAAAGATATGCTTCACAATTTAACTCATTTTAAATGAAGAAAACAAACTCAACACATTAACACAAACACATTAACAAATTTAATAAACACACCCATAGCATTGTATAATTTTATGTGTGTGTAAGTAGCAACTTTAAACGATCATAACTCCAAAAAAATATTCCAGACGATGAAAATCTGTAAATCTGGGTAACAGCTAAAAAGAAATACCTTTCAAATGCTGAATTTTTTGTCAAAATCGGGGTAAAACTGTGAAACTTACATTGTTCACCAAAAATCGCCTTGCCTATTAATATTATTGATAAGTGAATATCGGCAGACGCTGATTTGTAGTTAAAATAAATTAATTTGTTAGATCATCCGGAATTTTTTAATTTAAGAGCAACTCGAAGAAATTGTAATTTTTTATTTTAAATCGACGAACCTGACTTTAGGTGAGTGTGTTAAAGCGCTGGCCAAAAAGTGCAAGTACGAGTGTATGTGAAGGTTCAGGGTTCAAACCTCACGGCCGCCCTAAGTAGAAAAATGTCACAGAAACAATCTATTCAATTATAACATAATTATCAGAGTGTTCAATAAATCGCTGATGAAGACTGAAATGCCAGAAACCGGTCCGATTAGGAATAAAGTGTAGTTATGGTTTTTGGAACTATATGCTTTCTTCTCCCCTACCACGCACCATTGAAAAGAAAAAATAACATTTTACGCTTTAAAAACCACATGTTACCATCCAGGGCCCATTAGGTGTAAGTATTTTACGGATTTATCTTCACTTTAGCTCTCAAACGAAATATTCCATTTCATTGTTACAAAAATGAGTGCTGACTTTGCTTTTGTTTCAAGTGAAATGTGATTGTTATTGTTATTGTTATTGTAAGCTTTAGGATATTGTGACTGCACATACACATACACATGTATTATATGCTGCTGGGTATTGTGTATTGAAAAGTTATTGTTACTCAAAACAAAAATTAAAATCATGTCATGTTCATGATGCCAAAGCGTTTTTTTTTTCGATTGCGAGAAAAATGTTTCCCAAACTAGTTCATGCGTTAAAACAGTGTCATATGAAATAAATGTTTTTTTTTCTCTTTGTGTGTGATTTTCCTTTTTTCTATTTTCCATGCATCACTTTTAATCTTTAACATCCCGCTCCCTAACTCAATGTTGGTTTGGTGGTTAAATTGTTTTATTAAAGTAACACATCATGTAAGTAAAACGTAACATGACACATAAAATGCATTGAGATGCAATATCATGTAAATATGCTGTAACAAAACAACTGCAGAAAATAAAGAATGAAATAATACAAAATATAAGTACCATCAGTGTTTCGTGATCACGTACTTATATGTGCATATTAAAAATGTAAAATGATGCTTGATTTTTTTTTATATTGCAACATTTTGCTACAATCTGACCATTAGTTCAGTCGTGGTTTGTAAAAATGGTAAAAGCGATAGGGAATTTTATGGACTCTATTTAAACACGCACATACGCAACGAAGCACAATTTAATGGCAATTGTCCTCATTACTGTTATATAAAACAAATTGAGTTACGAGGGAAGCTGTTAAATTCATTTGAACTTAAAATTTGCGATACTTCCGCTATTGAATTCAGCAAATTTCCGATGTGTCTCAAATAAATTGAAATTGTTGTATTATTGAAGTTGTCAGCAGCAAATTCATTAAGTTAGGGAAATTTTCATTGGGGAAAGAATGATCAATGTACCGTAAATAATTTATTTATTACACAGTGCAACAGCCATTCTAGGGGGGTGGGGAATTCTAAGGCAGAGAGAAAGTACTTGGCCAATATTGGTAAAACCTACAACAGGCTTTGGCGTTCTCAGGCTAATTTTTTTACGACCTTTTACTCTTTTCTTATCTTATTGTTTGGTTGCTTCCTTTTAAGGCTTTAACTCAAGAACTATTCGTGATTGACTAATTTTATCGAAAGAAGTCTCAAATAAATTTGATTTTTTCGCCTTTTTTAAATTAATTTTTTAAATAACATAACCCAACATAGAGCGAAATAAGATCTCATCAATGGTTCTTGAGTTAAAGCTGAAAAACTAAGCAAACATACATACTATTACGATGGCCAAAATCCTTGAATTACTTCAGCGCGGACTATTTTCTATTTCCCAACTTGAAAAAATGACTCGGTGGTAAAAAATTTGCCAACAATGCTCATTAGGTTTAACGACTACCAAAACTGTGTTAAATTCCAATTTCTCACATGCAAATATTCCACTTTTTTAATATCATGTCGATTAATATCACCAATAAGGCGGATTTTAAAACAAATTACACTAAATTTAAAAATATCTGGTGGAAGGCGCTTACAAGTCTGAATTTTTATAAAGGAAGTATCTTTATATTTGGCATTTTGAACTACTGGTTATTTTGTGTCTGGTAATGCCAATGCCGGCTGTGTTATAACAGGAAGTTCGTATAATATATGCGGTTTATGAAATGAGTCAATTTACGCTTGGGAAGTGTGCAAAAACAACCAAGAAAATCAACTGGCCATCGTTCCCAGCAATTGAACATTTCACGCACTTCTTTGATTCGAGTTTTGCATAAATATCTCTGACGTCATGCAAAGTTCAATTGTTTTAGGAGCTGGTGCCACACGACCATCCGCAACGTTTTGGATTTTCTAGTTGGCATGAAAAGGCTTGAAAGAGAGCTTTTTTGCAGAAGAATCATCTTTTCTGGCGAAGCTCATTTTCATCTGGGTGGTTACGTCAACCAGCAAAATTGTCGCATCTGATGTACCGAAAATCTACGCATGGCTGCTAAAAAGCCAGTGCACCCTTAACAATGCACTGTTTTATGCAGTTTTTAGGCCGCCGCACAGTGGGCGATTGGGCCTCGTTAGCGGCATTTAATTAATAACTTCTAAACGAAAAAAGATATCTTCAGTCGGTTTTTTTTCACAGCTCTTAAAAAAGTCATAGAATTTTTTAAGAAAACAAAATTTTGTTTAAATTTATTTTTTTAATTTTTAAAATTTTTTTTAATTTTTTTTTAATTTTTTTTTAATTTCAAAATTTTTTTTTTAACTTCAATAAACAAATTTTATAAATCAAAATTATCTTCGGAATCTTTTTAATCTTTTTTTTTAATTTTTTTTAAATTTTTTTTTAATTTCAAAAATTTTTTTTTAACTTCAATAAACAAATTTTATAAATCAAAATTATCTTCGGAATCTTCGGAATCAGAATCAGGCATATCTAGATGCTTCAGTAAAAGCAAGCTCTTAACATCATCGTCCATAATAATATTTTCTGCAGACGAAATTGAAGACCCATTTGACAATGAAGATATCAAAGGGTCAGACGAAACTAATAAAGCATTTATGACATCTTCCATTGTATTTTTCCTGCAATTTTTTCTTGTATTGCTCTCGCGTATGTTTCGATAGTCCTTGTTCCTGGCTTCAAGAGCTTCTTCGGACATCATACCAATCGGAAGGGAAAAATGGTTTATTATATCTGCTCCATGAATTAAAATTCTGTGAATGGCATGTAAAACCAGGAGTATGCTTTAACAAAAATTTCGGCAGTTTCCAATGCGTACGATCAGTAGCAGCCATTGGTATATCCACCAACAAATGCATTTCTTCCCTTAGCTTCTGCTGAATACTTCTTTTATTTTGTTCAACGACATCCTTGTCAGCACCACGAGCTTGCCACTTTTGTATTGGTATTCTATATGCAATGTGCAAAACACACTCGAAAAACCTAATCCATGCGTGGAGACTTGATAAGCCATATTCAAACAGGTTTGCATTAATAGGAAAGCTTTTCACCAAATTTAGATCGTTCATATTTTTGGGAGTCGCGCTACAGATTCCGCATGTTTGCGAAGCCGATTCCGATATGACACTGAACGTTTTGCCATCAAGCATGGTCATATGAAATTGGTGATCAATTCTTAAGGTACTCACAAATGTTGGAAAAAAATTTAATATTTGGCTGTTAATGTTTTGAATTTCTCTGCGAGACAAGTCTGCCGATTCTTTCTCGCAAAGTAATTTAATGGGTCGAATATATCGGGTAGAAGAAGGCCGATTGTTTTTCCATAAAACTGTCGGTCCTTTCTGCACTATCAATGGTACCATACAAATTGAAAATAAATATTGATCTATCATGTCTCCATCGAAGTCATTAAATTTTTGCCTGTAAGTAGAATGGCCGCTGCTGCCATCACAACCCCATTTGTAGGTAGCAGTTAATTGGGGGTTATTATTATTTTCAATATGGTTTTGAAAACTTTCTGGGTGTGCTTCAATAATCCTAGCAATCGTATGGTCTACTAAGCTTTGTAATGGTACTTCAGCGAAATGATCAGTGACCGTGATGTAGGATAGCATTTTTTTTCGCACAACGCAGTTTGTCGTAGCATGGATATATATCGGCGTTTTGCCCTTTAGCGGCTCTCTTTGACAAATTCCATGTGTACTTGGTATGTCCAACATCTACAAATAGCGCCAGTGCTTTTTCATCAGAAAATTTTGTCGGTAGACGCTGAGGGGTACTCATAGTTTTCAAAATCTTATCGCTAAACTCTTCGTCGGCGTTTACCATTGACACCACCTGTGAAGCACTACGTTTTCCACCTTTATACAAGCTGCAGCTTGCAGCTACCAACAATGCTTCTGATGGCACATCTTCAGTAAGGCCTGACAATTTCTTAACTTGCGTTTTTTTGCAACACTCCGAAATATCTTTTTGTGTACGTCCAATAATTTCGGAAGATGATCTTTCAATCAATACTAACGGCGTATCTAGCCATTCCTGGTTTTTGTTTTCAAAAAAAACCTTATTTCTTCTACAGTTTTTCCACTTTTCTACAAGCTTACTATTAAAATTTCGCAGCTTTTTGCCAATCTCGTACTGCTCCTCCTGCGTATATTTAAGGTTTTTGAGAACAGTACCAAATACAAAGTTTTCCATGGTGAGAAACTTCTTGGTTGGGATCGCTTCTTCATGCCATACTAAAAAAAGTACCCGTTTTGCTACCGACATTGTTCCTAAAAAGTGCCATGATTTAAAGGTTAGCAGGTAATAGCAGTTCATATTACACATTTTGGACGCACAACGACTCATACTTCTAGCTAAAAAAAGAGTTAGACCGAATCCGTGCGAATCTTGTTAGTTCTACTCCACGAACGACAGGTGCACGCTAGTGCGGGCTAGTTGTTAATACACTTAATTACCACTACGTTTTATGAACAACACATTTATAGACCGGTCACAAACACTGATTTTTTATGTAATACATACCTTGAAGTTAATAAAAAGCCACACTTTTAATAAAACAAGTAAAAATTGTAAATTTCCAAGGAGCTCGAAATCAATGCGCACAACAAAGAAAAAATATTGTAAAGCACTTGCTAAAACATATTTTGTGTTTGACAGCTCACAGCTGATGATCGGCTGATCGTAGAGCTTATAAAAAACCGCCAAAAATCTAATCAAAGCATCTGTTATCGATTTGTGAAAAAAAATTAACGCTTTTTCAAATTTGAAAATTTGAATTAAATGCCGCTAGCGAGGCCCAATCGCCCACTGTGCCCCGCACAGTGGACCATTTGACGAGAAGGCGGTCAAAAATCTTGGATTGGAATTTTGATATGTGTTTTTTTTTTTGTTTGGTAGGTGAGACTTTAGCCTTTAAGCTTTGCTATGAAACGTAATTCTCGACCGAAAATAAAAAAAGTTACGGAGGGTTTAAAATACATTTTCATTTGTAGTTGAATTTTAGTACAAAAGTGAAGTGTTAAAAGGTAAAAAAAGGTTTTTTTTAATATAATGTCTTATTTTTTCAGTTAATTTTACAACTAATACTTTTTAACAATTTTTTAAGTTATTTTTTTCAGAAAATGCCAAACTTTGGCCCCCGTAAACTTTTTAGTCCTAATGTGCACAAGGGCCAAAGGTTTTTTTTTTTTTTTGAAAGATCCCGAGTTAAAATATAATTTATTAAGCAGCGAACGTAAAAGTTACCTTATATTGGTTACCTTATATTGGTTCAAGATAGAGAAGTTTCAATGAAAAACTCGTATGTTTTTGCTTTAGTTAAATTTTTTTTATTGTCTTTTTAAATATTTCTATAGCAATTTTTATGGTAAATTTATGAAATATAACAATTTTTATTGTAAATTTACAAAATATATAAATTTTTAAATCAAGAAAATTTTTTAACTATATAAAAAAAAGTGTAACTTATTGTTAGTGTAATGAAAAAGTATTTTAAATCGACCAAATTTAGTAAAAATTTCTTCTAAATAGCCTTGATTTTCATCTTCTAGAAGCTGTTTAGCTTCTTCGTCTAATTCAATAGAGGTAGTTTTCCATTTTTGACGAATGTTGGACATATATGGATCTGAAGTGCACAACAAAATGGTGATAAGGGGTTCATTTGTACAACATCTGGATATATTCCTTGTGTTGTGCTCGCGAAAGAATCTGTAGTCTTTGTTCCTTTTTACCTGCTCATATCTTAAAGGGCTATGTCGCAATAGTGTTTTTTACCATTTACAAATTTTTATCTTTTATTACCACTTTTAGAAGCATAAAAGACCCACACCCTAACCCCTTTTAAAAGGTGAAGCATACCTGCTCATATCTTAAACGGCTATGTCGCAATAGTTTTTTTTTTACCATTTAACTGTTATTTAAATTGTTTCCCATTTTGTCAGGTATTTAAACTATATAACTCTAATTCAGACTATTCATGTATATGAGTATAGGGGAGGGTTCGGACTATAGAAGAGTGCAAGATATTTTCTGACTGCTTTTGACTGGCAGGAGTTATGCTCTATTAAGTAGGAGATATTCGGAAAATTTGGACCTTTTTTAAAAATTTTTTTTTTTTAAATTTCGGAATGACTCAGTGATTTTATATTTTTAACATTAGTAGTATGGAAGCCACGAAATTATACAAAATTATTACTTCACTTCAAAATCTTTTAAATCAAAAAAGTTAGAGTCATTCGAAAATAAAAATTTACAAAGAAATTTTTAATATTAGCAAAATACTGTGAAAGCCCACTTTCGAAGACCCCGTTCGCTGCGATATAGTTGAGGTAGAGTCGCAATTTTTTGGCTCCTGAGGTTTACTAGTATTTACTTTCAAATGAATAACATAGCTTTAAAATCGGTAACAAAAAAAAAAAAAAATGATTTTTGACCGCCTTCTCAAAATATGGTCCACTGTGCGCCGGTACCATTATTCTTCGAAGATGATAAAGGCAATGCGATACAGTAAACGGTGATTTTACCAAGTAATGTTAAATGATAATTTGTGGTCCATTTTAGAAAATATGGATGTGGACAATATTTGGTTTCAAAGGCATGGCATGCCGTGCCCTACAAATCGTGAAACAATCAATATTTGGCGTGCCAAGCAGTTGCGTTTTGACACCATTGGACTATTGTATGTAGAGTTATATGAGGTTTACGCTAATCACTCAGCTTCAATTCAGATACTGAAAAAAGAAATTAGCCATCACTAAAATGCAGGTCCATACAGTTGACCAAGTACTGAAAAATTCGGTTGATTGAATGGGCTATTGCAAGACCAGCTAACGATGTCTTTTTAATGTAATAGTATTCTGTAATTAAACGCAAAAGTTTAACTTTCGAATAAAAACACCCATATGGAGATTTCATTGATCGCAAAATCAAAAGGCAATTCTTCTATTGTCCACCATGTACATCTCTTCTGCTCTACCAATATATGACAATCATACGACCTGAATAAGTTATGTTATTTAAAAAAAATTATATAAAAAAGATTTCATTCGAAAAAATTAGTCAAACTTGATTTGCTGAAGCCAAACCCTTTGCAGTTTAAACTATACTGACCAAGTACTTTCACTCTAAAATGGTTTATTCGGCAGTAAATATTAGAGAAACTCCGATGCCCATTTCATAAAAAATCGGCGGCAACGCCAAGGCGGATTTTGGCCACAAGACATAGACACTCATGAAGCAAATGCTACAAACATAATGATCATGACAATAACAAAAATCAGCTATCATACACAAATTACAAAATTTAGATTAACTACAAGGACAAGAGTTTTTTTAAAATCTCATGGACATGAAATGATTTTGACAATTTTAAATAATAATCCAGTCAGAAATAACTTTCATTAAAAGTTAGTAACCAAGCTGATCTATTGACGGCGCACAGTGGCGCTTTTCCCCAAATGGCGTGGCAAAAAACAAAAAACTTGATAGAAGTATTCAGTAAAATCAACGAATGTTGAAAATATACTCTTTCAAATCAAATTGTAGAAAAACTAGTTAACCGATTATAATGCTTCTCGTTTGAAAGGTATTTTTATTTTCTATAAAACAAAATAAAAATAATGTTATTTGGTCGTTTACTTTTTCTACAGTCTCAGTTTTTCAAATATACTACATCTTGGTAGTTTTTTCTACTTTGATAAAATAGAACTAAAAATGTTTAAATTAGTTTACTTAGATATTACCCAAAATGGTTCACTAATAAAATACTCTAACTAGTTAAATTGAACTTGGCTGCATATACTTGCCAGTTTGCACGCAACAACTACAAAGTTCTAAAAACATCTTGACATACACTGGATAGATGGGTAGACGTGTACCTCAATCGAAAGGTCTCAAAGTCGAGACCTCGTAAATCGCAAAAAAAAACTGCAGTCATTGACTTCTTTCAGGTCATAGTGTGAGAATATTTTCCCATTGTTCCCCTTTTTTTTTTTTTGGATATTTTACCCCTATGGCTTCAAAGGGAAAAGTAGTCAAAATTTTTTGAATTTTATGAACATAGCACTTGGAGACCTTTCGATTGATGTATAAGGTAAGGTTGCTTTTAATTCAGAATCTATTCAAAAATACACTTTTCGAAAAAAGTGCAAATAAAGTGCGACATTTTTTGTCAGAAAAGAAAACGGCATTAGATATTACCTAAAATGGTTCACTTATACAATACTCTAACTAGTTAAATTGAACTTGGCTGCATATACTTGTCAGTTTGCACGCAACAACCGTAAAGTTGTAAAATCATCTTGACAAACACTGGATAGAAAGGTAGACGTGTTTTGCCACAACTCAGTGAAAAATTAGTCGATTTTAAAGCCATATGGCTTAGTTTAAAGACTATAAAATACCAAATATTTTCTAATTTTTGCAGATTTTTATATTACTTTTCACAATTTTTTTTTTGGTGCTAGAAAACAGAAATTTTAATTTTTTTCATATTTTATTTTGATTTTCATAGGATGCTGCCAGTATGGCCCGTTTTAAGTCACGTTCCGTTTTTAAAAATTCTAATAAATTTTTCACATACTTTTCCTTGACAATCTAGTTTAAAGTGAAATAATTATTAGAAGGGTGCCTCAATTTCCAAATCGATTAACTCCACTTTCTGCTATAATAAAGTTTTGATACCAACTTGGTCTCAATCTAAAATTAAGTTAATAAAACTTTTTCATGTCCATTACAAAATCACACAAAGTATGGTTAAATTTGAGAATAAGTAAAATTTCAAAGAAATTCATTTAGTTTATAACTGATTTAATATCATTTAATTTTTTTCAGATAAAATTTCATATTTTAATATACGCCTCGTAATTACATTATAACAGTAATTATTCCAACACTAGTTAGTAACAACAATTTTTGAAAAAAAAATATCACATGCATCTCTACTTACGTGTAAGTAGAGATAAAAGGAGCATTTTAACCGTGGGCCTGCAGAGAAAAATGCAGACGAAAATGGCTGGACATGCCGCCAATAAAAAGCGTTACTATTGTGATATTTCTTTTTTTTTATGAAACAGAATCCTTTTCGTTAGGGATTCATTACAAAGACTATTTGAACAGAAATATGGGTATTCCTAATAGTGGTATTGAATTGATAGAATAGTTGATCTGAGAATAAATCTGGTCAACTTAGTCATCAAATAAGATGGGAACGCCTTTGAAAATAACACATTATACACAAATTACTAAATTTCAAATTACTTTGAAAATATTGCTGTGACGCTATGATATTATACGCTATGACGTATTATACAGCCCCTATTATACAACCCCTATTGGTACAATACGTCCTAAAAAAATTATAATATTTCATAGTTAGTCTAACATTATCAATTTCAAAAGTCTACAGTTTGCTTGAAGTTTGGTAATGATTATGATAAAATATTCTATTCATTTAACAATATCGACGAACAATCCCGTTTATAGTTCGAAATTTTTTCAGGCTCAAGATCAAATGTTTTTACTTTAAAAGAAGGAAAGAAACATGGGCACTCTTGTTTCAAAAATTGATATACGTACGTACACTCTACATGGCAAGTTATACAGCTGTTTCGGGAAGAGTCACCAACGCTCATCAGTAACCAAAAGCAGTAGATGGTTTGTTTGGTGAAAAGTTAGTTCATATACCTTTGCTGTGAAACCAATGCAATGAGAATCCAAACAAAGACTTAAACTATTAAATCTTTCCGAATATAACAACAAGTGTTTTTTTATACCCTATACCACCATGTGGTTTGGGTATAATGACTTTGTGCTGCTGTTGTAACTAAAAAAAAAATATTTGACCTAGACCCATCTCTTATTATTACCGATCGACTCAGAATCACTTTCTGGGTTATGTGTTTATTATATCCATTAATCAGTAGTCCAAAAATAATCCCTTAGTCATAGGCCCCATATGGAGCCGCTTCCCGATCTTCACTTAAATCTATCAAAAAACAAAAATATTGCACAGATTTTTCTTAAATTTGGTTCCTATATATTTTTTCAAAATGTAAATGACTTTACCAAATATGGTCAGGATCGGTCCTTATTTCGACCTAGTCCCCATATAAATATAGCATTCGATATGAACTTTTTCATATCTGCAGCCAAAAAAAATTAATAACAATGCCACTCAAATTTGTCTTATGCTAATTTTCTATAACGAATTAGTTGGACCGAGCAGATAGGGTCTCTAAACTTGTTTGTATATATGTATGCTTTTGCCTACTATAAAATAGTTGTTGTTTTTTTTTTCTTTAAAACAACTATTTGTTTTGCACTCCGAATTTTTTATTTGTTATTTTATGTTTATACAAATGTTAAATGTTGTTTTTGATCACTTCAATGATTGAGTTCGAAATTTTTTCAGGCTAAATATCAAATGTATTTACTTTAAAATAAAGTAAAAAACATTGGCACATTTGTTTCAAAAATTGATCTGTATTCGTTCTTACTCCATTGAATCCGTTCAAAATAAAATTTTTAGTATTTTGCCTCCGCTGACTTGGCTGAGATCGAAATATACAATTTGCTTCTTATAGAAGTTGTCTTGCTCTTGTTGAGCTTCCTACGTTTAAATGTTGAAGACAAATGTGAAATGCAACATTCTCTGATTAATCTGAGTTATTTTAATTTCTGCTCCCAGTTGTCCTCAGCGGAATCAATATAAATACTTCACAGAGCACTTCACGGTATTTCCAGTTTCTGATTTTAAAGTATTATCGCACAAATTAGATCAACACTTCTTCGAGTTTGTGTCAAATTTAATCAACATTATAGAATCATTGACTTCCAAAAAAATTAAGATTTGTTCAAAAGGGATATAATACTTTAGATTTAATTCTGTAAATGTTTACAAGCGTTATTGATGTTAAATAGTCTCAAGTATTATATTCCCATTGAGAAGTAAATAAAACAAAAAAAAAAAAATAATAATAAAAAACTAGCAGATTCCAGCCCTCGAAATTCGAGTCCAAATTCTAGGAAATTGTATTTTTCATTAAATAAAGACCCTAAAGGTATGCTAATTAATTATAGCCAATTCACAAATCAACACAAAAAAACAAACTCATTTTTGCTACAAACACATTAACAAATTTAATAAATACACACATAGCATTGTATAATTTTATGTATGTGTTAGTAGCAACTTTAAATGCAATTTACTGAAAATATAGAAAAAAATTTAAAAATCTGTAATTCTGCAAATCGGCTTAAAAGAAATACCTTTCAAATAATGCACATTTGGTAAAAATCGGGATAAAACGTTAGAACAAAACATCGATCACAAGAAATCGCCTAGCCCATTAATATTATAGATAACTCATTTACCTTCACACCTTTCCTTTTACCAATTCAAAAAGACTAATTCTTGGAGCTAAAAAAGATTGTTCATACATATATCACATCAAATTCTCATGTTCCATTCAGAGATCTCCCATAATATGTTTACTTCCAAAATCCCTGTACCACTACAAAGCTGGACCTACGATATTAAATGATATATAGTAGATGAAGGTTGAATTATTAAGAAGGGCAGATTACATTTTGAAGACATAACATATTATGATCAGCTTGATCGTTTGTGCAGCTAAAGAAAAGATAACAAAAAAAAGTAAGAAGTTATAGTCGGTCTAGACCGACTATACGATACCCTATACCATGGTTTAGAGACCCTATCTCTTCGGTCCAACTTATTCGATATAGAAAATAAGCATAAACCAAATTTGAGTGGCATTGTTATTAATTTTTTTTTGGCTGCAGATATAAACACTTCATATCGCATGCTTTATTTATATGGGGACTAGGTCGAAAAATGGTCTGATCCTGACCATATTTGGTAAAGTCACTTATATTTTGAAAAAATTTATACAATTAAAATTTGAGAAAAATCTGTGGAATATATTTGTTTTTTGATAGATTTAATTGAAGATCGGGAAGCAGCTCTATATGGAGCCTATGGCTAAGAATTGTCCTATAGAGATTGGTTTTGCACTACTGATTACTGATGGGTATAACAAACACATACAAACCCAATTTGACCGAGATCTATATGATAATTTGGATCTTATGGCAATATATGTCGATTTCATAAGGGTCATTTTTATGGGGACTAGCTCTGGACATGAACCGAATTGCTCCAATTTCAATAACATTCATCCTATGGCCGGTAGAAGCTTATATACCAATTTTCATCAAAAGATATTCATATTTGCGACCTGTAGTTTGATTACAAGGTTAACATGGACACACAGACGGACGGACGGACATCGCTAAATCGATTCAGAAAGTGATTCTAAGTCGATCGGTATAATAAAAGATGGATCTAGGTCAAATATTTTTGGTAGTTACAAACAGCAGCACAAAGTCATTATACCCAAACCACATAGTGGTACAGGGTATAATTAAAGAGAAAACTGGCAATGGAATTTTTCACTACCTCCTGACTTGGCTGACTTTCAGTAAATAAGAAGCCATCTTGGAATTTATGCATGGCATAGAGTGTAAAAAAATGACAAATGTAAACAAATAACAACATACTTAATCCAATGGCACAAGCCATACGTATATGCTATGTTGGTCAACGTACTTGAAATTCAGCTAAGCTTGCATTTTGTGCGATAACAACAGAAATGATAGCGAAGTTGGACGCCACTAGTGAACAGATGACAGTGACAATACATATGGAGCGCAAAGCCGCGCCCAAATGAAAATTGTAATAATTCATAATTATATCTTTATCGACAGTATGTCAGTACGTCTCTCTTAGATTATTAAGAAAACTTTATTAAGAGAACTTTAGTAGGTTCTCTCTTAGAGTAGAAGTTTAGAACTTCTCATAAGTTATTTATAAGCAGGGCCATTTGAAAAATAAAGTTAATCTTAGTTTGGTTGTAAAACCCACAATAACTAATTATTTTTATTTACCAATGACCACCATAATCTACAACAGCACAAAATGTTAGATTTCTGTAAAAAAGCAGCTTTAATACAATGTCACCATGGCTTCTAAATGCCTTTGCAATTTCTAGAGCAAACACTTTGAGCTATAAATGTAACACGGATACTACAGAAACACCTAAATAACGGGTGATTTTTTTGAGGTTAGGATTTTCATGCATTAGTATTTGACAGATCACGTGGGATTTCAGACATGGTGTCAAAGAGAAAGATGCTCAGTATGCTTTGACATTTCATCATGAATAGACTTACTAACGAGCAACGCTTGCAAATCATTGAATTTTATTACCAAAATCAGTGTTCGGTTCGAAATGTGTTTCGCGCTTTACGTCCGATTTATGGTCTACATAATCGACCAAGTGAGCAAACAATTAATGCGATTGTGACCAAGTTTCGCACTCAGTTTACTTTATTGGACATTAAACCAACCACACGAATGCGTACAGTGCGTACAGAAGAGAATATTGCGTCTGTTTCTGAGAGTGTTACTGAAGACCGTGAAATGTCGATTCGTCGCCGTTCGCAGCAATTGGGTTTGTGTTATTCGACCACATGGAAGATTTTACGCAAAGATCTTGGTGTAAAACCGTATAAAATACAGCTCGTGCAAGAACTGAAGCCGAACGATCTGCCACAACGTCTAATTTTCAGTGAATGGGCCCTAGAAAAGTTGGCAGAAAATCCGCTTTTTTATCGACAAATTTTGTTCAGCGATGAGGCTCATTTCTGGTTGAATGGCTTCGTAAATAAGCAAAACTGCGGTATTTGGAGTGAAGAGCAACCAGAAGCCGTTCAAGAACTGCCCATGCATCCCGAAAAATGCACTGTTTGGTGTGGTTTGTACGCTGGTGGAATCATTGGACCGTATTTTTTCAAAGATGCTGTTGGACGCAACGTTACGGTGAATGGCGATCGCTATCGTTCGATGCTAACAAACTTTTTGTTGCCAAAAATGGAAGAACTGAACTTGGTTGACATGTGGTTTCAACAAGATGGCGCTACATGCCACACAGCTCGCGATTCTATGGCCATTTTGAGGGAAAACTTCGGAGAACAATTCATCTCAAGAAATGGACCGGTAAGTTGGCCACCAAGATCATGCGATTTGACGCCTTTAGACTATTTTTTGTGGGGCTACGTCAAGTCTAAAGTCTACAGAAATAAGCCAGCAACTATTCCAGCTTTGGAAGACAACATTTCCGAAGAAATTCGGGCTATTCCGGCCGAAATGCTCGAAAAAGTTGCCCAAAATTGGACTTTCCGAATGGACCACCTAAGACGCAGCCGCGGTCAACATTTAAATGAAATTATCTTCAAAAAGTAAATGTCATGGACCAATCTAACGTTTCAAATAAAGAACCGATGAGATTTTGCAAATTTTATGCGTTTTTTTTTTAAAAAAAGTTATCAAGCTCTTAAAAAATCACCCGTTATCATTGCGATGATTACGAAATTGTCTCTACATACTTCATACTCGCCAGCATTATCAGGCGTTATATGCAACTGGTACACAATTGGCGGAATATTTACATCCTTCCAATAGAAAAATATTTGAAAATATCTTTTTTCCTAAATAATTTTTTGTATTCATTGCATAGTCTAACATTTTTCTTCAGTCATTTTAAACATCTTTAATTTAATACCACACTGTGCATTGTTAATACACACATTCCTTGCGATATATATATATATATATATATATATATGGGGCGCTTCATGTCAAGTGATCCAACTTTTAAAACCGATGTCTTCCGATCGGGATGAAATTTGTAACAAGCTTAGTTCTATTGGATAATAGGTAACGCAAAATTTTTCATCAAGATCGGTCAAGAACGCTCTGAGTTAGTGAGGTCAAAATTTTACATTTTGGCCAAACACAAGTTTTTTCTCATCCATGTAACTTATTACCTATTGTTCTTAGCAAAATTTGTCCCATTCGCATCCCACTAAGCAACCAAAAAGCTTTTAATGAAAAAAACCTAAGCTTTATTTTAAGCAAATTTAATCCCGATCGGAAGGCATCGGTTTGAAAAGTTTCTTCACTTGACATGAAACGCCCCATATATACACTGATATGTATGTACGTTTGTATCGGCGTTTTTATATTGCATTGTTATAAAATACGAGTTCCACGAGCATTACCTTGGTAATAATTCATTAATGCGTTCCAAACTACCATAAAGAAAGGAAAAAATGCACCAAAACAGATGATTATAATTTATTTTTAGTTAAAGCGTATAATAAAGCCAGCGCATTACGGAAGGGCGAAGAGTTAAGTAACATTTTATTGAAAATTATTACTGTTTAAAGGTTTAGAAGGAAACAATAGTGGAGTGTAAAAATGTTCATAAATTAACACCAAGACAGGAAAACCAATTTAATCAAATCTAAATCTTTATACATTGATTGGCCAACACAATGGTGGTTAATTAATTGTGAAAATTGTTGCTAATAACTTCCGTTACACAAGGATGATTGAGAGCGGAAAATGAATTATCTTCTTTAACAGTAATGTGCATTTAGAGTTAAGTTATGAAAACAGAAATGCTTTTTCCGAAAGATTTTAAAATAATTTAAAAAAAAGTAAAAATTTGAGGGTGTAAGTAAGTAATGCTGTTTTTTTGTATGACTGATTAGTTAATGCGTTGGATAAACTTTCATTATGACATTTTTATTATTATTTTTTTTTGTATTGAAAATATTTTGAGTTATGTTAAAAGCAGAATATCAAGAATTTAATAACACAATTTATAGTTCCATATGTGGCCATAAATAGTAGAGTCTATATGACAAAATAACATGAACATTTTTTTTTCGACAAAAGTTTGGTTGATATTTGCTTCATGAAATTGATCGGTGAATATTTTTTTTAGAACATTTTAACCCTCGAGCTCCTACAAAAGTGGGTCTCTTAGACCCGTTTGTCCAAAATTGTACCATAACTACGTACATTTCTGGTATAATATATTGAAGAAATATATGGAGAGAACAACGTCAGTTAGGTTCTCCAAAGACAAAAAAAAAAAAAATTCACGTGGGGTTTCTCCACCAGATGCAAAAAATCATGTAAGTCTGATCACAGGGGATATGTATAAACATCTAGCAATTAAAGATTTTTTTATGTCACTTTTTTAAAATCAAACAGAAAGCGTCATCCATGTATCACTTATAGCAAATTTGTGGGGTTGTTGAATTATGTATATGTTATACGTTTATATTGTGAAATATTTAACTTTTTACAGTAAAGGGGGTTGTTGAAATAGCTGAAACAATTTTATATCACGATTTTCTCACCAATACAATCATAAGTCACACCGATTTGTCTTACGGCTCACAGCGTAACATGTAAACTCACATGTTGCGCTGTTTTTGTGATTGTATTGTGAAATAGAAATTTACCCCCTGCGCGTATAGATGTTTAAACATCAAAAATAATCAATACAAAATTTTCAATACAACAAAAAAAAAATTTATATTGATAAAGTTGTATGGAAATGTAATAAATCTTAAATATATTTACGCTGATCCCTGACTCACTGACTGACTGACTGATTCTGTAACGCTGAAATAATACATGTAGCACTCTCTACGAAGCTACGCGAAATACACAAACAAAATTTAATCTTTCTCATTTTATACAAACCCACACACAATTTTCTCTCTTCTTTGTTACCGACCAGTGCTGCTAATAAAATCTTCTGAAAATCGACAATTTTGGAAACTAAATCGCCAAAATCGTCATTTTTAAAACAAGATATTGTCAAGAAAATTTTACCGCTTATAAAACTCGAAAAAATATTAAAAAGGAAACAATAAAATTTATTTACATCATTCATATTACGAATATTATTACAGTATTGGTTATTTCTATATATAAAAATGTATTAGTGATGAAATTTCAACGAAAAAAATTTAACACAGCAATCAACTAAATAATTTTATTGATCTATCTATAGCTGAAACATATAATATAGGTTAAAAGTATCGCTGTAATTAAAACTTAAACCTTAAACGGAGATGCTATTCAAGGTATTTCCGTTTTGAAACGACTTGACCCAGAATTAAATCTATACATATTATGTAATTTATATTTACACTGAACAAAAACTATCAATTTACGATAAACAACCCATTAATTGTTAACCCTTGACGACGTAATTTTTATACTACTGAAAATTTTAAATCTTCAATCTTCAATCTTAACAAATTTAACAAGAAGTTTTCATAATTGGCAGCACTGCTAACGACAATAGCTCTACATATGTATGCAGATTTCGTGTTACATATGGAATAAGTTGAACGCAAAAAATGCATCAAAAAAAACTAACATCTATTCAAAATCTTCTTTAAATTCCCTTTGTTGGTCAATGAAAAATTTCTGCAAAAAAAGTAATGAATGAAATTTTAAACATTTTTACTTCTTTTATCAAACTAAACTTTTTGTTTTTATCTCAAAATTGTTTTGTACTGCTAGCAGTGCTTTCGCTCAGCTTCTCTGATGGCCAGCACTTACCAAAGAGTATGCTTTTTTGATAAATATTTGAGAAAAAAGAGATCTTCAATGTGGATTTTGTTGTTGTCCAACGTATGCTTTCGTTTAAAGCTCTGTATGGCAAAGCACTTGAAAAAATAGTGCAATATTAAGTTTAAAATTTAAATTATTCTAACTTTGCATAATTAAATTACATTGTAATTTCAGAAGAGAGGTGCGAAAAGAATATTTTTTCACTCATAATATTAATTTTTGCATAATTTGCTTTCAAAAAATTTTGACAAACATAAATTACGTACATATGTAAATATATTTAAGATTTTAATTTGAATAATTTATTGAAATTATCATGTAAGAATTCAAGGCGATTTGGAATAATAAGTTTTTTTTTTTAAAGTAAAACTAATACGCTCTCATTTTTTATTTTTTGGATTTATATATATATAACTTTTAAAAAAATGTAGTTAGTTCTCTTTCTTCAGTTTACATGTAGGATGAAATATGAAATATTTTTTTCTCTTCTGTGTAGGTGTATTGGTGTTTGCACTTCCTTAAGGGGTGGTAGGTTTTAAATCCTTTTTTTGCATTTCTCTTCCTGAATGCACAACATGTCGAGAGTGTTATGTCAAAATTTGAAGTAAATTAGAACAAAACTTAAGAAAACCGATTTTCTCACAAATAAGTGTTCGAAGTCCGTGAACATCATAACTCAAAATCTACTTGACCGATTCTTTTCAAATTTTACACACATAAATCATCAGGCAACCACGAAGGTTTTTTTTTAATTCCATTTTCTTCCCCATTTTTTAACAACAAATTCCCGATATTGTATATATAAACGCATTTCGACTTTTTTATTTTGCATTATTCGGTAACGAGTTATGATGTTCACCGCAAAACAACAACGCCTCCGGAGATTCCCTATCACGGACTTATTTATTAAAATTTTTTATTGAAAATTTTTTCAAAGATTCTTCAAATAAATGAAATAAATAATCCAACATTATTCATATCTTCAAAGAAGAATTATGAAAATACGACTTTTTTTTAACTTTTAACCACCCCCCCCTTTAAGAAACTTTTAGTAGCCTTTGTCTAAAACGTTTTTTTTTTCTATGCTATTTTACTTTTCTACAATAAAATGGAGTTAGGTTATAACGAACTCGGCGGCACCGACCAAATTAGTTCCTTATAACCGTAGTTTTTTTTTTTGTTTTGTCCGAAAGGTATAAAAACTTTTTTTAGTTGAATAAGTTTATTTATTTTGATGCATTTTAAAAAGTTATAAAACATAAATTAAATTATTAAGTAGATACATATTTATAGTTTGTCTTAATAAGAATAAAATTACCGAGTTTCTATCAAAATAAAATATTTTTTTTAAATCATATATTAAAAACTCCTTATGTATTGAAGCAGAAAGCATAAAGCAAAGGTTGGCTACTGGCAAACTTCTGCCATTTGAAAATCGAAGTTTCTGTTTTGTATTTTTTACAACTGTATTTCGATTTTTTTTTTAAAGAAATTTTAAAAACATTAAAATTAATTTTTTTAAAATATATAAAATATAGGAAAATTCTGATATGGAAAAAAAATTTTGTTTGTTAAAGTCAAAATAAACGGGTGCCTAGGCGCCACACAATCAACTAGTTATGCTATAACGAGCAATTACAATCAAACTATGCAACAGTAGTCTGCAGTAGAATACATATGGAACTATTTACCCTCTAACTCTAGTGGAAATCCTTCAATACCGACTATACGATACCCTACACCATGTGTTTAGAGACCCGATCTCTAATGTCACTTATTTTTGCTATAACATATACAAAGAATCGTCCTGTAGGGTTTATTTTTGGACTACTGATAAATGATGTAATAAACATACACAAAAGCCAATTTGACCGAGAGTTATATGTTAATTTGTATATTATGGCAATTTAAGTCGATCTCGTAGGGGACACTTCTATAGGGTCCAGGTCTGATATGAACCGATTTTTACCAATTTCAACAGCGTTCATCCTACAGCCGGTAGAAGCTTATACACTATATTTTATCAAAATATATTCATATTTGCGACCTTAGAAAGTGATTCTGTGTCGATCGGTATAATAAAAGATGAGTCCAACTCAAATATATTTGGCAGTTACAAATATCAGCACCATGTCATTATACCCAGACCATATAGTGCTCATAACTGCTCCTGAGCTGTCATCATTATCCGGCGACGCTGAATAAAATTCATTATTATCATTGTAATTGTCATTAATAGGACAATCTTTGGATTTCAGCTATATATTTAATGCTATCTGATCTATATTTAATGCTAAGGAGGATTAATAGTTTGATTGCAATTGCTAATTAGAGCAAAACTTTTTCAATATAATGTTTTTTATTGTATTGCAAATATTGTATGGAATTTTATTTTGCGTCTGGTAGAGAAACCGCACGTGGAATTATTTTCGTGTTTTGAAGACCCTATTGAATTTGTTCGCTCTGCATTTGTTTTGAATATATTATACCAGAAATATACGTCGCTATGGTACAACTTTGGATATTTTGGAAATAAGGACCTAAAAGACCCACTTCCGTAGGAGCTCGATGATTAAAATGTTCTAGAGAAATATTCACTGATAAATTACTTGGGACAAATGTCAATATAGAATTTCAATCAGAGAACTCGTTTGTCATATATTTAAATTTTTATGTACCAAACTTTTCTCGACAAAAAAAATTTTTTCAAACCGTGATTTCGCGAAAGTTCTGCCTAGGAGCCCCAAATGTTATATCACATACATATTTATATACTTACCAAGTACTTTTAATCGGTAACAGAGATGCGGGCCCTAGATGTCGTGTTACACTCTGTAATATGTACATTTGAGATCACTTAGGATTGAATAAATCATTTCGAAGTCTATATTAATAATAACCAAGTAAGAAAATTATGGTCGGTACCATACCATACCATACCAACTTACCATACCCTATACCATGCACTTAGAGACAGTATCTCTTAGGGCCAACTAATTAGATATTGCAAATAATTATAAACCAAATTTTAGTGGAATTTCTATTAATTTTCTTGCCTTCGGATATGAAAAAGTTCATATCGGATGCTATATTTACATAGGTAAGGTTACTATATTTGTTGAGGTTACTTATTTTCTGCAACAACATATACAAACCAAATTTGGGAAAAATCTGTGCAATTTGTTTGTTTTTTTGATAGATTTAAATGAAGATCGGGAATCAGCTTCATATGGGTGCTATGACTAAGAATTGTCTTATAGGGTTAATTTTCGGTCTATTGATACATGAGACAAATATATGGACACAAACCCAATTTGAGTGAGATCTATATGATAATTTGAATATTATGGAAATTTAAGTCGATCTCATACGAGGTCATTTGTATGGGATCGAGGTCTGGACAATAACCTATTTTTACTAATTTCAATAGCGTTCAGCCTATGGCTGATAGAAGCTTATATGCTAAATTTCAACAAAATATATTCATATTTGTAGTTTCCTTACAAAATTTACATGGACACTCAGACAGACAGACGGACGAAAATCATTTGGCAAATAGTATAAGGAGAGTCCGGAGCCTTTTATCAACTTAATTAAGAAAAATTTAAAGTTTTATTACAATTGACCATGCCCATCGCCCCCGCCCCTATAATCCGAAAAGTTCTTTTTGACCCAAATTTTTATACCCTATACCCACTAAGTGTTTTGGGTATAATGACTTTGTGCTGCTGTTTGTAACTACCAAAAATATTTAACCCAAACCCATATTTTATTATACCGATCGACTCGGAATCATTTTCCGTGACAGCGAATCTCCGGAGGCGTTCTTGTTTTGCGGCGAACATCATAACTTGTTACCGGATCATGTGAAATAAAAAAGTCGAAATGCGTTTAAAAGGTGACATGTTTTCTGAGGTAGTGACGAAGAGTTTTTATACCCTATACCACTATGTGATTTGGGTATAATGACTTTGTGCTGCTGTTTGTAACTACCAAAAATATTTGACCTAGACCCATCTTTTATTATACCGATCGGCCCAGAATCATTTTCTGAGTCGTTTTAGCGATGTCCGCCCGTCCGTCTGTGTGTCCATGTAAACCTTTTAATCAAACTACAGGTCGCAAATATGAACATATTTTGATGAAATTTAGTATGTTAGCTTCTATCGGCCATAGGATAAACGTTATTGAAATTGGTGAAAATCGGTCCATGTTCAGACCTAGTCCCCATACAAATGACCCCTATGTAATAGACATAAACTGCCAAAGATCCAAATTATCAAATAGATCTTAGTCAAATTGGGTTTTTATGTGTTCATTGTATCCATTAATCAGTAGTCTAAAAATATTCCCTATAGGACAATTCGTAGTCATAGGCGCCATATAGAGCTGCTTCCCGATCTTCACTTAAATCTTGGTTTGTGTATAGTTTTTCAAAATATAAGTGCCTTTACCAAATATAGTCAGGATCGGTCCATTTTTCGACCTAGTCCCCATATAAATATAGCACCCAATATGAACTTTTTCACATCTCCAGCCAAAAAATTAATAACAATGCCACTCAAATTTGGTTTATGCTTATTTTCTATATCCAATTAGTTGAACCGAAGAGATAGGGTCTCCAAAGCATGGTATAGGATATCATATAGTCGGTTTAGATCGACTATAATTTTCTTACTTGTTTTAATTTTTTTTGCAGCATTTTGAAGTGAAAAACAAGATTTTTGCTATGAAATTTCGGGAATTTGTTGCTAAAAAATGGGGAAGAGAATGGAAAATAAAAAAAAGCTCTTCGTGGTTACTTGACGGTTTATGTGTAGATATACTGTGTAAAATTTCAATACAATCGGTCAAGTAGATTTTGAGTTATGATGCTCACAGTGTTTGAACATTTACTTGCGAGAAAATCGATTTAAAGTTTTTTATTTAAAAACTGATTTATATACCGTATGAGGCCCGTTTGCTCCGATTTATTGAAATTTTGAAACAACACTCTGAGCAGTCAGAAAGAGAAATGCAAAAAAAGAATTTTAAAACTTTCTGTAGAATGTTAGTGTATACCTTCTATAGTCCTTAAAACACATGGGCCTAAAATTAAATTTCGTTTGAATTTTTTTTTTTAAACTTATAATTTTGTTCAACAGTGTACAAAATTATTCGAATTTTATTTAATAAATCAAAATAATACATTCCCTTCTTTCATTTTTTTGCAACCAGAATACGAAGGTCGATAAACTCACCTTTTTTTTTGTCCAAGAAAAACTAAAAACACTGAATTTTTGAATATTTTTTAAGCCCATACAGATTGCTATTGTTATCCAATTATTTTTTTTCCTGAATTAATGTTGAAATACTATATTTATTAAATACACTTACATAAAATAGTTATAATAAAAAAAAATTATATACCCGGACTATTGAGATTCATTAAATTTTGAGACAGTGACTGCAGAGTTTCGTGCCCAGTTATTTTGGACAAAACAAAATTTTTAGAAAAAAAATTAATGATGTATTTCTCTTAATTAAACAATTCTCTACAAAACTGCATTATTACATTTTTGATATTTGACACTCGAAAAACGGACATTTTGCGGTCACGAAAACAAAAACAAGTATAGCTATGGCAAAAATTACAAAATTCAGAAAATCAACTATAACAACAACAACATAAAAAACTCATATTTTTTCAAGACTTTTTGATTGATATCTCGGGATCTATTCAACCGATTTTGATTATTTTCAATGGCAACCTGATCAGGATATTAGTGAATCATCAGTACTAAAAATAAATACCTCAGCTGACATATTGAGGGTGTGATCGTGATTTGCACAGACGGACAGACGGACATAGCTTTATCAAGTCTCTTGTTATAAGGATCACGAATATGGATATTTTATGGGGTCCATTTCCCCCCATATTTTCTATTAATTTTGCAGTGGAGAGTATAAAGAGAGATTTCTCCAATTTTTATACATATATTCTTAAGACATAACCTTAAAAATTGTATAATAGCATATGCTTGTACAGAGAAATTACCGCTTGTAACGTAATGTATAATATAATTGTGTGTTAATTTTTTCTTAAATTATTTTTCAAAATCATTTCAGTTGTATTTCCCAGTCCATTACTTTAACATATTCGTGAACTCATCTGTTTTATAAATACAATTCTTTTAAAATATTCCTAGCACACACACATGCATCATCAAACATCAAAATGATGAAAAATACATATATGTACAACACGTAGCTACAGTTCCAATTACTTTTTTCTTTTCGTATTCCAAGTTTATTGTATACTCGTTCATAGCTTACAGTTACAACACCAGCATATAATGGTGACAGCAGAAACGGTAGGCAAAACCAACTGCTGCCACTGAATCGACAATATTTTCTTATTGCTGTTTTACACTATAGCATTCTGTGCTTAGGGTAGAATGAGTCTTTCTGGTATTTCTAACTATCAAATATTCTTGATCTGGATCCGCCTTTCAGATGCAGAATTTTCAATTGACTTAATGCTGTCCGTCTGTCCGTCCATCCGATCGCTTATCTGTCTGCCTGTGTGTGCATATAATTTTGAATGAAATTTGTTAAGATAAATATTGAAATAGGCGAAAATCAGTGCATGCTCAGACCTGTCCCTTCTAAGATCGACTGTTGTTACATCAGTCTTTATAAACTTTGTAAAGTATATTTAGTCGTAGACTTCATATATAGCAGCCCCTTAATATTCATTTAAATCTATCGTAAGACTTGTAAGTCTGACCTATTTTACTAAAATTTTGTTTGTATGTCTTTTGCAAATAACTATCCCCCCATGGAGTAATCATAGCCGTTATAAACTTTTATACATTCCCAGCCAAAAATTATAAGACACCCTCACTTAAGTTTCCTTTATTATTATTTACCAAACTCATAGTATAGGCTATCATTTAGTCGGCCTAGCCCGACTATAACTCCCGTACATGTTTTTATTGAAATTTGCTGGTGTGTACAATATTTGAGTTGACAGCTACAAACCCTTTTTTATACACCCACATCCTAAGAGAGTAACAAAATAGAAAGAGAAAAAAATAAACCTCCGGCTGATAAAAGGAGCAAAACACCATCGTTGGGCCATCGTTGCGATTTTTTTTTTCGTATTGTTCTGCTTTTACCGAAACAAAACGTGACCTATACGTTTTCGCGCCAAAGTCACGTTCTTTCTGGGTAATTTACGTTTGCGAAACAGTTGTTGATTTTTATTTCTTTCTATAGTAAAACGTTCATCCATATTGTGCCTTTTTATACCCTATACCACTATATGGTTTGGGTATAATGACTTTGTGCTGCTGTTTGTAACAACCAAAAATATTCGTCCTAGACCCATCTTTAATTATACCGATCGACTCGGAATCACTTTTTAAGTCGTAATAGCCATGTCCGTCCGTCTGTATGTCCATGTAAAGCTTGTAATCAAACTACAGGTCGGAAATATGAATATATTTTGATGAAGTTTGATATATAAGCTCTCATCGGCCATGGGATGAACACTATTGAAATTGTTGAGAATCGGTCCATGTTCAGACCTAGCCCCCATACAAATTACCCATATGAAATCGACATAAATTGCCATAAGTTCCAAATTATCATATAGATCTCAGTCAAATTGGGTTTGTATGTGTTTATTACATCCATTAGTCAGTAGTTCCAAATTACTCCCTATAGGAAAATTCTTAGTCATAGTCTCCATATAGAGCTGCTTCCCGATCTTCACTTAAATCTATCAAAAAACAAAAATATTGCACAGATTTTTCTAAAATTTGGTTTGTATATATTTTTTCAAAGTATAAGTTACTATACCAAATATGGTCAGGATCGGTCCATTTTTCGATTTAGTCCCCATATAAATATTGTATCCGATATGAACTTTTTCATATCTGCAGCGAAAAAAATTAATAACAGTGCCACTCAAATTTGGTTTATGCTTATTTGCTATATCCAATTAGTTGGACCGAAGAGATAGGGTTTCTTAACCATTGTATAGGGTAACGTATAGTCGGGCTAGACCGACTATAGTTTTCTTACTTGTTTTATAATAATTTTTGTTGCTTAGCACATGAATATTTATTTAAAAATACCTAAATCAATATTATTAATATTTTTGAAAAAGAAAAATATAAGAATTTATGTTGTCTAAAGTTTTAAAAATTTAATAGTCGCATTTTAATAATTTTCTCCATAACTATTCTAATTTGGAGCATAAATCACCTCTGTGCTGTATATCATAAATCAGATTTAAGTGAATGTTGGGAGACTATATCGTATGTACATAAAAAATACAATCATAAAAAAAGAACTTATTCATTATGCTTCATATACCACTATCAAGTAAAGGTTCACTTTTCTTTCAAATGAGTTATAAAAGGTTTAATGCTTTCAATAAATTTAAGTTCAACTTTTGTGTTTTTTTTATCTCCACACCACACTGTTGGATTTTGCTGGCAAAAAGTAATTTTTTCGAGTGTAAATCAATCGAGTGTCAATCAAAAAAAAAAAAAAATTTAGAGGTGCCTCAACACGACTGAAAATTTCAAGTGTGTTTATATGGGGAAAATATGACTTTTTTTCAGATTTTACAAAAATTCCGTTCTATAGTTTAATTTTGAAATTGTCTCTTTAAAAAGCTATATAACTTCAAAATCGAATTAAAACTCGCCAAGAAATAGCAAATGCCCCAGAACTCTTTTGTGTCAAAAAAAAAAAACTAGGTCAAGAAATTTGACAGCATTTGTTCAACTAAAAAAAGTATTGTTTATTACCCCGTTTTTAACGTATTGCGAAATGAGACCAAAGTTGGAAAAATTTTTTGATAAAATTTTGATATCTCCTTTTTTAAGTTTTAAAAAATTTGCTTAAACAAAATTTCTAAAAATGGATCTAGCACTTTAAAGTTTTGTTAAATATATTTTACAGATTAACTTTGTGAATTTGTAAGTAAATCCCTCTGCCAGAATTTTTTTGACAAGGATTTTATTTTTGCGGATTTCGAGAAAAATGGGATTTTTGTGAAATATTCAGTATATGTAATCTTTCTAAATTCTTTATATCAAAAACTAACCAGTTCTCTACCTCTAAATACTATATTTTATCTTAATAGCCTAGGGTTTCGGAAAAACCCTTCTGAAATTGGGGTCACATATGACCTCAAGCTAATAAAAGACAATTTATTCAAAAAATTCAAATATTGTGTAAGTCCTGTTGAATTTTTAAAATCGTAACTTAAAATATTATAACCAAATGTGTTGATCTTCCGTTTCAAAAATTTCGGATAAATCCGAGAACGTTAACCTATTATTTGGCAAGGCCAGCTTTGGTTTTTAAGATATTTTTAAATAAAGATTGCGGAAAACGAATTTTTCTATAGAACTCCATGAAACTACTATTTAAATTTTAAGAAATATAATATAATTCAGTAATCCTGGGATCAAAATAATCCATTGTGATATATTTTTGGTGCAATTATATGCTTATTGCTCGCGAATACAAATTAAAAGAACTTTTAAACAATTTTATTATAATATTATTTTATTTTTAAAAACTATCCTAAAGAAACGTTGGCGAAAGAGTAGAAAAGAATTTATGTGTCAACCATTTTGATGGAAGTGAAAGAAATATTGTATGTGACAACTATTTCACCAGCTACAACTTGGCAAAATCTTTGATGATGGACAACAATTTATCTATATTGGGTACTTGTAACAAAAGGCGTACATTCGTGCCAGCAGCATTTGCCAACGCCAAACGACGTGAGGCTGAATCATCAATGTTTGGATTTCATAATAACGTGCTCGTACGTGCCCCAAAAAAAAAAAAAAAAAAAAACAATTCGGTTGTAATGTTGTCCACTACTCATTATACAACAGAAACTGCCGTTCCTAAGAAGAAGCCATTGCTATTGAACTACAATAAAACCAAAGGTGGCGTTGATAACATGGACACGTGCTTGTCCGAATTTACTACCAAGGGGCGCACAAATAGGTGGCCTTTGGCGAAAGTTGCTGCGTTTGCTGCATACGTAATATACGTTGACAACAACACTCACCTGAAGGCATCTATCTACAGGCCGCCGCACTGTGGGCCATATTTTGAGAAGACGGCCAAAAATCATTTTTTTTTATGGAAACGGATTTTAAAGTTATGTTAGTCATTTGAAAGTAAATACCAGTGATCCTCGAAAGCCAAAAAATTGCGAGTCTATTTCAACCATGCCACAGCGAACAGAGTCTTCGAAAATTGACTTTCTCAGTATTTTGCTAAAATTAAAAATTTTTTGTAAATTTTAAATTTTAAATAACTGCAACTTTTTTGTTTTAAAAGATTTTAAAATAAGATACATTTTGTATAATTTAGTAACTTCTAAGCTATTAATGTTAAAAATATAAGGTCACTGAGTCGTTTAGAAATTAAATAAAATTAAAAATTTCAAGAAAATCTCCTACTTAATAGAGCATAACTCCTGCCCATCAAAAGCCATCAAAAAAAATTTCGCACTCTTCCGTAGACCGAACCCTCCCCTACACTCCTATGCCCCATTGTATACTCGCCAGTTTCCGTCCGTGTGCACCAGAACAATTTTTCTGACCCAAGATCAGACATTTTGTGAAAAATTTATGAATACCAAAGTTTTCCACTATGTTGTTAGGTTATAATGATTTTGCCCTCATGTTTGTAACTGCCAAAAATATTGGAGATATACCCATCTTTTATTATACGGATCGACTGAAAATCACTTTCTGAGTCGATTTAACGATGTCAGTCCATCCGTCTGTGTGCAATGAATACAAAAGTGTGTCGTATCAGTGTATTTTTTTTTGCGTGAGTTTATTCGTTTTTTATACTGACAGAAAAAGGAAACGGTAGAGCTGATACTAGTTGTTTTATACCAATAAAAATGGGCTGAGACATAATGTGCTTAATTGTTAAATTATATTAATGGGTAAAATCTTTTTTATTTTGGCAGGTACATTTATATAGATATTTTTCAAAAACATTAAGAGGCAGAAATTGAGTTATATAAATATTAAAACTAAAAAAATAAATTTTAAAATGTGTCTCACAATGATTGGTGGAAAAGTTGCACAAGCTTTAACCGAAACAAAGTCATCGTCAAGCTGCATTATATGCCAAAAGACATCAAGTCAAGGCGATAGTTTTAAGGATGCATACCAATTAGAGGTCTAGAATCATTCTATGGAGCATATTCATAAATTGGATTATGATTTGGAATATGGTTCGTTATGCGAAACAGTGAGAAAAACAAAGCAAAAAACAAAGGATAAAGAAACTCAAATGATGGAAATACTGCAAGGAGATTTTTTTTCGAATCCAGAAACTGCAGCATTTATCACAGGTGTAGATCATGAATTAATAAGATGATTGAAAATCATATTACAAGTTCTAGCATGCAGCAGAAAGATAAATGCAAAAAAATTTGGAGTGTACGCCAATAAAACAGCTGTACTTTATAAAGAAAACTACTCTTGGAGATATAAGTCATCCACAGTTCATAAAATTTTTTACCATAGGGAAGAAATAATTCAAAACAATATGCTACCAATAGGAGATCCATCTGAAGAAGCGCAAGAAAAAAGGAACAAAGACTACAGATTCTTTCGCGAGCACAACACAAGGAAAATGTCCAGATGTTGTACTAATGAAGACCTTATCACTATTTTGTTGTGCACTTCAGATTCAAATATGTCCAACATTCGCCAAAAATGGAAAACTACCTCTATTGAATTAGACGAAGAAGCTAAACAACTTCTAGAAGATGAAAATCAAGGCTATTTAGAAGAAATTTTTACTAAAATTGGTTGATTTAAAGTACTTTTTCATTACACTTACAATAAGTTACACTTTTTTTATATAGTTAAAAAATTTCCTTGATTTAAAAATTTATATATTTTGTAAATTTACAATAAAAATTGTTATATTTCATAAATTTACCATAAAAATTGATATAGAAATATTTAAAAAGACAATAAACAAAATTTAACTAAAGCAAAAACATACGAGTTTTTCATTGAAACTTCTCTATCTTGAACCAATATCAGGTAACTTTTACGTTCGCTGCTTAATTAATTATATTTGAAATCGGGCTCTTTCAAAAAAAAAAAAAAAAAGGCAACCTTTGGCCCTTGTAAACATTAGGACTAAAAAGCTTACGGGGGCCAAAGTTTGGCATTTTCTGACAAAATTTAACTTAAAAAATTTTTAAAAATATTAGTTGTAAAATTAACTGAAAAAATAAGACATTATTTAAAAAAACCCTTTTTTAACCTCTTAGCACTTCATTTTTGTACTAAAATGCAACTAAAAACAAGTAAGAAAATTAAAGTCGGTCTTGACCGACTATACGATACCGTATACCATGCGTTTAGAGACCCTATCTCTCAGGCCCTACTAACTGGATATAAAAAAAGGCATAAACCAAATTTGGGTGGGATTTTTTTTAATTTTTTTGGCTGCAGATATGAAAAAGTTCATATCGGATGCTACATCTATATGGGGACTAGGCCCAAAAATGGACCGATCCTGACCATGTTTGGTAAGGTCTCTTGTATTTTGCGAAAATATATACAAACAAAATTTGAGAAGAATCAGTGCAATATTTTTGTTTTTTAATAGATTTAAGTGAAAATCGGGAAGCAGCTCTATATGGGTCCAAAGGGATCATTTTTGGACTACTCACTAATGGATGTAATGAACGTATATAAACCCAATTTGAGTAAGATCTATATGACAATTTGGATCTTATGACAATTTATGTCGATTTCAGAGGGGTAATTTGTATGGGAGCTAGGTCTGAAAATGGACCGATTCTCACCAATTTCAATAGCGTTCATCCTATAGCCGATAAAGGCTTATATACTAAATTTCATGAAAATATATTCATATTTGCGACCTGCAGTTTGATTACGGGCGGACGGACGGACGGACATCGTTAAATCGAATCAGATAGTGATTCTGATTCGAGCGGTATAATAAACGATGGGTATAGGTCAAATATTTTTGGTAGTTACAAACAGCAGCACAAAGTCATTATACCCAAACCACATAGTGGTATAGGGTATAATGAAGATATATTTTAAACCCTCCATAACTTTTTTTGGTATAAGTCGACATTTACGTTTAGTAGCAAGAATTAAAGAATAAAGTTCCACCTACGAAACAAAGAAAACTATCAAAATTCCGATTCAATCAAAAGTTATGGATTTTTGACCGCCTTCTCGTGAAATTGTACACTGTGCATCGAAGGATGTTCCTCCATCAGCCAAGCGAGCAACTAAGTAAGCAAGAAATGGGGACAAGGGCGAATAACTGCAGAGTATCCAGAGTTTTTTCAACGCACAATGCCATCGAAGCCATGAAAGGTGGGCCCATCGGAGTTGAAGATGCTGGAGCACATGAAACGAAGGAACGTGATAGTACGATCCGCCTAACGACGCCCTACTCGTAAAGCATGTACATTATGCAACAAACCAGTGTCCGAGAGCATTTCAAAAACTTGCCGCAATGCGATAGATGTATTTGTAATTCAATAGTTTTAAATTTCTTCGTAGTTTTTTTTAAATATTTTGTTCATAAGCATTTTATAATTTATAATAATTTTTACACCATAAGAATTTTTTTCATACATTTTCAATAATAATTACAAAAATTAACTCAAAATAAAATATACTTTTTAATTTTATCATCATATTTGCATGCGTTTTACTATACATATCCAGGTATCTATGTTGTTGACGTAAGGGTGCAACTTTGCTTTATCTAGCAAATGGATAATCCAATCCTAACCAAATTTGGGACTATTGCATAAAACAGTTTTGGCTAGGATATCACGTCGATCCAGTCCAGAGCTACAGCCTTTTAAAATGCAAAACATATCCAGGTATGTTGCCGTTAGCATAAATGTTAAAAAATATTCAGGTTTTATGATGCCACTCAAAAATTCGTCGACCTTTGTGTTCTGGTTGGTTTAATAAATAAAATTCGTATAATCTTTTATACTGTTTTACAAAGTTATAAATTTTAAAAAAATTGTCACGCGAGAGTTCATTTCAATAATTCAAAGAAGCACGGTGGATACTTAGGGCCATGTGTTTTAATGCAAACAATAATAGCAACAATTTGTTAACGATTATTTGACAGGTATTTGAAAGAAGTGCGTAAGGAAAAAGCAAAACAAAAAAAAAACAGAGCACAATATGAATTTTCGAATGTTTGGCAAGTGTCAAAGTGTCAAGAAAAGTTTCAATCGCGCCCTTGTATTTTAAACTTAATTAATAGAATGTTTACTTTTGCAGTTACTGCTTTTGGTATAGGCACGAAGCTTATTCGTTGAGGTAATAATGGTGATTTGCTAAAACGAAAAATTCGCTTTTAATAAAAAAGAAATTGGAAAATTTAAAGTCGCAATTCGAATTCTGCTTTTTGCTGGATATTTTTCTCAAAGGCAACAGGAATCTTTACAAACTGCTGTTTGGTTGCTGAATGTAATCATACTAAAACGTTATTTGCTGCTTTCTGACTTTAGAAATTATTTGCTCAATTTAGATTTTTTTTTTTTAATTTAAAATTTTAATTTGTTCGATGATCAACCGACTTCTGAAATGCAATGGGAAGGCCGGCTAATTGTTTTGATTTTTTGCCAAGATCGCGCGGAGAGGTTTAAAGCTGCTGATTTAGCATCACAATATTCTCAAGAACATTTGGACATGGCAAGTAAAGTAGCAGAGAAGAAATACGAATTCAAGCTTACATGCGTTCTTCTGCTGCAGTTACCATGATGGTGAATACAAAGCTTGCAAAATATCAGTAAGAAAAAATTTATTCTTTATTATTACCAGGTAATTTTTTGAAGACTTTCTATTTTATTTATTGAGCTTACTGGTCGTTTTTTCCAATGCAAATAAAATTCTATTTTACTTCATTTTTATACCCGACGCACAGTGGCGCCCGTAGAGCAAACGAGGTTGCAAAAATTAAAATTTTCGTGTGCGCCGACGAATAAACCCATGTTATAGGAAACTTTTCAACGATTTCAAATATGCTACTCTTAATAATATCACATTTTTAGTTTAGAAGATATAACCGTTCAAAGTTGACCGACTTTCGGTTTTCAAAAAAACACACAATTTTTAGTCAATTTGTCGCGATTTCAGGTGTAATATCACGAAAAATAGGTAACGAATCGCCTTATTTTTTATTCGTTTTGATTGATGTATTTATTAAATGTATAATGATAAAAAAAAAATTAACTGTTTGCTTTGTGTTTCTCCTGGTAAATCACTATTTAAAAACTATCCGTTTTTTCACTATTTATCAACTTTGACGGAGAATAAAAAAAATCTATATTTTTCTATATTTGCCATATTTGCAAAACATGTTCTTTGATTATTTCATTACATAATTCCAAAGGCTTTATCTGCCCGTACGTGCCCGTTTGGCTTCTAGAGGTAAAAAAGTTTAAAAAGACATGGTTGCAGAAATTGTATGGCGTGTATCCCTTACATGTTTTGACTGACAGTAGTTTGATCTAATAGTTTGAAAATTGCATTTTAAGTCGGTTGTCTTCCTGGGAGCCTCTGCCAAGGTCTACTCCCAATATTCTGTTACAGATACAGGATGCACAAAAACTACTCATTGAAATTCGCAGGTACGCACCTCACTTAAAAATTACTTTGGAGTACAAATGGTCAAGAACAATATTGACTTATGGTCCCTCCAGGTAGACACAAATCTTATTTAGACACGAGCATAATATCAAAATTGCATAATTCAGCCTAAATCCATATGTATGCCGGGAACAGGTAAATTTTTAGGCATGGTAGCATAAGCCTATATATTGCAAAATAAGCATAATGCCTGGATTAGTCTACGACTGAAAGTTGGCGCAACAAGTACTGAAACCATGGCGTTAAACAATTTAAAATTATTTGAACTGTTTAGAAGGTCAACCACATCAAAGTTTTTCAAGGAAGCTGCTTTAGAAGAACTTGATAGCTTATACTTAAATATTGAGAGAAGCGAAATTATAAAAAATAATTTTTATCTGATATATGCAAATATTAAGGCTAAATGGGTGAAATCTAATCGAACCATTCAGAACTTCAACTCCAAATACGAGGACTGGCTTAATGAAGACACCATCCTGGATATATTGGCAGTAGATAAACCCACTACATCAACCAGAGGAGCAAAAGGAAGGCCAAAAAAAGTATTGAGGAGTGTTCAATTTTCACAAGAAAGAGGAAACTTGCCGATGCCACCAGTGACTTGACCACGAAGCATTTATCGGACGCGCTGTCTATTAAATATACAAAGGATAGTGAAAGAGTTAGGTCGCAGATTACAAAATCTGTTGCTGATGCAAGCCCACTGCGACTAAAAAGTATTAATGAAAGCATTCCCACGCCCACAAACGCACACATTAAAAAGTATGGTTCCGAAGAAGCCTTGGCCTTGTTTATGGACTTACAACTTTCCAAAGAAAAATATGAGATACTACGGGCATCCTTGATGCGACACGGGGCTGACGTTTTACCAGGATACAAGCATATTACGCAAGCCAAAATATGTTTATGGCATCTGTTGTTCCTTTGCGGCTGAAATCCGTTGTTTCCCTATACTGGAAAAATCCACGTCCATCATCAATGCATTATTGCCGACCAATAATGTTTCAGTTTGCAAGGGAATCGGCAAAACTCATAAGGACCACGGTGAAGAACATTGAAGAACAAATAAGCAAGATTAAGCCTACAAAGCTGCAAATTGGAGAAGGAAAATATATTGAATGCAATTACGAGTTCCACCTGACCATGGTTGACGGAAAAGTCGTAAACGAACTGGCAGGAACAACCTCAACATTGTCATGCCCGATTTGCAAAAAGAGTCAGAAGAACTTTGGTAATTTAAACGATTCTACAAACGAGGAGAATTACGAATATGGAATGTCACCATTGCACGCAAGAATAAGGTGTATGGAGTTCTTGCTAAACCTGGCGTATACCCTACCACAAGAGGAGGAAAACTTCGATGAAAATACATCAATAAGGACTAATAGTAGACTGTCCCAAGCACGGATACGGTAACTCAAACGAAGGAAACACTTCTAGGAGATTTTTTGAAAATGATGAGGCAGTAACTAGAATCACTGGAATTGACAATCAAATCGTGAAAAGATTGGTAAAGATCTTGAATGTTTTAAACTGCAAAGAAAATGTCAATTCTACAAAATATGGAGAATGTGCATCGAAAACTGCATCTCTTTTAGCAGAAATGTATCCACAGAAGAAGTTGACCCCGACCGTCCATAAAATATTGGCGCATGGCAAAGATATAATTGAGTACCAGTCTCTGCCAATTGGAGAGCTTTCTGAAGAAGCACAGGAGTCTCTTAACAAATTTTATAAAAAATATAGATTGCAGAACACATTCAAAGCATCAAGGGTAAGGCAAAATGAGGACCTCTTCAACATGTTGGCAGCATCTTCCGATCCACTTATTTCTTCCCTGCGGCATGTGAAGTCACGAATAGAGTTAGAAAATAATTATAGTTTAGAAATGATTAGTCTTTTAGATATACCTTCTCTTACGAATTGTGATGAATATTTTACAGAAAATTGAAAAAATAAATTTAAAAAAGAAGTAATTTTTTTTTAATTTGTTGGGTAATAATTTAGAACATAAAACCCTAAAGAAAAAAAATAAAAACAATCTAAAAATGTAAAAATAATTTTTTTTAGTTGCCATAAAATCGATTTTTCTACAAATTTTAAATTTGATAACCCATAAGTAGGCCCCTACAAAGCGTAGCACCCTTTCCAAATGCTCATTTCATAGGCTGAACAGTTATCTATCATATGCTGTTTATACTGTTCAATTATGTTATTCGGTTCAAAAGATATGATTTTTGCAACGAAAAAACTCAAATGGCGCCACTGTGCGACATTTCATCGATTTGTTGTTGACATCTTCAAGGGTAATAATGATTAAGAAGGTTTGCAACTTATCCATTATCTATTATCTGTGATATATATTTTAAGTAGTGTATGTTTCTTGTTTTTTATAAAAGTTTTTTTTTAATGTTTTAGATAATTTGCAAACTTTCTTAAACATCATTTCCCTTGAAGATGTCGACAACAAATCGACGAAACGTCGGGTATAAAAATTAAGTAAAATACAATTGTATTTGCATTGAAAAAACGACCAGTAAGCTCGGTAAATAAAATAGTAAGAGAAAATATTCCCAAAGAAGGAGAATACGATATTTTACCGCTGTATGCGAATGTTAGAGACGAAAAAGAAAACTGCTACCCGAATAACTGAAAAAGAAGCGACTGATAAGCCGTTTATTGAAAACTTTATGTAGTGATGAAATAAATGGTATGGAGGAAAGCTGGTTAATTTTAATGTCTAAATGGGGTTGCGATAGTCCCTCTGGTCGTGTGGAATACAAACAGAGTTTAGCCGCTAATGTAGGCCATAAAAACTTGTTACTAGCATCCAAGCTGCAATTAAGTCGACTTTTGAAGATGAATATTCGCGAAATATAACTCCATCATCAACTATTTAGATACTGTCGTTCTAGTTATAATGAATTCCCTGTGGAAACGAAAGAAAAGGTGCTAAAATTAATTTCGATATTGCTGCTTTGAGTAATACTAAACTTGTAACGTGCGGTAAACAAGTTACAAGTTTATTCTTTACAATGTTGGATGGTAAGATGGCTCAAACGGTTATAGGCACATCTTCAGCATCCGTTTGTTATATTTGTAAAGCGAAGCCTATCGAAAAGAAAAACTTAAAATTATTTTCAAGAAAATCTATCGTTAATGAAGTTTGTAAATTCAGCATTTCCCTCTTGTACGTTGCTTATGATGCACCATTTCAAAAGTGGTCGGCGCTCAAGAACGAGCACATGACTCTTAAACAAGAAAATATGTTTAAAAAAGGACTTGAAAGAGCCGATGAGCATAAGAATAGACACTATTCAACAGGGAACAGGGTCTTCAAACGATGGCAACACGTCAAGATGGTTCCTTTCGAATCCTCAGCAACAACTGACATATCTGGAGTCAAAGAAGAATTTGTTGAAGGATTTCGAATTATACTGCAAATAATAACGTGTGTCCAAATTTTTGAGTAAAAAACTTTTTTGGATGATTCGGGGGGTGGGCGTGGCATATTTCCGCAAAGCTTTGTAAACATCTTTATTTCACAATACTGATAACTTGAGAACTGATAACTTTTAATGGAGAAACAAAAATATGGGTCAAAAAATCATTTTTGGATATATGGGCTGTGGGCAAAAGCCCACAACTTCAACTTCATAACACTGATGAACTTACGACTTCATGTCTTTTAGTGAATAAATTAAAATTTGGGGAGTAAAAATCTTATCGGGTTACATGTGCGGGGGCGATGGGTGTGGTCAATTTAGATGAAATTAAAATTTTTTCCTAATTGAGTTGATAAAAGGCTCTGTCCCAAATTTCTACGAGCTCTCCTTATACTGTAAAATTAAAAAAAAAAAAATAAAATAAAAACAATTTAAAATGTTTATATCAGCGATTCATGCACACACAATTTTGTTTGCTTGTTATTTCTGCTTTTTTTATACACTATACCACTATGTGGTTTGGGTATAATGACTTTGTGCTGCTGTTTGTAACTACCAAAAAAATTTGCCCTAGACCCATCTTTTATTATACTGATCGACTCAGAATCACTTTCTGAATCGATTTAGCGATGTCCGTCCGTCCGTCCGTCTGTGTGGCCATGTAAACCTTGTAATCAAACTACAGGTTGCAAATATGAATATATTTTAATGAAATTTGGTATATAAGCTTCTGTTGGCCATAGGATGAACGCTATTAAATTGGTTAAATTCGGTCCATGTTCAGACCTAGCCCCCATACAAATGACCCCTATGAAATCGACTTAAATTGCAATAAGATCCAAATTATCATATAGATCTCGATCAAATTGGGTTTGTGTGTTTCTATTACATCTATTTATCATTTGTCCAAAAATAAACCCCATATGGCAATTCTTTGTCATAGCCCCCGTATAAAGCTGCTTCCCGATTTTCACTTAAATCTATCAAAATACAAAAATATTTCACTTTTTTTTTCTCAAATTGGGTGTGTATATATTTTTTGAAAATATAAGTGACTTTACCAAATATGGTCAGGATCGGTCCATTTTTTGACCTAGTCCCCATATAAATATAGCAACCGATATGAACTTTTTCATATCTGCAGCAAAAAAATTAATAAAAATCCCACTCAAATTTGGCTTATGCTTATTTTCTATATCAAGCTAGTTGGGCCTGAGAGATAGGGTCTCTAAACGCATGGTATAGGGTATCGTATAGTAGGTCTAGGCCGACTATAATTTTCTCACTTGTTTTTTTTTTTTGTACATGTGACTTAATGGTTTATCGATAAGAGTAAGAGCATAACATGATAGTTATAGCATAACAAGATAGTTATGCTCTTACTTAATAAGATGGCTTTGCTCTTACGCTCTTTAAAAAAACAGGAATGTAATTTTATGTATGCATTTACATTTATGTTCATTGAATTTAATAATTGCCTTCAATTAAAGAAGCACGAAAATACCTAAAATTTTTGTAATCACGCATTATTTTTAAACATAATTGTAAAAAATCAATCCATATTGTAAAATCTAGTCTGTTTTGTCTCTTACTATTGAAACATTTGATCTTCAGCCTGATAAATTTCAAACTCAATCACGGTAGAGTTGTGTTGCAACAATAATTCGATTTAAGTTTTTTCGATGTTTCTGGGTAATTTTTCTGGTTTTACTATAAAAGTAGATATTTTGCATCTCTTCTTTCAGAAATCAAAGGCCAAGAAATGTCTGAAATCCACTGTTTCCTCATGTTCATTTTGAACCCTATGTCGCCTTCAACGGCAGTTATAAAGCCTTTTTTCCTTTTTTGGGTTTTTCAAGCAAATATAGAATATGTTAGTGTGACTTCCAGAGAAGTACTCGTTGTTTAGTTTTGCTGGATCTTGTAATTTTTTAACATAAAATTTTCATTGAACTTTTTGATACTCTTTAAGGTAGTGAAGAAGGTGGCACCACGTTTATTGCGGATATCGAGCGACGATATTCTCTTCTTCCTGATGATAGCTATGTGATCTACATATATCGTTTTCTGCTTTCAGATCAGGAGAGACCCAAGTGATCTTGTGTAGTCGTTTCTGAGGGTAAAGAATACCACCGATTATCAGAATATTGTTGAGCAACAGTTTGTTAAATAACTTATCATTTTTTGTCATTCTGCCAAGACCGTGATGACCAATCACGCTTTCAAGACCGTTACTGTTAGATCAGATTTAAACGTTGGAATCGCCCGTCACAAACAGTATATCACCACTATTAACAGGGGCTGTTATTTCTTTTAAGTGCCCATAGGATTCATCTTCAACGATAATTGTGAAGTTTCAGTAAGGACATAGCAGTGCATACATGTAATGATTCGGCCGCGGGTTTTGAATCTCGCTGTGATGATTTTGTCAGAATGTGGTCTCCAATCCATTTATGCATTTCGGGCATCCTTACGCAGCATTAATACTACGCCGCACATATTTTGAGAAGGCGGCCAAAAATCTTTTTTTTTTTGTTACCGATTTTAAAGTTATGTTATTCGTTTGAAAGTAAATACTAGTAAACCTCGGGAGCCAAAAAATTGCGACTCTATCTCAACTATATCACAGCGAACAGGGTCTTCGAAAATGAGAATTTTGCTAAAATTAAAAATTTCTTTGTAAATTTTTATTTTTGAATGACTGTAACTTTTTTGATTTAAAAGATTTTGAAGTGAAATAATAATTTTGTATAATTTCGTGGCTTCCGTACTATTAATGTTAAAAATGTAAAATCACTGAGTCATTCCGAAATTTAAAAAAAATTTTTTTTAAAAAAGGTCCAAATTTTCCGAAAATCTCCTACTTAATAGAGCATAACTCCTGCCAGTCAAAAGCAGTCAGAAAAAATCTTGCACTCTTCTAGCGTCCGAACCCTCCCCTATACTCCTATACCCCATTATACACCCGCCCGTTTCCGCCCGTGTGCACCATAACAATTTTTCTGACCCAAGGTTAGATATTTTCTGCAAAATTTATGAATACAAAAGTTGTCCACTATGTGGTTAGGATATATTAAGTTTGAGGTGATGTTTGTAACTGCCAAAAATATTGGAGCTTTATCCATCTTTTATTACACGGATCGACTCAAAAACACACTTTTTGAGTCGATTAAACGATGTCCGTCGTTGAATACAAAAGTTGGTCGTAACGGTGCACCGCGGTGTATTTTTTTGCGTGTCGGTAGAGTTGTCAGGAGTTGTTATATACTTATAAAAAAGGGTTGAGATATAATGTGCTTAATTGTTACAGGTACATTTACATAGGTATCTTTCAAAAACATTGATAGTCTGAATTAGAGTTATATAGTTTAAATACCTGACAAAATGGGAAACAATTTAAATAACAGGTAAATGGTAAAAAAAAAACTATTGCGACATAGCCTTTTAAGATATGAGCAAGTATGCTTCACCTTTTAAAAGGGGTTAGGGTGTGGGTTTTTTATGCTTCTAAAAGTGGTAATAAAAGATAAAAATTTTTATATTACATAATTGCAAGAAAGAGTATTTATAATAATGTTTCCACAATTATTATTCATTACAATTTGTGCAATGGCTATGTACTGTTACAGAGATCTGGCAGATATTTATTTTCAACGAAATGATGTAGACGATGTAATTTTGCATATAGTGAGCAACGACTTCTTTAAGAATTGTAACCTAGAAGACATTGAAATGCACAAAGGAAAAATTACTAATTTTGCATAGAATTTGAAAAGACGGTACATTGAATGCCCTCATAGCAAGGCAAATATGTACATTACCAAATCTGGTTAATAAAGGAACTTATTTTTGAGAGTGCATCTACAACTGCCAACGAAAGTGGAAAATATGGTCGACCAGCAAAACCAATTGACGATGTAGTGAAAGATCTCGAAGGCGCAAGCTGGAGAATATCAATGAAGAAATTTCTCAAAGAATTATTAAGGATTCATTTTTGCACCAAATTCAACCAACCCAAAATAAAAAAACTAAAATTGAAATAATTGAAAAAATAGTAGAAGCGAGCCCAAGGCGTACAAAAAGGATTTTGAAAAGCATTCCTACACCAATTGAAGATAAGAAATTTACGCCGGAAGAAGCGTCCGCCCTATTTTTCGATTTGAAATTGACTAAAAATCAATATAAGGAATTGCGGAAGCGAACCAATGAAAAGAATTGTGGGATTTTTCCAAAGTATCGAGATTTAGTTTCTGCCAAAAAAGAATGCTTACCTTCACAATCTGCTATTAGTATCACTTCCACATCAGCAGAAATAAAATTGCAAAATCTCCTTGAACATACTGCAGAACGATTGCTAAATACGCTTGATATTGATCATTTAAAAAAAATTGGTAATGGCAGCATTACTTTAATTTATAAATGAGGATGTGATGGATCCTCTGGTCAGAAACAATACAAGCAATTTAATGCTGAAAATTCATCAGATGCTAATTTATTTATGGTATCTTTCGTTCCATTGCGCTTAACAAAAAGGTATAGCGTCTTAGAGCCGTCAGCTAGTAGAGCAACAGAAATTGATATATGGAAAAATGAAATTCCTTCTTCAACAAAGTATTGCAGACCAATAAAATTTGCATTCAGAAAGGTAACCAAAGATGTCATAACTGAAGAAGTTCAAAAAATAAAAGATCAAATTAAGGAACTTCAACCAGTAATATTTAAATTTGATGACCAAGACATTGAAGTACATTTTAAAATGTGTCTCACAATGCTTGATGGAAATGTTGCACAAGCTTTAACTGGAACAAAGTCAACGTCAAGCTATGCCAAAAGACATCAAGTCAATTAAGCCAACCCCCCACCAGAAGACGATAGTTTTAAGGAAGCCTACGAATTTGGAATGTCCCCTTTTCATGCTAGAATACGTTTCATGAAGCATATTCTTAAATTGGGTTATGATTTGGAATTTGGTCCGTTAGGCGAAACAGTGAGAAAAAACAAAGAAAATGAAGAAAAAAGAAAGCAAAAAAAAAAAAAACAAATTCAACAAAAATATCTACAGCTAGGCCTCGTAATCGACCAACCAAAACAAGGGGAAAGAAACACAAATGATGGAAATACTGCAAGGAGATTTTTTCCGATCCGGAAACTGCAGCAGCTATCACAGGTGTAGATCATGAATTAATAAGACGATTCGAAATCATATTACAAGTTCTAGCATGCAGCAGAAAGATAAATGCTAAAAAATTTGGGGAGGACGCCAATAAAACAGCTATACTTTATAATGAAAAATACTCTTGGAGATATATGCCATCCACAGTTCATAAAATTTTGTACCATGGGGAACAAATAATTCAAAACAGTATGCTACCAATAGGAGATCTATGTGAAGAAGCCCAAGAAAAAAGGAACAAAGACTACAGATTCATTCGCGAGCACAACACAAGGAAAATGTTGTACTAATGAAGACCTTATCACTATTTTGTTGTGCACTTCAGATTCATATATGTCCAACATTTGCCAAAAATGGAAAACTACCTCTATTGAATTAGACGAAGAACCTTAACAACTTTTTGAAGATGAAAATCAGGGCTATTTAGAAGAAATTTTTACTAAAATTGGTTGATTTAAAGTACTTTTTCATTACACTATCAATAAGTTACACTTTTTTTTATATAGTTAAAAAATTTTCTTGATTTAAAAATTTAGATATTTGGTAAATTTACAATAAAAATTGTTATATTTCGAAAATTTACCATAAAAATTGATATAGAAATATTTAAAACGACAACAAAAAAAATTTAACTAAAGCAAAAACATACGAGTTTTTCATTGAAACTTCTCTATCTTGAACCAATATGAGGTAACTTTTACGTTCGCTGCTTAACAAATTATATTTTAACTCGGGATCTTTCAAAAAAAAAAAAAGAAAACAACCTTTGGCCCTTGTGCACATTAGGACTAAAAAGTTTACGGGGGCCAAAGTTTAGCATTTTCTGAAAAAATTAACTTAAAAAATTGTTAAAAAGTATTAGTTGTAAAATTAACTGAAAAAATAAGACATTATATTAAAAAAAAACCTTTTTTTACCTTTTAACACTTCACTTTTGTACTAAAATTCAACTACAAATGAAAATGTATTTTAAACCCTCCGTAACTTTTTTTATTTTTGGTCGAGAATTACGTCTTATAGCAAAACTGTAAGGCTAAAGTCTTACCTACCAAACAAAAAAAACCGCATATCAAAATTCCAATCCAATCAAAAGTTATAGATTTTTGACCGCCTTCTCTTCAAATGGTCCACTGTGCGCCGCTCGAACTTGGTTGTATAAATTAAGGTTTGCCCAGTAGAAGTGTGCACTCTCCAGAATCAAGTCATCTTGTTTCAGAAAGCAAGAATAAATAGCAGATTATAAAGGGCAAGTTCGTTGAATGCTTGAGCAAGACAAGTGTTAGAGTTGTGTGAACATTACAAATCGTGTCAATTCTTTATAGCTAAAGGTCATCATCGGGTTGATCGTTGGGTTTAGATCTTGACCTGCTACCTGTACCGCCTCGAGACATACAATAGGCCATGCAGATTCTTAGGGTTATAGCACCTAAATTCGGTCAACAGAGCCTTGTCTGTCATTTTCAGGGTGCTCCACGTGTAGGAGACGTTGCCATTTGAATTGACAAGGCTTTATAGCCACTACGCTTCACTAACTCCTTTAACCACCCCACCCCCCCCCCCCCCATGATGACGCAATTAACATTAATTTTTAGTAATTAAATAATATTTATGATTTTAAAAAACAGCCACAAATTTAACAGTTTTCATCAAAAAGAGAAAAAGAAAAAATATTTAGTAACACAAGATCCTCGTAAGCGTCATTTCGTTATAGCCACAAAGTTTTGTTGTAATAGACACTAAAGAACCTTGATTGTCAATTTCCACTCAACTTTTTTGCTTTAATATCATTTTTAATTAATTTCGGTATTAAAATTCTTTTCCAATTTTTATTTTTAATCATTTTGCCATTTCTAAGTGTCAACAGTATGTTTGTCGTTCCTTGTGTACTTCTCTTCCTTCATCTGAGTAATTACAACTACTTTTGCTTGACAGTTTGAATAAAGTAAGTTTTGAAAATTAGTGGCGCTCTACACAGCGGCAGCTGCACACAAACATAATACAACTTACTGATGTTGATGATGTTTTAGTTGTTAGCGCAGAAATGAGCAGGAAGAGCTAGGGGATTAAAATTTGACATTTATGACAGTTCCCTTGTTACGTCGTCCTAGATTTTAATTTGCACTAAATGACAAATGAAAGAAATTTCAAAAAATTATTAAGTTTGTGTTGGTTGGTGTGGTTGTTTGATTTGTGGCAATAACTAAGTACAGCACCACTAATTACTCTTAAAGAGTACTGAAGGTTGGTGTCTTCCCCAATAAATATTCCCCAAATTGTTGTTTTTATACAAAAGTACTTATGGAAAGAAAAGCATTTCAATTAACTTAAATTAGTATTTTAATTAACCGGAGTAATTCTTCGAAAATATGCCCCATAAATAAGTTAAAACGAAGTCTATCAATAATTGATGATTAATTTAAAATATTTATTTCTGCTTGGCAGTATTTGGTTGAATTCCACTTAGGTTGAGAATACACAATTTTTATGTTTGTGCACTACTTTTTTTCTAAACTAGTTGCATGTAATTCACACAAAAGGTTAGTTATTAATTATTCATATTTTTTGTTTATTTTTAATTTTAAAAAACTACAAGCAATTTGTTTTGTGGTGTGTTCTTTTGTAGCTCATTTTACTTCTTAGATTATACCTGTTTGTAAGTTATATTGTATGTGCATGTCATTGTTTAAATTGTTTAAGAATTCGAATTTTTTTTATGTGGCCACAATGTCTTAATTATCAAAAAGCCGGTAGTAGACGTCTGCTGTGATAAAAAAAATCATTACTACTAAATGAGACAGAAATTGACCAAAAATATAATGCTAATAGTATTTGCCTTTAAATGAGTAGAAAAAATATATTTACTGCTTAAAGATATGAGGCGCATGCCTGAGTATTAAAGATAAATTCTACTAAAAAAAGATGAAAATAAAAAACCGCCAAAATCTTTTCTATAGCATGAGAGAAATAATTGAAGAATATGTCATGGGCATGCTAGAAAAAAGTGAAAATTTATTTTTATGTGTTTAATAAAGCTGGGTTTCGATTTTTTTTTTTTGAATTTTGAACATAAATATTTCGCTTTCTGTTAAAACAGCAAAAAACAAGTAAGAAAATTATAGTCGGTCCAGACCGACTATACGATACCCTATACCATGCGTTTAGAGACCCTATCTCTCAGGCCCAACTAACTGGGCCCATTACTAAGAGTTGTCCAATAGGGATCATTTTTGGACTACTGATTAATGGATGTAATATATACATATAAACCCAATTTGACTAAGATTTGTATGATAATATGGATCTTATGGCAATATATGTTGGTTTCATAAGGGTCATTTGTATGGGGGCTAGGTCTGAACATTGACCGATTCTCACCAGTTTCAATGGCGTTCATCCCATGGCCGATATAAGATCAAATACCAAATTTCATCAAAATACATTCATATTTGCGCCCTGTAGTTTGATTACAAGCTTTACATGGACACACAGACGGACGGACGGACGGACGGACATCGTTAAATCGAATCAGATGGTGATTCTGATTCGATCGGTATAATTAAAGATGGGTGTAGGTCAAATATTTTTGGTTGCTACAAACAGCAGCACAAAGTCATTATACCCAAACCACATAGTGGTATAGGGTATAATAATATTAATTAACTTTCTTATTCTGTGATGTCTGATGATAACAACAGATATATGAGAAAATTGAGCGCTGTTATCTCAAACTCCCATTGGATTTGTTCACAGCAAAAGGAGACAAGTTGATGCTTTTCAGGCGATTAGTAGATCTAACCGTACACATGGATTTGTGAATAGAAAATATGTGTGAGAATAAACAAGTAAGAAAATTATAGTCGGTCTAGACCGACTATACGATACCCTATACCATGCGTTTAGAAACCCTATCTCTTAGGCCCAACTAACTGGACATAGAAAATAAGCAAAAACCAAATTTGAGTGGGATTTTTATTAATTTTTTGGCTGCAGATATGAAAAAGTTCATACCGGATGCTATATCTATATGGGGACTAGGTCCAAAAATGGACCGATCCTGATCATGTTTGGTAAAATCTTTTGTATTTTGCAAAAATATATACAACAAAATTTGAAAAGAATCAGTGGAATATTTTTGTTTTTTAATTGATTTAAGTGAAGATCGGGAAGCAGCTCTATATGGGGCCAAAGGGATCATTTTTGGACTACTCATTAATGGATGTAATGAATGTATACAAACCCAATTTGAGTAAGATCTATATGACAATTTGGATCTTATGGCAATTTATGTCGATTTCATAGGGGTAATTTGTATGGGGGCTAGGTCTGAACATGGACCGATTCTCACCAATTTCAATAGCGTTCATCCCATGGCCGATAGAAGCTTATATACCAAATTTCATCAAAATATATTCATATTTGCGACCTGCAGTTTGATTACAAGCTTTACATGGACACACAGACGGACGGACGGGCGGACGGACGGACATTGTTAAATCAACTCAAAAAGTGTTTCTGATTTGATCGGTATAATTAAAGATGGGCCTAGGTCAAATTTTTTTGGTTGTTACAAACAGCAGCACAAAGTCATTATACCCAAACCACATAGTGGTATAGGGTATAAAAATCGGTGCTTCGGTCATAATGTGTAAACATAATTATCTTTAAATTATAAGAAGTCTTAAAACGATGTATGCATCGAGAAGTAACAATCCTTCAAACTGTCCTATCTAACATCTATTGAATAATTTAGACTCAATTGAAATAAATTCTTCGAAACACAGAAACTTTTCAATGGGGGCACCTGTAGATCGCGATGAAACATGAATGTGTTATAGAGCAGGAAAAACTTATCGATTTATATTTTTTTTGGCTGCCCAAACCTTATATTAGTGGTGTTTAAGAAAAGTGCCACATTTTTATTTTTGCTTTTCTTGTGCAAATTCTTCACTTTTGATCCAAAGAAATCACGTACAAATTGATCAAGATATGAAAATCATTTAAAAGCTCTAAACATGATTAAATGCTCGTGTTGCTTTAATAAAACCTTAAAATTTTAGGGACTTTTGTATGGTGGATTATGTGAATTTGTCATAAAAATTAACATATGTTACTCGCAATTCTATTTTAGTGAGAACGTATTTCAGCTTTTTCCCATGAAGTTCGTGATTTTTCGATGGTGGCAACCCAGTGCATAAAATGTAGACAATATGGGAACCAATAATTCTATTTTAACACGTTTTTATTAGGTCGCTTTCTTGTCTGTTTGTGTGTTTGTATGTTCCGTAGGAATCTTGGAGTTGATTTTAAAGTAATTTCCCGATAAGCTAGAGAATTGAAATTTTCAGCATAGCTCAGAATGGGCATGACAACGCCTACAAATAATGAAATACTTTTTATCTCGGCACTTGTATTAGCAGTGTTAACGAATTTTGATATATTGATACATACATTCGTTTCCAACATTTTTCCTAAATGTGGTTGGCATTGGACATGGGGGCGTGTCCCCGCCCATACAACTACAACTTTATGAATGCTTTACCGCGGCTAATTTTATAGCAATATAAATGAAATTTGTTATACAGGTGTTAAAAGTCGATTCCTACATTCTTGTCATATGTGGTATGATGTTATTCACCACACTCAAACTCACCACACTCCAACCCACCACACTCAAACTGACCAAACTCAAACTCACGACACCCAAACTCAGCACCCTCAAACTCACCACCCTCAAACTCACCACCCTCAAACTTACCACATTCAAACTCATCACACTCATACTCAACACATTTAAACCCACCACACTCCAACTCACGACACTCAAACTCAACACATTCAAACCCACCACACTCCAACTCACCACACTTACTACAAGACTTAAAATGAGGAAATAATTACTAAGTAAAAAAATTTCGAATATTGAACGTTTTTAAAACTGACCAAAAAGTATATAATAAGTTTTCCTTTACATAAACAGATTCCTTCCTAACATCATACAGATGGCCAATGAAAATTTTTGATTGTGAATTTATAATCGATATGGAAATACTAGTAAGATTTAAAATTTAAAACGTTATGCGAAAGTAATAGTGGTCACTCTCTGCCTTTTATTTTGCAAACCATATTGTGAAATTTGTGAATTCTCTTAAAAACATACTTTTATAAATAATTTTATAATTTTATAAATATTGCAATAGTGGCAATTTCTTCGAATCGCGTATCGAACAAAAATAGCTTAACAGCAAAAAAAAAATTTTTTTTTTGAAGTGAAGGCCTGCACAGTCCATAAAATGCAAGGATGTACAGTCAACCATGCTTTTGTATATCTCGGATCTATTTGCTAAAGGACAGGCCTATGTCGCATTAAGTCGTGTGAGATCATTAAACGGATTAAAAATGGAGGAGCTCGACTATACAAAACTCTCTGGCAAGAAGAGGCATTGAAGAAGATGGAGAAGGCAATGAAGAGGCATTGAAGGAGATGGAGAGATGAGACAACTTAGACCATAAAGCTGCAATATTATTAATATAATTTAATTGAAATATACATTTTTAAAAACTTAATTTTGCTAGCTTCTTTATATTATAATTCAGGAGAAATAAAGAGATTGATAGGTACATATAACAATTTTCTATTTCGGATATGATCAGGTGAAATTACCTGAAATTTAAATGTCTCTGTTACAATCTCATCAAAATGTTTAAAATCAGTTGAAAAATTTTACACACACAAAACTAAAAATCAGAAAACAATTACTAAGTAAAAAAATTTTTTTAATATTCAACGTTTTTAAAACGGACTAAAAAGTATTAAATAATTTTTGTTATCATAATCAGATTTCGAAACCAATATAGATGGCCCCGATAATGTTTGATTGTGAATTTTTAATTGATGAAAATACTAGTAAGATTTAGAACTAAAAACGTAAAAACGTAGGCGAGATGCAAAATACTGTACATGTGATTATTAGGGATTTAGTAGAATGCAAAAATATTGTTATTGTAAATTGTTTCAATGGCTTTAAAATGTGAGCTCGATTTTCTTAATCAAGTGGTCTGCGGCGCATTTATTGCCAGGGGAACTTTTTATAACTTGGCAGTTTTTCAACCGATAATAGATTTTGTTGTTTTATTAAACAGATAATTTACTCCAGATTGTGGTTTATTGATTAATTTAATTGACGCGCAATTATTAGTATCAAAATTTTGGTGAAAAATGATTTTTTTTTTTGATAATTTTTACATATAAACGCATGTTTGAATTTGGAGCTCAATGCGCATCCAGAAAGCCTTGTCAGACTTGGCTCAGATTTTGCGCACTAAAGTTTTAGATCCAATGCCATGATAATCCGACCCGCACGTCTTGAAATTCCAAAAAAAAAAGAAAAAATTCGTTGTCACCCTAATGCTATATATCAAATTAAACCTGGCTGTTATGTAGTGTCCTAGTATATAAGCAGTGTATGTGTATAATAGCACCTTTAACACTTATTTTTTATTTATTTTTTTGCAGCGATTTTTGCTTTTGTCGATTATTGTTTTTGCGATTTTTTATTGTGGCGTTTTTGATTTTGGTGGTTTTTGTTGTTCGTGATTTTCGGTTTGGCAATTTTTGACTTAGCTTATTTTCGGGTTTGGTGATTTTTGGCGATTTTTAGTGATTTTTAATTTTGGCGATTTTTGAATTTAGCGATTTTTTTTGCATTTTTGAGTTTGTCGATTTTCGATTTCGAAGACTTTTGCTATTCGCGATTTGCGGTTTTGGTGATTTTCGATTTTGGTGATTTCTGTTATTCGATTTTTTATTTTGGCTATTTTTGGGATTAACGATTTTTTGTTATTTTACGTTTTTTGATTTTGGGTATAGTTGTTTTTTGCGATATTTGTTATTCGCGATTTTCGTTTCTGGCATTTGATTTTTTTTTTGGCGATTTTTGTTTTTGGCGATTTTTGTTATAAATAAATTTTCGGTTTTGGCGACTTTTGATTTTGAAGATTTTTGTGTTTTTTTTTTTTGGAGATTTTCAATTTTGCCGATTTTTGATTTCGCCAATTTTTCTTATTTGGGATTTTCGATTTTGCGGTTTTTGTTATTGGGGATTCAGGTAACGACGCACATTAATAACCTATGAACTTAGACAACGTCCACAGGTTTTTGCTATTATTAATATATGTATGGTCCGATCCAGCCCATTTTTGTCAGACTACTAACATTAATAACCCATATACTCAAACTCCCAAGGTTTTCACTCTTACAGTAATCCACATATATTGTATACTAGATGTAACCCGGCGTGCTTCGCTACACCCTCCCCCTCCCCCACCCCCTTCCGAATCGTCATGAAAGGGCTCACGCAAAGTTCCAAGGCTCTCACTAATACAGTAATTCAGATACATATATCACATTTAATATTAAGTTTGTGTGGGGGTACCACGCGCATTTGTCTAATCCCGCCCATTTTTTGGCTGACTACTCACGTTAATAATAGATGACCTGAGACAAATTTGCAAGGCTTTCTCTATCATAGTACATAGTATATATGATATTAAAAATTTACTTTGTATGGGAGGTGCCACGAGCACTGAAAATATTAAAAAAAATTAAAGCCTGTTTGTAAGACTACAAACAAACAAACAAATATTGCCTCTTTATTACGTTAGTATAGAATATTAGTATAGATTTTTTTATTTCAATGCTTGCTGATGCTGATGTACAATGTTTTTTGTTTTTTCATTCGGTAAAACAATTATCAGATTTTTCGGCGTTCCTACCCTGGAGCAAGGTACATGTAGCTGCCCATGAGAAGAAGATGGATTATCCATATTAGATCTGGCAACCCTTAACTATTGGCCTTGAACTTAGAATATCATTTGGCAATTTTTCTCTTTAGCGATTTTTGATTTTGTACATTTTTGATTTTGAAGATTTTTTTGTGCGATTTTTTTTCGCGAGTTTTGGGTTTTGCGATTTTTGATTTTGGCGTATATTTTCCAAGTCAAATCACATTGATAACAAATGAACTTGTCAAAAGACTGTCGCTTTCGCAGTGCTTCATATTTTTTACATAGGAGGTGCCACGCCCACTAATCCCATCCCGACCAATTTTTATTGAACTACTTACATTAATATCTGATGACTCATGCAAAATGTCGAGTATTTCCCTTTTATAGTACACCAGTTATATGATATTAGATATCTACTTTGCATGGGCGATGCTACGCCCACTGCTACGATCACGCCCATTTTTTTGTTCGACTAATAACACAAAGAACTTATGGGCTTACACAAAGTCCCAAGGCTCTCTCTTTTACAGTACTCCAGAAATATGACATTAAATTTTTACTTTGCATGGGGAGTGCCACGCCCATTGGTGTGAACCTGAGAGTTTTTTGTACGACTACTCATACTAAGATCTGATAGGCTAGTGCAAAGTGTCAAAGCTTCCTTTTTTAGCACACCAGTTATATCATATCATATATTTACTTTGTATGGGTGGTGCCTCGCCCACTGCTCCAATCATGCCCATTTTTTGTCTAACTAATCAAATGAGTAACTTATGGGCTCACACAAAGTCCCAAGACTCTGACTATTACAATACTCCAGATATATGGCCTTTTATATTTACTTTGTATGGCAGGTGCCACGCCTATTGGTCCGATACTGCCCATTTTGTGTCCGACTACTCACATTAATAATAGGTGACATCAGACAAATTTGAAAAGCTCACTCTGTCACAGTACTCGAGATATATAATATTAAATTATTACTTGTATGGGAGGTACCACGCCCACTTATCTGATCCCGCCCATTTCCAGAGTAGCTACTAATATTAACAATAGGTGACCTCACAAAAATTTGCAAAGCTCTCCCTATCATAGCACTCAATATATGTACATGATATTAAAAATTTACATTGTGTGGGAGGTGCCACGCCCACCAAAAATATTTAAAAAATTATAGCCTATAGTACTTCCCATATTCGCAGTACGACTCTGTGAAAATTTCAGGAAGATCAGATGGGTAGTTACGGAGATTACCTCCTACAAACAAACAAAAAAACAAACACACGTTACCTCTTTATTATATTAGTATAGATATAGGATATGTGCATGTATATTATACTAGTCGCAGCTTGTATGTGATTTTTTTAATTTTCAATATATGCGCTTTCTAAAGTAAGAGGTTTTCTGTCAGAAATGCGGTCTTCATTTTTTTTTAGCTCGATCTGTCTATTCCTTCTGGTGCCTAATAGGACCCTATTTTATTGCTTTTTATAACTATTCGGTAGAGATATATAATTCATTGGATAAAAAGTATCTAATAAGTGTCTTTATACTGAAATTATTTTCAAAGCTTTAAAAAGTCGCGCCGGAAATCGATATAAAATTTCAAGTGTGTTTTTATGGGGAAAATATGACCTTTCAGATTTTACGAAAATTTTGTTCTACAGTTTCATTTTTTCGACAAGATGTTATATGAATCGATATCAGTACTAAATTATCTTTTCAAAAAGCTATATAGTTTTAAAATCGAATAAAGGCTAGGCAAGAAATAGCATATGTCCCAGACCACTTTGTGCAAAAAAAAAAAACACTAGGTCGTGAAAATTGATGGAAATTTTTTCAACTTTAATAATTATTTTTTGCTCTCCATACGTATAAGTACTCCGACTTGAAGTATTGTTTTATTACCACGTTGTTAATCTGTTGCACAATGAGTCCAAAAATGAAAAATTTTTTGTCAAAATTTTGAAAACTCCTTTCTCAAGTTTTAAAAAATTTTCTTAAACAACATTTAAAAAAATGGAACTGGCACCTTAATGTTTTGTTAAATATATGTTCGAGACTAACTGTGTGGATTTTTAAGTAAATTCCTCTGCCAGAATTTTTTTTAAAATTTTTTTTGCGGATTACGAGAAAAATTAGTTTTTTGTGAAATATTCAGTAAATACTTTGTATCAAAAACTTATCAGTTTTCTACTTTTGAATGTTATATTTGATCCTAATAGCCTAGGGTTTCTGAAAAAAATAATATGACCCCATTAACCCTTTTGGACTTGGGGTCACACATGACCACAAGCTAATGAAGGACAATTTAGAGGTTATTTTATCATATATCAGTGCATTATGTTGATTGATTATTGATTATTAAGTCAGGAAAGACTCGTGTGGGAGTGTATTCCAAATATGGCTAGTTGGAATTATAAACGACTATAGACTACAAATGTATGGGATAGACTAGAGAAGCTGGTAAAATGAACTGAAATTTGAGCAATTGTAATGATTTCGCTAATCTCAGAAGAACATATCCCATGGTAGTATCTATATAACAGTGATACACAACCCAGATTTCGACCATATTCCATCAAGTCACTAGACCATATATCAGAGTTGTAAATAGTATAAAATTTAAAGAGATCAGAAGCAGTAAAGTAATTTTTGCATCGTTTAATAAACCAAGACACTTGAATTCTTCTTTCGAACCTTGAAAAATACATTCATTCCAATGGACATCACATAGAATTCACACGCCCAAAATATCTCAAGTGTCCGATATATAGATGACATTGTTCATCTGTGGGTCAACAAACAAGATGAGTCTTCTGTACATTAAAATAAATCCTATTCAATTTATCCCTTTTTACAGATTGGCAACAGGTCTTAATTGAGTGTGTCATTCATTGCTTGGCCTAGGATTGATGGAAAATAAATGACAAAAGTAAATACGATCGAAGGTTTGACTAGGAAGGTCATTAATATAATACCCCGGCCTTCAGCTTAAATCCTTTGGACAAGGCTTCATCAATAATAACAAGTATTGTGCGGACTCTAAGAAAATTCGATATAAATATAGAGAAGTCAATACCGACCGCAAATACAATAAGCCTTGATTTTAATGCACCATTATCACATGTGATCGAACGCCTTGGAAAAATCTAGAGCAACTTTACTTTCACTAAGATTGTGAAGCGATCGACTCCAGCGCTCAGAAAGAAGAGCTAACAGGCCTACCGAATAATGATTTCTAGATAGAAATCTTGCGAGGTTTTAAGTCAATTTTATGATGTTAATCAACAACCTGCTCAGGATGTCGGTGAATCATTCTCAGTAAAAACAAACAACCTTATTGACTTATTGAGGATGTGATCGTAATTTCCAAAGACGGACAGACGGACATCGCTATATTAACTTCGCTTCTTATTATTTCTTATTTTAAAATTAATACAAACGGAATGACAAACTTATTTGTACCCTCTGCTGTCGGTGTGCTTTAAAAATAATTATCTTTGCTATTGATATTTTTTACATAAAAAAATAAAGTATGAATGTTGAAAACATGTTTATATTCAATTTATTTTTTTCGTATTTCAAAACGTCATTATATATTAAGCTTTCAACTTTAACTCAAAAATCTTTAAAACCTTAAGCATTTGTATTATAAAATTTAATTTAGTCTTACTTAATGTTTATTATTGTGTAGTGTATTATGTACATTAATCTTTTTTTAATAAACTTTTTTTTCTTTTCTTTTTAGGTAAGCTCTTGTTCCGTCTTCTTGTATATGTATTTCCAAAACCAAGCAAACAAAACAATTATGCAAAAAAAGTTATTAATTCCGCTGTAAGTAAAACGCAACTTATGTTTTGTTTAAGTTAATGTTTTTATTATAATCAAAAAATATTTCTTTGTACACATCCATACATACATAATATTTAACACGCCTTTTATAAAAAAAAACAATACAACTTCCACATTTACATTGTGTGAATCGACATTGTTGTGATTGCAAATAATAGCACTGCATGTTTCTAGGCAAATATTTTTTATTTATAGATACACACGTACGAGTGTATGTGTGAGTTTGTGTTTATAAATTTAATGCTTGGATGCTTTAAAAATTAATTTTTAACAACTTTCTAAGATAAACAAAATATTAAAAAAATAAAAAATAAATAAATGAAAATAATGCAGTGGAATTATTCAACATTGTATACCCTACGTTAGGTCTAACAAACTTTTGAAATAAAAAGAGCATTTTTAGAAAATAAAAATAAATTATAAATCAGCTTTTTTGTTTCTTGAGTGTTCTGTTTTAATGGCCGTGAACCAATAAGACAATATACGATTCAACAAGCCATACTTAATATATATATATTTTTTTGGTTTCAACATCGTTCTACAGCTAGATTTTGGGGATATTTTTATCTCAAACCGATGCCCATCACAACTATATAATGAAATATTTTAAAATACCTAAACATTTTAAAAGAAAATCACGATGTTTCAACTACCGACTATAATTCTCATTTCCAACAGTTGCTGATTTGTTTGAAGGAATTTAATATATATCAAAGTCAAAAAGTATAAGAAAAATGAAAATTAAAGAAAAAATTATTTTAATGAATTCTAATAGAACGTTATGGTAGTAGTAGAAGCATTGTACACTGTCAAGCTGTCGTAAATGTTTTATATGTATGTATGCTATAATATTATTTTGTTATTTTTCTATACAGCGGAATGAAAACAATTCTTTTGTTGTCAGTAACAGAAGTCCTATGCGAAGTAGATACATCATTATTATCATCGTCAAAATCATCACCATCATCATCATGAAAATGTTTCTTAATTTGTTATTCAGTTATATGAGTGGACTACTCTCTTAGGGACAGCACACTGTGGGGCGAGCAACAAAGAGGAATACTTTGAAAACACTAAAGGCTTTCATGCTTAAGCAATAGGCAGATATTTTTCAATAAAGTGCTTTCATGAAAAACAAGGTTTTCGGTCAGCATAATTCTCAGCCTAGACAAAAAATATGGCATTTCAAATATTACATTTCCATTTTATAATACATGAAACAACCAAAACTACTTCCAAAATAATTCTCTGAATTTCGGCTTGTTATTTCTGATTGAAATTATCATAATTGTAGGCCGAAAAAACCCAATTCAAATGTAAATAGATTTACAATGCAGGTATTAATGGACGAATTTGCTGTTGATGTTACCACTTGTATCTCGGATCACAATCCTGTTAGACTTATTTGTTTATTTTTATATTCTATTCCACTCTGTGGAAATATACCAATCAACTGAGAATTACTTTATGAGTTGATTTAACGATATCCGTCCGTCTGTCTATCTGCCCGGCCTCTGAGTCCACGTAAACGTTGTAATCAAACTGGAGGTAGCAAATATGATTATATTTTAATGAAATTAGATATATAAGTTTATACCGGCTACAGGATGATCACTAGGGCGGGTCGATTTGTAGGGAGGCAAAAAAATTCGCTCAAGTGACAAGGAAAATCATATGCTAGGGATCAGAATAAGGAACTTTGCCCAAGGAACCATACCTCTAAAACGAATTCTGATGTCCCGACTTTTAACCTGTCTGTCTATCTGTCTGTCATGGGGCAACCCCATTCCCACACATGCAATTGATCTGAAACTGGGCCCATAGTATTGTTGTGGCTACAGATTAATTTTGGGGTAGTCACGCACAGTCACGCATAGTCACGCATAATCACGGAGTGATCTAAAAGTTATTTACCCTCATCCGATCGATCATTTTCCATAACATAGTCAAGGCGTATGATTATTATTTATTAGCAAAATAGAAGATACGTATACGTATGATTGTTAATTTTAATATTAAATGAAACATGGTCAGCCCAATTCTAAACAAAAAATTGTGATGTTTTGAAATGTTTGTATGGAGAACCCCCAGGGGGTCCCAGGGGGTGTGTCACTGTCATGGGGGGTCGGCCCTCCAAAGTTAGTGGAGGTCGATCATACATTTGCACTCGATTGGGGCACTCTAAATGGCTCAAATAGAGACAGACAGACAGACAGGTCAAAAGTCGGGACATCAGAATTCGTTTTAGAGGTATGGTTCCCCGGGCAAAGTTCCTTATTTTGATCCCTAGAATACGATTTTTCTTGTCCCTTGGGCGATTTTTAAATCGACCCGCCTTAATGATCACTGTTCAAATTGGTGAAAATTTGTGAATGTTCAGACGTAGCCCCCAATCAAATGAACCCTTCGAGATCGACTTAAGTTGTCGTAAGATCTATATTATCACAGAAGATCTCGCACAAATTTGGTACATTTATGTTTATTTTCCTCATAGATAACTACCAAAAAGGAACCCCGTTAAACCGAGCTTTGGCATAGTTCCCTTTGAAAGTACATTCCCGGTATTGAGTTATTTCTATGAAAACACAAATATATTGGTTATATTTCTTTTGGATTTATATATATGGGGGATTTCATGTCAAGTGCACCAACTTTTGAAACCGATGTCTTCCGATGTCAACAAGATCGGTCCAGATCTCTCTGAGTTAGAGGGGATCAAATTTGACATTTTGGCCAAACAGGTGTTTTTTCTCATCCATGTAACTTATTACCTATTGTTCTTAGAAAATTTTCTCCCAAAGGGTTTCGATAGCTATTTCTTCAATATTTCGGAAAAAAACAAAAAAAAAAAAAAATTGTAGACTTTTTTTTTTTGCTAAATTAAAGCATTTTTTGCCTTTTTTCCAAAAAGGGCATTTTTTTTCATAACAAAGCTTAGGATTTTTCCTTTAAGAGCTTTTTGGTCGCTTAGTGGGATGGGAGTGGGATATCTATCAAAATAAATGTTTTGTAACTCAAGACAACGGTTTTTCAATTTTTCACAAATGCACTATTTTGAATTTTTTCCTATTTGTGTGAAAAACCTTACAAATAAAACTTATACTGAGAAACTAGACAAACTAAGCTTTCGGAAGGTATATAATATACCTAACTAAAATTTTATACCCTCGATACTGTAATACCCAGAATATGTTAACATCAGGAAAAAAATTGCTTTATTTCTATAGAAATGTTGAAAAATTATTATTTTTTATTTATTTTTAATAATAGTTAAATTAATGTATAATAATAATAATATTAAAAATAAAGAGATAAATAATTTATTAAAATTTAATCTTAATTGCGTTAGATCCATTTATATCATAACTATTTTTATACTTAATTTATTGTGGCTGATGAAATATTTAAGTCTTGTAAATTTTTAAATACCCAGTCTTTCATCCAGCTTTTTTGTCGCCTTTATTTACTGCGTTTTTTTGTCAATCCTTTCTTGGCGTTACTAGGTTCAGCTGTTGATTTCGCTGCAGGTTTATTTGTTGTCTTTAGAAAGAAATCGCATTGAATTGAGGCAGAAAACTTTTTCAACTTGAGTCTTCCATCGACAAGCGGTATAAAAGCATGGTATTGAGCGGTGCCATCGATTGTTACCGCAGCATCGAATCTGTGGCCAAATCGTCGCATTCGATATCGAGTAAGATCAATCGAAATTCCATATTTTGGTTTATTATTTAAAGAAGACGGACAATGGTCAGACCTTTTTTCACTTTTAGTATTGACTATGGACCACAACTCGTTGGCTGTGACAAAGTAAAATTACTCTTAGTATTTTATTTTGGAAAATAAAAAAATAATTTCGATCGAAATATTTCGATAACGAATGCGACGATTCGACCGCTGCTCTTCAGTGTTTTCAATGTTTCCTGATGATCCTCTTTGCTACTAAAAACTATTTTAGTTTCTTTACAATAACTCTTTGCCCAATTGAATAAATCAGTCGCAGTCGCTCCTTTACCATGAGCAGTATGATGAAAATGCCACTCAGCTGGCATTCCAAAATCTTTTTCATGGGCCATAAGATTTGCCAAGCTACTTTTGTTTTTAAAATGTTGACGAGCTCCGTCCGAAACGTAGTATACCTTCTTTACTGTAAATTTAGATTTTAGGAATTTTAGTGTTCTCTTCTGGTACTCATAAACTGCAACGGTATCATGTTTTAAATCGTCGGATATGATTGCCATACTTTTGTGTTCCAGTTTTTCATCTTTCATGTAGTAAATAACTACTGTGAATATAGTTGCTTGGTCGTTATTGAAGTGGAATGCTTGTATGGCATCCTGAAGTACATATTTATAGTTTTCTGAGAAATCATATGAAATAACGAATTCACCAGACTTCAAATGTATCTTCAAATCTTTGAAGAATGACCATTGCTCTTTGACTAAAAAGTCATGGTTTCTCAAGTTTAGCAATCCTGTACACATTTCTTCCACAAAATCATCCACATTTAAAATGATTGTTTTCAATGTGCATCTGTCAGTCTGAATCCAAGAATCAAATTTGACCTCCTCTATATATTCTCGATCTAAAGAGTTGATTAAATTTTTTGTGATGAATGTGGTTTTCGGGCAATTGGTACATTCACCTAAGTGGCAAGAAGTTGTTGCATTAGGACACATAGTCAATTTAAGGCAATCGCGGTAATCGTGTAAATCTTCTACCGAATCATCTGTTAAATACCTTAAGTTGATTTCCTTCAACATCAGTTTAACATTTTCTTGGTAAATGCAAACGCATACTGTGTGAGTTCTGCTGCTTTCTGCCAAAACGCAATGTTTTGGCCTTATTTGGGTTAATTTCGTGAAGCCAATTCTAACATCCTCGTGTTCAGATTGAAATGTTGCAAATAACTCTTTCAGGTTACAGATAACCATTCTCTTCTGTTATGTTATGAAGGTATGTTACATACCTTCGGAAAGGTTAATTTGTCTAGTTTCTCAGTATAAGTTTTATTTGTAAGGTTTTACACACAAATGGGAAAAAATTCAAAATAGTGCATTTGTGAAAAATTGAAAAACCGTTGTCTTGAGTTACAAAACATTTATTTTGATAGATATCCCACTCCCATCCCACTAAGCGACCAAAAAGCTCTTAAAGGAAAAATCCTAAGCTTTCTTATGAAAAAAAAAAAATGCCCTTTTTGAAAAAAAAGACAAAAAATTCTTTAATTTAGAAAAAAAGGTCTATTTTTTTTTTAAAGTATTTTTTTCCGAAATATTGAAGAAATAGCTATCTAAACTATTTGGGAGAAAATTTTCTAAGAACAATAGGTAATAAGTTACATGGATGAGAAAAAACACCTGTTTGGCCAAAATGCCAAATTTTGATCCCCGCTAACTCAGAGTGATCTGGACCGATCTTATTGAAAAATTGTATCTAAGCTACTATCCAATAGGACTAACCTTGGTGCAAATTTCATCCCGATCGGAAGACATCGGTTTCAAAAGTTGGTGCACTTGACATGAAACCCCCCATATATTTGTTCCTTTTACTCCTGCACGGAGCATAGGGCCAGTTGTAAATGGGATATTTCAGTTTAAATATGTCGACTGATATGCGGTTTCCAGTCTGTGGCTTGTTTAGCAATGTCGTTGGGCTGTTTACGCAGTGTATGTCCAATCCGATTCCATTTGCGTTCGCGATTTCAATTTGGATAGCTTTTTGACCATATTCTGACCAGAGACGATAGTTTGAGATTGTTCTAGAACAGAATATGTGAAGAATCTTTCTCAGGCATTTATTTACAAAAACTTGTATGGAATGTATGTCTCGTGGTGCTGTATTTCACGTCTCGCATCCATTCAACAGTGTGGATTTTATATTCGATTCAAATATCTTCAGCTTCATCCTTCTTTATATGTATGACGAGTTCCAAACTGATTTGAGTTGGCCGAATACTTGCTGTGGTTTGTTCATGCAGCTGGAGATGTCAGCTTTGGAGCCTCCACTTTTATCCAATATGCTTCCCAGATAACAGAATGAAACGACTTTGTCAAGCGATTAGTTCTGGACGGTTAATGTTTGTTCATTATTTTTACGTTTATTCGCATTATTTTAGTTTTGCTGATATTTTTTTTCAATCCAACGTGTGATGTAGTTTTCTGGGCTAGTGATAACTTAGATTGCATGTTAAAAAAGTGTGAGTAAGTAGACAAATGTCACCGGCGTAGTCAAGGTCATCCAGTCTGCTTTGGAGACCCCATGGGATTCCCCTGCTATGTGATGTTACGTAATTCATTACTACGTCCGTACACCGAAGTTAATTTTTTTGTTGCTCAGTTGTTTTTTGTGAAGAATATGACAGGAAGCGTTTTTATAAAGACTTTTGGTGAGATTTGTTAGCTCGAAAGGTACACCTTTACATTCTAATGCTTTCCATGTGGCTGCGTGAGTCTTTTCAAAGTCTATAAACGACAGGTACTAAGGTGATTGATATTCTACAGACTGTTCTATGATCACTCTTATACTATTAATATAATCGACATAGGATTTGTGAGCACGAAAACCAGCTTGGAAGAAGGGAAGTTGAAATTCTTTTATATATTATATGTGCAATCACCTTGGTGATCATACTCAAAATCGTAACAACTCTCCAATTTTTATGGGCTGTTAGAACTTTTTTTTTTGGTAAATTTATGATGGCACCTTCAGAATTTCTTCTGGTAGGAGCTCCGTTCATCAGAATTGTTGTAATATTGACGTGAATAAATGGGCACTAGTTGTTGCGTCAGTTTTTAAGAGATCTGAGTAGATATTGTCTATACGGATTTGAAATTTGGAAACTAAAATGTTTTTGACCCAAAGGCGAACCCTACTTAAACTTGTTGGCATCGGCCCATGTTTGGACCTAGTCCCCATACAAATTTTCCTTGGAATTTGATTTTAATGCCACTCAATGTAGCAGATGTTATTCTATTGCGATGAAATTTGAAGCATTAGGCCTGTGACAAGAGCTGTAAAAAATCTTTGAAATCGGTCTACGTTTGGACTTAGTCCCCATACAAATTTTCTAAAAAAAATTGGTTAAAATGCCACAAATGATGCCAGATTTGCTAATTTCTCTATTATATTTTAAAAAAATTTACAAAAATAGTGCAAAAACACTGTAAAATCTTAATCAAATCAGACCACTTTAGAGCCTTTTATAAAGAAAAATTTTATTAATTAACCACTCAAAGGAATTATAATTTCGCAATACATATTGTTTAAATCCGAAAGTCTAGAAAAATACCACTATAATATAAGGCTAAATGGAAGTAGTACTGCCTCCTCTTCTGGCGAACTTTGAATAAGGCGTTTGGCTGTATGATCCAGTAAGTCTTGCAGTTTAACCCCTACCGATACTTCAATGACCATACGTTAGATGGCGCTGCTTCTTTTTTTTTTGGCAGATGTAACCCTTTTGTATCTAGGAAGAATATTCACATTATGATTCTTTAAAGAGCTTCGTAAAATATAATATTTATCCTTTGACAATCCCAAGCCCATAAACAACGCTAAGGCTTCTTCTATGCTATACTTTGTGGGTAAATCATTTGTTGCCGTTGGAATACTCTCTTCAATCTTATACAATCGCAAGGGGCTTGCGACCGCTACTACTTTTGTAATGTCAGATCTTGACTTTTCTTGATCTTCTGCGTACTTAATGGATAACGCTTCTGTAATACCCTGAAGCTTCCGTTTTCTTGTGTACGACGAACACTCTTCCAAAGATTTTCCTCTTCTTTCTCTGTTTCGGTCAGTAGATCTATGGGCTTTTTCGAAGATTTTAAATGTTGTGAATTCATTAAGCCAGATTAAATGCCTTTTCATGAAGATTTCCTTTTTACGATTAATATTCGTGAAAATGGTGTGAAGTTTTTTTTTCTGTCTATTTTGGTAAAACGTCTACTTCTTTTATAATTGCACTTTCGTCTTCCAAGCTTCTAAATAAATCAAACCATTTAAAATTTTGTAAAGACATTTTTGTACTTTAATCTTTTTACTTTATACCAAAATATACTGTGATCTCTTATTGAGTCAAATGCCAACTGGCCTCACCACGGAAATGTAGATCAATATATATCAGCACTCAGCACAATAATAATAGGCATAAAAGTTTCTATTTACTTTTATTTTATTTTATTATGCTGCATTCAGTAACCGCTAAAAAATAGTACAGGCTAGCGAATTTTCGATTTTAAATTTTTACTAGTAGATTCCAGCGCTCAAAACTCGATTGCAATTTGTAGGCAACTTTATTTTTTGACTTAGCCAATTCACAAACCAACACTTTTTTGGTATATTATTATTGTGAATGAAGATAACAAACTCATTAGCAAACACATTAACACATTTAATAAACACATACATAGCATATGAATAATTTTATGTATGTATTAGTAGCAATTTTAAATGCAATTTACTCAAAATAATGCATAAAATTTAAAAATCTGTAAATCTGGAAAACAGCTAAAAAGAAATACCTTTCAAATAATATACGTTTGGTCAAAATCCGGATAAAATGGTAGAACAAAACATCGGTCACAAGAAATCGTCCTGCGTATTTATATTATAGATGTGCAAATTTTTTAATTTGTTAACTTAATTTTTTGACCTGACATCAGGTCAAAAGTTTGAAATTGTTGCAAAATACATACATTAGAAGTTTTCGGCCTTTAAAAAAAATCCTGTTGGCGCAAGCAATTCTTTTCTTATTTTTGAGGGTAAATTTGTAATTATATTAAATTCATTAACAGAATATGAACAGTGAACATTTTGGGCCGCTTAAAAATAATTCGGGTAGCACAAGCGGATTTTTTATTGTGCGGAATTCATTAAAAAAAATTTTGATGATCATTGCCTTCCAGAATTTGTAGTTTTTATTATTGCCGATACATAAAAATTACGAACAATCTTCTTAAAAACACTTTGCCATCCTATCAAAATCAAAATAAAATATGAAAAAAATTAAAATTTTTGTTTTCAAGTAAAAAAAAAAAAAAAAAATATATAAATTGTGAAAAATATTATAAATATCTGTAAAAATTTGATAATATTTGGTTTTTTATAGCTTTCAAAATAAGCCATATGGCTTTAATATCGATTCATTTTTCACTGAGCTATGGCAAAACACGTCTACCCATCTATGCAGTGTATGTCAAAATGTTTTTACAAATTGCGTGCAGACGGAGCTATATCATCCAAAACCGTTTATTGATTCTTAATCTGTGAGAAATCTGCTATCCTATACATTCATTGATTTTACTGAATACTTCTATCTAATTTTTTGATTTTTGCAACGCCATTTGGGGAAAAGCGCCACTGTGCGCCGTCAATAGATCAGCTTGGTTGCTAACTTTTAATGAAAGTTATTTCTGACTGGAATACTATTTAAAATTGTCAAAATCATTTCATGTCCATGAAATTGTAAAAAAAAACTCTTGTCCTTGTAGTTATTCTAAATTTTGTAATTTGTGTATGATAGCTGATTTTTGTTATTGTCATGATCATTATGTTTGTAGCATTTGCTTCATGAGTGTCTATGTCGTGCGGCCAAAATCCGTCTTGCCGTTGCCGTCGATCTTAAGTGAAGGAGCGTCCACCGAAGTAGGCATTGGAGTTCCTCTAATATTTACTGCCGAATAAACCATTTTAGAGTGAAAGTATAGTACACCAGTATAGTATAGTGTAAGGAGTATAGTATAGCCAGCAAAGGGTTTGGCTTCAGCAAATCAAGTTTGAACAATTTTCTCGAATGAAATCTTTTTTTATTCAATATGTTGAATAACATAACATATTCAGGTCTTATGATTATTATTTATTGGTAGAGCGGAAAAGATGTACATGGAGGACCATAAAAGGTTTGCCTTTTGATTTTGCGATAAATGAAATCTCGTAATTGTTTTCCATTCGGGTGTTTTTATTCGAAAGTTTAATTATTGCGTTTAATTATGGAATACTACTTCATTAAAATGACACCCTTGGCTGGTCTTGCAGTAGCCCATTCAATCAACCGAATTTTTCAGTTCTTGGTCAACTGTATGGAGCTGCATTTTAACGATGGTTAATTTCTTTTTTTAGTATCTGAATTGAAGTTGGATGATTAGCATAAGACTCTCCAATGGAGTCAAAACGCAACTGCTTGTCACGCAAAATATTTTATTGTTTCACGGTTTAGGTGGCCCTTCATTATATGGAGGGAAAAAAAGTATTCAAACTGTCGGTCTCACCCCCTAGAAATATGCGAATAGCAAAAAAACTGAAAAATACAAATTTTTGGGCCAATCAAAAAACGTTTAGTCGTGGCGCAAAGCGATTGAAAATTTCAAGTGTGTTTATATGGGGAAAATATGACTTTTTTTTCAGATTTTATTAAAATTTCGTTCTATGGTTTAATTCTTCCGCCAAGCTGTTATAAAATTCGGGAGCAGTATTAAATTATCCTTTTAATAGGCTATAAAACTTCAACATGGAGTAAAACCTCGCCAAGAAATAGCAAATGCCCCAGACCACTTTTGTGCCAAAAAAAACTAGGTCATGGAATTTGATGGCATTTTTTTCAACTTTGAGAAATTGATTAAAGCCATCATTCTTTTTTGGTCTCTATACTCATAAGTACTCATATATGAAGTATTGTTTTATTACCACGTTGTTAACCTATTGCGCATTGAGACCGAAAATTGAAAATTTTTTTGATAAAATTTTTAAAACTCCTTTTTCAAGTTTGAAGAAAATTTTCTTAAACAAAATATTAAAAAATGAATCTATCACTTTAAGGTTTCATTAAATACATGTAATAGATTAGCTGTGTGACTTTTTAAGTAAATCCCTGTCCCAGAATTTTTTTTGACAAGGATTTTATTTTTGTGGATTTCGAGAAAAATTGGATTTTTGTGAAATATTTCTGTAAATGTACTCTTTCTAAATATTTTGTATCAAAAATTCATCACTTTTCTACTTTTAAATGTAATATTTTATCTTAATAGCCTAGGGTTTCGGAAAGAAAATAATATGACTCCATTAAACCGTTTGGAATTGGGGTCACATATGACCCCAATCTAATAAAAGACAATTTATTCAAAAAATTCAAATATTTTGAATATTTTCCAAGCGGAATGAAATTTTTCTAATTTAATGATGCAGTGTTACTTGTCTCTAGTTGGGCTTCTAGCTTTCGCCCAGAAAATGGAAAGTTCTTCAATTACTAATTTTGCACTCTGTCGTATATAAAGTTTCACCACACGTAAATAAAAAAAAATAACATCTTTAGCACTTCTCTGGTTGATGGCAATTTACTCCCACCTAAACTTGTAGAAAAATTACCGTATTATGTACTTGTGCATAAAATTTTTGAGCACATTTTCTAACATTCACTTCGAACTGTAATCTTCAAATGTCTAAAAATTTAACTAGAACAATACAATGAGCAAATGCACCGTTAGGTCATGTGTGTAAAAAATTGGACGCAAATATATTGCTGTTGCAGCAAAGCCTATTCCGTTTTTTGATATTCACTTTGATTTAATTTTGTAATTTATTCCAGTAAGAGTAGTATTAATTTAATATTAACTTTTATATATATCATTATATTTGAAATTTACTTTTATTTAATAAACTATTTAAAACTGGGAAATAAAATGGTAGAAGTTTCAAAAGATGTAGGTGGCATTGAAGATATTATAAAGCCATCGATTATAAAAAATAAAAAAATGTCAACCATTGTAAGTAATGGCATCTTCACCGATTGACCTGAAATTTTTTTTTGGCGTTTTTTATCAATATCCACCAAATTGGTGGGTGAGACCGCAAGAAATTCAACTATTACTTTATTACATAAAGTAATTTTATAACAAAATTGGGTAAAAGTTGTTTTAATTTATTCGCGAGTAATAAGCAGATAAGTGCAGCAAATATATATCACAATGGATTATTTTGATCACAGGAGCTCTGAAGGGTTAGATAAATAAAAATTAACCGAATTATTTTTCTTAAATTTTAAATAGCGGTTTTATCGATTTTAATAGAAAGACTCGTTTTCGATAATTTTTATTTAAACATATCTTAAAATTCAAATCTGGCCTTGGCAATTATGGGTTAACGTTCTTGGATTTATCCCAAATTTTTGGAAAGAAACTTCTAAACATTTGGTTATTATATTTTAAGCGTCGCATCTAAAAATTGGACTGCACTTACAAAATAAATTTTTTGAATAAATTGTCTTTTATTAGCTTGGGGTGATATGTGACTCCAATCCAAACGGTTTAATGGAGTCATATTATTTGTTTCCGAAACCCTAGGCTATTAAGATAAAACGTAATATTTAAAAGTAGAAAAGTGATGAGTTTTTGATACAAAGTATTTAGAAAGAGTACATTTACAGAATATATCACAAAAATCCAATTTTTCTCGAAATCAGCAAAAATAAAATCCTTGTCAAAAAAATTCTGGCAGAGGGATTTACTTAAAAAGTTACACAGTTAATCTAAAACATGTATTTAATGAAACCTTAAAGTGATAGATTCATTTTTGAAAATTTTGTTTAAGAAAATGTTTTCTAACTTGAAAAAGGAGTTTTAAAAATTTTATCAAAAAAATTTCCAATTTTCGGTCTCAGTGCGCAATAGGTTAGCAACGTGGTAAGAAAACAATACTTCATATCTGAGTACTTATAAGTATAGAGACCAAAAAAGAATGATGGCTTTAATCAATTTCTCAAAGTTGAAAAAAATGCCATCAAATTTCATGACCTAGTTTTTTTTTTGGCACAAAAGTGGTCTGGGGCATTTGCTATTTCTTGGCGAGGTTTTATTAGATTTTGAAGTTTAATAGCCTTTTGAAATGATAATTTAATACTGATCCTGAATTATATAACAGCTTGTCGGAAAATAAAACTACAAAACGAAATTTTCGTAAAATCTGAAAAAAAGTCATATTTTCCCCATATAAACACACTTGAAATTTTCAATCTCTTTGCGCCACGACTAAACGTTTTTTGATTGGCCCAAAACTTTGTATTTCTCAGTTTTTTTGCTATTCACATATTTCTAGGGGGTGAGACCGACAGTTTGAACACTTTTTTTTTATTAAGGGCCACCCTAGGGCACATCCTTTTGAAACCAAATATTGTCCACATCCATATTTTCTAAAATGGACCACAAATTATCATTTATCATTACTAAGTAGCCTCACCGTTTACTGTGTCGCATTGCCTTTCTCATCTTCGAAGAAAAATGGCTCAATGGTCGACTTAAAAACCGCATAAAACAGTGCCTTTTAGCAGCGATATGTGAATTTTTTGTACCTCAGATGCGATAATTTTGCTTGTTGACGTAACCACCGAGATGAAAATGAGCGTTCATTTTCCAATTATGGAACCCAAAATGTTGCGGATAGTCGTGTGGCACCAGCTCCTAAACTAATTGAACTTTGCATGGCGCCATACCGAGATGTTTATGCATAACTCGCATCAAAGACTTGCGTGCAATGTTCAATTGCTGGGAACATTGGCTGGTTTATTTGCTTGGTTCTTCTTGCACAGTCTTGGCAACAGCATGTGAATGGATCTAGTTTCACACACAGTTTTGACAAAATTTTGCACATATTGCCTGGAAGGCTCATATTTTATTTACCGTATTTCGAACGTAATTTTCTTGTACTTTTATTAGAATGTTCACCACTTCTCAACGTTGTTCAAGAGTAAATTGACTCATTTCATAAACCGCATATATTATACTAACTTCCCGTCACAGCACAAGCGGCATTGGCGTTGCCAGCCTGAAAATTACCAGTAGTTCAAAATGCCAAAAACAGAGGCACCCCCTATATAAAAATTTAGACTTGTGAGCGCCTTTCACCAGACATTTTTAAATTTAATGCAATTTTTTTTAAATCCGCCTTATTGATGGTTGTAATTGTTACGTTTACCTGGAGATTTGTGTTAGATGCAGTTTCATTTAGCTCAGTTTACCCTTCATAACAGTAAAGCTACAAGGTAGAATATCTATTATCTTAGTTATATAAAATCTTCTAGCTCACCTTACATACCCCAAGCATTATTGTCTCTATAATGAGTTTTTTAATTTATAATTTCTTATCTATAATATTAATAGGCTATGCGATTTTTTGTTAACAATGTTTTGTTCTACCGTTTTATCCCGATTTTGACCAAACGTATATTATTTTAAAGGTATTTTTTTTAAACCGCTTTGCAGATTTACAGATTGTGAAATTTTTTCCTTTATTTTGAGTAAATTAGATATAAAATTATACATTTTGTGTGTATTTATTAAATTTGTTAATGTGTTTGTTAATGAGTTTGTTATCTTCATTCACAATAATAATAAACCAAAAAAGTGTTGGTTTGTGAATTGGCTAAGTTGAAAAATAAGGTTGCCTAGAAATTGCACTCGAATTTCGAGCGCTGGAATCTGCTAGTAATAATGTAGTAAGTAACACGGTATATATAATTAGTGCCACAGTGGCATATTGTGACTTTTTTTAACTTTATTATCCTACTGTAAATAATCAGAGTCTTATACATATACCATTCTTTGCTAAGGCTGTACATTAATGTCCAATGTACATTTCATTTCATCTACTAAACCATACCAGTTATAAATATTTAGTTGTTAGTTCTGTTTATATTGACAGCATTTTCATTTACAACCACTTCAGGGTTGCAGTGAGAGACGAAACAGTTGAAATGGAAATAATAATAATAATAATAATAATAACTAAAGATAAATTAAGTTGTATCTTTATTTTCCCTAGAAATGCTGTGTTGATGTTGTTGTTTTCTTATTTTGTTTTGTTACTTCTGGATTGTTTTGGTTGGCACCAATGTCATTATGTTTTAAAAATAGTGAATCTTTTTTTATTTTTACTGTGTTCAGCAATTGTTTGATTTAACTTAAAATTTTAAACAAATATAATATCCCAATTCTAAACATGCCTTCGGCGGTTAATTTATAAATGTATTTTGTAAAGTTTGTTATACAAATTGGGAAAATATTATAAAATATTATTATGGCAATAAATTCTGTTTATATATAAGAACGCAGAAAAAAAAACAAATTTTGCCGTGGCACCGTTTTATTTTCAATCTAATTGTAGGCTTAACTTTTCTGTAATTTTCCATAATTATGAATAGAATAGAATAAAATAAAATATAATAGAATAACTTTATTGAATATATTAAACAAATAAAATATTAAGAATCATTGACATTTTGTCGTCTGCCTTGTATATGTATGTAATTACATATATAATATTACAATTTGGTTTCAGTTTTACATACTTATGAATCAAATTCTGTGTGCATAAATTTTCTATATTTTAAACCTTTAATTATAAAGTTTACTAGGATTTTCCATTAGCACCCATTAAGTGTCCCGTACAATATATTTATTATTGTATTTTCATCAATATTACTTTTCCCGATGTAACGAATACAAAATTCCCTTGGTATTGGACATTTACCCATGAAGTGTGCTAAGTTTTTGTCTTCAACAAGATTACAGAGAGTGCAGATGGTATGCATGTCAAAAATGGCAAAATGTTTGCTAAATTTGGGCAAATTTATGGGAAAATGCATGCTAAGAATGGGTATTTATACCCTATACCACTATGTGGTTTGGGTATAATGACTTTGTGGTGCTGTTTGTAACAACCAAAAATATTTGACCTAGACCCATCTTTAATTATACCGATCGAATCAGAATCACTTTCTGAGTTGATTTAACAATGTCCGTCCGTCCGTCCGTCTGTGTGTCCATGTAAAGCTTGTAATCAAACTGCAGGTCGCAAATATGAACATATTTTCACGAAATTTGGTATATAAGCTTCTATCGGCCATGGGATGAACGCTATTGAAATTGGTGAGAATCGGTCCATGTTCAGACCTAGCCCCCATACAAATGACCCCTATGAAATCGACTTAAATTGCCATAAGATCCAAATTGTCATATAGATCTTACTCAAATTGGGTTTGTATGCATTCATTACATACACTAATGAGTAGTCCAAAAATAGTACCTTCGACCCCATATAGAGCTGCTTCCCGATCTTCATTTAAATCTTTTAAAAAACAAAAATATTGCACTGATTCTTCTCAAATTTTGTTTGGACATATTTTTGCAAAATACAAGAGACTTTACCAAACATGATCAGGATCTGTCCATTTTTGGACCTAGTCCCTTTATAGATATAGGATCCGATATGAACTTTTTCATATCTGCAGCCAAAAAAATAAAAATCCCACTCAAATTTGGTTTTTGCTTATTTTCAATGTCCAGTTAGTTGGGCCTAAGAGATAGGGTTTCTAAACGCATGATATAGGGTATCTTATAGTCGGTCTGGACCGACTATAATTTTCTTACTTGTTTTCTGCTAAAAATGAGAAAAAATTTGCATGCTAAATGTAGGGAAATTGAATGCTGAATTAAGAAAAATGATTTTCAAAGCTGCAAATAAAAAAAATCTTTCGAAAAAAAGCATGCACATGACATGCATTTTCACCATTTAGCATGCATTTTCTATAGACTTAACAGGCATTTTCCCTTAATTTAGAATGCATTTTCCAATTTCTGTACAGCAAAACCAATTCTCTCAATATTAAACTGTGTTCTCCAATTTTATTTGTCTCCTTTGCCCTGAAAATATTTTTCAGTAAAATAAGCTTTGATAATTTATTTGGTAGCCTTGAAGCATCATAGGTAACATAACTTTTTCTACATAATTAAGATGTAGAAATAATGTGTATATATGGCTATCTTCCATTCCGTTACGTTCTTCCAAGGCCAATGCGTAATTGGGCCTGAACTCTGGTAATTTCAGTATGCTTTTAAGGAAATATCGTTGTAGTTTGTTGACTGTATCAAAAGCTGTAAATCCCCAGATTTGTGCTCCATATGCCTGCACTGCTCTACATACTGCTTGAAATATGTTCCATTTTGAGCGTAACGATATATCAGGCTTATTTAAATAGCATTACCATGTAGCACTGATACTGCTCTTAGAAGCAGTTTTTTTTTTTGCTTTCAACGTGTTTTTGAAAAGACAATCCTGGATTAAGAATTACGCCAAGGTAGGTGAACTCCGATACTATTTTAATTTCCTCTTGATAGTAAAACTACTTTTCGTTGTTTGCCAACGTTCGTCCTTTTCTGAAAACTATCATTTCTGATTTATCCATATTCACAACCATATTCCATATTGTGCATTATGTTTCAAGCTTATTTTTCATTTCCTGTATTACCTTCATGACTTTTGATAAAAAGACTTTATCATTAGCATATAAAATTATTCGGATGTTGAGTACTTCAACTACCAGTCCACCTTCTAGGTAATGTGAATAACAATAGCGATAAAAGGCAACCTTGGTTAACACCTAACCGATTTGCAAAGTAGTCTGATAACTCACATCCTGTTTAAATAGCAGAGAACGTGTTTTTATATATATCTTCAAGCAACCTTACAATCTTAGTAGATAATCCGATTTTGGTCTATTTCAATATTAATTGCTGTCTGTCGAACGCAGCTCTAAAATCTAAGAAGAAAGCATAATTTTTTTTTCAGCAAACTTAAGTTGGACTGCTGACTCCGGAATCAAGCTTGATACTCATTCAATACCTTATCCTTTTCTTACCATGATAAAATACGTTCATTTAGAATTCCCATAAAATCTTTGGCTATACAATTCATGAAAGATATGCTTCGGTGATTGCTAGTTAGATTTGGAATTCCTTTTTTAAAGATTGGGAAAATGATACTTTTGGACTTGAGTTAGTTTCTTCACTTACGATTGTTTTGCATACTTTTTTGATGTAGAATTATTATAAATGATTTCTTTAGGAAACAATCTTTACGGACGATAGCAAAATAGGTACTCGACATTATTCTTCATAGCATAAGATATAAGAAAATACATGCATGTGTATCGTTACCCAAATGTGCGTGAGTCGGTTTGAAGAAATTCGAAGTCATATACATTGTGGTGGCATTTCTAAACGCCCATCTCGAGGTGACGCTAAATACAATATTTTTATACCATCCACTCCAGTGTGCAGAGGGTATATATAAGTTTGTCATTCCGTTTGTAGTAATTAGAAAAAAAATTTTGGACCCCATAAAATATATATATTTGTGATCCTTATAATAACCGGAGTTGATATAGCGATGTCCGTGTGTCCGTCTGTGGAAATCACGATGACGGCATCAATCGGATAGCAAGTGTGCTCGTTGATATAAAAAATGATTCACTAACATCCTGAGAAGTTTGCTATTTAAAACCGTCCAAATCGGTTAATTAGGGCCCGAGATTCGAATGAAGAACTTAAAAAAGTCTTGAAAAAATATAATTTTCTATGTTGTTCTTGTCACGATCACGCCCTCAATAGGATAGCTAGGGTCATCGTTTTCAGTGAGAATGATTCACAAACTGCTGGGAAGATTTCAGTTTTAAAAATCATTAAAATCGGTGGAACAGGTCCAGGGAAATCTCTGAAAATGTAAAAAAAAAATTAAAAATATGATATTTCCATATTGTTCTTGTTGTTATTCTAAATGTTGTATTGTTCTCGTAGCTGGACTTGTTGTTTTTGTGGTCATTGTGGTAATAATATAATTAAAACTAACCCTTTGTACATTTTTTTATCAACTCTGGTAGAAAATTTTTAAAAGTTTCCATTGTTTTGGCATCACTAAAAAAATTTATTTGATCATTTCTATCATTGCCAAGAGCCTGCGTGCAAAGTCACGGGTCACGGGAAAGTGGTAAAAATCGATCCAAAATTTATTCGACAAGCACACTACGAGTTAATATAAAAGGAGAAAAAATTCATAAACATCTAAAGCAAATAATGCTAAAATACCAATGTAAGTTGTTAATAAAAAAAAAAACAATGTAAATTTAGCAAAAAAAAAAAATTTATGTATTAATTTATTTAAAGAGAAAAACACAAAAATAACTTTTGATGTTGTTTTTTTTGTGTGTAATATTTACATATATGTACATACATACACATATTAAATAATACAAATAATATACATATATTATATATATGGATGTATGTATATCCAGAATAACTGCATGTTGGAAATAAGTCGGTATATTATTTTATTTACATAAAATTCTTTAATATTTTGTTGTGGGGAAAAAACATTTCTTTTGCATTAACAGTGTGTCACTTCATTTTGCTCAGCGTGACTATGCCACAGTAGATGGCGCCACAATTTTTGTTCTAATTAGCTTTGCAATAGTTATTTCTATTTTAACATGAATGTCAATATTTTCAAATAGATATTATACATAACAATGTTAAGAGTATACACGGGCTGGTCTTTTATTATTTCATACGTTTTTTCATTATTCTTTTACAAATATGAACATAAGTTTGGCATATTAACTTTTTGTTGTCTCTACAAAATAGAGTTACCGAGTTTATCAATGAGTTTTTTGCTTTCAAAACAGTTCTACATAGTTATATAGAACTATTATTCTGCTTTACCTCCAAAATATCTGATTGTGATTACATCTATTATTTAAAAATTGTTTATAATTACTAAAGCATTATTATTCACATAAATACAAAATTGCACTTTTTAAATTTTCCATTCAAATTTTAGAAAATATCAATTCTAAAAACTGGAATCAAAACTTCCAATTATAAATTAGAAAATATTAACTGAATTTCAGAAAATCATATCAAAACGTCGGAAATAATGATTTTAAATTTAGAAGACATCAATTGCATCTTTAATATATATATTTTATTCGTTAAACACAAATTGAAATTCCAAAAAAAAAAACACCAAATATGTTTACATTTAAAAAATGTTTACATTAAAAAAAAATTGGCATTCTGGAGAATTTAATAGCTTTTCAGTAACTTCTTTAACGATTGTTGAATCGTTAAAAAAGAAAAGCAAAATTATCAGTAAAATTTTTAAACGATATTCGCTATTGTTAAACTCAGCTGTTGTTGTTATCTAAACGACAACCATTTTTGTGTTGTTTATTCAATCGATATAAACTTAAATTTTTAGGTTGAAATGTCGTCATACATAAATAAAAATCATAAAATAGTGAAAATATTTTGCTTCTATTAAAAAACTTTTTTATATAAATAAAAAAATTAAATAGCATATTCAATTCATTATTTCATTTTCAAATAAATAAACAGAAATATTAGTAAAAAAAAATAGAGATATTAAACATAAAGATAAAATCATCCTGTCAGACACGAGGTATTTTTTTTTCTATTCTTCTTTGTGTTTTTCGCTTATTTTGACAGAGATGCCACTCGTTTACAATTTAAATAAATAGAAAAATAGAGATGTCGACGGTCGTTAAGATGTATTTACTTAGTGAATCACTTAATCCTTAGTGCAAACAACAATAGCTGTCTATATGTTTTGCGATTGTCGGATCGTTGAAATTTACAGAATCGGACTTCAGAAAACATTAATTTAAATTCAATGAATTTTAGAAAACCTCAAAAGATATTGAAGAATTGCTAACATAAAAATTGTTGCATAAATAAACGCAATTTTATGATAATGTTATTTATATATAAATTTTCACAATTTTTTTTTGGGTGAATATTTGAAGTTTTCAGAAAATAAAGATAACAAATTATTTTATTTAAAATGTTTGGGACATTTGGTTTTTTGCGTTTGGCATCCCTAATTTAATTATTTATTATTATAAATTTATTCTCTATGTTTCCAAATATGGCAATATTTTAATAAAAAAGTTGAGAGAGCTTTTTTTTGGTTATTATTTTATTACTCCATCCGACCTATATGGCCGCAATGAAGAAATAGTTGGCCAGTTAAAAGAAACTATACAGCCATCTCCAATTAGCACGATTTAATGCATATAGCCACCCTACACAACCATTACCTTTGCAATGGAGGTTAGGGCAAGCTATTTAATTAGCAAAAACTAAATTAAACGAGAAGTTATGTTATATAACCGGAAACGCATGCATGCATGGCGATCAGCAACCACGATGACCAAAAAGCAAACACCGAAATAAATCCGAAATAATAGAAAAGACGAAAACCAACCCAAAGAATTGGCTGAAATAATTTGGTATTAAGTTTAACAAATTGTTTACTTTTTCCAATATTTTGTTTACATTTATTATCAATATTCAAACCGAGGTGGAGTGTATCAAAGATTCGGCACAATCGAATTTAACACTCTTACTTGCTATATTTAATATTTTTATTTATTTTATTACGATATTCGCATTGGCGAACAGTAAGCAGTACATGTCAAATAAGCCCCATAGGTGGGGGTTCTAGATTTTCTCCCTTTGTGATACATAGGGTTATTCTTCTAATTTTAAAGTATTCACTGGTGTTACCGACAATGACAGTCAAGAAGGAACGCCTGATTTGGGAGCTATAGCAAATCTTTTTCTCCGGTTGTCTCGCAACACACCTTACTTTAGGAATCGCATATCATATCTATAATATTAATAGGTAAGGCGACTTCTTGTGACTGTTGCTTTGTTAAACAGTTTTATCCCGATTTTGACCAAATGTATATTATTTGAAAGGCATTTTTTTAGCTGTCCACCAAAGTTACAGATTTTTAAATTTAAATATTTTTTTTGGAGTAGAATGCATCTAAAATTGCTACTTACACATACATAAAATTATATAATGCTATGTGTGTGTTTATTAAATTTGTTAATGCGTTTGTAAAAAAAATTGGTTTGTTTTCTTCATTTACAACAATAATTTAAAAAATGGTGAATTTTGAATTGGCTAAAATTTTCTAAAATTAAAAAATAAGATTTCCTAGAATTTGCACTCGAATTTCGAGGGCTGGAATATGCCAGTTATGATAATTACTTTACGTCCCATGGGCTCTCTGTTTTTTTACGGATTCGTGGTATTTATTCGTTTCGCTTAGATTCGACATATGATGGAGTTCAGCCATTTGACTTAAATATTCCATATATACTAAGATGAAGTGAGTTGTCAGAACATAGTCAAATAATATAATCCACACATGGGCGGAGTCGATTTGATGAACAGTCTGGTTGGTCATTACAAAGTTTCGAAAAATATCTGCCAATCGGTTTTCCAAACTTCTATGAAGCAGTAGCAGAAAGTCTTTTGCTGATGTCAGGAAAAAAGAATGTCGTGATGCTGTACACTGTGCCGAAACACCACAGAGTTCCTGCCACCATCTGAGATATGAAGGTCTCAATCACTGGTCATTTTTTCAGAGCAAAAATCAGAATACGGCAATATCGCAAAAAGCTCTGCAAATCTGAAACTCCAGTGTCAATAAATCTTGTTTCAAAGAATTCCATACTTTGTAAAAATCCAGTACTTCATCATATTTCTGTATAAATACTAGTGTGTCGTGTTATGCTTCACTACAACTTATGCTTGCTGATATTTAATGTTTTTAAACTCTTTCTTTGAACTCATACTCTCTTCGTGGGGCAACCCCATTCCCCTTATCCAACTGATCTGAAACTTGGCCCATAGTCTTGTTGTGACTAAAGATTAATTTTGGAGTAGTCCCGCAAGTCACGGAGTGATCTAAATGTCATTTCCCCTCATCCGATCGACCTGAAACTTGGTCAATACACTTGCTGTGGAAAAAAGATTAACTTTGAGTTAGTTACGCACAGTCACGCGTGGTCACGCACAGTCACTTAGAAATTTCAAACGGATTTCCCCTCATCCAATCAATCTTACACTTGCTCGATATATTTGCTGTAAAGAAAGATTAACTTCGACATAGTCACGCACAGTCACGCATAGTCACGCACAGTCACGGAGTAATTTAGAACCAATTTTCCCTTATCCGATCGATCTGAAACTTGGACGATAGATTTCCAAAGATTAATTTTAAAATAGTCACGCAAAGTCACGCACAGTCACGGAGAGATTCAAAACTCATATGCATAAGGAAAGAAAGAGTTTTAATAAAAACTTTGTTTTTATGGGTTAGATTATTTATTTTTTCATTCGGTGCAAAAATTATAAAATATTTCGGCGCTTCTACTCTGGAGCAATCTACATATATCCAAATTAAATCTGGCAACACTTGCTTTAGCGATTTTTGATTTAGCCAATGCTGCCTATATTTTCCACGACTACTCTCATTGGTAAGTAATTTATTTTTCAAAAGTTTCAGGACTGTCATTTTCACAGTACTTCATATTTTTTGGTATAGGAAGTGCCGCGCCCAGTTATTCTATTCTGTCCAAGTTCTATCTGAGTGCTCACATTAATAGCTGATGGACTCATAAAAAGTGTCAAGGCTTTTCCTTTTATGGTACTTCAATATGATATATATTTACTTTATATGGGTGCTGCCACGCCTACTTATCCGACCACGCCCATTCTCTTATCGACTGATTACATGAAAAAGTTATGAGCTCACGCAAAGTCCCGTGACTCCCACTTTTACAGTTCTCCAGATTTATGACATTTAATATTTACTTTATATGCGGGGAGCCACGCCCACTAGTCGAATTCCGACCATTTTTTTTTATCAGATTACTCATATTAATAATATGAAAACATGTCGCCACAGAAAAGAAGACTTCAAGCATTGTTTGACGAAAATCACCTGACAATAATATCACTGCACCATCAAAAATTTGTTGATTGCGACGAACGTTAGAATGCTTCCAATCGTTTTTATGGGTCATTGTACATTCATCCAATAATTGTTGCTTGCTGCAAAACTTTTGCCATCACAGAACTTCTTCAGATATTGCATGTGGGATTTTCAATCACCTGTACGTTGAAGATAAATTTCGTGTTAATTAATTTTGATGTATTTTGAATCATTAAGTACAAGCAAACCCACACATTCAGCGGCAAGTTTAATGCCGAGTGTGCTGTTTGTCCAACATCCAATAAAGTAGCAGAAATTCCAGATGAAGCAAGCGCAAATGCAATTTTTTCTTGTGATCAGTGATATCACAAATATTTTACCCATGCTACCAGGTGCATTAAAAAAATACAATCCACCGAACATTTTGTACAGCTTGCGCGATTTTTATTTTTTTATTATTTATTAACCAACACTCAGGGGATGCCACCTACAGATGCAGTGCATTGTATTGATCGCAGGAAAATAGGTTATGGGAACGAGGAAAGAGGGAGTAGTATTTGTGGATATTTGATTTAAATTTTATTAGTTTTAAAAAAAATAATTATTTCAAGCTCGAGGTCTTTATTTTAATATATAAAATTATATTTATTTATTTTATTTTCGATATTTCGCCAACCTCCGGTTGGCATCTTCAGGAAATAAAAAGCGAGTGACAATAGTCAAAATACCAATGCGTATGGACGAATTAACATTTTATATTGCACTATTATTAGATTATAACTGTCAGGAGTTTATTCCAGATATGGTTAGTTCTGCTGATAAACGAATTCTCTCTGTAATGCGTTGTGCGGTCAACTGGACAATAGACTACAATTGGATGTGATCTACTTGAGAAGCGGGTAGAGTGAACCGGAAGTCGGGCACTTGGAATAAGTTCGCTAATCTCAGAAGAATATTTCCCATGGTAGTATCTATAAAACAGTGATACACAACTCACATTCCGACGATGTTCCAATGAGTCAATAGAGTTAGATACTCTACCGTCATTGAAGAGCATCAACGCTCTCCTTTGCACACCGACCAGTAGCTCCAAAATAGACTTTGAAGCTCCTGCCCATATAAGGGAGTTGTATTTCATTTTCAGACAGATGTAAGTGGTATAGATTTTAAGGAGATCAGAGGGAGTGAAATAATTTTTGCATCGTTTTAGAAAACCAAGACACTTGAATGCTTCTTTCGACAAATGAAAAACAAGCTCGTTCCAACGAACATCACATTGAATTCTCATGCCTAGAACATCAAGACTATCCGATTCTTCAATACCTATACCACCCATATATACAGATGACATTGTTGAATCCATGGCCCTATGGGTCAACATACAACATTGGGTCTTCAGCGCATTCAAATCAATCCTATTCGCTTTACCATACTCGGAGATTGTTAACAGGTCTCGATTGAGTGTCATTCGTTGTCCGCCTTTTGCTCCCAACCTCCAAGAGGCTTGACCTACAATTAAAGAAAAATGAATGACAAATGCTGCTGTCATCCGCGAAAGAGTATATAGAGTTAAAAGTTTGACCAAGAAGTTCGTTCAGAGAGATAAGGAAAAGAGAAGGAGAAAGAACGGAACCTTGGGGTACCCCTGAATTAAGCTGAAACTCATTAGACACGTATTGTTCGATCTCTGAGAAAACTCGTTATAAATCGAGAGAAGTCATTACCGACTGTAAACGCAATAAGCTTTGATATCAGTGCACCGTGCCACACACGATCGAATGCCTTGGAAATATCTAGAGCAATCACTTTACTTTCGCCAAAATTGTGAATGGATCGACTCTAGTGCTCAGAAAGTAGAGATAACAGGTCTCCAATAGAGCGATTTCTACGAAAGCCCCGTACTGTTGATCATTAAGATGTGAGTTGGCCTCTAGGTTGTTCACAAGATGGAAATTGATCATGCTCTCCATCACCTTTGAGAGTGCAGAGCAGATTGCAATTGGACGGTAATTTTCAGGGTTACTAGCCGCACTCTTTTTAGGGATTGGTTGAACATTAGCAACATTCCAGCAAGAGGGAAAGTCTCCCGCACGGTACGAAAGGCTGAAAAGGTAGATGATAGCATATACATGTTTTTGATGGTAATTTAATTTGGGAACATTCAAATTCACAAATGCCTGCAATTTATTGGGATCATACTGTTGTTCGCTTTGAAATTCTTGTTCAAATAAGTCATGATTTCTTGTGTGTGTGACACATTCGAATCAAATAGTTTTATGGCATAAAATCTTTGTAGTTATTCCACAATTCAATTGAGTTCGATGGAACACATGTTGTTGTTATTATTGCATAATGAATTTCACAATATACCGAAATCAAATAGGGATAAAACACCCCACTAATAACAAATATGTTCCAAGATTTTTTATACCCTATACCACTATGTGGTTTGGGTATAATGACTTTGTGCTGCTGTTTGTAACTACCAAAAATATTTGACCTAGACCCACCTTTTTTATACCGTCCGTCCATCTGTCCGTCAGTGTATCCATGTAAAGCTTTCAATCAAACTGCAGGTCGCAAATATGAATATATTTTGATGAAATTCGGTATATGAGCTTATATCGGCCATGGGATGAACGCTATTGAAATTGGTGAGAATCGGTCCATGTTCAGACCTAGCCCCCATACAAATGACCCCTATAAAATCGACATAAATTGCCATAAGATCCAAATTGTCGTATAGATTTTACTCAAATTGGGTTTGTATGTGTTTATTACATCCATAATTGAATATTCCAAAAACGATCTCTATGGGACAACTTTTAGTCATAGGCCCCATATAGAGCTGATTCCAGATCTTCACTTAAATCTATCAAAAAAAAAAAAAATATTGCACTGATTCTTCTCAAATTTTGTTTGTATATATTTTCGCAAGATACAAGAGACTTTACCAACCATGGTCAGGATCGTTCCATTTTTGGACCTAGTCCCCATATAGACATAGTATCCGATATAAACTTTTTCATATCTGCAGCCAAAAAAATTAAAAAAGATGCCACTCAAATTTGGTTTATGCTTATTTTCTATATCCAATTAGTTGGACATAAGAGATAGGGTCTTTAAACGCATGGTATAGGGTATCGTATAGTCGGTCTAGACCGACTATAATTTTCTTACTTGTTTCCACTGTGTTTTTTTTTAAATTAATAATGGAAAATATAGAAATAAAATATATATATAAAACATAAAATAAATAAATAGAAAGCATATGTTCGGCGCACATCTGACATTTCGATACATGGTTCGATAACTTTTTAACTGTCAATAAAAAATCCCTATATGGAAAATGGCGGCCATTTAGTTGATATTTGTATGGGAATATATGGAAAATTCTTTAAAATGCCATATATCCGGAACCACCTGGCCGATTTCTCGCAAACTTGATTGTGAGCACCTGCAGATTATCTCTGAAATTTTAGTTGAAATCGTTTTACCAGTATACCCAGTTAGTGGTGACATCAAAATCTACACTTCTTTATATATATATATATATATATATATTGTATTTATATTTTGCTATCACATTTGATAATATAATTAGAACTATAACATTTATTAAGTTAATTTATTATTACTTTTTAAAGTTTTGAATTATACCTTTAAAAGCTTTATAACGAACTACTCCAACAAAACGCCAATACAAACCTTCGCCCTTACAGTTATTTATTGTCAATATTTTATTATTTATTTTAAAGTTTTTATTCTTCCCATGAATTTTATCTTCTATCAGTAATTTTTTTCAATTTAAAATTTATGATCCACTTTACACAATACAATCAAAAAGTTGCAAAGTTGATTGACCCCTGATACGAGGATACGCTATAAACCTACAAACCCTTTTTCGTATTTATAATAAAAATAAATAAAACACTTGCCAAAAAAAAAAAAAAAACGAATAAATAAAAAACAGTGGCAAAACAAATATTCGCATAAACACCCATCTATATATTCCATTCATTATTTTTCTTTTGAAAATTTATGCCATAATTTACCCTAAAGGCAGATAAATAATCTCACACAAAAAGTAATGAAAATATAAAAAATAAAATATTTATGTTTATAGCACCATCTATATAAATATTTACATATTTCAGAGACTACTAAACATATTCATTACGAAACAATAAATCATAAATGATCAACAATAGAAACACACAACAATGGCGAATAAAAGGGCCAACAAACTGCTAAATAAACCAAAACAAACCCTTCGTTAAAATCCGTTTTATATTCCAGCCATTTATGTTTAGCTGGCAATTTATTGTTTTTAAAAGAATAAGAAAATCTTTAAATATACATACCACACCATAGTGAAGAGGGTATACATCTCTGGTGTTTTTCGTGCTTGCCTGGGTAGAATCCTATGCATTCGATAATGCCCCGCCATAAAATGCTTACAATTTGGAGCGATGTGCTTGGCATGCTCCTCCACTCCGTGTTAATGGGTTAAGCCGATCTAAAACCCATATGACATCATTCTATTGGTCGCGGCACCCGGTTGAAGGCAACTCCATATCGAGCTGCGCTCTTCCTGTGATAATCTCACACACCGATAAGTCCCGGTTCACACGATGCAATTTTTGTTGCTCATTTTTGCAATTCTCTTTAAAAGTTACCACAATGTTCACACAGAGAAACCTATTTCAACAATTTTTAGAGTTTCTTTTGCTTCTCAATTCTTACGTTTTTGACAGTTCATTTTATTTAGTTTATGTAAAAAGTGAAAAATCTATTTGTGTGAAAAAATGGCAGTGAAAAAAAATAAAATAAATGACATAATAATAATAATTTTTCACAGCGAAGCAAAAATGAAACGAAATGTCAAATAATAAACTGCAGTTAACTTCGTGTCTACAATTATGAGTGGCACAACAAAACGCGTTTCCGAGTACAAGCAACTCCGTACCAAGTACTCTTCATTCTCCTCTCTCCTACAAACTCAATAGTTGCGCAACAAAAATTGCTACGTATGAACCGGGACTGAGACAACTTATGCTACGTTTCTTTCACCTGTTACAACGTACTTAGTACGTTTTAGTTCCCAAAGTGCGTTCGAAGCCTCTGATGTCCACGATAGTTAACATTCGTTTGCCAAAAAAAAATGAACTAATGCCCCAAAAAATTTGTATGGGATTGGAGCATTTGTTCCTGATGAAAAAATGCCCCAATTTTTGCGGTTTTTAGGGCACATATTCCTTTTTTATTCCAATTTGAAATATTTTGGGGCATATTTTCATTTTTAATTTGTAATTTTGCGGCCTAAAATATACTCCAAAAATAAACTACTAAACCAGTTTATATTATTGTTTTGTTTGTAGTTTATTTATTTTCGTAAACTGGAAAAATATCGAGAATCGTTTATTAATTGAAGTAACCTTTAAATAAAATTTATCGTAGAAATTTTGCGGAATGTTCTTTGGGGCGTACGTTCATTTTTTATTTGGTTTTTTGAAAAATTAGCGCATTTGTTAATTTTTTTTGGGGCTTTTTTAATGTTTTGGGGCTTTTGTTCATCGCGAACTTACGCTCCAATTTTTTGGGCATTTTTTAATTTTCTTTTTTTGGCCAGTTGTTCATTGGGGCCCAAGTACTCAGCGCACACATTCACCTTACTGCTTCAATCAGTTATTGCTATTCATTCTGCCTGACCTCGACACTGTATTCTATTCAGTTCCCTAAAATGCGATCAACGAAACTGCTTTCCACAATATACTTTTGCCATAGTATCAGTACCCAACCAGATGCATCAACAACTGGCAATCTTCATCTTCTCGCACATGTGTGTTGTTGTTCTCCTTCTCCCTATTAGGGACATTAGGTTTAATGGCTCTCCATTTTATAGCCTTTGGGAGGCTTCGTTGTTAGACTAGGCAGGTCTGACCGCTTCTGGTTATCCGTAAGCACGGATGGGACTGGTGGCCTCCAGTGCAGTAGGTATGTATAAGTGTGTCATCCCGTTTTTATTACTTAGAATGAGAAAATCTCTATCCCGTAAATTATGTGGGGCGTTTCATGTCAAGTGATCCAACTTTTGAAAACTGTGTCTTCCGATCGGTATGAAATTTGCACCAAGGTTATTCCTAATGGATAGTAGTTTAGACACAATTTTTCAAGAAGATCGGTCCAGAACTCTCTGAGTTATAGAGGGGGTCAAAATTTTACATTTTAGCCAAACAGCCAATTAGCAAAATTTGTCCCAAATAGTTGAGTTAGCTATTTCTAAAATCTTTCGGTAAAAAATTATAAAAAAAAAAATAAAAATTTTTTTTAAATTTTTTTTGCAAAATCAAAAATTTTTTTTACTTTTTTAAAAAAAGGTCCTTTTTTTGCTCAAAAGAAAGCTTAGGTTTATTCCTTTAAGAGCTTTTTGGTCACTTAGTGGGATGCGAGGGGATGTCTACCAAAAAAAAAAAAATGTTTTGTAACTCAAGACAACGGTTTTTAAATTTTTTCCATATGCACTAAATTGAATTTTTTCCTATTAGTGCGTAAGTGTTTCTAAAACCTTAAAAATAAATCGTATACTGAGAAACTAGACAAATTATCCTTTCCGACGGTATGTAACATTTCTAACTAAAATTTCATACTTTCGATATTGTAATGCCCGCAATATGTTAACCTCAGGAAAAAAAATCACTTTTTCTCTATAGAAATGTTGAAAAATTATTTTTCTTATTTATTTGTAATAATAGTTAAATTAATATATAATAATAATAATAATAATAATAAAAATAAAAAAATAATTAAATAAATTAATAAAATTTAATTTTAATCACATTAGATCCATTTAGAACTATTCTTTAATTAATTTATTGTAGCTGATGAAGAATTTTAGTTTTGTAAATTTTTAAATACCCAGTCTTTCATCCAGCTTATTTATCGCCCTTATTTGCTGCTTTTTTGCCAATCTTTTCTTGGCATTACTAGGTTCAACTGTTGACTAACTGATTCGCTAGAACATTTACACAATTACCGCGATTGCCTTAATTTGACTATGTGTCCTAATGCAACAACTTTTTGCTACTTAGGTGAATGTTCAAATTGCCCGGAAGCCACATTCATCAAAGAGAATTTAATCAACTGTTTTGATAGCGAATATATAGAGGAGGTGAAAATTTGGCACTTTGTCCCCCCTCTAACTCAGAGAGTTGAAAAATTGTGTCTAAACTACTATCCAATAGGAATAACCTTGGTGCAAATTTCATCCCGATTGGAAGACATCGGTTTCAAAAGTTGGATCACTTGATATAAAACGCCCCATATATATTATTAATTCATATAACAAGCGATGTTAACATAGTGATGTCCATCTGTCCGTCCGTGGAAATTACGATCACACCATCAATAGCATCGCTGGGTTGCTCGTAGTTAGTGGAAATGATTCACTGAACCTTTGTACAGATCGCTATTTAAAATTATCAAAATCGGTTCAATAGGTATCGACATATCAATGAAAATGTAGTTGTCTACACCTAAATAAATATGATTTTTTTTATATTGTTCTTGTTACTGCTGTCATTCGAAATTTTGTAATTTGCGTGTCATAGCTTTAATTGTTGTTGTTATTATGATCGCTGTGCTTGCAGTATTTGCTTAATGATGGTATATGCATCGTTATACTTCATGTGCCATATCAGTTTAGGATAATATATCCACACTTTTTTAACGTTATTTGGAAATGAATACAAAAATTGCCATTATAAAAGTAACATATAATAATGTAATACATTTTCTAAAAAAAGAACCTAGTTATTTCTAGGAAGTTAAATAACTATTCATAGACTATTTCCATAATTCTTTTGAAACATTTTCGGTGTAAGCAAACTGAACTTTTTACTAGATTTCTCATTTCAAGTCATTTAAAATTTTCTAACTTAAAATTTTTTTTATACAGTTTATCTTGTTTAGTTGAATTTAAGATATTTGTTTTGTAGAAAATCTTTTAGATTAAAAACTTTAATGCCGGTTTTCTCAATGTATCGTCAAACTGTCTGTTACTTAACCAGGACATAAATTTATTGGACCGATAAACTGCCGGTTAACAATTTTGGTTTTCTCAATGTACCGACAAAAACATTATTTTCAGTTGGCAATGCCTCTCAAAATACGTATGAAAGTTGGGTGAATTATTTTCAGTTGGCAATGCCTCTCAGAATTGATATGAAAGTTGAGAGAATAATTTATCTGTACGATAAATAAATAATTGGCAGATGAGTGTCGGTTAGCTTTGCGACAAAATAGAAGCAAACCAGACATTGAGAACACCAAATTTCTTTAATCGGCAGTTTCTCGTTGGGATAAAAGATAATCGCCTATTGAGAAAACGGGCATAAGAAAATATATTTCCTATTAAATGACGGGATATGCCCTTATTTACATATATCATAGACTTTTATGACAAGACGTCTGTTGCTCCCGCCAAATGCGAACAAGTATTTGGAAAATTAATTCTTTTATCATTATAAAAAAAAATTAATTCATGGAATAACAAGACATCGAATGAGATCTAGTTTGCATACATATTTCTTCAGTAGCCAATAAATTGTTTAGCTGTAAGAATATAAATTGTAGGTGAAGAGATAAAAATAAAATTAAAACAAATGAGACTAGACAGGTTTAGACTGACAATACGATACCCTTTATCATGGTTTAGAGACCCCATTTCTTCGGTCCAACCATTTGGATAAAGAAAATAAGCATAAACCAAATTTGGGTGACATTGTTATAAATTTTTTTGGCTGCAGATATGAAAAAGTTCATATCGGAAGCTATATTAATATGGGGACTAGGCCGAAAAATGGACCGATCCAGACCATATTTGGTGAAGTCACTTATATTTTATTTTGTATTATATTTTATATATACAAACCAAATTTGAGAAAAATCTGTACAATATTTTTGTTTTTTGATAGATTTAAGTGAAAATCGGGAAGCAGCTAAGGGGGCTATGACAAGGAATTGCCATATGGGGTTTATTTTTGGACAAATGATAAATAGATGTAGTAAACATACTCAAACCCAATTTTACCGAAATCTATATGATAATTTCGATCTTATGGCAATTTAAGTCGATTTCATAGGGGTCATTTGTATGGGGACTAGGTCTGAACATCGACTGAATTTCACCAATTTCAATGGCGTTCATCCTATGGCCGATAAAAGCTCACTTACCGTACTTCATCAAAATATATTAATTTTTACGACCTGCAGTTTGATTACAAGGTTTACATGAACACACAGACGGACGGACATACGGACAGATGGACGGACGGACATCGCTAAATCGACTTAGAAAGGATTCTGAGTCGATCGGTATAATAGGTCAAATATTTTTGGTAGTTACAAATAGCAACACTATGTGGTTTGGTATAATGTGGTGTAAGGTATACATTTTTTTTTAATAGTTTGTTAGATTTTGACGTCCTATTTGGATATATTGCAATTAATGCCGCGCACCATGGAAAACAAAATCAAAAAAATTGCATATTAGTTAAAGAATTAATTTCAATATGTTTAAATAGGACATCAAAATATAAAAAAAACTATTAAAACGTCATTTCAGAGCAACATCTCTAATATATGTAAAAAGTACAATATGTGGAATGTACAAACCCTACATCAAGTACAGCAACTCTTACGAAATTGAGATTAGTGGAAATTAGAATGCATTCAAAAAATTCAAAAATAATACGGAGTAAAAGTTGTACGGTATGAAAACTGATTCTTAACCACACTGCTCGTAGGCCTGACTTTAGGTGAATGTGTTTAGGCACTGACCAAAAAGCGCAAGTGCGAGTATGTGAGATAGATGCAGGTGAAAACCTCACGGCCGCCCTAAGTAGAAAAATTTCATATAGAAACAATCTATTCAATTATAACTTAACAATTATCACAATGTTCAATAAATCACTGATGCCAGAAACCGGTCGGATTAAGAATACAGTGTAGTTATGAACTTTTAACGATATATGGAACTCGCTGGTAAGCAAGGGTGTCCCCGAAAAATTAACACGGCTAATTAAAGCCCTGTAGAAGAATGCCACTTGCCGGGTGTTGCATGAAAAAGAACTGAGCAACAGGATCACGGTGAAAACTGGAGATATGCGATGCTGCGATACTGAAGGCAACAAGCCATCATAAAAGAGGTACTTTGTGGAGATTACAAGGATGGTTGGAGGACTTAGATTATGCCGATGACATATGTCTACTTAGCCACTTATTCTCAGAGATGCAGTCAAAAATTTCCACCATCAGTGTGATCGCAAAATTGGTTGGGCTAGAGATAAATATATCCGCATCAATACCAACACAGATCGCCATTTCTTCGTTTTTGATCAAGATATTGAAGATGTTAAGTCCTTTTGCTACCTGGGTAGCACAATTGACATAACTGGTGGTTCAGCCGCAGATAAATTCAGTCGCATAAATAAGCGGCGGAGTGCATTTGCCCGGTTAAACCCGGTTTGGAAATCTTTTAATATTTCGAAACAAACCAAAACCAAATTATTTAACTCCAACGTGGAAAATGGCATCACGTGATATACAATGCCTACAGGTATTCCTCAACAAATGGAAATGGAGTTGGATAGGTCACACCTTCCGTAAACCAGGCGATGATATTACCAAGAAATGGCTAGATTGGAACCCGCAGGGAAGCAGACGAGTCGGAAGACCAGCGCATGCTTGGAATTGGCAACTGACAACAAAACTTTCGAGATTGCATATGAAGTGGAACGAAGTCAAGCATCGAGCTGAAGATCGAGATTATTGGAACCACCTTGTTATGGCCCTATGCTCCCTCGAGGAGTGAAAGGAACATAGATATATATGCATTTTTAAAAATATATGCTTTCTTCTGCTCTACCGCGTACCATTGAAAAAAAATTTTTTTTTTAAATTTATATTTAAATTTTTTGTAAAATATTGCTCAAATCCGTTAAAGAAGGTCTATCTAAAAGACAAATAATTTCTGAACTATAATTATTTTCTAACTCTTTTCGCGGCATGAAACGCTGTGATGAAATAAGTGGATCGGAAGATGCTGCTAACATCTTGAAGAGGTCCTTATTTTGTCTCACCGTGGATGATTTGAATGTGTTCAGCAATCTGTGTTTTTTTATAACATTTGTTTAGGAACTCCTGTGCTTCTTCAGAAAGCTTTCCAATTGGCAAAGCTGATATTCAGTTATGTCTTTGCCATGCGGCAATATTTTATGAACTATCGGGGTATTCTTCTTCTGTGAATATAATTCTGCTGAAAGTGATGCAATTCTCGAAGCATATTTTCCATATTTTCTAGAACCAACTTTTTCCTTGCAGTTTAAAACATTCAAGATCATTCCCAATCTCTTAATGATTTGATTGTTTATTCCAGTGATTCGAGTTACAGCCTCATCATTTTTAAAAAATCTTCTCAAAATGTTTACATCTTTTGAGTTTCCATATCCGTACTTGGGGAATAATAATAATAATGGGATTTTACGGTTATATGTCATAAATTGTATCTGCACCTGCATTTAGGGAGCAGAATTTGACAGAGGATCTCAGATAAGCATTACAGAATGAAAAACAAGGATTATTAACAATAACGAACTAAAAAATAACAATAAGAGTGGGTTTTCACGGTTGTATGTCATAAATTACGCAATAATGCATGCAACACATTTGTGGAATCATGTCTTTTTTCAAAATTTTACCTCTATCAAAAGTTGGGGAAAGGACGGTTAGCTGGAAATTTTTGCGTTAGGTAAAAGAATAATCAAATAACTTCTTTTGAAAATATGGCAAATATACAAATTTATGTTTTTTTATTTTCCATCAAAATTAAGAAATATTGAAAAAATTGATAGTTGGTAAATATCGATTTATCTGGACAAACACTAAGCAAACAGTACATTTTTTTTATTCTTTTCTTTATAAATAGATCTGTCAATAAAACCAAAAAAATAACGATCCTTTAACCAGTTTTCAAGATACCGTGTCTGAAAGTGGAGCAAATTTCCTAAGAATGGTCTGGTTTTTTGAACGCTGAAAATCAGTCACCTTTGAAGTGCTATATCTTTTGAGTCAAAAATCTGCTTGTAATAGGAGTAGAATATTTGAAATTGCTCGAATATTTCGAGTGGAATAAACCTATTCAATATTTTTTAGGGGCACACAAAATTTTTGATTATTGCAATCTTGCTTGGTCTATAGGCGCCACTGTACGACGCACAGTGGCGCCCGTAGAGCAAACGAGGTTGCAAAAATCTAAATTTGCATGTGCGCCGATGCAGTTTTGAATAAACCCATGTTATAGGAAACTTTTCAACGATTTCAAATATGCAACTCTTAATAATATCACGTTTTTCGTTTAGAAGATATAACCGTTCAAAGTTGACCGACTTTCGGTTTTCAAAAAAACACACAATTTTTAGTCAATTTGTTGCGGTTTCAGGTGTAATATCACGAAAAATAGGTAACGAATCGCCTTATTTTTTATTTGTATTAATTGATGTATTTATTAGATGTATAATGATAAAAAAAAATTAACTGTCTGCTTTGTGTTTCTCCTGGTAAATCACTATTTAAAAACTATCCGTTTTTTCACTATTTTTCAACTTTGACGGAAAATATTTGCCATATTTGCAAAACTTGTTCTTTGATTATTTCTTTACATAATTCAAAAGGTTTTATCTGCCCGTACGTGCCCGTTTGGCTTCTAGAGGTAAAAAGGTTAAAGAGACAGAAATTGTATGGCCTGCATCCCTCACATGTTTTGACTGACAGTAGTTTGATCTAATAGTTTGAAAATTGCATTTTAAGTCGTTTGTCTACCTGTGAGCCTCTGCCAAAGCCTACTCACAATATTCTGTTACAGACACAGAATGCACAAAAAACTACTCATTGAAATTCGCAGGTACGCACCTCACTTAAAAATTACTTTGGAGTACAAATGGTCAAGAACAATATTGATTTATGGTCCCTTCAGGTAGACACAAATCTTATTTAGACACGAGTATAATATCAAAATCGCATAATTCAGCCTAAATCCATATGTATGCAGGGAACAGGTAAATTTTTAGGCATGGTAGCATAAGCCTATATATTGCAAAATAAGCATAATGCCTGGATTACTCTACGACTGAAAGTTGGCGCAACAAGTACTGAAACCATGGCGTTAAACAATTTAAAATTATTTGAACTGTTTAGAAGGTCAACCACACCAAAGTTTATCACGGAAGCTGCTTTAGAAGAACTTGATAGCTTATACGGAAATATTGAGAGAAGCGAAATTATAAAAAATAATTTTTATCTGATATATGTAAATATTAAGGCAAAATGGGTGAAACTTCAACTCCAAATACGAGGACTGGCTTAATGAAGACACCATCCTGGATATATTGGCAGTAGATAAACCCACCACATCAACCAGAGGAGCAAAAGGAAGCCCAAAAAAAAAGTATTGAGGAGTGTTCAATTTTCACAAGAACTCGCCGATGCCACCAATGACTTGACCACGAAGCATTTATCGGACGCGCTGTCTATTAAATATACAAAGGATAGTGAAAGAGTTGAATGTTTTAAACTGCAAAGAAAATGTCAATTCTACAAAATGTGGAGAATATGCATCGAAAACTGCATCTCTTTTAGCAGAAATGTATCCACAGAAGAAGTTGACCCCGACCGTCCATAAAATATTGGCGCATGGCAAAGATATAATTGAGTACCAGTCTTTGCCAATTGGAGAGCTTTCTGAAGAAGCACAGGAGTCTCTTAACAAATTTTATAAAAAATATAGATTGCAGAACACATTCAAAGCATCAAGGGTAAGGCAAAATGAGGAACTCTTCAACAAGTTGGCAGCATCTTCCGATCCACTTATTTCTTCCCTGCAGCATGTGAAGTCACGAATAGAGTTAGAAAATAATTATAGTTTAGAAATGATTAGTCTTTTAGATATACCTTCTCTTATGAATTGTGATGAATATTTTACAGAAAATTGAAAAAATTAATTTAAAAAAGAAGTAATTTTTTTTTTAATTTGTTGGGTAATAATTTAAAACAAAAAATCCTAAAGAAAAAAATTAAAACCAATCTAAAAATGTAAAAATAATTTTTTTTAGTTACCATAAAATTTAATTTTTCTACAAATTTTAACTTTGATAACCCATAAGTAGGCCCCTACAAAGCGTGGGACCCTTTCCAAACGCTCATTTCATAGGCTGAACAGTTGTCTATCATATGCTGTTTAGACTGTTCAATTATGTTATTCGGTTCAAAAGATATGATTTTTGCAACGAAAAAACTCAAATGGCGCCACTGTGCGACGTGTCAGTTTTCGATATAATATGTATTGCTTTGGGATAGTTCGGCTATGAAAATCGAGAAAAACTCATTATAGTACATGGATGTTATTAGAAACAAATCTAAATTATGATGATCACATTGCCATTTTATTATCTTTAAAGTAGAGCGAGATATGTGTGTCTCAATATGCGAAATATTACTTTAAACTACTGTTCGCGAAAGAGTTAATATTTATCAAATTCTAATAATTTTCCTATAGAATCAAATAAAATAATGAAGTCTGAATGGACCAGACTACAACCTGGAATAGGTCATTGAACATGTGCAAAACCATTGAACAATAGTGTTTTCTAAATCGATTTATTGCAAATGGTTTGGTATTTCATTCATTGAATGTTAACTTGAAACTGAAAATTGTATAACAGAGTAAATTATTGGGATGCACTGACCGTAAATTATATAGTTAAATATTTAATAAAGGCTTTAGCATTTTTTTCATAACCACAAAGAATTTTTACATTGTAAATTTGATTGAACCCCTTGCTATGAGTACATGTTTGTATGTAGGATTCCTGACCCGAGGTATTTTATGGTTGGCTAAGCTGTCATCAATATGCCAAGAAATAAAACAAAAACAAAAATAAAAAACAACAACAACAAATTAATATATTCCAACATAGCACTACCACTACGATAAATATTATGGGTATTCGCTACTACAAATAAAACTAGAAGGAGGCTAAAACTTTAAGTCGCTATCATTGTAAAAATAAGTAATTTGAAGACAAACTGTAATACTCTTCTATTAAGTGAATACCTTTAATTTGGCAGGTTTTATGTCTGTAAGTGAATTATGAAATATTACATTAAAAGCGCCTTTGGCTACGCACGATTCAGTTATTTCTTCGTCTTTACGTATCGTATCGTCTTCATAGTAAGCAACTGTATATTAAAAATGTCTATAAGTGGCTGTTGTTAAAGTTAAACATACACATACAAGCATATTCATATATTCATATAAGTAAGTCTGAGAACCAGAATTTATTATGTGAACCAAATTATAAAGTCATTGTACTTTTACCTAACTTTCTGTATAAGAAGTTTAGGGTTGGCATTATTACTTGTAGTATCATTGCTATTTTATTGTATTATTTCTGGATTAATTTAATTTGTATTTATTTCAGAAGACTTACTCATATACACAAACAAAAAAAAAAAAACAAAAACAAAAATATATATTGTATACATATTAGGGCTCCCCGATTATGAAGAATACCTAAATTTTTAACAATAAAAGCAGATAAATATAATGGGTAATTTCGAATCCGTAGACTTTCAATTTGTAGTTGTATTCGATATGTTTTTGGTTTCAAAAATGGAGTACATATTTATCAGGAATAACATTCAATAAAGTACCTTTTCTAAACAAATTCCTTTACTTAAAGATAATTTTTTCTTAAATTGTAAATTTTCTTTGAAAAAAGTATCATTTTGAAATAAGTAAGTTTTCTTCAAAAACTAAATTTTGGTAAGATGTCTTTCTCTTAAAAAAGTGCTTTTTCTTAAAATAAATATATATTACTGGAAAGAACAAGGTACTTAAAAAAGTAAATATTCTTAAAAAAGTCCTTTTTCCTAAAAAAGTATCTTTTCTTTAACCCTTTCAGACCTGACTAGTAAAACGATTGTAGTCCTTGTAAAACCATCAATATAAATTTTTTTTTAGCGAAGTCTACTTTCTTTTTTAAACTCTGTCTTTTAACTCATACTCTCTGTCTGTCTGTCTATCTATCTGTCATGGGTGGACCCCATTCCCCCTTATCCAATTGATCTGAAACTTGGCCCATTGTCTTGTCGTGACTAGAGATTAATTTTGGAGTAGTCACGCACAGTCACGCATGGTCACGCACAGTCACGGAGTGATCTAAATGTCATTTCCCTTCATCCGATCGACCTCAAACTTGGTCGGTATACTTGCTGTAAAGGAAGATCAACTTCGACATAGTCACGTGCAGTCACGCAATCACGTATAGTCACGCACAGTCATGGAGTATTTAAAACCCATTGTCACTTATCCGATCGAGCTAAAACTTGGTCGATAGACTTGCTGTGAAAAAGATTAACTTTGACATAGTCACGCACAGTCACGGAGAGATTAAAACCCCACTTCCCCTCATCCGATGGATCTGAAACTTTGTCCATAGACTTGTTGTGGCCACAGATTAATTTTAAGATAGTCACACATAGTCACGCACAGTCACGGAGATATTCAAAACTCATATGCATAAGGAAAGAAAGAGTTTTAATAAAAACTTTGTTTTTATGGGTTAGATTATTTAAATTCTCTTTTGTGTAAAGATAACACAATAAAACTCACAATCACTGAATAGCGGTAAAAAATTAAACCAGATCTCACATTCGGCATAGCTAGGTCTGAAAGGGTTAAAAGCACATTTTCTTTTCCTTTTGCTTTTACTTAAAAAGCACCTCTTCTTCAACATGTAAATTATATAAAAAGCACTTTTTCTTGAAAATGTAAATTATCTTAAAGAAGTACCTATTCTTAAAAAGGGCCATTTTCTTAAAAAAATTCCTTTTTAAAAACTAACTGCTATTAAAAAAAATACATGTAGTATGAAAAAAAAACCTTTTCGTAAAAAAGTACCTTATATGAAAAAGTATCTATTCTGAAAAAGTACGTTTGCTTAAAAAAGCTCCTTGTCATAAAAAAGTACTTCTTCTTAAAAAACTACATTTCCTTAAAGAAATTTAATTTTCTTTAAAAATTACATTTTTTTAAAAATTAAATTTTCTTTAAAAAGTATCTTTTTTAAAAGTACCTCTCCTTAAAAAGTATTCTTTCTGAAAAAAAGTACCTTTCCTTAGCGTACCTTTTCATTTGAAGTACATTTTTTTTAAAGTACCAGTTCTGAAAAGTACCTCTTCATAAAAAGTACCTTTTCTTAAAAAAGTACCTTTTATTAAAAAGTACAATTTCTTTAAAAGTACCTATTCATGCAACAGTAAATTTTCTTAAAAAATTACCTATTCCTGCATGAGTGTATTTATTATCTCAAAAAATTATCTTCACCTAAGAAGTCCATTTTCTTCAAAAAGGGCATTTACATACCTAAAAAATTATATTGCCTTAACAAGGTACCTCCTCAACATAGGAATATACTCTTTCTTAAAAAGTATACTTTCTTAAAAGTAGCTTTTCTTAAATGTAAATTGTTTGTTAAAAAATTCAATGGTTTAATATTCAAAGAATTATCGAAAGTAATTTTGGTTCACGATAATTTTCGCATAATGCGGTAAAAAGTTGCGTTATCTGAAGCAATTAGAAAGTCTTCTCCATTTTTGAACATCCCTTCTAGTTAAATAAATGTCAACACTGTTCCCGTCAAATACCATCTGTTAATAGGTTATGTTAGGTTAGAAGTGGCTGTTAATATATAACATCAGCATATTTCGACTCCAGAGACGGTTGTGATATCACGGTAGCAATAGGAGTTCCCCTTAATACCCAACGGATAATCAATTCGAGCTCCTTATGAAGCTTTTAAGATGATATATTTTAACATTCGATAAATCTTAGAGATCATGAGATCAGTAGCAACGATCCGAATGTCCGATGTCTGATTCTGAAGAGCAGAGTAAATGTTCATTACGTTCCATTTCCTTAGGTAGAAGTGACAATAAGTGATACAGATGGTCGGATATATATGTATCTTGTATGTCTACATGTTAATCCATTAGCCTATTTACGATTTGTTATGCAAGTGTTGCGAAATCAAAGCTCTAGCTTGCATGATACTAGGGGTGTTCCAGTGCACTCCAATTCCGCTGAAACCTGAATGGGGGTTCCTGACTTCTCAGCTCAATATCCCGGTATATCCGAGTGCTAATAGACACCTATCGCATTGGGAGCAAGCCGCGTCATTAAGACTGTGCAGCGTTTGCTCACAATCGATCGTAAACACAATTATGGGACCACTTTAAAGGAATATTTAAGCTTTTGAACCGTTTTATAAAGGAGAATGAAACACAGAGACGAAGAACCCGGCATAATCCAACTTGGCTTCTTTAAAAATGGAAAAATGAGAAGCAGTAAATGTTACGCCACTTATTGGTGTAAATATGATGTGGGGCACAGAAAATTCCTATATGACGGCTGAAAACCAATGAACCCTTAAAGCTGCATTGTTTGGTATAGATTTTGGGCCGACGCACTGTGAATCATATCTTGAGAAGGCGGCCAAAAATAATTTTTTTTTGTGGTTACCAATTATAAAGTTATGTTATTCATTTGAACATAAATACCAGTAAATCTCGGGAGCCAAAAAATTGCGACTCTATTTCAACTATATCACAGCGAACAAGGTCTTCGAAAATGGACTTTCTCAGTATTTTGCTAAAATTAAAAATTTCTTTGTAAATTTTATTTTTTAAATGACTGTAACTTTTTTCTTTTAAAAGATTTAAAATAAATAAATTTTGTATTATTTTGTAACTTCGAAGCTTTAAATATAATAAATATAATGTCACTGAGCCACTTAGAAATTAAAGAAGTCAAAATTTTCCAAAAATCTCCTACTTAATGGAGCATAACTCCTGCCCATCAAAAGCCATAAAAAAAAGTCTTGCAGTATTCTGTAGTCCGAATCCTCCCTTACACTCCCATACCCCATTGCATGCCCGCCAGTTTCCGCCCGTGTATACCAGAACAATTTTTCTGACCCAAGGGCAGATATTTTGTGCAAAATTTATAAATACAAAAGTTTTACACTATGTGGTTAGGGTGTAATGAGTTTGTTCTGTTGCTTGTAACTACCAAAAATACCGAACCTATACCCATCTTTTATTATACGGATCGACTTAAAATCACTTCCCGTCCGTCCGTCTGTGTGTTATGATTACAAAAGTTGGTCGTACTGGTGTATTTTCTTTGTGTGAGTTTATTTATTTTTTTATACTGACAGAAAAAGGAAACGGTAGAGTTCACACGAGTTGCTATATACTTATAAAAAAGGGTTGAGATATAGTTTTGATAGGTACATTTACATAGGTATTTTTCAAAACAATAAACAGTCGGAACTTGAGTTACATAGTTTAAATAGTGGGAAAAAAATTTAAGTAACAGCTAAGTGGTAAAAAAACTATTGCGCCACACCCTTTTAAGATATGAGCAGGTATGCTTCACCTTTTAAAAGGGGTTAAGGTCTGTGTTTTTATGCTTCAAAAAGTGGTAATAAAAGATAAATAATTGCATTTTACATAATTGCAAGAAAGAGAATTTATAATAATATTTCCACAATTATTATTCATTACAGTTTGAACAATAGTTAAGTACTGTTATAGAGATCTCGCTGATATTTATTGTCAACAAAAAGATGTAGACGATATAATTTTGCACATACTGAGAAACTATTTCTTTAAGAATTGTAACCTGCAACAAATTGAAATACGCAAAGAAAATATTACAAATTGTGCATCAGATTTGAAGGAACGATACATTGAGTGTTCTCATAACAAGGCAGAGATATACAACGTCACCAAGACTGGTTATTAAAGGAACTTATTACTGAGAGTTCATCTACAACTGCCAACGAAAGTGGAAAAAGGGTCGACCAGCAAAACCAATTGACGGATGTAGTGGAAGATCTCGAAGGCTCAAGCTGGAGAATATTGGTGAAAAAATTTCTCAAAGAATTATTAAGGATTCATTTTTGCACCAAATTCAACCAACACAAAATAAGAAAAATTAAACTGAAATAATTGAAAAAATAGTATAAGCGAGCCCAAGGCGCACAAAGAGGATTTTGAAAAACATTCCTACACTAATTGGAGATAAGAAATTTACTCCAGAAGAAGCGTTTGCCCTGTTTTTTGGATTTGAAGTTGACCAAAAATCAATAGAAGGAATTGCAGAAACGAACCAATAAAAAGAATTGTGGGATTTTTCCAGAGTATCGAGATTAAGTTTCTGCCATAAAAGAATGCTTACCTTCAGAATCTGCTATTAGTGTCACTTCAAGTTCAGCAGAAATAAAATTGCAAGATCTCCTTGAACATACTGCAGAACGATTGCTAAATACGCTTGATATTGATCATTTAAAAACAATTGGAAATTACATTAATTTGTTATTGTGGATATGATGGATTTTCTGGTCAGAAAGCAACTTAATGCCGAAAATTCATCAGATTCTAATTTATTTATTGTATCTTTCGTTCCATTGTGCTTAACAAAAATCTATAGCAGCTTAGAGCCGTCAACTAGTAGAGCAGCAGAAATTGATGTATGGAAAAATGAAATTCCTCCTTCAACAAAGTATTTCTAAATTTGCAATAAAAATTGATATAGTAATATTTAAAAAGACGATAAAAAATTTTTAACTAAAGTAAAAACAGATGACTTTTTCATTGAAACTTCTCTATCTTGAACCAATAGCAAGTAACTTTTACATTCGCTGCTTAATCTATACTAATATAATAAAGAGGTAATGTGTGTTTGTTTGTTTGTTTGTAGGAGGTAATCTCCATAACTACTCATCTGATATTCCTGAAATTTTCACAGTCTTACTGCGGATATGGGAAGTGCTATAGGCTTTAATTTTTTAAATAATTTTAGTGGGCGTGGCACCTCCCACACAAAGTAAATTTTTAATATCATATACATATATTGAGTACTATGATATGGAGAGCTTTGCAAATTTTTGTGAGGTCACCTATTGTTAATATTAGTAGCTACTCTGGAAATGGGCGGGATCGGATAAGTGGGCGTGGTACCTCCTATACAAGTAATAATTCAATATTATATATCTCGAGTAATGAGATAGAGAGAGCTTTTCAAATTTGTCTGATATCACCTATTATTAATGTGAGTAGTTGGACAAAAAATGGGCAGTATCGGCACAATTGGCGTGGCACCTGGCAAACAAAGTAAATATAAAATGCCATATATCTGGAGTACTGTAATAGTGAGAGTCTTGAGACTTTGTGTGAGCCCATAAGTTATTCATGTGATTAATTAGACAAAAAATGGGAAGTTTTGACACATTGCACGACCCCATCAGATCTTAGTATGAGTAATCGGACAAATAATTGGCGGGTTCACACCAATGGGCGTGGCACTCCCCATGCAAAGTAGCCATTTAATGTCATATGTCTGGAGTACTGTAAAAGAGAGAGCTTTGCGGCTTTGCGTGAGCCCATAGGTTCTTTGTATGATTAGTCGAACAAAAAAATGGACGTGATCGAAGCAGTGGGCGTAGCACCGCCCATGTAAGGTAGATATCTAATATCATATAACTGGTGTACTATAAAAGGCAAAGACTCGACATTTTGCACGAGTCCATCGGATATTAATGAGAGTAGTCCAATAAAAATTGGGCGGGATGGGATTAGTGGGCGTGGCACCTCCAATATAAAAAATATGAAGTACTAGGAAATCGACAGTCTTTTGACAAGTACATTAGATATCAATGTGATTTGTTGTGGAAAATATATCGCCAAAATCAAAAATCGGCAAACCAGAAAATCGCGAAAAAAAACATAAAAATCGCCCAAAAAACAAAAATCTTCAAAATCAAAAATGGGCAAAATCAAAAATCGCTAAAAAGAAAAATTTCCAAATGATATTTTAAGTTCAAGGCCAATAGTTAAGTGTTGCCCGATCTAATTTGGAAAAGCCATATTCTTCTTGGGCAGCTACATGTACCTTGCTCCAGGGTAGGAACGCCGAAAAATCTGATAATTGTTTTACCGAATGAAAAAAAAAGCATTATATATCAGCAAGTATCGAAGTAAAAAAATATAAACTAATAATATATACCAGCATAATAAGGAGGTAATGTGTGTTTGTATTTTTGTAGGAGGTAATTTCCGTTACTACTCATCCGATCTTCCTGAAATTTTCACAGAGTCGTACTGTGGATATGGGAAGTGCTACAGGCTGTGGTTTTTTAAATATTTATTTGTGGGCGTGACACCTCCCATAGCAAGCAAATATATATTAAATACTATGATAGAGAGAGCTTTGCAAATTTGTCTCAGGTCATCTATTATTAACGTGAGTAGTCAGACAAAAAAATGGGCGGGATTGGACAAATGCGCGCGGCACCCCCACACAAACTTAATATTAAATGTGATATATCTGAATTACTGTAATAGTGGGAGCCTTAGGACTTCGCGTGAGCCCTTTCATTACGATTCGGGAGGAGGGAGTAGCACACCTGGTTACATCTAGTAAATTATATTTTAACTCGGACTCTTTAAAAAAAAAAGACTAAAAAGTTTACGGGGGCCAAAGTTTGGCTTTTTCTGACGAAATTTAACTTACAGAATTTTCAAAAAGTATTGGTTTTAAAATTAACTGAAAAAATAAGACAATATTTGTAAAAAAAAAACTTTTAACCTTTTAACACTCCACTTTTGTTCTAAAATTGAACTAAAAATGAAAATGTTTTTTATTTTTAAACCCTCCATAACTTTTTTCCATTATAGGTTGATATCTACGTTTTATAGCAAGAATCAAAGGCTAAAGTCCCACCTAGAAAACAAAAAAAAAAAAAAAAAAACCGCATAGCAAGATTGCAATCCAATCAGAATTAAGGATTTCTGACCGCCTTCTCGTGAAATGGTTCACTGTGGAACGTTATCGTTAGACCATTTTTCTTCGAAATATTAAGTTATTATTTGAGTCCTTTGTTAGCTTTTATCACTCAAATCTTTATTCTCCAGTTATCGTTTTAATAATATGTGTCTCCTTATTTGCATCTTTTTTTTCAATTTTAAACTCTTCAATACAAATTTTTTAAGTGTAATTACCAAAATATTTTACTTTTTTTTTAATTGGACACCCTAATACACAAATATCAAGTTTTCTCTTGTTTCTGTTGAAATCTTCAAGAAACGATTTGTTTCTTAGAATTTAACTCCTTCAAGCCAATTTGGTTTAACAGAGCATGCATGCAGAGGAATTTGAATATAATTTGAGTTACTTTTAATTAAGGTTTTCAAAGACAATTATATATTCTTTTCTAGAAGTTTGAATAAATTTCCTTAAAGGAAAACAAACTGCATCGAAAACATGTAGTAAAGTTATTGTCAAAATTTGGTTTAGACTAACAAGACCGTTTAAAACAATTGAAATGTAAAGTTTGTTAACTAAATATGTATGAGTTGATGAAACATGGAGAACATTTATAAACAAAGATAGAAAGGTATTTTGTATTAAAATATGACATGTTTCATAAATTTCAAAATAGTAACAGATATTAACCCATGTCCTTCCACTGTTGGATTTTTTGAACAACAACATTGAAGTTGCCTAACGGAAATGCTGCAAAAGAGTTTTTATACCCTATACCACTATGTGGTTTGGGTATATGGACTTTGTGCTGCTGTTTGCAACTACCAAAAATATTTGACCTAGACCCATCTTCTATTATACCGATCGAATCAGAATCACTGATTCTATTTAACGATGTCCGTCCGTCCGTCCGTCCGTCCATCTGTGTGTCCATGTAAACTTTATAATTAAACTGCAGGTCGCAAATATGAATATATTTTGACGAAAGATGAACGCTATTGAAATTGGTGAGAATCGGTCCATGTTCAGACCTAGTCCCCACACAAATGACCCCTATGAAATCACATAAATTGCCATAAGATCCAAACTATCACGTAGATCTTTGTCAAATTGGTTTTGTGTGTGTTTAATGTATCCATTAATCAGTAGTCCAAAAAAATCCATATAGGACAATTCTTAGTCATAGGCCCCATAAAGATCTGCTTCCCGATCTTCACTTAAATCTATCAAAAAAACAAAAATATTGCACAGATTTTTCTCAAATTTGGTTTGTGTATATTTTTTCAGAATATAAGAGACTTTAACAAGTATGGTCAGGATCAGTCCATTTGTCGACCTAGTCCCCATATAAATATAACACCCGATTTCATATCTGCAGCCAAAAAAATTAATAACAATGGCACTCAAATTTGGTTTATGCTTATTTTCTATATCCAGTTAGTTGGGTCTGAGAGATAGGGTCTCTAAACCATGGTATAGGGTATCGTATAGTCGGTCTAGACCGACTATAATTATCTTACTTGTATTTATTACGTTTTTACAGGAAGACAACTAATTCATTTGGAATACTTAAAATTAGATTATTTTTCCAGTATTGCTACCCTACATGTCTTTTTGGATTTTAAAAATAACTTCGATGGTCTACGCATGAGAATTCAATGTGATGTTCGTTGGAACGAACATGTTTTTCAACTGTCGCAAGAAGCATTAAAGTGCCTTGGTTTCCTAAAACGGTGCAAAAATTATTTCACTCCCTCTGATATCCTTAAAATCTACAACACTTACATCCTTCTGAAAATGGAATACAACTCCCATATATGAGCAGGAGTTTCAAAGTCTATTTTGGAGCTACTGGACCGTGTGCAAAGGAGAGCGTTGATGCTCATCAATGACAGTAGGGTATCCCACTTATTGACTCATTGGAACATCGTCGGAATGTGAGTTGTGTGTCACTGTTCTATAGATACAACCATGGGAAATGTTCTTCTGAGATTAGCGAACTTATTCCAGGTGCCCGAGTTTCGGTTCGCTCTGCCCGCTTCTCTAGTAGATTACATTCTATTGTCCAGTTGACCGCGCAACGCATTACAGAGAGAATTCGTTTATGAGTCGAACTAGACGTATTTGGAATAAAGTCCCCGCACAGGTCTTTCCTGACAGTTATAATCTAATAACATTTAAGTCAAATATCCACAAACACTACTCCCTCTCTCCTCCTCCCCCTAACATGTTTTCGTGAAATCAACACAATGCACTGCATCTGTAGGGGGCATCCCCTCAGTTTTGGTTAACAAAAAAATCTTTTTTTTTTGATATTATGCACTTGTTCAAATAAAGTCAATATTGTAACAACATTATTGTTCTTGACTATATTTCTATTTTAAGTGCTTACCTGCCAACCTAAAAGAATAGTTTTTTTGTGCATCCTGTATCTGTACCTGAATTTGCGCCATGCAATTTCTGGAATAATGCTTTTTAATGCTTTCTACCTCTAGCAGTTGAAGGAGTAGCTGGGACTAGCTGGACTTTTTTGAATTAGTTAAAGGTATAGTCAAAGAACATATTTTGAAATTATGGGAGATTTAAACAGTTAAATTTTTTTTGTTTTCTATCAAAATTTAAAACTTTTTTTCTATAATATATTGAATAAATACATAAATCAAAAAAACAAAAAAAATAATAAAATAAACGATTAGTTACCTAGTTTTTTATATTCTCCCTGAAACTGATAGCGTAAAAATTGTTTTTTGTTAAGTGTAGGGTACAGAAAGTAAAATAGATGTTATTTAATAAGAACATTTTGAAATAATTTAATAGTATCTGCCTACATTAATACATAAATTTTTGTGGAAATGTCAAAAATAGCATTGACGACGATACATAAGCCGGACGTAGGTGTGATTTATATTGTAGAGTAGGGTGCGGGGAAACTTTATAATGTTAATAAATCTACTTGAAATATACAACTCAATATTGCAATAATCTATACTAATATCTATACTAATACAATAAAGAGGTAATGTGTGTTTGTTTGTTTGTTTGTAGGAGGTAATCTCCGTAACTACCCATCTGATCTTCCTGAAATTTTCACAGAGTCTTACTGCGAATATGGGAAGTGCTATAGGCTATAATTTTTTAAATATTTTTAGTGGGCGTGGCACCACCCACACAAAGTAAATTTTTAATATCATATACATATATTGAGTACTATGATAGGGAGAGCTTTGCAAATTTTTGTGAGGTCACCTATTGTTAATATTAATAGCTACTCTGGAAATGGGCGGGATCGGATAAGTGGGCGTGGTACCTCCCATACAAGTAATAATTTAATATTATATATCTCGAGTACTGTGATAGAGAGAGCTTTTCAAATTTGTCTGATGTCACCTATTATTAATGTGAGTAGTCGGACAAAAAATGGGCAGTATCGGACCAATAGGCGTGGCACCTGCCATACAAAGTAAATATAAAATGCCGTATATCTGGAGTACTGAAATTGTGAGAGTCTTGTTACATTGTTTAAGCCCATAAGTTATTCATGTGATTACTTATACAAAAAATGGGCGTGATCGGAGCAGTGGGCGCGGCACCACCCATACAAAGTAAATATATGATATCATATAACTGGTGTGCTAAAAAAGGCAGCTTTGACACTTTGCACGAGACTATCAGATCTTAGTATGAGTAGTCGGACAAATAATTGGTGGGTTCACACCAATGGGCGTGGCACTCCCCATGCAAAGTAGCCATTTAATGTCATATGTCTGGAGTACTGTAAAAGAGAGAGCTTTGCGGCTTTGCGTGAGCCCATAGGTTCTTTGTATGATTAGTTGAACAAAAAAATGGACGTGATCGATGCAGTGGGCGTAGCACCGCCCATGCAAAGTAGATATCTAATATCATATAACTGGTGTACTATAAAAGGGAAAGACACAACATTTTGCACGAGTCGATCAAATATTAATGAGAGTAGTAAAATAAAAATTGGGCGGGATGGGATTAGTGGGCGTGGCACCTCCTATGTAAAAAATATGAAGTAGTACGAAAGCGACAGTCTTTTGACAAGTTCATTAGTTATCAATGTGATTTGTCGTGGAAAGTATACCGCCAAACACAAAAATCGCCAAACCCAAAAATCGCGAAAAAGAAAAATCGCCCAAAAACTAAAAATCATCAAAATCAAAAAATGCGCAAAATCAAAAATCGCTAAAAAGAAACATTGCCAAATGATATTCTAAGTACGAGGCCAATAGTTAAGGGTTGCCAGATCTAATATGGATAATCCATCTTCTTCTCATGGGCAGCTACATGTACCTTGCTCCAGGGTAGGAACGCCGAAAAATCTGATAATTGTTTTACCGAATGAAAAAACAAACAACATTGTATATCAGCATCAGCAAGCATTGAAATAAAAAAATCTATACTAATATTCTATACTAACGTAATAAATTGGTAATATTTGTTTGTTTGTTTGTAATCTTACAAACAGCCTTTAAATTTTTTAAATATTTTTAGTGGGCGTTGTACCTCCCATACAAAATAAATTTTTAATATCATATATATTAAGTAGTATGATAGAGAAAGCCTTTCAAATTTGTCTCAGGTCATCTATTATTAACGTGAGTAGTCAGACAAAAAAATGGTGGGGGGGGGGGGGGGGTTAGACAAATGCGCGTGGTACCCCCACACAAACTTAATATTAAATGTGATATATTTGAATTACTGTATTAGTGAGAGCCTTGGGACTTTGCGTGAGCCCTTTCATAACGATTCGGAAGGGGACGAGGGGGAGGGTGTAGCGAAGCACACCGGGTTACTTCTAGTAATATAATAAAGAGGTAATATGTGTTTGTTTGTTTGTTTGTTGAAGGTAATCTCCGTAACTACCCATCTGATCTTCCTGAAATTTTGACAGAGTCTTACTGCGGATGTGAGAAGTGCTATAGGCTATAATTTTTTCAATATTTTTAGTGGGCGCGGCACCTTTCACACAAAGTAAATTTTTAATATCATATACATATATTGAGTACTATGATAGTGAGAGCTTTGCAAATTAGTGTGAGGTCACCTATTGTTAATATTAGTAGCTAGGCCGGAAATGGGCGGGATCGGATTATATGGGAGTTGTACCTCCTATACAAGTAATAGTTAATTTTATATATCTCGAGAGAGCTTTTCAGATTTGTCTGATGTCACCTATTATTAATGTGAGTAGTCGGACACAAAATGGGCAGTATCGGACCAATAGGCATGGCACCTGCCATACAAAGTAAATATAAAATGCCATATGTCTGGAGTATTGTAATTGTGAGAGTCTTGGGACTTTGTGTGAGCTCATAAGTTATTCATGTGATCAGTTAGACAAAAAAATGGGCGTGATCGTAGCTGTGGGCGTGGCACCGCCCATACAAAGTAAATATATGATATCATATAACTGGTGTACTATAAAAGGGAAAGACACGACATTTTGCACGAGTTCATCAGATATTAATGAGAGTAGTACAATAAAAATTGGGCGGGATGGGATTAGTGGGCGTGGCACTTCCTATGTAAAAAATATGAGGTACTACGAAAGCAACAGTCTTTTGCCAAGTTCATTAGTTATCAATGTGATTTGTCGTGGAAAGTATACCGCCAAACACAAAAATCGCCAAACCCAAAAATCGCGAAAAAGAAAAATCACCCAAAAACAAAAATCTTCAAAATCACAAATGCGCAAAATCAAAAATCGCTAAAAAGAAAAATTGCCATGTGATATTCTAAATTCAAGGCCAATAGTTAAGTGTTGCCAGATCTAATTTGGAAAAATGTATCTTCTTCTCGTGGGCAGCTACATGTACCTTGCTCCTGGGTAGGAACGCCGAAAAATTTGATAATTGTTGTACCGAATGAAAAATCAAGCAAATATTGTATATCAGCATGCATTCAAATAAAAAAATCTATGCTAATAATCTATACTAACATAATAAAGAGGTAATATATGTTTGTTTGTAGGTAATCTCCGCAACTACTCATCTGATCTTCCTGAAATTTCCACAGAGTCTTACTGCGGATATGGGAAGTGCTACAGGCTGTAATTTTTTTTTTTTTTAATATTTTTAAATATTTTTAGTGGGCGTGGCACCTCCCATACAAAGTAAATTTTTAATATAATATATATTAAGTACTATGATAGAGAGAGCTTTGCAAATTTGTCTCAGGTCCTCTATTATTAACGTGAGTAGTCAGACAAAAAATGGGCGGGATTAGACAAATGTGCGTGGCACCCCCACACAAACTTAATATTAAATGTGATATATCTGAATTACTGTAATAGTGAGAGCCTTGGAATTTTGCTTGAGCCCTTTCTTTACGATTTGGGGGAGAGGTAGCGAAGCACGCCGGGTTACATCTAGTCATTAATAAAATCCTGTATATTGCTGTGTCCATAAATAACTTAAACTTTTTGCTGAGCAATTGGTTTTAAGTTTGGACCTTTTGACTTGATATAGGTTACAAAGACATATCAAAATATATGCATATATTTAAAAATTTTTTTATTTTGTGTTGTGCTGTAATTTTTTGCTTCACTTTCACATTATTGTTTAAGACAGCTGTCATTATGAATATATGTATAGTAATTGTTAAGGTTTTGTAATTTATTTCTTTTACCAAATTGGAAATTTACATAGTTTGCATCAAAAAATACTATAGTAAAAACAACAAACAATATATTATTATTTTATTTTAAATTATTTTTTTTATGCTTTCTTGTACAACAAGAAGAACTCTTATTATTACAGTACAGGTATAATTATGCTAAGACATGACAATTGTGAGTTATAATTTGGCTTTAGAAAATACATACATATTTAATTGCAAAAATACAGAAAATATTTAAAAAAAATATTGAAGAATAACCAAGAAACAATAGAAGATAACAAATAAAAAATATAAATCTATATATTAATATATATTATATTAGATCCTGTCACTCCTATGAGGAGCATAGGGCCACAACAAATTGCTTCCATCTCCGTCTGTGTGACGCTAGATCTTTGACTTCATTCCAACTCATTCGCGTATATTCGATGTCTTTGATGAGCTGTCTTTTCCAGGTATGTGCCGAACGTCCTCTTCTATGAGATCCTTTTGGGTTCCAGTCGATAATTTTTATAAGAAAAGATAATTTTCTAAAGAAAAATTGCAAAGCTAGTTAATACCTAAACGTATAAGAACTCATTTTACGAAATTAAATAATAAGAGATCAAATTATATTATATCATACGATGTTCCCGACAGTGATGAGCGTAACTGTATATTAATATTATACGCCATGAAATTTATACTTTATTTATTATTACTAGCAGATTCCAGCGCTCGAAATTCGAGTGGAATTTCTAGGCAACGTTATTTTTCAACTTGGCAAATTCACAAACCAACACTTTTTTGGTTTATTATTATTATGAATGAAGATAACAAATTCATTAACAAACACATTAACAAATTTAATAAACACACACATAGCATATGTATAATTTTGTGTACATATGTGTTAGTAGCATGTTTAAATGGAATTTACTCAAAATAAATGAAAAATTTAAAAATCTGTAAATCTTGTGAACAGCCAAAAAGAAATACCTTTCAAATAATATATGCTTGGTAAAAATTGGGTTAAAACGGTAGAACAAAATATCGGTAACAAAAAATTGTCTAGCCTATTAATATTATAGATTACACAGTGCAACAGCCAGTCTGAGGTATGAGTGAGTCAGGGTAAAAGTAGTAGTACAGTACATCATTTTTCATTTTATGGAATGAAATCATCAAATTTTATTTATTTTTTCCCCTTTTTTAATCAACTTTTACTTTAAATACACAACATTAGAGTGACAGCGGTTTGTATGAAAAAAAAATTTTGGTCGAATTTTGATTTTATTAATAAGATCTCAAAGTATTTCTCGATCAATTTGCAACAATATCTATTAAGAATTAGTCGTGCTTATAATGTATGATATTAAAATTAATATTATATTTGACAATTATATCAGAGAACAGTTTGAAATCAAAAATTAATATTGCTTTAGAATGTAAGCCTTCGATATACCTTTATATTGATATAAAATTTCTGAAAAAAAAAATTAAAACGAGGACACATTTTGGGACACGCGAATTTCAAACTGTTCTCTGATATAACTGTCAAATATAATATTAACTCTGATATCATACATGATTAGTACGACTAGTTGTTAATAGATATTGTAGCAAATCGATCGACAAATACTTTCAGAACTTATTAATAAATTGGTTTTGCACGCTCTCTTTAAAATAATTATTGATGCAGACAGTACTTTTTGAATATAAGCCCTCGATATACAAATTTTTTTATACCGTATTAAATACAAAAACTAATTAATCTACATATTTTCATAAAAGAAGGAATAAATTTGAGGATTTTTTTGAACAAATTAAAGTTGTTTTATTAAAAAAAAAATCCCAATGAAGAAAATATTTATAAATTTTCATAAAGAGTCAATTTGACATCAAGAGTACTTCACGCGTTAATTCCAGAAAATACATCCAGAATATTGTTTTTTTGAATCACTCAAACATTATCAACAAGTTTTATCGGAATCCTTCCACAAATATATATTATTTCGATATTTTGTTTAAAAAAATTTAAATCTCCTTAAGTTTGACTTTTGACCTTAAAGGGTGACATTTTATAGTGTTTCAATTTAACCTTAATTTTCAAGATTGAGAACTTATATCAAGTAGTATAATATTTTGACAAAAGATTTATGAAATGTGGAAACACCAATAAGATGTAGATGTAGCTGGAAAAGTATGAAAAATCAATTTTTTTTACAAATCCGCTGAAATAAAAACGCTGCCCTCGCACAGTGGTTCAAAACCAAAAAAAAGTGGTAATAAGTCTGGAACTTCTAAACTATTGGTTGGATTGGAATAGTATATTCTAGGCGATTGTAGCCAAGGATATAGGCTTTCAAAATGTTTATTTTTGAGATACCCTGTTGTAACACAGGGTGAGCTACAGGGTGCCAAAGTCGACCACCTCGAGGTGGAAAATGCTTTCAAAGCTTGTAACTTTTATAAATATGAAGTGATTTTTACGTTTTTAAAATTTTTGCAATAACCATTAAATTATTAACAAAAAACATGCTTATACTACCTAGTTATCGCTTATGGTTTAAAAAATATTTGATTTTAAAAATCAACATTTGAACTTTTCATCAAATTCTTTCTTGGTTTTTCGCAAATAACATTTTTATTAAAATAGATAAAAAAAAATCTAAAAATATGTGGCGATAGCCAGTACTTTTTAAAAAAATACGTTGAAATATTTTTTGTTTAGTGAGCACAAAATCTTAAAGCTGACTTTTTGAATCAGGTTCTAAAAATTGCAAATTTTTGCCAAAAAATACCCTTAATTCTTTCACTTTTTTCTCACAACCTTGGTAAAACATGTATATATTTTTCTACATATTTTAATAGAATATGCTTCAGGAATGGTTGTAAGCGAAATTTTTAATATTTTTGGACATGCACCCTATGTCCAGCATTGGACGAAATTGGGCAATTTTTAAAAAAAAAACTAAGTTTTAAAAGTTAATACAAAAATATCCGCTCGATTTCTTCAAATATTTCACCGCAGTATTAAAGCTCCAAATATTTTTATTTATTTGTCGCAATAAAATTCACCGCCTTTACATAAACGTGGTCAGGAGGGCTTAAATGGTGAAAAAAGTCAAATTTTTATACGAATTTTTTTGTTAACATAAAAAACATATTAAGATTAGTTATTTTTATACACTATACCACTATGTGGTTTGGGTATAATGACTTTGTGCTGCTGTTTGTAACAACCAAAAATATTTGACCTAGACCCATCTTTAATTATACTGATCGAATCAGAATCACTTTCTGAGTTGATTTAACAATGTCCGTCCGTCCGTCCGTCCGTCTGTGTGTCCATGTAAACTTTGTAATCAAACTGCAGGTCGCAAATATGAATATATTTTGATGAAATTTGGTATGTAAGCTTTCATCGGCCATGGGATGAAAGCTATTGAAATTGGTGAGAATCGGTCCATGTTCAGACCTAGCCCCATACAAATTACCCATATGAAATCGACATAAATTGCCATAAGATCCAAATTGTCATATAGATCTTACTCAAATTGGGTTTGTATGCGTTCATTACATCCATTAATGAGTAGTCCAAAAATGATCCCTGTGGCCCCATATAGAGCTGCTTCCCGATCTTCACTTAAATCTATTAAAAAACAAAAATATTGCACTGATTCTTCTCAAATTTTGTTTGTATATATTTTTGCAAAATAAAAGAGACTTTACCAAACATGATCAGGATCGGTCCATTTTTGGACCTAGTCCCCATTTAGATATATCATCCGATATGAACTTTTTCATATCTGCAGCCAAAAAAAATTAATAAAAATCCCACTCAAATTTGGTTTTTGCTTATTTTCTATGTCCAGTTAGTTGGGCCTAAGAGATAGAGTTTCTAAACGCATGGTATAGGGTATCGTATAGTCGGTCTAGACCGACTATAATTTTCTTACTTGTTATATTTTGTTTATTGATTCAGAACGGCATTTAGATTATCTAAAACACTTCAAAAAATCATTTTGATAACGTTAATAGTTTTTAAAATGTTCCCAAAATTTTTGAATTTTACTTATTATTATACACATTGTTAAAGAAGCCATATTTATCTATTCAACGATATATAACATGCCTATCAAATATATTGCAACATGCTGAAATAATGACCCCAAACCACACTCCACAGTCAAAAATTTAGCTATTTCTCTATTTGTTCATATAAATGGTCATTTACATAGTGAATGACATATTTTTTTATTGTTTAGGGTTTGCAACCGTTTTTATTACTTCAAATAATTTTATATATCTTTTCAAAGAAGGTATAATTATAAGTTAATGGTGTATGAAATATTTACCTAATGAGTTTCAACTGATCATAAAATTGCACGAAACTCTGATGCTGATTTTATACAAAAAAAAAAAAAAACAGGTAAAAAGCCAATGCCTAAGATATTTTCATTATTAAATAACAAATATAACTAAATTTTTTTTAATGAGTATTTTTTCATTTGTTTTATAATAGGCTTATAATTACACAGCAATTGTCTGCTTTTTTACTAGTTATTTTCTACAAAACAATCAGAAATATCAAAAGATAAAAGATGTTTTATATCCATAGCTTCGGAATCATCATTTTCTATTTCAAGACTTATTTTTGGTACCCATTTTGTTCTTATGGAGTATATTACTGGATCTGATGATATCAATAAATATTTCATTAAATCGGAATTTTGGGCTTCTTTGCTACATTTTCTTGTATTAAAAAGTCTAAAGTGTTTGACATCTCTGTTTCTAGCTACTTGTGCTTCTTCAGTCAGTTCTCCCAAGGGCAGGATGCTATTTTGTATTATTTCTTTCCCATGAGCTAATACTTTGTGTACAGTTGGTGTCATTGGCCTCCAAGGATATAAGTTCATTATTAATTCCTTAGTTCCACTAGCATATATTTTCAATTTCTCCGCATTAATTTGTTGTTTACTATTAATAACAGCTAATATTACTTTAAACCGTGCGATTAAAGCCGTGTCAATGCCAGTAATCAAAGAAGTAGTTTCGGGATCTTCAAAGAAACGTCTTGCTGTATTACCATCATTTGAACTTCCATAGCCACAAAGAGGCTTATCGATAATTAGACCAAATTGCATTTTAAATTCATCCTTTCTTTTCTTCTCAGTTTTTCGTATGGCGTGTGGATCAGTATTATTTTTAACTGGTATATTTTCTTGTCCTGGAATTTGCCGATATTTTAGATCATATGCGAGATGCAAGCAATATTCCATAAATCGTATTCTTGCATGAAGTGGTGATATTCCAAATGTTAAAGCATTTTCATTAATAGGAATTTCATCACAACTGTTATGAAATTCTCAACTTTTCTTTCCACATATATTACATTTCCAAGTAGATGTTATAACTGTAACGGCATTGGCTACTTTCCCATCAATCATTGTAAAAAGTGGTTGAAATAACACTTTAATGACACTTCCAGATATTTCCACAAAAACTGGAGAAAATCTCGAAATTTCCTGATTTATTGAACTCACTAAGCTTTGTGTTGTAATTTTGTCTTCCTTTGTGTACTCAAATCGGATTGGCCGACATAGAAACTTAGATCCGGGTGTTAAATTACTACATATGTCCTGATATTCCCTCTCACTAGAAGAAGAACTTGTCTCATTATATAGCCTCATTTTTAATGGTACTAATGATGTCATAAAAATTGTTGAAAAATCTATTTCTGAATTGCTTCCACTTGGTTGTCTACACTCAGAACATCCAGATGTTCCATCGCATCCCTATTTACATATTAACTTAACTTCTGAATTGTTGCATATTTCTATTTCTTCTTTGCTAAATGTGGATATTATTCTCGATGCAGTGTTTTCAAGCAGTTCCGCTAATCCAACATTAGGTAAATATTTCATACACCATTAACTTATAATTATACCTTCTTTGAAAAGATATATGAAATTATTTGAAGTAATAAAAACGTATGCAACCCTTTACCAAAAAGCAATAAAAAAATATGTCATTCACTATGCAAATGACCATTTACATGAACAAATAGAGAAATAGCTAAATTTTTGCCTGTGGAGTGTGGTTTGGGGTCATTATTTCAGAATGTTGCAATATATTTGATAGACATGTTATATATCGTTGAATAGATAAATATGTCTTCTTTAACAATTTATGTAATAATAAGTAAAATTCTAAAATTTTGGGAACTTTTTACCAAAAAAACCAAAAAAAACGAAAAACCATAGTTTTTCTATATTTTTTTTTTTAAATTTGAATATAAATATCTCAAAAACTATTAACGTTATCAAAACGATTTTGTGAAGTGTTTTAGATAATTTAAATGCCGTTCTGAATCAATAAACAAAATATAAAAATAACTAATCTTAATATGTTTTTTATGTTAACAAAAAAAAATTCGTATGAAAATTTGACTTTTTTCACCATTTAAGCCCTCCTGACCACGTTTATGTAATGGCGGTGGAGCTTTAATACTGCGGTGAAATATTTGAAGAAATCGAGCGGATATTTTTGTATTAACTTTTATAACTTAGTTTTTTTTTTAAAAAATTGCCCAATTTCGTCCAATGCTGGACGTAGGGTGCATGTCCAAAAATATTAAAAATTTCGCTTACAACCATTCTTGAAGCATATTCTTTTAAAATATGTAGAAAAATGTATACATGTTTTACCAAGGTTGTGAGAAAAAAGTGAAAGAATGAAGGGTATTTTTTGGCAAAAATTTGCAATTTTTAGAACCTGATTCAAAAAGTCAATTTTAAGATTTTGTGCTTACTAAACGGTTTGAAATAATTCAAAAAGTACTTCAACGTATTTTTTTAAAAAGTACTGGCTATCGCCACATATTTTTAGATTTTTTTTTATCTATTTTAATAAAAATGTTATTTGCGAAAAACCAAGAAAGAATTTGGTGAAAAGTTCAAATGTTGATTTTTAAAATCAAATATTTTTTAAACCATAAGCGATAACTAGGTAGTAAGCATGTGTTTTGTTAATAATTTAATGGTTATTGGAAAAATTTTAAAAACGTAAAACTCACTTCATATTTATAAAAGTTACAAGCTTTGAAAGCATTTTCACCCTGTAGCTCATCCTGTTTTACAACAGGGTATCACAAAAATAAACATTTTGAAAGCCTATATCCTTGACTACAATCGCCTAGAATATACTATTCCAATCCAACCAATAGTTTAGAAGTTCCAGACTTATTACCACTTTTTTTTTGGTTTTGAACCACTGTGCCTCGTCAAATTGAGAACAGGATACCTACAGCATTTGTCATTTTTAATCACGTATATTTTGTTAATAAGACCTTGAAACCCAATCGTTGATTTCGGTAAATTTCTTGAATAAAATTTTTGAAAAAGTAAAATTGAAAAGTAAAATTGACATTAGTTTAGAACTGCATAACAATAGACGAGATACAAAATGCTCCACATAAGATCATTTTGGGATCAGGAGAATGGAAAAATATTGTTGTTGTAAATCATTTCAGTGTCTTAAAAAATGTGAGCTCGATTTTCTTAATCAAATGGGCTGCGGCGCATATATAGCCTGGGGAACTTGATATAACTTGGCGGGATTTCAACCGATAACAGATTTTGTTGTTTGATTAGAAAGATAATTTACTCCAGATTATGGTCTACATATTAACTAATTTAATTGAAACACAATTATTGATATCAAAATATTTGTGAAAAATTATTTTTTTTGTTAATTTTTACGTACAAATGCATATTTGAACTTTGAACTCAATGCGCATCCAGAAAGCATTGTCCGATTTGGCTTAAATTTTGCGCACAAAAGTTTTAGATCCAGTGTCACAATAATCCGACCCGCACGTCTTTAAATTCCAAAAAAAAAGCTGTCACCCTAACATAACATATTCAGGGCGTATGATTAATATTATGATTGATATTTTTTTATTACATGTATTATATTATATATATTATGATTGATATTTTGTCATATATTTGTTACATGGATATATTAATAAGAATTATTTATCTAAGGCATAGCTACAATTTTGCTGAAGAATGAAATGAGTAAACATCAATGGTTTTTGAGTTCTAGTGAAAAACTAAATAAATAGAAAAGTCGTAAAAAGTTTGGCTTGGGCACTTTCAACCTGACTTGGAATTTACAGCCCCCCAGACAATGAACCCGAATATGTTCCACAGTGTTATTATTAAAACTACTTCATTTATGAACGTAGAATTGGTACAACTTTTTTGTTGCTTAAATTATTTAGTTTAAAAAAACAATTGTTGTTGGCATTTATATACAAATGCAAGGTTCATTGTTAAATGGCATCGAATTAAAAGTTAAGAAAAACTGAAGAACGACAAATTCATTTTGTTTAAAATAAATGGGTTAAATTTCCAATTGTCATTTGGTATAAAGATGTAGAAATTTTATTACTTTGTGGTCAATGTGTTAGAGAATTCGACTAATGAGTTGAAATTTTTGTTTCTTCCTCTCATTTATAATTATCTACACAGATCCCTCTAATACCGTTTAATTGCATTTTGCCATTACCAAAAAAACTAGTGCGTAACGTTTGCGATAAAGGACTCTGAAAACTACTACAATACCCTTTTAACTGTTGACTAGCAAAATATTCGATGATACTATCAATTATTATATATACAAAAAATAATGGAGCTTATTTTCCTTATCAACATATTTTATCCATACGGCCAGTTTAAGATTCCAAAATAGCTGTGCCGAGACAAGTTGGTGTGTATAGAAAACAGATTGTGAGGAATAGAAAATTCAATGTTTCTTTTAAAGAACTAAAAATCTTATCAGTATCGCACAATAGAGAAAAAACTAAATTAAACCACATCGAAACAAACTAAAGTAACTATTGTGATTAACTATTTGCAATAGAAAACTTTCAAACCACAATCTGTAACAACATACAACTGATACAGGAAAATGCATGTAGATTATAAAATACAAAACTTTTCTCTATAAAGTTTGTTCTTCTTGATAATTTTTTTTAACTATTCATTCCATTGTTTTTTCACACACACAAACAATAAAGACAATATATTTAAAGTAACTTCAAGATAAAAGTAATATTTTTGCTGTACCCTACCTATTAGGGGATAATATAATAAGTCGGATAGCTTGCTTTCATATAGGTGTTAGTGACTAGCATATTTCTTTGGGTCAAAATCAAAAAAATGAAAATGACTCGCTCCGCAAATTTCAATTAAATATATAATCCATCCAAAGACGTGTCCGATCTGTCATGAGAATCATAGAGATTGCTGGCAGATGTTGTCAGAAGTTTTTGAAATAGATGTAATCTTTATAAATAGTGACTTTAAAAACTTATTTCTGTCAATAGATTGAAATAAATCAGGACAAAATTGTATACCTTCCACTCCAGTGTGCAGAGGGTATATATAAGTTTGTCATTTCGTTTGTGATAATTAGAAAAAAAAATTTGGACCCCATAAAATATATATATTTGTGATCCTTAGCGATGTCCGTCTGTCCGTCTGTCCGTCTTTGGAAAACACGATGATGGCATCAATCGGGCAGCTAGGGTGCTTGCTGATATAAAAAATGATTTGTTAACATCCTGAGAAGTTTGTTGTTTAAAACCGTCCACATCGGTTTATTAGGGCCCGAGATTTGAATGAAGAACTAAAAAAAGTATTGAAAAATATAATTTTCTATGTTGTTCTTGTCACGATCACGCCCTCAATAGGATAGATAAGGTGATCGTTTTTAGTGTGAATGATTCCACAAATTAATGGGACGATTTCTATTTCAAAAATCATTAAAATCGGTGGAACAGGTTCAGGGAAATCTATGAAAAATTAAAAAAAATGAAAAATATGATGTTTCTTATTGTTCTTGTTGTTATTGTAAATGCTGTATTGTTGTCATAGCTGGACTTGTTGTTTTTGTGGTCGTTGTAGTAATAATATAATAAAAACCAACCCTTTGTAAATTTTTTTATCAACTCTGGTAGAAAAATTTAAAAGTTTCCATTGTTTTGGCATCACTAAAAAAATTCACTAGATCATTTCTGTCATTGCCACGAGCATGCCTGCAAGTTTTCAGATCGATTGGATCACGGGAAAGGGGTTAAAATCGATCCAAAATTTTTTCGACAAGCAGACACTACGAGTTAATATAAAGGGAGTAAAAATTCACCAGCATCTAAAGCAAATAATGCTAAAATACACAGTTGTTACTAAAAAAAAAACAATGTTAATTTAGCAAAAAAAAATATTATGTATTAATTTATTTAAAGAGAAAAACACAAAAATAACGTTTGATGTTGTATTTTTTGTGTGTAATATTTACATATACATACATACACATATTATATAATACAAATAATTTACATATATTCTATATAGGTATATCCATAATAACTGCATGTTAGAAATAAATCGGTATATTATTTTATTTACATAAAATTCTGCAATATTTTGATGTGGGGAAAATACATTTCTTTTGCATTAACAGAGTGTCACTTCATTTTGCTCAGTGTGACTATGCCACAGTAGATGGCGCCACAATTGTTGTTGTAATTAGCTTTGCAATACATAGTTATTTCTATTTTAACATGAATGTCAATATTTTCAACTAGATATCATACAGAACAATGTTAAGAGTATACACGGGCTGGTCTTTTATTTCATACGTTTTTTCATTATTCTTTTACAAATATGAACATAAGTTTGGCATATTAATTTTTTGTTGTCTTTACAAAATAGAGTTACCGAGTTCATCAATGAGTTTTTTGCTTTCAAAACAGTTCTACATAGTTATATAGAATTATTATTCCTTACCTTTACAATATCTGATTGCGATTACATCTAATTTTTAAAAATTGTTTACAATTACTAAACCATTATTATTCACATAAATACAAAATTGCACTTTTTAAATTTTCCATTCAAATTTTAGAAAATATCAATTCTAAAAACTGGAATTAAAATTTCCAATTATAAATTATAAAATATTAATTGGATTTCAGAAAATCATATCAAAACGTCGGAAAAAATAAATTTAAATTTAGAAGACATCAATTGTACCAAATTCCAAAAAAAAAAAACACCAAATATGTTTACATTTAAAAAATGTTTACAAAAAATATTGGCATTCAGGAGAAATTAATAGCTTTTCAGTAACTTCTTTAAACGATAGTCGAATCGTTAAAAAAAGAAAAGCAAAATTATTAGTAAAGTCAGGTGTTGTTGTTATCTAAACGACAACCATTTTTGTGTTGTTTATTCAATCGATAAAAACTTAAATTTTTAGGTTGAAATGTCGTCATACATAAATAAAAATCATAAAATAGTGAAAATATTTTGCTTCAATTAAAAACCTTTTTTATATAAATAAAAAATTAAATAGCATATTCAATTCATTATTTCATTTTCAAATAAATACACAGAAATATTGGTAAAAAAATAAAGATATTAAACATAAACATAAAATCATCCTGTCAAACACGAAGTAATTTGTTTTTTTTCTATTCTTTGTGTTTTTCGCTTATTTTGACAGAGATGCCATTCCTTTACAATTTAAATAAATAGAAAAATAGATTTGTCGACTGTCGTTAAGATGTATGTACTTAGTGAATCACTTAATCCTTAGTGCAAACAACAATAGCTGTCGATATATTTTGCGATTGTCGGATCGTTGAAATTTACAGAATCACACTACAGAAAACATTAATTTAAATTCAATGAATTTTAGAAAACGTCAAATGATATTTAAGAATTGCGAACATAAAAATTGTTACATAAGTAAACACAATTTGATGATAATGTTATTTATATATTAATTTTCACAATTTTTTTTGGATGAATATTTGAAGTTTTTCAGACAATAAAGATAACAAATTATTTTATTTAAAATTTTTGCGATATTTGTTTTTTTTGCGTTTGGCATCCTTAATTTGAATATGTATTATTATAAATATATTCTCTATGTTTTCCAAATATGGCAATATTTTAACAAAAAAGTTGAGAGACCTTTTTTTTTTGGTTATTATTTTGTTACTCCATCCGACCTACATGACCGCAATGAAAAAATATTTCGCCAGTTAAAAGAAGCTATACAGCCATCTCAAATTAGCAGATTTAATGCATATAGCCACCCTACACAACCATTACCTTTGCAATGGAGGTTAGGGCGAGCAATTTAATTAGCAAAAACTAAATTAAAAGAGAAGTTATGTCATATAACCGGAAACGCATGCATATAGGAAACGCATGCCTATTTTTCCAATATTTTGTTTACATTTATTATCAATACTCAAACCGAGGTGGAGGGTATCAAAGATTCGGCACAGCCGAATTTAACACTCTTACTTGTTATTCTATGATTAATTCAATAACCGTGTGATGATCAACTTATTTAGCCATTTGCAGAAGAATCAGCACAATAACTACTTCCGTGTAGGTTGTCCAAAATCGGTTGCTGTGAATTAAATGATATTGCCAAATCCTTATGCGACTTATTTTGAGATTGAGGAGTTCGTTCCATGGGCGTACGTTTGATATTGCATGATTATTGGGTTGTTAAAACAATTCACAATCGCTCAATAAAATGTTCCTGTCGATGTATGCGAGGAATTCAATAAAATAGATTTTGTTACTTTTAAAAACGTCTCTAATTTTTACACTTGTGCTAAATTTAATGAATGAGTTTGCCTTGATTCCTGAGGTATATACAAAAATTTAAAGACAAATAAAAACTTCAGAAAAAAAATTTTTTATTTGTAATTATACCCTATACCACTACATGGTCAGCTTGTAATGACTTTGTGCTGATTTATTTATTTATTTATTAGAACTGCTCCATACGCAAGACTAAAAGTCTTATTTTGCAGTATGGAGCCGATTGTATGAAAAATTATAAAATCACTAACAAATTAATAACTTATTACGTTATTTCAAATCTTCATTATATAAGATACAGAAAACAGTTTAGATTAACAATTAAATTAAATACTTAATAACTAATTAAAATTTTTTTTTATATAAAATACAAAAAACAATTAAGATTTACAATAAAATAAAAACAAGTAAGATAATTGTAGTTGCTCTAGACCGACTATACGATACCCTTTACAATGGTTTAGAGACCCTATCCCTTCGCTCCAACTAATTGGATATAGAAAATAAGTATAAACCAAATTTGAGTGGCATTGATATTAATTTTTTTGGCTGCAGATATGAAAAAGTTCATATCGGGTGCTAAATTTATATGGGGACTAGGTCAAAAAATGTACCGATCCTGACCATATTTGGTAAAATCACTTATATTTTGAAAAATTTTATACAAACCAAATTTGGAAAAAATCTGTGCAATATTTGTGTTTTTTGATAGATTTAAGTGAAGATTGGGAAGCAATGGGGCCTATGACTAAGAGTTGTCCCATAGGATCATTTTTGGACTAGTAATAAATGGATATAATAAACATACGCAAACCCAATTTGACTGAGATTTATATGATAAATTGGATCTTTTGGCAATTTATGTCGATTCCATAGGGGTCATTTGTATGGGGACTAGATCTGAACATGGACCGAAATTTACCAGTTTCAACAGCGTTCACATATGGCCGATAAAAGCTTATATACCAAATTTCATCAAAATATATTCATATTTGCTACCGTTCGGACATCGCTAAATCGTCTCCGAAAGTGATTCTGAGTCGATCGGTATAAGAAAATGTAGGTCTAGATGAAATATTTTTGGTAGTTACAAACAGCACCACAAAGTCATTATACCCAAACCATATAGTGTTATAGGGTATAATGACAACAATTGTTTCAACCAAATTTATTAAAAAAATTTAAAATAATTCATTAGCAGTTTTAAAAAAAAAAAAAGTAAAAAGATAATAACAAAAATAAAAAGATATTAATCAAATAGAAAAAAGAGAAATTTTATATGTTCTTTATGACTTAATTTCGTTTTTTCCGATCGGGAGTGGGTAATGTTTTAATTTTTAGATGTAGGCGTTGAAGAACATGTTCTGTTTTTTTAGCAGTACACGTGCAAGAAAACGAACTTAAGATAAAGCTACACTTGAATCTGTGTGGTTTATGTGTGTTCGAAACAAAAAATACGCGATAGAAAAATGTGCGTGTATATAACGAAATATTAAAACGAAACACAGTCATGATTGTGTTCGGCACCGTACAAAATTTAGAAACACACATAATTGATATGAAAATAAAAATATGAGTTGGCTGCTATAGAACAGAACATTCTGTGTTTCATGTGTGTATTTTCTGAACTTTGATATTGTCACTACAAATAACTTGTACTTTATCTTCCAGGCTCTAATAGCATTGCAAACAGCTTGCGCCTGTTCACTTCCTTCCAACTTTGGCACAGTAATAAGTTGTTCCATATTGCTGTGCCTGGAGTCTAAAGCAGGCAAAAGTTTGCTATACCAATGAACTCTCACAACATCTGGTACCTCGTTTTGAAATTCAGCTTTCGTGGCTTCATCGGGTTATTTTCATTTCGCCGTAGGGATTCTTTGAATTAATGACTTGCCTATCGATAACTCTTTAGCGCTTATTCCTACTGCCTCTATATGAATCGTTAGCAATATTTTATGAAAATTATGCTGAATGAGTTGTTGTTGAAAAAATTGAGCGCGCCGCTTTTCTTCCTGTTTAGCTCGAATGTGCGTTATTTCCTCTTTTTGTCTACTCCAACCAAGTTCACTTGGCTCTCTCTGGCGCTGCAACTAAATAATGCTTTAATTTATTTTTATCAATTGCAGCGCGTTGTTGTGTGCTATGTCTAACATATTGGCTAAATCATTGACAAAATCTTAGAGGCGCTGCTGAAAAACTTCTGACTTTTTTTTTCAGATTTTACGAAAATTTCGTTCTATAGTTTAATTTTTCCGACAAGTTTTTATATAATTCGGGATCAGTACTAAATTGTCCTTTTGAAAAAGCTATAAAACTTCAAAATCGAACAAAACCTTGCCAAGAAATAGCAAATGCCCCAGACTAGGTCATGAAATTTGACGGCATTTTTTTTCAACTTTGAGAAATTGACTGAAGCCATATATTTTTTTTTAGTTTCTATGCTTGTAAGGACTCAGTTATGAAGTATTGTTTATTACCACATTGTTAACCTTTTGCGCAATGAGACCGAAAATTGGAAATGTTTTTGATAAAATTTTGAATACTCCTTCTTCAAGTTTGAAAAAATTTTCCTAAACAAAAATTGAAAAAATGGATCTGGCACTTTAAGGTTTTGTTAGGTACATGTTACAAATTAACGGTGTGAATTTTTAAGTAAATCTCTTTGCCAAAATTTTTTTTGGCAAGGATTTCATTTTTGCGGATTTCGAGAAAAATGGGATTTTTGTAAAATATTCTGTAAACGTACTTTTTCTAAATACTTTGTATCAAAAATTCATCACTTTTCTACTTTTAAATGTTATATTTTATCTTTATAGGCTAGTGTTTCGGAAAAAAATAATATGACCCCATTAGCCCTTTTGGAATTGGGGTCTCATATGACCCCAAACTAATAAAAGACAATTTATTAAAAAAAATTAAAATATTTTGTAAGTGCTGTTGTATTTTTAGAAGTGACGCTTAAAATGTAATAAAGAAATGTGTAGAACTTCCATTCCTAAAATTTGGGATAAGTCCGAGAACGCTGACCCATTGTTTGCCAAGGCCAGCTTTGGATTTTAAGATATTTATAAATAAAAATTATCGAAAACGATTTTTTCTATTAAACTCGATGAAATCACTATTTAGAATTTAAGAAAAATAATTCGGTAAATTTTTATTTATTTAACCCTTCAGTGCTCCTGGGATCGAAATAATCCATTGTGATATATCTTTGCTGCAATTATCGGCTTTTTGCAAAACAACTTTTAACCAATTTTGTTATAAAATTACTTTATGTATAAAAACTATTTATATTTTTCTAAATAAGATAAGAAGACCCACAAGTGACCCAAAGCTAATAAAAGACAATTTATTCAAAAGAATGTTATTTTGCTATTCGCATATTTCTAGGGGATGAGAGAGTTTGAACACTTTTTTTCCTCCATATAATGAAGGGCCACCCTAATGATACAAATATATATAAACTTAAACCTAAATTGCCAAACATATAGGGATACAATATCCCGCAATTTGATTATAGTAAAAAATTAACTTGTTTCAAATTTTGGATTATTGGCTTGAATTTATCAATTGAATGGAGAAAGTAAATGGATTCACAATTTTCGTAATACGAGTAGGTACCGAACCAATTAAAAAACCGAACCGACATGTTTCGAGGCAAAAGAAATTGGTTTTGGGACAAAAAAAGAACAACAATTTTAATTCTTTGAAACACCCTTCCAAAAATGAATTAGAAAATTATTTTATATTATTCCGATTATATGAACAGCTCCTGTCTAAATTAATGCATATAACCGAGCGGCTACTGCGTATATAAACTTACTATTATTTTTGATTTCTTTGACCTTCATTAATCACACTCCCTCTTATCGTTTGTATTTTGTCGACCTAATTGTGATTACATTCTTTTGCTTAAAGCTAATCATGCCGATGAAAGTTAAGAAGATTAAAATTTAACTTTATAATTGGCTTAACATTTTAAAAGTGGTCCTTGATTTGAAAGTCAGTAGTTCAAAATATTTTATTCTGCATATTTATATTTGCTGTTCGCATTGCGAGTTTCAACCATAAGCGACAGATTTCGACACCACATACCCAAAGATTCTAGCTTATTATACAGTTGGTGTTGGAATACTTAAATTTTCTGATTTTTCTTATTTTTAACTTAGGATTACCAAGGTACAAACCTTTTGATATTGTGGATTTTGTTTTGGTTTTCTTTGAGAAAACACAGATATGTATAACACAAATAAAGCAAGTGTTAAATCAATGTAAAGTTGGGAAGGAGTACATTTGCAGGCAGATAAGGGAATTATAAAAAAGACAAATCACAAAACACTCTTCGAGTAAATACATATGAACATTATGGCAGCACTTATTTATATACTACCTACTCTGCAGTTTAATGGGTGGCATATTGATGATGTTTATAAATTAAGAATAATTTTTTATTGGATTTAAGGATGTCGGCAAGTTTGTGTAGTCATATAAAAATATACGAAATTAAAGATATTTATAGAATTTGGGTAATATAAGCTTTAATAATCCTTGGTATTGGCTCAAGAATCATTTCTGAATTGAAATTAAATGTCAAAGTATGTTCTGATTTAAATAGTTCAATAAATAAGATATTAAGATATACACATAAATAAATATATTTTACATAAATTTTTTTTATTTTTTAGAAAATATCTTTTATATCTCCTTAACAATTACTCTTCAAACAATTGCCTCTCTAATAAGCATTTGCACAATTGTATGTGTTGAAAAACAAACAAAGGTGTAACGTTTGTAATATAAAACTTTTTCTGCTTGACTTTTTTTGTCTAAACTTGTTGCGGTAAAATTAAGCTCACAATCGAACACAAACACACAGTTACATGGAAAACTTGATTATGGCAACAAAGAAAGTTATTAAGTGATAACACAAATAAGACATTAGAACGCCAACATTTGGGAATAAATTCAAAAAGGTATGGTAGATAATTTGGCCGTTTTATGTATGGGGCGTTTCATGTCAAGAGAACCAACTTTTGAAACCGATGTCTTCCAATCGGTATGAAATTTGCACCAAGGTTAGTGCTATTCCATAGTAGTTTAGACAAAGTTTTTCAACAAGATCGGTCCAGATCTCTCTGAGTTAGAGGGGTTCATAATTTGACATTTTGGCCAAAAAGGTGTTTCTTCTCATCCATGTAACTTTTTACCTATTGTTCTTAGCAAAATTTGTCCCAAATAGTTTAGATAGCTATATCTTCAATATTTCGCAATAATAAATATTTAAAAACTAAAAAAAATTTTTACAGTTTTTTTTGCAAAATCAAAATTTTTTTGATTTTTTTTTAAAGTTGGTTCACTTGACATGAAACGTCCCATATATAAATATTTTGTTATTTGAATTTACCACAGCCATTTGAAAACAGTCGGCAGATGATATCGTTTTTCAACTTAAGCCCTATTTGGAGCTTGTTAACGCAGTAATTTTAACAGAATATATTTACTTTTTGTGTTAACAGAAATTAGTTTCTTGATAACAAATATGTATTTTTTACGGCACACATTAAAGTAAAAAAAAAAAAACAAGTAAGAAAATTATAGTCGGTCTAGGTCTGAACATGCCCCGATTTTCACCAATTTAAACCGTATTCATCAAAATATATTTATATTTACGAGCTGTAGTTTGATTACAAAGTTTACATGGACAGACGAGCAGACGGACGGACGGGCGTGCGGACATCGCTTAATCGACACAGTGATTTTGAGTCGATCGGTATAATAAAAGATGGGTCTAAGTTAAATATTTATGGTAGTTACAAACATCAGCATAAAGTCATTATACCCTGATCTCATAGTGGTTTAGGGTATAACAATTGAATAAGAAAAGTTTACTTTGCTTTTTTTTTAATATGGAAAAAATTATCGTATACCCGTTATACACTTCATGTGTGGAAGACATGTGAGGGGCATAATGTACCTTCATCTCTAAAACTGAGTTTACATATGGAATTAAATAACGGGTGATTTTTTAAGAGCTTGATAACTTTTTTTTAAAAAAAAACGCATAAAATTTGCAAAATCTCATCGGTTCTTTATTTGAAACGTTAGATTGGTCCATGACATTTACTTTTTGAAGATAATTTCATTTAAATGTTGACCGCGGCTGCGTCTTAGGTGGTCCATTCGGAAAGTCCAATTTTGGGCAACTTTTTCGAGCATTTCGGCCGGAATAGCCCGAATTTCTTCGGAAATGTTGTCTTCCAAAGCTGGAATAGTTGCTGGCTTATTTCTGTAGACTTTAGACTTGACGTAGCCCCACAAAAAATAGTCTAAAGGCGTCAAATCGCATGATCTTGGTGGCCAACTTACCGGTCCATTTCTTGAGATGAATTGTTCTCCGAAGTTTTCCCTCAAAATGGCCATAGAATCGCGAGCTGTGTGGCATGTAGCGCCATCTTGTTGAAACCACATGTCAACCAAGTTCAGTTCTTCCATTTTTGGCAACAAAAAGTTTGTTAGCATCGAACGATAGCGATCGCCATTCACCGTAACGTTGCGTCCAACAGCATCTTTGAAAAAATACGGTCCAATGATTCCACCAGCGTACAAACCACACCAAACAGTGCATTTTTCGGGATGCATGGGCAGTTCTTGAACGGCTTCTGGTTGCTCTTCACTCCAAATACGGCAATTTTGCTTATTTACGAAGCCATTCAACCAGAAATGAGCCTCATCGCTGAACAAAATTTGTCGATAAAAAAGCGGATTTTCTGCCAACTTTAAGTTAGTAAGTGAAGTTCATTCTCATCTGGTAGCGAGACAGCCAATTCTCATAAAAATACCTGTTTCGCTTGGAATACAAGGGGTATATGAGTTCTTCAACGACTTCTGCTCTAAGCAAATATTAAAATTCATTTTTCACTTGGATTGAATAGGTGAATTCATAGAAGTTCTGAGCTAAAATCTGGAGACTTAATGTAGCACTTGTTGTCAAAACACGTGTTTTAATATATTTTAAAAGAAAATAATTCAATCGAGTAAATCAATAATTATTGATTCTTTGTTGTGTTTGGTTAGTAAATTTAATAAAAATAAGTGAATCTGAAAATAATATTTTATAATATTTTACCTTTTATTGTTTTTTTTTTTTTTAACTGAAATTATCACTTGTAAATGACAATGATATAGATCCCACATGGAAATTTCCCACATGGTTAATGTAAACAAACTGAAGAAACTCTAGCAGATCATGAAAGTAGTTTGGATGAGATGCAGTTCTCCAGCAAGAAAGAAAGTGAGAAAAAAACTTCGTGTATAAGAAATAAACGTAAAGTAAAGCGGAACTCTAGTAAAATAATATTTAGATAGAAAAGGGAAACTTCACCAAAAGAGACGACTTAAATCATACAACCGTGCATGCAATGAGAATATATCTGAAGAAATACGGAATGAAATTTTTTGAGACTATTGGAGCCTTACAGTGTTCTTTTTTGAGTTTACCAATCACTCTCTCTGCTCCATTTAAAGTGAAAATACAAAATTCAATGTTAATGAACCTGTACGCTTTAGAACTTCTAAAGAGGTTGTAAAATATTGTTTAAAAAAAAAAAATCAATGTGAGTCCGATCACAGGGGAGATGTGTAAGCATCTACACCTTTTCCAATTATATTTCAGAAAGTATCAATTGATTTTCAGAAATTATCAATTATATTTCAGAAAGTATTAACTGTATTTTAGAAAACATCAATTGATTTTCAGAAAGTATCAACAGAATTTTAGAAAACGTCAATTGAATTTCAGAAAGTATCAATTGTGTTTCAGAAAACATCAATTGATTTTATTTAACAATATTGTTATTAGTATTATTTTAATAATATTTATGCTCTATACTTAACAAACTTGTGTTTTTATATGCGTATTTCAAGAAATAAATCATAGATAGTAATACATTTAACAAGTTAAAGCTTTAATTACAATATTGCAGAATCCAATAAACTTGCATTAAATTTATAACAGGGTAACATTAGTCATATTTTGTGGCAGCGAGTACTCGCAAGAAATATTTGTTGACATCAGTGTGACCACTACGAAAAATGTGTGTGTTGGAAAAAAAAATGTGATAGGGGGTTAAGCAGAAAATGAACGTACTTTATCCTAACTTCTTTAGTTATTATGTTATCTGTAAGAATTCCATGTAATATTATATAAATAAAGAATTTAATTGAATTTTCGACTTTGTATAATTTCAAACCTGCATTGACTTTAATTTTTCGGACCAAATAGTAAGAGCACTGAGCTAACCTTCTCTTTTCAATATGGTTTCTATTTTCTTGGCCTTAAAATCATCAAGGGGAACCTATCTTTCTTCCCAACCAATTAATGGTGATATTTGGTGAAGGTTTGGTGGCAAACCTTTGATTCGTGGCCAGGTTTTTGTAGGGCCAGGGTGGATTTTGTGGAAAATATTTAATAATTTTAGCACTTCTATTTTATCACTCATTCTAATCAAACTTAAACTTAATAACTCACGCATTTTCAAAAAATAAATTGATCATGAAAAATTCAAAATCATTATGTGTTTAGTTTTTTTCGATCTCACTTCTAATTTGCAAAAATATTTTTTTGTGGTGAGAATTAATTGCGAATGTTATATAACACAATTGAACATATGTGACCTGCTCTATGAAAAGGGGCTCACATGCTCGTTCGGATAAGCTGCTTTTGGCTGCTTTCTCTATAACTTTTTTTCGCAGAGACCAGTTCTCATATGTTTAAAAATCAGAATACTACTTTTCACCAATCCAAGCAAGATACAAAAAGTCCGTTTTTATACGAACAATTAAAAACAAAATCGTAAAAATGCGTTTTTCTCGAAAACTAAGCCAGATAAAACAAAAACGCCTAAAGTTGGGATATTTTTATACCCTATACCACTATGTGGTTTGGGGTACCAAAAATATTTGACCGATCGAATCAGAATCACTATCTGATTCGATTTAACGATGTCCGTCCGTCCGTCCGTCTGTCCGTCTGTGTGTCCATGTAAACCTTGTAATCACACTGCAGGTCGCAAATATGAATGTATTTTGTTGAAATTAGGTACGTAAGCTTCTATCGGCCATAGGATGAACGCTATTGAAGTTGGTGAGAATCGGGCCATGTTCAGACCTAGCCCCATACAAATGACCCCTATGAAATCGACATAAATTGCCACAAGATCCAAATTGTCATATAGATCTCAGTCAAATTGGGTTTATATGCGATTATTACATCCATTAATCTGTAGTCCAAAAATGATCCCTATGGCACAACTCTTAGTTATAGGCCCCATATAAAGCTGCTTCCCGATCTTCACTTAAATCTATCAAAAAACAAAAATATTGCATTGATTCTTCTCAAATTTTGTTTGTATATATTTTTGCAAAATACAAGTGACTTTACCAAACATGGCCACGATCGGTCCATTTTTGGGCCTAGTCCCCATATAGATATAGCATCCGATATGAACTTTTTCATATCTGCAGCCAAAAAAATTAATAATAATCCCACTCAAATTTGGTTTATGCTTATTTTCTATATCTAGTTAGTTGGGTCTAAGAGATAGGGTCTCTAAACGCATGGTATAGGGTATCGTATAGTCGGTCTACACCGACTTGTTTTACCTAAAATTCATATTTACATCATACAAAAATTCATTTTTCTCCAAAGCTTAGCAATATATGGCAAAAAAGTGCTTTATTCGGTACTATTATATATATATATGTGTCAAAAATCGAATTGTATATGTTGAATTAAAAGAAAATCACAAAAATGCATTTTTCTCCAAAACTAAGCAATTAAAATTAGTATAGCAAAAAGGGCTTTGATTTGGGATCTCCTATACTTTTTCTCATTTTACCCTATTCCAATATCTGGACAGGGTATAATGACTTTGTGCTCATGTTTGTAACAACCAAAAATATTTGACCACTTTCTGAGTTGATTTAGCGATGTCCGTCCGTCCGTCTGTGTGTTCTTGTAATCAAAGTACAGGTCGCAAATATGAATATATTTTGATTAAATTTAGTATATTAGGTTATATCGGCCGTAGGACAAACGCTATTGAAATTGGTGAAAATCGGTCCATGTTCAGACCTAGTCCCCATACAAATGACCCCTATGAGATCGACTTAAATTGCCATAATATCGAAATTATCATATAGATCTTGTCCAAATTGGGTTTGCGTATATTTATTACACGCATTTATCAGTAGTCCAAGAATAAATGTTATATGACAATTCTTAGTCATAGCCCTTTTGTGAAGCTGATTCCCGATCTCCATTTAATTCTATCAAAAAACAAAAGCATTGCACAGATTTTTCTCAAATTTGGTTTGTATATGATTTTGCAAAAAGGGCTGACCTTACCAAATATGGTCGGGTTCGGTTAATTTTTCGACGTAGTCCCCATATAAATATAGCATCCGATATGAACTTTTTCAAACCCGAAAACAAAAAAATTAATAACAATGCCACTCAAATTCGCTTTATGCTTATTTTCCATATCTAGTTATTGGGCATGGATGGTATAGGGTATCGTATAATTGGCCAAGACCGACATATCCTACTTGTGATAAATTCAAAATAATTTACAGAAATTAATTTTTCTCCAAAATGTAACAATACATAGCTAATAAGTTTTAATTGTTGTCGAAAACCAGCAGCAAAAAGGGATTTCAAATCCGGTCCACCAATTTTTCATCAAAAATCCCATTATATTTGCAAAATTTTAAAATTTCATAACTAATGCATATATATCTCTGTTACAAAAAATCTGATTTTATAAGAAAACTTTAATAACACATATAAAATGCATTTCTACCGTTAACTAATAAGGGCTTCAATTTGGGATCACCGGTATTTTTAACCAATTTTATTTGAAAATTTAAAATTAAATCTATTTGGGATCACCGATATTTTTAACCAATTTTATTTGAAAATTTCGTTAGCTTTCAGGAGGGGCAAAAAACATTATAACTTTTTCAGTTCTTTATATATTTTAAATCTGTAGATGCTGTTTTCTTCTCTTGTGTTTCCTCTTCGAATACCAATAAAGGAAGAATTTAAAAATAGAGTGGTTGCAGACTAATGGACCTTTTACAAACTTAGCACATTTTCTCTTTTTATTTTTGTTATTTAAATGTGGACTTAGCATATTTTATTTAACTGTTTTTTTTTTATTTTTTACCCAAACTAAAAGATTTTTGGTTCGTTTTTGCTGTTTTTTTATAGTTCTTATTAAATTATTTATAACAAAATACAGTCTTATTTCATTGCTGTTAGGAAAAATAACTAATTTGATACATAAATGTTTATACTATTAATAAAGTTCAGCAACTAAAAATTAAAAATCATTGGTGAGGTAAATCATCGTAAAATTTATGGTGGTCTTTGTGTAAAGTTGTTTTTAGAATTTGAAAATCTTCGTATTTTCGTGCAGTTATTTATATTCTTTCCAGGTAAAGTTGCTCCAAATTTGAAAACTCTATAGCATAAATGTTTTTGGTAATTTTTTGTGGTAAAATTTTCCATTCATCAGTAAATCGAAGTTTAAAATAAATTTCGTTATTTGGAGTGTACTTAATACCATGAATATCCGTTACTTTGGCATCGCCTTTACCACTTCCAGATCGAATACTTTTACAAAATTTAACATTATTAAAACTTTTGATAAACGTATAATCCAAAAAAATGACATTATAAGGTTCAGGTTTTTTTCGAGCTGACTTACATATTCCAATATATTCAGCAGGGACATCAATATTTATATTTTTCATAGCTCATTCTATGATGGAGTGTACACTGTCTGCCTCCATTTGCGTGTGGCCTATTTCAAGTATTTTTTTTTTTTCAATATTAATATTATGTTTGACAGCTAAGTTAAGCAAAGCATTACTCATCACACTGTTGCGATTTTGATAAGTACAACCGTTACTATAAAAAATGATTTTTGGTATATTGTCGTTTTCACAGAGAACTATTTTTCAATAAAGTAAATCGAAATACTTGCAAACTCTTCAGCACCTAATCCACCTTCTACTTCGTTCCATAAAAGACAGTAAGATTGTTGGGCTTTAAGGTTGTAAAAAACTAAGTTGTGAACCTGTAACTTGGTGCCGTAGTATAGGCTTCTGACTTGTGTTTCTTCATATCGATCTTTGTTCCTTTCATTTCTGGCCTCTATTTTCTTTTCTTGGTGAAGATTATATTTTTCTTGCGAGAAACAGAAGTGGAAAGTGGTGGAATGTTTTTTTCGTTACACTAGTCATGAACATAAAAGTCGTAAAGCTTCTTTTTTGAACTCCATTCTGCGAGCAGATATTTTTTTTTTTGTTACAGCACGACAGTAGTGAGACTTCATTGATGGCAGAGAATCAAAAAAACAATTGAGGCATTGTCTCTCTTCTGTTAATTTTTTTTAGGAGCAGTTTTGTTTTTTGAAACAAAAGGCTTTTTAACCCAACCAGTTACTGTTTGCGGACCAATGTTCAAAGTATTTAAAAAGAAAATTTTGCCCACTCGCATTTTTGAGTTTTTAACACAGAAATGGTACTGCATGGTGCGACATTTTCTGGATTCGGTGCTCACTTTTCTATTTCTAAATCTTGAAGTTGCTACAGTTTGAATCAGTGTATTTACATAAACCTTTTTTCTTTCTATGTCATTTGCCAAAATTCGGAAAATATTTGTTTTCTATCATCATCAGTATTCTGTGCACATTTCATTACTTTATTCTTTTTACAACTGCATATTTTTTTAACGTCCGTGGTTCTTTTTTGTTTTTGTAGTTTCAGCTGTTATCGACTTTTTGCCTTCCGAAATAACTAAAGAATCACAACAATACATTTTTCCTGAAAACTAAGCAAGATACAGCAAAAAGGGCTTTAAATTAGCAACATGGATTTTTCTCGATAACTAGAGGAACTGTTAAAATGTCAATGAAGATATTGACGTTAAATTTGGCACAGATGTCAGATGTCAAACTTGCGAAGTTTAAATATAGACGTCACTTTTTATAAAAGCGGAGATATTGTTTTGTATGTTTCTTAAAAGTTAGTTCCATTAGTGATACTGGATTTTGTTATAAAATAGACACTCAAAACGTAGACGAGGCTACAATTGATTACTAGCAATTTCAACCTTTATGTGACATTTAATGATTTTTTTCTGTTGCGCTATCATTTCTTTTAGCTCGTTTTATATACAGACAGAAAAAAGATTGGTAGGAATTCGGTTACCACTAGAAAAATTGATTAAGGTAATAACAATTTTTATTATAATTCTTCAATATTGAATAATACAATAGATTTACTTTAATAACTACTGCATAAACACAATTCTTCTGAAATAAAAGTATCTGCAACAACAAAAATGGATCCATTTACCTATCAAATTCTTTATACAAAATATTCAACTAATTTAATTGAGGCAACCTTATAAATCAAAGAATAACATACTGCAATCCCAAATATTGGCAACTGCAATTTCTTTTTCTGTTTTAACAACATATTTTAAACCAAAAATATCTTAACAGATACTGTAACAAATTATTGGTTAAGTTTCTACAAATGAAATTTGTATTAAGAATTATTTTTCGGTTATAGTAAAATAAACCAAAACTATTAAACTATTTTGGTATTTATAACCCACAGAAATTTGCATGAATCAAATTCTGTTGTATATACCGAATAAATGTAAAACAAGTAAGAAAACTATAGTCGGTCGAGAACGACTATATGATACCCTATACCATGCGTTTAGAGACCCTATCTCATAGGCCCAACTAACTGGATATAGAAAATAAGCATAAACCGAATTTGAGTGGGATTTTTATTAATTTTTTTGGCAGCAGATATGAAAAATTTCATATCGGATGCTATATCTATATGGAGACTAGGCCCAAAAATGGAACGATCCTGACTATGTTTGGTAAAGTCTCTTGTATTTTGCAAAAATATATACAAACAAAATTTGGGAAGAATCAGTGCAATATTTTTGTTTTTTAATAGATTTAAGTGAAGATCGGGAAGCACCTCTATATGGGGTCAAAGGGATCATTTTTGGACTACTCATTAGTGGATGTAATGAACGCATACAAACCCAATTTGAGTAAGATCTATATGACAATTTGGATCTTATGGAAATTTATGTCGATTTCATATGGGTAATTTGTATGGGGGCTAGGTCTGAACATGGACCGATTCTCACCAATTTCAATAGCGTTCATCCCATGACTGATAAAAGATAAAATACCAAACTTCATCAAAATATAATCATATTTGCGACCTGCAGTTTGATTACAAGCTTTACATGGACACACAGACGAACGGACACACGGACGGACATCGTTAAATCGAATCAGTTAGTGATTCTGATTCGATCGGTATAATAAATGATGGGTCTAGGTCAAATATTTTTGGTAGTTACAAACGTCCGGACGGACGGACGGACATCGTTAAATCGAATCAGATAGTGATTCTGATTCGATCGGTATAATTAAAGATGGGTGTAGGTTAAATATTTTTGGTGGTTACAAACAGCAGCACAAAGTCATTATACCCAAACCACATAGTGGTATAGGGTATAAATATGTTTAGTCATACCGAATTTTCGAATTAAAGTTAAAAACACAACTGGGACGAACGACGAATTTTTCGTTCCGAATATTCATCGTCAGAAATAAAACACATTTGTATATATGAAAATGCACACAATCAGTGCGTCGAACGAAATACGTAGTGCGTAACGAACTCTGCGATAGGTTTATTTCTATTTCTAACGCCGACGAACGACGAATAAATTGGTGTAGAGTGACCGTATTTTATTGTAGTTTTTCAAATATTTTAGTAAATAAAGTTATTTTTGTCTTTAAGAATTGTTTTACATTTTATTTATAACTTATAAGATAAATAAAATCTATTTTTAATTATATAATATTCTTTTACATAGTTTTTTGTTAATATTTATTCTTTTTCGTTTAGTGCTTCTTTTTTTTTTAAATATGGTCACACTATCAGCTACAACATGTAAACAAAAATGACATAAAATTAATTTATTAATAAAAATTTATGTAATTTTTTCAGAATTAAAAAATTAAACGCTGCCGTACAAAAATTAAGGCTTTTACCATCGTGAATATGATGTTTTCAATTGGAATAACTCGTACCAGGTTAAAAATTCTTTTATTCATATTTTTCCAATATTTATTTATGTACATTAGGGTTATGACTTTTTTATTATTTTTTTTTTTTTTGCAAATATCAAATTACTTACTTCTTCCCTGCTCTCAAAAAAGTTTCCGCACCAAACGCGTTGAAATTTGGTCTATATTTTTTTATTTGATTTAAAATATTTCTTCTACGTTTTAAAGACCTTTGTGTATTTTAGGTGCGATGCCCCGAATGGCTTAAAATTTTCACCACTTATAACACATTTTGTTGCAATTCTAGCAAAATATTTTTTTTTCGACGGTCGAGATATTTTCCGAGTTATGGACCTCCAAAGTTTGGACATTGACTTGTATATAACTTTTTAGTATCGGAATTGAGTAATATTTACTTATATAATTTTGAAGCTCACATGAGTGCGTTTTATTTGATATTTTAGAATTTAAAATCCGAAACTTGTCATTATCTCATAAAACGATCTCTGCAATGTTGATATCTACAACAACTGAATAAAAAAAAATCTAGATCCACTAGCTCCATTTCGATGTATATATTGACTTCTTAACCCTTTCCCTTGATAACTTTCAAAACTATACCACCAATAAGCTCGATGGAATTCTAGAACAATTCTGGCAATATTAGCATTTATCCTAATTCCAAAATACCGAGCAAAACGATATAAAATATGTCAATTTATATGTGGTGCATGGTACGACGTATTGTTTTCAGACCATTGATTCCGCGAAGACAATTTTGAATTATTAAATTTAAAAAAGGTAATGAGTGTTTTATAAGGCATGGGATTATGCAGAAGTCGTAAATAAAAAATCAGCAGCATAGTAAAATTTGCGCAGAACGTGCTATAAAAGTTGTTCAGGAGATTTTCCTTTCTGCAAAAATAGTCGCACTTTAAATCTAAATTTATATCATACAATATTCCAATAAATAAATAATCATACCTCGTATCAAAATCTACATTGTTTAAATAATTTTTTTACTATATATATATTAAATTAATAAAAAATATAAAAATAAAAATAAAAAAAAATTCAGCGAGTTTCTTGAAATTGCATTTGGTGCGGAAGGTTTTTCCGGCAAAATGACCTGCAAACACGATTTTTATTATTAGTTTAGTATTGCCTATCACGTGGTGATAAGTAAAAATTTTGTAATAAATTAGTCATAACCCTAATGTACATATTATAAATTAAAAACAATTTCAAATGACGTTACAGCTGTTATGTGAATTCGTCGTAATTGTATTTCATTCGACGAATTTACGCAACAAATTGTTGTCGACAAATTCGTCGAGCTGTGCGAAATTCGTCATTCGTCCCAGTTGTGTTTCCACCTTAAATTGTCATTTTTTAAAACAAAATGTAAGAAAAAAAACTTTTGAGTATTATATGAACATTTAAATTTTCAAATCAATATCACAACGTTTATAAAAACTTCAAACTAATTTACACAAAAAAAAAGTGGATCTAGAAGTATGTAAATTAAATACGGAAACTGAAATTGTAGTTAAGTGCATCTGGCAAGAAGCTTTTGCATGATATTTATGATTATGGTTTAGAAAAACAATCTGCCATTCAATTGCGCACTACCAATAGTCGTGTCGAAGGTAGAGATTTGATTTCAGGATTTGATTTCAGCAACAACTCCCGAGTTGGCAACGCAAATATGAGAGTTCGTTTCCACGCCTGTGGTGGCAGAAAAATTATTTCTAAGGACACACGTAACCAGGAAGCTGTGGTCATCTTACCAGACCTTATTTAGAAATGACTAACCGCAAACCTATACATGTTTCGCGTTGGATGAGGACGATCAAATGTCTTGTGATTTCATCAAATACCAAAAATGTATTGCGATCTATTGGAGCACAGTCAATGTGTTCTGTGTGTTTCATCCAATCAATTATTTTCTGAAATAGAAGATGCAATGTCGATCAATTGACTCAAGAGACATATATGTGATCATAATTTGTGTTTGTTGTGTCAAGCTGAGTTTCGGTAAAAAAAAACCTTTTTTCTAATTAATACCAACTTATTATTTCAGGAAATTTGGTGGACAATATGCCGATATATTATAATTTTTAATTAGTGGAACAGAAAAACAGTTTTCTCAAAATTGTATAATTCATAGAGTATGTATGGACTACCTAATAATGATTAATGATTACTATTTTATTGTAAGCTGTTGTCTTATATCCTTAAATGAAAATAAATTATTAATGTAAATTATTAATAAAAGTTATTATTACAAAAGTCTTGTTTTAAATATTTTATATATTTTATACATAAATGGTAACTAAAATTAATAAATCCATTATACCAACTAAATACCACAATGCAAACAATCGAATTTATATTTATATACAATTGTCCTTACCATTCTACGTTTATATAGATTATATAATTCAGTAATCAGAAAAGAATATTGTGATAGTACGTGGGACTACCAAAATTCGGTTGGCAACAAATTCGGTTGCAACAACGAATCCGTTTTCTGTGTGTACTTATAACCGAAATTGTGATTCCTGTTCTTGTTTTGAAAATTTTTATTAAATACCTAAACTTACAGCGTAATTTTTATAAGCTGCTTAAATGTTTAAGCTTCTGTTCATATATGTTGGTAATATTTTCCAAATAATTTCGCTCAACTTTTTTTATCATACACAGAGATTTAAGTTCTAATTTTCAATATTTATTTTTACTCTTGATAAATTTAACGTTGTATTTTCGTTATCATGATGGCTTAGAGATTATAAAAAAAAAAAAACCTAAACGGAACCCTATATTTTATTAAAATTCCATGCTATGTGCAGTAGTTGAAAAGGAAAAATTTCGTTATGTATATGAAAATTTTAAAATTCTTTTCACACACACACAAACATAAAAATTTTTACATACGTTCAGGGTATAATTTTGGTCTGTGTGTGTATGTTAAATTTTATATTCGACTTAAGGCTTGTTATAGTCGTTTTCAACATAACAATAACTATACGAGTAGTAAGTACATTTTCAATACTCCGATTATATTGAATAAAAAACGAAGGGATTTTGAAATTTACCCCACAAAAAAATTTAAGGGAATTACAGAAAGTAAATTATATGAAATATACGCTGAAAATAAAAAATTCAAATTTATAACTATGAAAACTTTTTGAAGCTGTACAAAAATTTAAACTGAGCTACGAGTCGGTTTAAAATTTTAAAATAATTCAATTGTTTATTCATAACTGCGCGAATGCTTGTAAGACACTCGTTAATGTACAATTGTTTTTAGAGCTAAACTCAAATAAACAACTATGAATCATGAATGTTTGTAAGACACTGACTTTATTTAATAATTTCAAACCTTATCTACTATGTACAAAAATCTTAAAACTAATCTAGACTACCTGCAAACACATTTTCACCCCTTAACGGACATAACGTGTGTTTTCCAGATGTCTTACTTAATTACTTATATTTAATTTTTTGGTCTTTTCCACAGATAAAACCCAAAGAATATTAAGAATACATTTGAATTATTTGAAACCAAATTCTATTTTATCAACGTGTTCATTTTTGAACAGAAACTGTGTGTAGAGAATAAAATAGATAAATTGTTTCAAAATTTAGCAGACCATCATCCAAATTATTGGATGATTGAGATGGAGATAACGATAAATTGTGTTTTTTTTTAGTACGTTGGAGTATAAATATTTTCAAATATGTGTATCCAACATGTTTTTATATACAAGTAGCAAATCTTGTCTTACTCAAGTGACTCACTTAGTCTTAATACGTACATATCAGCGCATATGACATTGTAAATTGAGCATCATTTCTTAACAACAGCAACAAAAAAAAAAAAAAATAAACAAATTTATTTTAAAAAAAAGGGATCAAACCTCGCTCATCGTTAGCAGCCATAACTCGAGGCAGTATGGAATTTATGTAAACCATTATGAACAACAGCAAAAACATCATAATAAAAAAAAAACAAAAAATATTAAAATTGTGCCAAAAATAGCGTAAACACAATTTGTTGGCATTAAAATGATGTGCAGACATACCGATTTATTTTATTATTTTCTTCTTTTTTTATACTTTAAACTCATTCAGAAAAGTCGACATATTGAATTTTTGTTTGGGAACTTAAAAAAGTTTTAATAAACAAACGCACACTTAAATATTTGCACAAATATATTGTAAAACATCAACTTTTCCCCCTTTTAATATTTACACACATGTGTTTTTTGTACAAATACTTATAATATTGAATTTGTAAAATTATGTTGCTGATAATAACATTTTTGAGATGAAACTTTCCTGTGCAAGTCTAGTGCAGCAACAACAGAGAAAGGGATGAAGTGAATTCGAAATGAAGTGAATTCTTAATAAAACTAAGTCAGATAGAGCAAAAAGGTTTTTAATTTGAAATTACTTATTTCTTTTTAACAAAAATAAGATTTTATATGAAAAACAAAAAAATCATAAAAATGTGTTTTTCTCGAAAACTAAGCAAGATACTGCAAAAACGGTTTTAAATTGGGATCACCTGTATCTTTCACCAAAAATTCAATTTTATATGAAAAATTAAAAAAAAAATAATCATAAAAATGCATTTTTCTCGACAACTAAGCTATATAGAGCAAAAATAGCTTTAAGTTCGGATGCTCCCAATTTTTCACCAAAAATCCAAATTTATGTCAATAATTAAAAAAAAGTTAAAAGGTTATAGGTTTTTCGTGTGTAAGACAAGACCGAGTGCGACCAAAAGGTGGAGGTGTTGCAATTCTTATTTAAAGTATGGGCACTAAAGTTAAATTTAGTCAAAATTTAGGTCTAAAGATTTACAGTGTATATGCAGGTGGAAGAAGTGATAGTTAACTTAAAAACGAGTTCAAAAATAAGGTGAGGGATGCATGTATGTTTGTCTGTTTATAGCTTATAGGAGGCTTATTCATTGGATCGATCATCCTGAAATTTTTACTGGATCTTTCTGCGAAACTGGAAGGAACTATAGGCAAAATTTTTTTTTATATTTTTAGTGGGCGTGTCATCTCCCTTACAACGTGGACTTTTAATATTTTATATATTGAGTACTGTGATAGGGAGAGCTTTGTAAATTTGTATGAAGTCGCCTATTGTTATTATTAGCAGCCATGCCAAAAATGAGCGGGACAGCATAAGTGGTGGCGGCACCTCCCATAGAAAGTAAATATTCAACATAATATATATCGAGTACTATGACAAAGACAGCTTTGCAAGTTTCCATCCTATAGCAATGTAGTTGTGTAGTAGACTGGTCGCAATTTTTTTTTTTTTTTTGAAATTTGATTGCGCTGCTTAAAATATGAGGTTTGGTGTAAGAAATCATGTCCTAATTTTTCAAATCAATCCGACGGTGCCTAGTCGTGCCTAGTTGGGCCCAAAGTTCCCCACATTATAAAAAAACATCTATTCAGTCAGATCTTTATAGTTATATTGAATAATGTGAAAGTTAATATAATGATTAAAAAAATTTATATATTTATTTGATTAATTTTATTGAGTTGATTAATTTATAAGAGAAGATTTGTTGTGAGAAGGATATAAATGGCGATAGTGTTCAACAACTTGGAGTAAGTACTGCTTATCTTTCTCATCGTATGTTAACGATTTATTGTAATCCGTGATGAGTTTAATTGCTCTTTCTGCTGCATCATTCACAACATTCAAATGTTGACAGACAGCTTTTCAAGCGCAATAGTCATCCCTCTGCTGCCATTGAGAAGGTTCCGATTCTAAAAATTTTGGATCTATGGCTAGTCGAGAAAAAAATTTCTTTGTCAGTGGAGAAACGAAATCTGATATATCTCTTGACGAGTAAGAGAAAATTTCATCCATATTGACAACATTCCTTTTCGAAATTGTTTCATTATTTCCGTGTATGTCATTGCCGATGTCGAGTTTTTGGACCATCATCTTTTTTATTTCCAAAGACACGCTTTCATCGAAAAATGCAAGGCCAACAGTTTCTTCTGACAAATACCACAAATGGTTTCTTATTTTTTGCAATAATGCGGTCGAAACTTCTTTATCAAAATAAGATACAACGTTTTGAATAAAATCAAGATCTAGTTTTGGCGCTTCTATAGCATTCACACATCGGAACCAATAAGGAACATATATGATTGTCAAAAATAAGCAAATGCTCCGAACACTTTTCAATTCCGTATCTGTCAATTTGAACTGTTCGCGAAATAGAAATATTTTGTAACAATAAATGCACTTTGCCATGAATCGTGCATGCGATGTAGCACCAGGCAAACGAAATTGTGAAAAATCTGGTACACGCTCCCCAATAAAATGGAGTGTTAACTCAAACAACTCTTTATAATCAGCACGCACGTAATGGAGCTTTAACGCATTTATACAAAACTTCTTCAAATAATCTACGTGCGATGTTGTTAAAATTCGTACCACTTCTTCGTCCAAAGTTCCACTCTTGAATGTGCTAGCTTCAATGTGTTTCCAATACTTGGCAAATCTGTTGAAGAGAAGAACTTCTGGCCCGGATGTTTTCCCAAAATGCATGTCAAATACAGATTTGACCAACAATTCACTTATATGGTGGCGACATGGAAGAAAAAGTAGTTTTCGTCCTAATTTTTGTTCAAGCAAATATGCAGCGCCATTATGAACCCCAGTGTTAGCGGCTGTGGTATCAAAAGACACTATTTCTACTAATGCATCAAGTGACCATTGTTGCAAAAAATTGTAGGTGACGTCTGCTATATTTGCCCCAGAAGAATTTTCTATTTTGGGTATGCCGAGCAGTTTTTCCATACGTTCACTTGTCACAACGAGAGCCAGTCGATCTTTCTTTTCTGTACCCTTTATTTCTGGAAGGAGTTTCCCATCCCAATGAAGGACAAATACTTCAGGAATCTGCAATAAACAGTTTTAAAATAATATATAAAGCCTAATATAAAATCAACTATAATACTTACATTAAAATCATCGATAATCTGCTTAGCTTGTCTTCTACGATATTCTCTTCGCATTAAATGAAGCGTGGTACGATTTAATACAAGATTTTGTAATTTGATAGGTGTAGCAGCAGGGAAAACATCTTGTACTTTATTCAGAATTGCGTTAGCTGTTGCAGAAACAATATGCATAGCATCTCTTGTCGAAAGCTTACATTTGTCCATGCTTGCTAGCATTCTGTCGTCAATAAAATTCACGGTACCGTATAATATTGTTTGTGATATATCTTTTTCTTGGATATCATTTATATTGTCTGAGACGTTTTCGGAGGCCGGAGAATCATTTCTTATTTCGGCTTCTATGTTATCTTCAACACTAATGGTTAATGCAGCTATTTTATTCATAAGAGAATTTTTTTTATAAAATCTATATAAATATAATAGCTTGTGAGTTAAATACCTTGAGCTTTATGTTTTCAACACGCTTTTTTTCTTCTTCCAATAGTTTATCTTTACGTTTTTGTTTTTTCGTTAAAATTCTATCAACGCCATACATTGTTCCTGGGCGACCTCTCTTTCTCTGAAGCACTAGAAAATCTTTGTCTTCCTGTATTTTAATTATCTCTAGAGCTGCAACATCAAATATAAAATTTTCTATCTTGTCACGAAAATCTTGTTCTTGTTTGCGGTATTTTTCGTATGGGGCTTTACAATTTTTTTGAATATTTCTCCAGTTTTCATAAATTTTCCTCAATTTATGCACACAATTAGTTTCATGTAAAGTAGGAATTTTTGCCTTGTTCCAAAATTCGAGTGCAACGCCAATAGTATATTTCATACTCTTTATCACTGTCATATTTTCTACTCGAATTTTGTAAAAAAATAATTGAAGCACTTGCTTTATTGATGGTAGTTTGGCTCCTAAAATATTACTTGCACATTTTCCCACTAGAAAAATATCTTCATCAGAGCGTAGGTTTATTTTTCGTATCACTTTTGAACTCATATTGCTAACGGGATCAATTGACTATATTTTTCATTTACTTAACGACTGATTATTAATTTGCACTTCTTGCTACGTTAACGACTTGACGATTGTGAAAAAAATAGCAAACATAAATGAAACTGCAGCTCAGTCGCAGTACATATCGTTCCACGTAAAAAAGCCGTTATCTGTATGCAAACCGTTAGCTTCAGAGTTTTGATTTTCGGTCTATGGGGCCGGCTTTTTAACTAGTATAACTATAAAGAGCTGACTGAATAGAAGTTTTTTATAATATGGGGAATTTTGGGCCCAACTAGGCACGACTAGGCACCGTCGTATTGATCTGAAAAATTAGGACATGATTTCTTACACCAAACCTCATCTTTTAAGCAGCGCAAACAATTAAATTAAAAAAAAAAAAATCCCATACAAGATGCGACCAGTCTATTGTGTAGCAACCACGGCTGTGGAGTCGTGAAATTTTTAAGGTCCAACTCCGACTCCGACTCCTACTCCTACTCCAAATATGACTCCGATGCTAAATGTATATAGACATATTAATAAAACCAGTGGTAATTATGTTGTCGATAATTGATGCCAGTGAATCAATATAACGGCGCTGAGTACTTGGGCCCCAATGAACAAATGCCCCCCCCCCCTCAAAAAAATGAACAAATGCCCAAAAAAAATTGGGACATAATTATTCTTATTGTTGAAGTCATTGCAGTTGTGTATATTAATACTGCACGTGTCACATTGGCACGTTAAAATTAAAAATTAAATATTAAAACATAAAAATTAATAAAAATAAAAAATTAAAAAAGTATAATAAAAGTTAAAAATTAAAATCCAAAAATTAAAAATTAAAAATTATAGACTCTTTCCCGCACTAATAAATAAAATTCCAAAATAATTTAAATTATGAAACACATTTATAATATGGGCATTTCCTGGGGTCACGAACGTACGTTTGTACGCTTTTGATGTGAAAAGAATATAGAAAACAAAACTTTTCCTAGCATTTTTTTCCGATTTGGTAACATTTTGGTAGCTCTCCGTTTAGTGCAAAAGATGGATTTTATCGAGTTTAAGTTTTCACATGTGGTCACGAACGTATGCTAAATAGTAGTCAACTTTGGCTGACAGTAGTGAAATGTAAAAATCTGCGAAATGGAACGGAATATTCAAAAGCGATTAATTCATTTTAAAAGTGTATTAATGTAGGTCTCTATCCAGTATTTACACAATAAAATATCTCTATTGGTTTTTGTTAATTGGCTAAGGTACCTGTCACGAACGTACGGGTCGCGAACGTACGATTTTTCATATGTTTTTTTTTTTATTATTATCACCATGCATTTTACCATAAATATCTTCAAATTTCCTTAAAAAAAACTCAATACTCAATTTATAGTGTGTAGTTACACTTATAACAAGAAATAGACTATTTTTTTTAATATGAATTAATGAAATTTTAACAATATTTATGATATTTTTGTTTTTATTGAATGGGCCGTTAGAGCTGTGCTTAATTTAAAGTCCACATCGAAATGCAGAAAATCGAATGCATCGTTCTGATACCAGGAATATTCGGTATATCATTTCATTTTTCAAGTAAAGTTGGGGACATCTTATCAGCTCCAATGTATATTATGTTAATTCCAGTAATGTGGCGATGGGCACAGTTGTAAAAAGACAATGCATCATTTAAAACAATATTTTTTGTTTTAGTTATTTGGAAAACCTTTCTCTTTACAATCGCTCCAACGCCACCGACTGCACCTTTCCCATGTGATGTTGCAAAGAAATTCCACTCAAGTGCTTTACAAGCGAATTTAGCCATTAAGTCGGGTAAGCTACAAAAAATAAATTTATTTTTGAATTGGCAGCTACTTCCGTCCGAGAAAATCAATATGTTTTGAAATTTGCCATGTTGGTTTTTAATTTCTTCAACTATTTTCGTTATAAAAACGTACACATCGATTTTGCTGTGGCTTAAACTATCGGTTAATAAGGCAAATGGCATAGTTTTGTCAAGCATCCATGTGGCGCAAGTAAAAATCGAAACTTGTTTGTAGCTAAAGTGCGCGCTTTGAACTTCATTTTGGCAAACCAGCCTATAATTTTGCGCGAAGTCAATTTGTAACACAAGTTCTCCGGGCTTGATATTTTTCCTTTTGGCTTCAAAATAATTTTGTTGGTCTCGCTTTACAAAAAATGTCTTTTAAAAAGAGGCAGCTGAACTTCTAACTCGTCAAATTAATCTGAAAGCGGAGCAACAGAGTAAGTCAAAGTTATTCGATCGTCTACTTTTCGGCAGTGTTGCCATTTTACGATTTCATCCATTTTTGTTAAATATTTTACTGGAACAATAGGTTTTCACATCTTTTGTACAGTTTTCGCAATCGTTGGTCATGCAGCTTTCAATCTTAATATTGCAACAAGCTAATTGCAAAAAACTTTCGAAGGTTTTGGGGAAAGACTGTACAACTATTGCGCAACTATTTAATAAAAAACTAAAATTCGCGTAATGAATACATACACACATGTTATGCGGCATTTCGGTCGAGAGTTGAATATGTTTGGGTCGACATTTGAAAAATATTGTCTTGCTTGCGCATTCTTCAATTAATTCGTTTTTATAAACTTCGTAAGCTTCCGATACGTTTAGCAGCATATAACGTTTAGCAACAATTTGTCCATCAACAACGAGGGTGTCCTTCTTGGCTGCCGACTGAACGCTAACATCTTCACGCAAGTAAATGTCTTTCACCACTTTCAACTTCCTCTCCCATTCCAAATCAACTTGTGTAGATGTTTTATTTTGGTCATTTCCCGTTCGACATACTTCTTAAATAGTCCTTTTATAATTAAATTTTTTTTTTTCAAATCACTTGGTAATGCCCTTTCAGCACTTTTCATTGCTTTTCCCAGAGTTTGTTTACGCGAATACGCTTCATGTTCTTCTTCTTGTTGAGCTTCATTTTTCTTTTTTGTCGGTATTCTTTTAACCTTGCACGTTCTTTTTCTTGCATTTGTTCTAAAACCTTTTTATTTTTTGTTTATGCTCACATCCTCTCAGCAGCTTTTTCACCTAAAATTTTTAGTTTTTGTGGATCGCTTTTTATTTTGTTAATATACCGCTTTTGTTTTTCATTTTGCGATTTATCACATGTTTTACCTATCTACGAAAGTATATTTGCGTGTTATGAAAATAAATGCATTGTTTATGAAAAAAATTTACTTACGGTCGCGAACGAACGAAAGTTTTCAAAAAAAAAGTTTATTTAATTGTAACGCAGAATTTTTTTTATTTACAAATTGGTGACACCGAACTTAATTGAAATGTATTATGTCTGGCGCCTGTTGACGTTTAGTGCAAAGCTATTACAATAAAATGATGTTTTCGGTCGCGAACGTACGATTAAAACATAGATAAGAAACAAAGTAAAAATTAACTGTTAATCGAACTTTTTTTGTTCTCCTTACACTTTTCTCTTCTTAATTAATTGTACTAGAGAGATTGTGAAGAAAGAGTGCAAACATAACATTGTTTTTGCATGTAAAATGATTAAATATTCAAATGTCTTTAGAAGTAGCCTAAAAGAAAATATAAAATTTTCCAGTTTCCAGCCCAATTTCCTCAAGTTAAACAGCTGAGACATGCTACGAAACCATTCTATTATAAAAAATAGACTTTTTTTTTATAAGTATAAACAATAAAACACGATGATTATTAACATTTTAATTTTCGATCCTGGTTGACCATTCGGAGGAAATGCCCATATTTAATTTAAGTACTTTAATGAACTTGCTCTCATAAAATAAATTAAAATTTACTTATTGATAGTAAAATATTACGCAAATATTTTAAAAATTATTTGAATTTTTCATGCAATAACGAAAAATTTTGGAGTACGGGTCGCGAGTTTTTGTAGCGACTCCGACTCCAGTACAAACACCGCTAGTCCGACTCCACAATTCTGACTCCGACTTCACAGCCCTGGTGGCAACTACATGCTCTAAACTATTAGTTGTGATTGTTGGTATCGCACATATTCGATATCTATTGTTGCTGCTTGCGTATGCATGAGTATTGCCAGTTTAAGGGATTTTTTCATTTAAGGGAAATTTTAGGGAGCTAAATAGCATGTTCAGACGGCAAAATGAACCACTTGATTCGCTCTCTGAATCATGATTGTGAACCTAGGTGTTCAGACGAGTGTTCTTGTTTCATTTTGACGTTTATATATATATTTTTTTTTGAAACATGGCGCGGCTTTTTGTTTTTTGTTTTGTTTTTATTTACATTAAAATTTTTCGTTTAAATATTTAGGGTTTTTTCTGTTTGAAGACATCCTTCTGCACTTCAAAATATGTTTCACTATTTCTTTTTTCTTTTTTCACTATTACATTTTTTTAATTATTTATATGCTTTATGTAATATGTATATGGCCTTTATTTGTTTCTATTTATTTATGTTTCTATTTATTTTTTTGTACACGTTAATTTCTTGTTTTTTTTTTTTTTGTTTGTATTGTTTTGTACACGTTAATTTATTGTTTTTTCTTTGTTTATATTGCTTTTTACACATTAATTTCTTGTTTTTTCTTTGTTTATGTTCTTTGTATACATTAATTTCTTGATTTTTTCTTTGTTTATATTTTGTATTTGACAGCTAGTTTAGATAAACTAGCGATAATTTGTTATCAAACTTGGAGATGACACTGAATGTTTCTAGGTTCACAACTAGGTTCATAATGAACCAAGTAGATTCGCTCTCAAAATTTTGTATGGCGAATCATGTAGATTCAATCATGATTCGCTCGCCAACCGAGAATAAGAGAACGAACCGCGAATATTGCTGTCCGTGTGAACATAGTATAAATTGTGTAAGGGGAAAGTTAGGAGATTTATTGAACAGTTTTTTTTTAGAAAAATATTTTCATACACCAATTTGGCAACCATTCTGTTTTAAAAATATATATTGTTAAAAAATAACATAGTTCACTAAAACCAAAATAATTTCACATAAAAACAAAAGTGAAGCTTCTGTTGTTACATGTTAACTTATAGTGCACGAAAATGGCGCACAAATAAGGTCTTATTATTCATAAGAACTAAAAAAGACACGAAAGTTTTGTTTACTATAAAAGTAAATTGCTCGCACCGGTCACAAACTTTTTTAAACCCACTTTAACGAATGCACGAAAAATTTCAGATTCAAGAATATTGTTCTATCAAGAGTATTAACCATCTATATTTCTACCATATACCACTATGTGGTTTGGGTATAATGACTTTGTGCTGCTGTTTGTAACTACCAAAAATATTTGACTTAGAATCAGAATCACTTTTAGAGTCGATTTAACAATGATCGTCCGTCCGCCCGTCTGTGTGTCCATGTGAACCTTGTAATCAAACTGCAGCTCGCAAATATGAATATATTTCGATGAAATTTGAGATATAAGCTTTTGTCGGCCATGGGATGAACACTGTTGAAATTGGTGAAAATCGGTCCATGTTCAGACCTAGCCCCCATACAAATGACCCCTACGAAATTGACATAAATTGCCATAAGATCCAAAATGTTGTATAGATCTTAGTCAAATTGGGTTTGTGTGTGTTTATTACACCCATTAATTAGTAGTCCAAAAATGATCCCTATGGGACAACTCTTAGTCATAGGCCCCATATAGAGCTGCTTCCCGATCTTCACTTAAATCTATCAAAAAACAAAAATATTGCACTGATTCATCTCAAATTTTGTTTGTACATATTTTCGCAACATACAAGAGACTTAGCAAACCATGGTCAGGATCGGTCCATTTTTGGACCTAGTTTCCATATAGACATAGCATCCGATATGAACTTTTTCATATCCGCAGCCAAAAAATTAATAAAAAAGCCACTCAAATTTGGTTTTTTCTTATTTTCTATATCCAATTAGTTGGGCCTAAGAGATAGGGTCTCAAAACACATGGTATAGGGTATCTTATAGTCGGTCTAGACCGACTATAATTTTCTTACTTCTTTTTATTTTATATATTTATTTATTTACTTTCCCGTACAACAACAATAAATCTTATAATTGCAGCACCGGAATAATTATGCTAAGGCATGAAAATTGTTAGTTATAATTTGGCTTTACAAAATACACACATATTTAATTACAAAAATACAGAAAATATTTAAGAAAAATGTTAAAGAATAACCAAGAAAACAATACAAGATGAAATAAAAAAAATGCAAATTATAAATAAATTAGATTAATTTATAAAATTATTATGCAAAGTATTCAAAAAGGATTTTTTTTTTAATTTGAAGCGAAGTAATTGTGCGAGTATATTCCAAAGACGTATGCCAAATAACGATAACGAGGTAGAATTACTTTTTACCCGTTTTGCGGTGAAAATTTCTTTACAAAGAAACAAAAGAATTCCAATTTTCATCAGATTTTCAAACGATACGTCGTTGAATTTTAGAGCAAAAGTGAAGCTTTAAAAGGTTAAAAAGGTCTTTTTTATATAATGTCTTATTTAATGCCTACTTTGGCCCCCGTAAACTCTAGTCCTCATGTTCGCAATGGCCAAAGGTTGGCTTTTTTTTTTGAAAGAGCCCGAGTTAAAATATTATTTATTAAGCAGCGACGTAAAAGTTACAAGATATTGGTTCAAGATAGAGAACTTCAAATGAAAAAGTTGTATGTTTTTACTTTAGTTAAAAATTTTTTTGTTGTGTTTTTGAATATTTCTATATTAACTTTTATTGTAAATTTATAAAATACATAAATTTTTAAATCAAGAAAAATTGTAAACTATATAAAAAAAAAGAGTACAACTTATTGTAGGTGTACTGAAAAACTACTTTAAATCAAACAATTTCAGTAAATATTACTTCTAAATAGCCTTCATTTCCATCTTCTAGAAGTCGTTTAGCTCCTTCGTCTAACTCAATAAAGTTAGTTTTCCCCTTTAGTCGAGTGTTGGACATATATGGATCGGAAGTGCACAACAAAATAGTGATAAGGTCTTAATTAGTGCAGCATCTGGATATTTTTCTTGTGTTGTGCTCGCGAAAGAATTTGTAGTCGTCTTTGTTACTTTTTGCTTGCGCTTCTTCAGATAGATCTTCCATTGGTAGCATATTATTTTGAATTTTTTGTTCCCCATGGTAAAAAATTTTATGAACTGGCACATATCTCCAAGAGTATTTTTCGTTATAAAGTATGGCTGTTTTATTGGCGTACTCTCCAAATTTTTTTGCATTCATCTTTCTGCTGCATGCTAAAACTTGTAATATGATTTTGATCGTCTTATTAATTCATGATCTATTCCTGTGATAGATGCTGCAGTTTTTGGATCGGGAAAAATCTCCTTGCACTATTTCCATAATTTGAGTTTCCTTCTCCTTCTTTGGGTTGGTCGATTATGAAGCCTAGCTGTAGATATTTTGCTTTAATTTCTTTTTTTTGCTTTCTTTTTTCTTCACTTTTGGAAGCAAAAAAAGCCAGACCCTAACCCCTTTTAAAAGGAGAAGTATACCTGCTCATATCTTAAAAGGGTGTGTCGCAATAGTTTTTTTTTTACCATTTACCTGTTGTTTAAAATTTTGTCCCATTTTGTCAGGTATTTAAACTATATAACTCAGGTTGCGACTATTAAAGTTTTGGAAAACTACCTATGTAAATGTACCTGTCAAAATAAAAAGGCTTTTACCCATTTATATAATTTAACAGCTAAGCGCATTATGTCTCAACCCCTTTTTTATAAGTATATTACAACACTTGTCAACTCTACCGTTTCCGTTTTCTGTCAGTATACTTTTGTTTTCATACAACCACAGACGGTCAGACGGATCGACTCAGAGAGCGATTTTGAGTCGATCCGTATAATAAAAGATGTTATATGTCCAACATTTTTGGTAGTTATAAACAGCTGAGCAAACTCATTATACCCTAACCATATAGTGGAAAACTTTGGTATTCATAAATTTTGCACAAAATATTTGATCTTAGGTCAGAAAAATTGTTCTGGTGCACACGGGTGGAGACAAGCGGGTCTACAATGGGGTAGGAGCTTAGGTGAAGGTCCGGACTACAGAATAGTGCAAGATTTTTTTGTTATGGCTTTTGACGGGCGGAAGTTATGCGCTATTAAGTAGAAGATTTTCGGGAAATTATGACCTTTTTATACCCTATACAACTATGTGGTTTGGGTAGAATGACTTTGTGCTGCTGTTTGTAACTACCAAAAATATTTGACCTAGACTCATCTTTTATTATACCGATCGACTCAGAATCACTTTCTGAGTCGATATAGCGATGTCCGTCCGTCCGTCCGTCAGTCTGTGTGTCCATGTAAACATTGTAATCAAACTACAGGTCGCAAATATGAATATATTTTGACAGAATTTGGTATATAAGCTTCCATCGGCCACAACATGAACGCTGCTGAAATTGAAGAGAATCGGTATATGTTCAGACCTAGCCCCCATACAAATGACCCCTATGAAATCGACATAAGTTGCCATAAGATCCAAATTGTCGTATAGATCTTAGTGAAATTGGGTTTGTATGTGTTTATTACATCCATTAATGAGTATTCCAAAAACGATAGTTATGGGACAAGTCTTAGTCATAGGCCCCATATAGAGCTGCCTCCCGATCTTCGCGTAAGTCTGTAAAAAACAAAAATATTACACTGATTCATCTCAAATTTTGTTTATATATTTTTTTTGGACTTAGTCTCCATATAGACATAGCATCCGATATGAACTTTTCCATATCTGCAGCCAAAAAAATTGATAAAAATGCCACTCAAATTTGGTTTATGCTTATTTTCTACATCCAATTAGTTAGGCTTAAGAGATAGGGTCTCTAAACGCATGGTATAGGGTATCGTATAGTCGCTCTAGACTTACTTGTTTATTTATTTATTTATTTATATTAATTACAATGCAAAGTAAATTTGTATTCTAATTTGAGTCCAGGGATAAGCCGGGTGACAGAGACCATTTAGCTGTTTTTTTGCAGCGACAGACCAAAGCCTCTGGTGGGAATCGAACTCACAACCCGCGCATGATAGGTGAGCACGCTACCTACTCACCTACCGGGGCGCTTTGACCTATTTAAATTTTTCATTTTTTATTTATCTTATAAACGACTCAGTGACCATATAATTCAATCGATAATAGCTTAGGAGCTATAAAATTATACAAAATTTATTTTACTTTAAAATCTTTTAAAACAAAAAAGTTACAGTCATTTAAAAATTAAAATTTAAAAAAAAAAAATGTAATTTTAGCAAAATACTGAGAAAGTCCATTTTCGAAGACCCTGTTCCCTGTGATATAGTTGAAACAGAGTTGCAATTTTTGGCTTCCGAGGTTCACTGGTATTTACTTTCAAATGAATAACATAACTTTTAAAGCATAACCATAAAAAAATGATTTACGGTCGCCTTCTAAAAATATGGTCCACAGTGCGCCGAAAAGCTTATTCGTGAAGGAAGATGTTCCGGCAAACTTTCTTAAACTAAAAACGTATTAATTATGCTATTATATAAAACACTAAGTTTGCCTTTACTATGAGAATCACAACTTGTAAAAAGTTTATATCCTTATAAAATGACGGGAGCTAAATACATTTTGGCTAGAAGTATTCTTATATTTTAATAGAGTTCTAAGCTTCATGTATTATTGAACAACACTCGTGTTTATGTGGTTCGACCAAGTTAAGGTGGTATTAAAAGTTACACCAAAATTTTTGTTGTTGAAACAAAGTCAATTCTCTCGCCGTTGATAACTATTTCACTCCCAATCTCTGGATTTGCATTTCGTTTGCGTATTAGCAGACATTTGGCTTAATAGGATTACTGCATAAACCATTAGCTGACTCCCATCGACGCAATTGACTAAGGCCATAGGCAGTTTTGTCATTTATAGACTGAATTGGGGTGCTCAGAAAGAATTTTACATCGTCAGCGTACATGTGTATCTTACAATGGGACAGATAGTCTGGTTAAATGTTGATAGAAATTGAGAATAAACGTGGCCCTAACATTGTTCCTTGCGGTACACCTTTTATAAGGTTTAAAGGTTCATATGACTTGCTATTTACTTATACGAATTGTGTGCGGTTTGTGAGGTTAGATAACATTTGAAGCGTTGATGCTGAGGAAAAATTAAATAAACGTCTCAACTTCTTGCAGAGAGTTTGATGGTCAACTGTGTCAAACGCCTTGGCATGATCTAAAAGTACAAGGAATATTATTTTGCTATCGACTATGTACGTCTTAAGTTTTCGCAAACATCAGTGCGTGACAGCCTTACGCTGCTATGGTTTGCTCGAAAGCCGGATTGTTCATGTGATATGAAATTGTGTTGAGCTATATATTCATCTATTTCAGAAAATATTATCATGAAGAACTTTGGACAAAAAACATGGAATGACTATTGGTCATTGTCATCTAGCCAGTTTAATAAAACAATAAGGCGATGAATCAAAAATTCTAAAGGATATTCGACTCCACGGAACTAAATGTATTACCTTTTTGATAAAAACAACGTTATGACAGCAGATTTTCTACAAAAACTTTTGCGGGATTTAGGAGACACCTATTAATCTTTAATAACTGATGTTGGTACATGCATCGACATGGAATACTTTGTATTATTAACTCAATAGAAAATATGCTGGAATAAGACGGAATCGATCTAATGCGATTCCCTATTGTAGGATTTGATAGAGCGAAAGTAGTGGTTGGTAAATACATTCAGTAAGCATCAGATTAAAGGATATTGTTTCACACATGGCAACAGTCATTCATGTCATTCATTGCATCTTGCCTGCCAAAATACCATGAAAACTTGACCTTCAGATATGTAACTTTTAATCCGGGAAGCAATTGGTTGATTTTGTCATAGCACCAACAATTTATAAACTATGCGGAACGCGGTGGTTTGCTGGATATGGCGCTATTGAAAAAAAGTTAGAGCAGCGGGAAGCTTTGGAACTTAATTTCGAATTGGAGTCTTCGCTGGAAAAATGACACACGGCTTCAATTTTATCCAAATTGCATACTAACGGCAATAACCTATATTTTATATATATGAAAGATATTTTGAAACCAATTATAAAATTAAGCAAAATGTTCCAAAGAGAAAATGTTGATCGTTTCAACTTTACGAAGATTTGAAAATTCCCCTTACACCACTATTTAGACCACAAAATGACTAAGAATTAAAATATAATGCTGCCCAGATTGTCACAGAAATCCTATAGAACGTTTCATTTGAGTTTGTTAGCAAAATGCTAAATGGCTGTTTGCTAAATGGTTTAAGAGTTAGTCTGCCAAATTCAAAGACATTAATCGTCGCCCTAGCCATCCTTCACAGTATTACAACTGAGCAACATGATATAGTTCCATGTAAAAACTTTGACCATTTTGACAAGTCAATATGGTATAATTTTTCAACAATCCATAGTATTTTTTATTTTAAATTAACTAATGTACTTTTTCCAACTTAAATTTGTTCTACTTGAAGTAGTTGTAGTATCTCCCTAAAAAAGTTTCGTAAAGCTTTAGTAATCTTTCGCCCGCAACTTTACGGCTTAATACAGGCCTTTTCTAAATAAAATGCAAAAACCTTTTCTAAATTAACTATGGAACAAATGTAATAATTTTTGAAACACAATTGGAAATGTAGGAAACATTTATTACAATTTATTCATACCAAATACATACCTTTTTCTTTGTAATTACTGCTTCATCCTTTTTGTTTTGTTTTTGGTCTTTTACTAAACCAGTCTACATATAGCTTTATGTTTTCACCTTCAATTTGTTACGAGATCTGTAATTTAGGATGGTAAAAGGTTAAGGACACATTAACAAAGGTAAGCAAAATTGTGTAACACTAACCTCAGTCACAATAATATCTGAATGGAATTCGTTATCATCAACAACCAACTCATTTGGCACCCAACCACAGATATCATTGGCACTTAATCAAACAACTAAATTTTTCTTACCTAATCTTCCTCAGCCCAATTGTCTACCTTTTTCCTTTTCTGATTATTTGATTGATTTGATTGTTTGATTGGTGCTTCCATTTCCACTGATTTTTCGCATACAAAAAAATAAATAATATCGATAAAAAAAAACAGTTTTTTTTTATTTTTTTGAACCATATTCGCAATTCGACTACTTTTAATACCTCGTTGAACAAAATTTAAATTTTAAAATTAAATTTTTTTATACTATTACACTAGCCAACAAGGTTTTGGACTGGAGCAACAAAATATCTTTCCTAGGGTAATTTGGTGGGCTAAATTCAAATCTGTAATTGGTTTTTCTTTATCACGTCAGGTTTTCGAGATACAAAAAATATTTTATTCGTTTTTTTACATAAAAAAGTCATAAGTTTATTTAAAAATCAATGAATTTTCAAAAGTGAATGGCGTTCTTTGAACGTCGCACAGTGGCGCCCGTAGAGCAAACGAGGTTGCAAAAATCAAAATTTTCATGTGCGCCGACGAAGTTTTGAATAAACCCATGTTATAGGAAACTTTTCAACGATTTCAAATATGCTACTCTTAATAATATCACATTTTTAGTTTAGAAGATATAACCGTTCAAAGTTGACCGACTTTCGGTTTTCAAAAAAACACACAATTTTTAGTCAATTTGTTGCGATTTCAGGAGTAATATCACGAAAAATAGGTAACGAATCGCCTTATTTTTTATTTGTATGATTATTTGTATTGACTTGGTGTATTTATTAAATGTATAATGATAAAAAAAATTAACTGTTTGCTTTGTGTTTCTCCTGGTAATTCACTACTTAAAAACTATCCGTTTTTTCACTATTTTTCAACTTTGACAGAAAATAAAAAAAATCTGTATTTTTCTATATTTGTCATATTTGCAAAACGTGTTCTTTGATTATTTCTTTACATAATTCAAAAGGTTTTATCTGCCCGTACGTGCCCGTTTGGCTTCTAGAGGTAAAAAAGTTTAAAAAGACATGGTTGCAGAAATTGTATGGCGTGCATCCCTTACATGTTTTGACTGACTGTAGTTTGATCTAATAGTTTGAAAATTGCATTTTAAGTCGGTTGTCTACCTGTGAGCCTCTGCCAAAGTCTACTCCCAATATTCTGTTACAGACACAGGATGCACAAAAAACTACTCATTGAAATTCGCAGGTACGCACCTCACTTAAAAATTACTTTGGAGAACAAATGGTCAAGAACAATATTGACTTATGGTCCCTACAGGTAGGCACAAATCTTATTTAGACACGAGCATAATATCAAAATTGCATAATTCAGCCTAAATCCATATGTATGCAGGGAACAGGTAAATTTTTAGGCATGGTAGCATAAGCCTATATATTGCAAAATAAGCATAATGCCTGGATTAGTCTACGACTGAAAGTTGGCGCAACAAGCACTGAAACCATGGCGTTAAACAATTTAAAATTATTTGAATTGTTTAGAAGGTCAACCACACCAAAGTTTGTCACGGAAGCTGCTTTAGAAGAACTTGATAGCTTATACGGAAATATTGAGAGAAGCGAAATTATAAAAAATTATTTTTATCTGATATATGCAAATATTAAGGCAAAATGGGTGAAATCTAATCGAACCATTCAGAACTTCAACTCCAAATATGAGGACTGGCTTTATGAAGACACTATCCTGGATATATTGGCAGTAGATAAACCCACCACATCAACCAGAAGAGCAAAACCAAGGCCAAAAAAAGTATTGAGGAGTGTTCAATTTTCACAAGAAAGAGGAAACTTGCCGATGCCACCAATGACTTGACCACGAAGCATTTATCGGACGCGCTGCCTATTAAATATACAAAGGATAGTGAAAGAGTTAGGTCGCAGATTACAAAATCTGTTGCTGATGCAAGCCCACTGCGACTAAAAAGAATTAAGGAAAGCATTCTCACGCCCACAAACGCACACATTAAAAAGTATGGTTCCGAAGAAGCCTTGGCCTTGTTTATGGACTTACAACTTTCCAAAAAAAAATATGAGATACTAAGGGCATCCGTGATGCGACACGGGGCTGACGTTTTACCAGGATACAAGCATTTTACGCAAGCCAAAATAAATTCACGAACACTGAATACGGAGTTTACGGAAGTCTCAGTGAAAGCCAATCTGCAGGATCTCATGGGCCATACAGCAAAACGGTTGTTGGAGAGTCTTCCTGAAAATTAGGTGAAAATTCTTTCTGAGAAACTGACATTGATCAGCAAATGGGGCTGCGATGGATCATCCGGACAAAGCATTTATAAGCAAAGGATATCTTCAGATGACACTACAATATCGGACGGAAATATGTTTGCGGCATCTGCTGTTCCCTTGCGGCTAAAATCTGATGTTTCTCTACACTGGAAAAATCCACGTCCATCATCAATAGTGTTTCAGTTTGCAAGGGAATCGGCAGAAGTCATAAGGACTACGGTGAATGATATTGAAGAACAAATAAGCAAGATTAAGCCTATAAAGCTGCAAATTGGAGAAGGAAAATATATTGAATGCAATTACGAGTTCTACCTGACCATGGTTGACGGAAAAGTCGTAAACGAACTGACAGGAACAACCTCAACATTGTCATGCCCGATTTGCAAAAAGAGTCAGAAGAACTTTGGTAATTTAAATGATTCTACAAACGAGGAGAATTACGAATATGGAATGTCACCATTGCACGCAAAGATAAGGTGTATGGAGTTCTTGCTAAACCTGGCGTATACCCTACCACAAGAGGAGGAAAACTTCGATGAAAATACATCAATAAAGGATAAGGAAAAGATCAGAAAGAAGCAAATACAGGATGCTTTTTTAAAACAAGTTGGACTAAAAGTAGACTGTCCCAAGCACGGATACGGTAACTGAAACGACGGAAACACTTCTAGGAGATTTTTTTGAAAATGATGAGGCAGTAACTAGAATCACTGGAATTGACAGTCAAATCGTGAAAAGATTGGGAACGATCTTGAATATTTTAAACTGCAAAGAAAATGTCAATTCTACAAAATATGGAGAATATACATCGAAAACTGCATCTCTTTTAGCAGAAATGTATCCACAGAAGAAGTTGACCCCGACCGTCCATAAAATATTGGCGCATGGCAAAGATATAATTGAGTACCAGTCTTTGCCAATTGGAAAGCTTTCTGAAGAAGCACAGGAGACTCTTAACAAATTTTATAAAAAATATAGATTGCAGAACACATTCAAAGCATTAAGGGTAAGGCAAAATGAGGACCTCTTCAACATGTTGGCAGCATCTTCCGATCCACTTATTTCTTCCCTGCGGCATGTGAAGTCACGAATAGAGTTAGAAAATAATTATAGTTTAGAAATGATTAGTCTTTTAGATATACCTTCTCTTACGAATTGTGATGAATATTTTACAGAAAATTGAAAAAATAAATTTAAAAAAGAAGTAATTTTTTTTTAATTTGTTGGGTAATAATTTAAAACATAAAACCCTAAAGAAAAAAAATAAAAACAATCCAAAAATGTAAAAATATTTTTTTTTTAGTTACCATAAAATTGATTTTTCTACAAATTTTAACTTTGATAACCCATAAGTAAGCCCCTACAAAGCGTAGCACCCTTTCGAAACGCTCATTTCATAGGGTGAACAGTTATCTATCATATGCTGTTTAAACTGTTCAATTATGTTATTCGGTTCAAAGGATATGATTTTTGCAACGAAAAAACTCAAATGGCGCCACTGTGCGTCGTTTGTATTTTATTGGTTTGGTTTCACGTATTTGAGTCCAGCAATAGTCTCCCAGTATGCCTTTGTACCAAAATCCTTGATAATTTCTTTCAATTTTCATTAAATTTTGGTCAGCACGCTCCACTTGTTCGTCGCTCACCGTACCTAGCTTTTGTGGAAAAATATCTAAATGCGAATGAAGAAAATGCATTTGGAGTGACATTCGTGTTTGTAGTTTTCATTCTTATTGTTTCCAAGGATACTGTTCACAATGCTCTTGAAAGATTTCTAGGCTGCATATTCTTTTTCCAATAAGCATTGTGAAAAATTGTCAGCATTCAAAATCTTCCTGATCTGTGGGCCAACAAATATGCCTTCCTTGATTTTAGCATATGAAATTTTAGAAAAAACCGCTAACAAATATTTAAATGCTGCACCATCTTTTTTCAGAGCCTTGACAAAGTTCTTAAAAAGGCCAAATTTTATGTGCAGCGGCGGAAGAACAACGTCATTTGGATCAATTAATGGTGTATTTGAAATGTTTTGTTTTCCTGGTGAATACTCAGTTCTTTTTGGCCAATCTGTTTTGACGTAATGACGTAATGATTACATGCAGCGCGTTTATCTCATATTCAGAAGAAACAATAATATCTTGTGAAACCTTTTTGCATACCAGTCAACAAGCCAATGACCTGAAACAGATTCATTTACAGTTATTTACGATGGTCTATACCATTTATACAAAGAAATTTAAATCACACACCTTAAGGTCACCACAGATCTTCCATTTATGATCGTTGTATTTCAGTAATGTCAAAATTTCAGTCATTGATTCGTAATTCGTGTTAATGGTATGAGTAATTGGTATGGATGGATTTTCATTCCCATTATGCAAAAGAAGAGCCTTCAAACTGCACTTAGAACCATCAATAAATATTTCAGTTTTGTCATATGGCTGGTTGATTTTTTGCAGCCAATTCGAAGCTTCCATCCATATAGATTGTTACTTTTGCCCCAACTTCAAGATGTTTCCACTGCTGCATGCGTGAACCTAGTAAACCTGAGTCTTAGAGTTAGCTTGAGTCACTAAATGGCGTTCAGCATCAGCATCATACAATCCCCTACTGTTGGTGAAAGATGTTTCGACCTCACTGCCTATAGTACTGGGAATGATAGCCCAATTTTTATGCCAGATTCGAATTCAGCGTACCCAAAATTAGTTACAAACATGCTTCGTTTCTGCATTCAATTTTTTTTTTAATTTGTAGACCAGTGTTATCACATGTTTACAAATATTTTTTATTCATTTGTTAAAGAAAATTTGTTTTTCAATTAAAATTAAAATAAAATATTCTATTATAAAAGAATCAAGTAAGAAAATTATAGTCGGTCTAGACTTACCCTATACCATGGTTTAGAGACCCTATCTCTTCGGTCCAACTAATTGGATATAGATAATAAGCATAAGCCAAATTTGAGTGGCATTTTTATTAATTTTTTTCGCTGCAGATATGAAAAAGTTCATATCGGATACTATATTTATATGGGGACTAGGCCGAAAAATGGACCGATCCTGACCATATTTGGTAAAGTCACTTGTACTTAGAAAAAATATATACAAACCAAATTTGAGAAAAATCTGTGCAATAGTTTTGTTTTTTGATAGATTTAAGTGAAGATCGGGAAGCAGCTCTATATGGGGCCTATGACTAAGAATTTTCCTGCAGGGATTATTTTTGAACTACTGATTAATGGATGTAATAGGCACATACAAACCCAATTCGACTGAGATCTATACGATAATTTGGAACTTATGGCAATTTATGTCAATTTTATAGGGGTCATTTGTATGGGGACTATGTCCGAACATGGACCGATTCTCACCGATGAAAGCTTATATACCAAATTTCATCAAAATATATTCATATTTGCGACCTGTAGTTTGATTACAAGGTTTACATGGACACACAGACGGACGGACGGACGGACGGACATTGCTATTTCGACTCAAAAAGTGATTCTGAGTCGATCGGTATAATTAAAGATGGGTCTAGGACGAATATTTTTGGTTGTTACAAACAGCAGCACAAAGTCATTATACCCAAACAACATAGTGGTATAGGGTATAAATATATAAAATATCGTTCGAATACCGAGTATATCATTTATTTACTTTATTCATCACTACCAAAAAACTGACAACAAATAGGACTAGTGTTGCCATCATAAAACTATTAAACAAATGAAACGTTTAATAGCAAATTTTGTGTTCTTACATGTTTATGAATAGTGTTTTTCTAAGACAAAATCCATGTAAAAACAAAAGTATACTTCAGAGGCAAAATAAATTTTTTTATGAATTATACCCAGTAAGTTTTATTTGGCAACTCTACAGAAAATAATTTATGATAAACTTGTCTTAAGCGGAGACGCGCAGCTAAATTCAAAATAGACACGAAAAAAACGGCAAAATTCTATATCTTATTTTCGAGCAATTTATATATATTTTATTTTTTACATTAAATGGGCACGTTACTGCATCTTAACTGCTTGTACCAATAACAGATTACTTTATGTGGAAAATCGCAATTCCTCTGTGATGGATGGTAATGTCGATGTGCACTGTGGTAACCTTCCCCCTGGAATTGCTGTTGAAGATGGCATTTTGATGACGACAATTTTAACAAGAGGAGCATAGCTGAGGGTTCAACTCATCCAGCGGTTGTTGATATATCTAGCCTGAATATTGACGGCCTTAACAGACAAAACAGGTTATCCATACTTGCAGAGTAGAGACAAAAAAAGAAAGTTCCAAGACGTACAGGATGGTAACTTCTATTGGAACATTTTTCAGCCCACCTATCTTCCTGTATGATGTAATTATTTAACTTTTGGCTCAGCAATAAGAGGCTAAAACACAGAAATTACTTTCAAAATAAAAAATGTCGACCAACACAAAAGTCTGATGCCAATGTTAATTCAGAAATGATGACCATCGTAAGGAATAAGAAAATCAGCTCATATTCATTTACGCTAAAGGAACTCACGCAAATTTCTTTGATTTTGCGTGGATTATATCACGGTACCGAAACTGATGATATTAAGTCTGCTATGGACGATTCCTCTCCTGGCGTTATTTCTAAGGTTACCCAATTCACAACTTTTTCATTGAAAAATAAGTTTAACACCAACCTCTTTCTTATCTCCCTAATTCCTGTTAAACATCTGAAAGATGTGGAACACAGTAAATATTTATCAATCAAATGCTTAACTTGGGAAAAGCCGAAGAAAAAAGAACTGGGTTACAATGACGGAGATGGCAACTGTGGGGTCGCTTTGCTAGAAACTATAACTCAGAGTTTAAATGTGTTAAAGGCAGTAAACTTTATTTACCTTGTCAGTGTGTCCGTAACGAATTACAGAATACTGAACCAAGTAGCGTAAAGTGTGGCTAATCTGGCCATCTAGCTAATTGGAGAGGCTATCGCTCTTACAATAAGATATCTTTTAAACAGAAAGGAGCGTTCTAAGAAGGCCTGTGAAGAAAAAATTGCTGTGTATAATAACAATCGATGCACAGTGGCGCCATTTGAGTTTTTTCGTTGCAAAAATCATATCTTTTGAACCGAATAACATAATTGAACAGTTTAAACAGCATATGATAGATAACTGTTCAGCCTATGAAATCAGCGTTCGGAAAGGGTGCTACGCTTTGTAGGGGCTTACTTATGGGTTATCAAAGGTAAGATTTGTAGAAAAGTCAATTTTATGGTAACTAAAAAAAATTATTTTTACATTTTTAGATTCTTTTTATTTTTTTTCTTTAGGGTTTTATGTTTTAAATTATTACCCAACAAATTAAAAAAAAATTACTTCTTTTTTAAATGTTCTGTAAAATATTCATCACAATTCGTAAGAGAAGGTATATCTAAAAGACTAATCAATTCTAAACTATAATTATTTTCTAACTCTATTCGTGACTTCACATGCCGCACAGTGTCACGACAGTGGCCAAAAATGATATAAGTGAACATTCAAATTTCCAAAAGTTTTTTTTCTTTATTAACAAATAAACACTTAAATTAGATGAAATCAAAAATTTTTCCTGGATATGTGAACTAGTATTTTTTTTTATAGTAGTTCAATTGTGATAGTTGTTAACCATGTAGTATCATCATTGAAAAATCTGGAATTTTACATAGTTTTCAAACGCTGTTATTTCAAATACTTAATCTAACTGTCGGTAAAAATTGTAATAGATTGTCAAATTTAAGTACCAATTAATATGGCAACACTCGTTTTGTTGACAAATATTGATCATATGGAAAGAACAGTTAGCTGAAAGATATGTCTAAATCAAAGTGACCTGTTGAAAGCGAACCGCTTGTTTAGAAGACAATAAAAAAAAACACATCAAAACACTTCTCCATTATTTTGACATTTAGTGCGAAAAAGTGTGTCTTTAAATATATATAAATCTCAACTTCGATGGTATGCGATTTTATTTTTTATGAATATTTTTCAGTGTCTACCCCATTGAAGATATGCGATATTTTCAATAAGTGGTTAGAAATGAAGCAATGTAAAAAGAGCTTTAGGAAACAAAAATCAAGTTTACGATTTTGAAATTTAGCACTAATTGGGAAAAGAATGAACGGAAAAAAGACTTATTTAAAAAAAACTGTAATAACTGGCTGGATAGTGAAATATTCTATGGGGATTCTATTTGTGTTGTAAGTAAATCAGTTCTTGGCGTCAATCAAAGATAAAATGGTTCAAGCTTTGTTAGAGGTCGGCCACGTGTGTCTTTCGAAGAAGCATCACATCGAACTAAGCGAAGACGTGTTGATGAACTTGTTGTGTCAACCTCTGCTGAAGCTCTTAAAAAAGCAGCAGAAAAAATTTCAGAATCAAGTAACAGTGGAACTCTTTCAGTGGAAAAAGCGTTAGCATTGTACTTGGATATGGATATCTCTTATAGGGAATACAACATGATGAGAAACGTTGTTAATGGTGTACATAAAAATTGTTTTCCGTCCTATTACTCTATTGTAGAAGCTAAAAAAAAACTTATTCCAGACGGAATTGAAGTTTCGGAAACGTCAGTACATGTTCCATTACAGGCAATTTTGGATAAAACTTCAAACAGCATTTTGAAGAAGTTAGAATTTGGTGCTGAAAGTGATGTTATTTTAGAGTGCAAGTGGCAGTAGCGGTCATAGCGTATATAAACAAAAATTTGAAAGCCAAGACGCTACTGACGAGTTTTTGTTTGTTACATCTTTCGTACCATTACGTATCGTGGAAGCCAAAAATGAAAAAATTGTGTGGCAAAACAGCAAACACTCTTCTCAAAGGCTATGTAGACCTCTGAAAATATTATTTGCTAAAGAAAATCCTAGACTTATAATGGAAGTAAAAGACAACATACAGCGTGAAATAGAAAAATTAACTACATACGTCTATAATAATGATAAAAAGAAAATTAAAGTTCAGTATAGCTTAAAATTAACTATGATCGACGGGGCTGTCTTAAATGTTATACATGGGTATAAGAGTTGTGCGACTTGTGTTCTATGTGGAGCTAAACCTACACAAATGAATACCGAATTAGTTCTTGAAAGAAAAGTCAAGGAAAGTTGCTACGAATATGGTATATCGACCTTACAAGCATGGATAAAATTTTTTGAATGCATTATTCACATTGCATATAAACTACCCATTAAGTCTTGGCGTATAGTGGATGAACAAAATAAGCAGGTAGTGATGGAAAACAAAAAGAGGATTCAAGATCAATTCAAGAATGAAATTGGGCTTATTATTGATATAGTTAAAACAGGATATGGCACACCGAATGATGGAAACACGGCCAGACGCTTCTTTCGAAATATTGAACAAGCGGCTCAGACAATAGGTGCTGATAAAACTTTAATAAATAACTTTTCTGTTATTTTAAGAACATTTTCCAGCGGACTGCACATAAATGTTACAAACTTTGAAAAGCTATTAAAAGAAATATTTATTTTATATAATAATCTATATCCCTGGTACTACATGACTGTTACTGTTCACAAAGTTTTAGTTCACGGTATTAATTACATCAAGTATTCAAATATACCAATTGGAATGCTATCGGAGGAGGCCATAGAGTCCTGTCACAAAGTAATTCGAAATAATAGACTGAGGCATACAAGAAAAACGAGTAGAGTTGACTCCAATAGGGATCTAATACATTACCTAATTCTGCAGTCAGAGCCAGATATTTCGATGAACAGTAAAAAAAAATTTTTAAGAAGATATGATCTAAATGAAATAAAAGATTTTGTTTTTGTGGAAGATGAAAGCATCATATCTGAGGATGATTTCTGCGATAACATTGAAGATATTGGCGATGATAATAGTAAATAAGAAATATTCTTTGCTTGTCTAAATCTAAATATAAAGTTAATGTTTAAGCTAATTACATGAAATTATTCGATTTTTTTACTTCAGGATATATGGGAGGTGGGCGTGTCCTTTGAGATAATTCCATATAATTAAACACAGTTTACAGTTATATATCAGAGACAAATCGAGCCAAATTTGGTTCAATTCCAACAACAATTTTGGAAAATATAAGTTTTTTTCATTTCAGGATATATGGGAGGTGGACGTGTCCTTGGGCTGATTTTCACAAAACTTAGTTTTTTTCTTAGTCTACTTACGTTAACTATCTGTACCAATTTTCATTTACCTACTATAACGCCTTCTATTTTTGGCCAACGCTTATATGAAGTCAGGACACTGTGTGCCGCAGGGAAGAAATAAGTGGATCGGAAGATGCTGCCAACATGTTGAAGAGGTCCTCATTTTGACTTACCCTTGATGCTTTGAATGTGTTCTGCAATCTATATTTTTTAAAAAATTTGTTAAGAGACTCCTGTGCTTCTTCAGAAAGCTCTCCAATTGGCAAAGACTGGTACTCAATTATATCTTTGCCATGCGCCAATATTTTATGGACGGTCGGGGTCAACTTCTTCTGTTGATACATTTCTGCTAAAAGAGATGCAGTTTTCGATGCATATTCTCCATATTTTGTAGAATTGACATTTTCTTTGCAGTTTAAAACATTCAAGATCGTTCCCAATCTTTTCACGATTTGATTGTCAATTCCAGTGATTCCAGTTATTCCATCATTTTCAAAAAATCTCCTAGAAGTGTTTCCATCGTTTGAGTTACCTTCTCCGTGCTTGGGACAGTCTACTTTTAGTCCAACTTGTTTAAAAAGCATACTGTATTTGCTTCTTTCTGATCTTTTCCTTATCCTTTATTGATGTATTTTCATCGAAGTTTTCCTCCTCTTGTGGTAGGGTATACGCCAGTTTTAGCAGGAACCCCATACACCTTATCCTTGCGTGCAATGGTGACATTCCATATTCGTAATTCTCCTCGTTTGTAGAATCGTTTAAATTACCAAAGTTCTTCTGACTCTTTTTGCAAATAGGGCATGACAATGTTGAGATTGTTCCTGTCAGTTCGTTTACGACTTTTCCGTCAACCATGGTCAGGTGGAACTCGTAATTGCATTCAATATATTTTCCTTCTCCAATTTGCAGCTTTGTAGGCTTAGTCTTGCTTATTTGTTCTTCAATGTTCTTCACCGTGGTCCTTATGAGTTCTGCCGATTCCCTTGCAAACTGAAACATTATTGGTCGTACGGACGTAATGACGGACGTGGATTTTTCCAGTGTAGGGAAACATCAGATTTTAGCCGCAAAGGAACAACAGATACCATAAACATATTTCCGTCCGATATTGTAGCGTCATCGGAAGATATCCTTTGCTTATAAACGCTTTGTCCGGATGATCCATCGCAGCCCCATTTGCTGATCAATGTCAGTTTCTCAGGCCCATGAGATCCTGCAGATTGGCTTTCACAGAGACTTCCGTAAACTCCGTATGCAGTGGTCGTGAATTTATTTTGGCTTGCGTAATATGCTTGTATCCTGGTAAAACGTCAGCCCGTGTGGCATCAAGGATGTCCGTAGTATCTCATATTTTTCTTTGGAAAGTTGTAAGTCCATAAACAAGGCCAAGGCTTCTTCGGAACCATACTTTTCAATGTGTGCGTTTATGGCCGTGGGAATGCTTTCCTTATTCCATTTTAGTCGCAGTGGGCTTGCATCAGCAACAGATTTTGTAATCTGCGACCTAACTCTTTCACTATCCTTTGTATATTTAATAGACAGCGCGTCCAATAAATGCTTCATGGTCAAGTCATTGGTGTCATCGGCAAGTTTCCTCTTTCTTGTGAAAATTGAACACTCCTCAATACTTTTTTTTGGCCTTCCTTTGGCTCCTCTGGTTGATGTGGTGGGTTTATATACTGCCAATATATCCAGGATGGTGTCTTCATTAAGCCAGTCCTCGTATTTGGAGTTGAAGTTCTGAATGGTTCGATTAGATTTCACCCATTTTGCCTTAATATTTGCATATATCGGATAAAAATCATTTTTTATAATTTCGCTTCTCTCAACATTTCCGTATAAGCTATCAAGTTCTTCTAAAGCAGCTTCCGTGAAAAACTTTGGTGTGGTTGACCTTCTAAACAGTTCAAATAATTTTAAATTGTTTAACACCATGGTTTCAGTACTTGTTGCGCCAACTTTCAGTCGTAGACTAATCCAGGCATTATGCTTATTTTGCAATATATAGGCTTATGCTACCATGCCTAAAAATTTACCTGTTCCCTGCATACATATGGATTTAGGCTGAATTATGCAATTTTGATATTATGCTCGTGTCTAAATAAGATTTGTGCCTACCTGGAGGGACCATAAGTCGATATTGTTCGTGACCTTTTGTACTCCAAAGTAATTTTTAATTGAGGTGCGTACCTGCGAATTTCAATGAGTAGTTTTTTGTACATCCTGTGTCTGTAACAGAATATTGGGAGTAGACTTTGGCAGAGGCTCACAGGCAGACAACCGACTTAAAATGCAATTTTCAAACTATTAGATCAAACTACTGTCAGTCAAAACATGTAAGGGATGCACGCCATACAATTTCTGCAACCATGTCTTTTTAACCCTTTTTACCTCTAGAAGCCAAACGGGCACATACGGGCAGATAAGACCTTTTGAATTATGTAAAGAAATAATCAAAGAACATGTTTTGCAAATATGACAAATATAGAAAAATATAGATTTTTTTATTTTCCGTCAAAGTTGAAAAATAGTGAAAAAACGGATAGTTTTTAAATAGTGATTTACCAGGAGAAACACAAAGCAAATAGCTAATTTTTTTTTATCATTATACATTTAATAAATACATCAATCAACACAAATTAAAAATAAGGCGATTCGTTACCTATTTTTCGTGATATTACACCTGAAATCGCAACAAATTGACTAAAAATTGTGTGTTTTTTTGAAAACCGAAAGTCGGTCAACTTTGAACGGCTATATCTTCTAAACTAAAAATGTGATATTATTAAGAGTAGCAAATTTGAAATCGTTGAAGAGTTTCCTATAACATGGGTTTATTCAAAACTTCGTCGGCGCACATGAAAATTTTGATTTTTGCAACCTCGTTTTCTCTACGGGCGCCACTATGCGACGTCTCAAAACATGTTGCCAATCATAGAGGAAAACTTATTTTTGCAAACTGAATTAACATTGGAGAAAGAGACGAATATATATCTAGGTGAATATAAAAGCATGCGGATAATTGAGGCCAAAGCAGAACTTTTGCGCCATTTACATAAAGTTAAAAGCCCTTATCATCCCTAAATTTAAAAAATATTTAACACTGTGATATCATCAGGTTAATAATTTTTACTAGCAGATTCCAGCGCTCGAAATTCGAGTGCAAATTCTAGGAATTTTTTTTTTTTCATTAAATAAAGACCACAAATCAACACAAAAAACAAACTCATTTTTATTACAAACACATTAACAAATTTAATAAACACACACATATCTTTGTATAATTTTATGAATGTGTTAGTAGCAACTTTAAATGCAATTAACTAAAAATAAAGGAACAAATATAAAAATCTGTAAATCTGCAAAACATCTAAAAGAAATACCTTTCAAATAATATACTTTTGGTCAAAATTGGGGTAAAACGGTAGAACAAAACATCGGTCACCAGAAATCGCCTAGCCTATTAATATTATAGAAACTATTTTTATGTTAATACTTACGATAATTTTTTAAGAATCCATTCGATAATATTTGTTTACTGCGTCCTACCCATTTTTTAAATTTTGATAATCCATTCGACTTTAATCATAATTCTATTTAATTTGAATAAACGATTGTTTAACATATTTGCAATATGATTGTAATCTCTGTTAAGACTCCTGTTTACCAGTATTGTTATTTAGTTTCAAGTGTTTTATATTAGTTTTTTTTATTTGAAGTTTTAACAGACTTTCGTTCTGTTCGCCACTATAAATTCCATGGGCAAGCATTGTCATTTCATCGAAGTAAATCAACAAAATATTCTTCGCAACTAGCTTTTCATTTATCGTGTGTTATAGCAAGACATTTATATTTCCAAAATTTCATTATTTTATACGGTCGTTAAGTGTATAACTTTATGTCATAGAAAGAAGAGAAGACTCAACAAAAATTGACTTACGTACTTAGTTACTTGTTTTATGTGGCGATTCTATAGGAAAAATATTAGAGTTACTAAGAAATATACTAAAAATACTTATAATTTGTAATCTGAAATTTTTTTTTACAAAACAAATATCGGCTATCTCTTTAATACCCTCCACTCATGTGGAATAACATTTATCACAAGTTGAAACAAAATATTTAAAAAGTAACCAATTTTATAAACCTAATAATACCTAATTATTACATCAAACTGATTTTTTGCACTTTTTAGTGGTGTCTGCATATTTTAGGTCATATGTTGACATAGTGATGCCCGATTGAACCCATTTTAAATATTAAATAATGGTAGCTAATGCTAGCTTACGTTTATGAATGTAAATGATTTATTTTGTGAATGAGCGTGATTTCGCGTGAATGACGGACTGACAGAAGACAAGCAGACGAACGGACAGACGGTCATGGCTTAATTGCCTTGAGCTGTTATAAGGATCAAGAATATATATATTAGGGCGGGTCGATTAGCAGGCTGGCAAAAAAATCGCTCAAGTGACAAGGAAAATCATATTCTAGGGATCAAAATAAGAAACCCTGCCCAAGGAACCATACCTCTAAAACGAATTCTGATATCCCGACTTTTGACCTGTCTGTCTGCTGCCATGGGGCAACCCCATTCCCCCTCATGTAATTGATCTGAAACTTGGTGTAGTCACGAAGAGTCACGCATATTCACGGAGTGATCTAAAAGTTATTAACCCCCAACCGATGGATATTTTTGAATAAAATAATATACTCAAGGCGTATGATTATTAGTTATTAGCAGAGTAGAAAATACGTATACGTCTGTCTGTTAATTATACCCTCCACTTCAGTGTGCAGAGGGTATATATAAGTTTGTCATTCCGTTTGTAATAATTAGAAAAAAAATTTTGGCCCCATAAAATATATATATTTGTGAGTTGATATAGCGATGTCCGTCTGTCCGTCTGTGGAAATCACGATCACGGCATCAATCGGGCAGCTAGGGCGCTCGTTGACATAAAAAATGATTCATTAACATCCTGAGAAGTTTGCTATTTGAAATCGTCCAAATCGGTAAATTAGGGCCCGAGATTTGAATGAAGAACTAAAAAAAGTCTTGAAAAAATATAATTTTCTATGTTGTTCTTGTCACGATCACACCCTCAATAGGACAGCTAAGGCGATCGTTTTTAGTGAGAATGATTCAATAAAGTCATGGGAAAATTTCTGTTTCAAAAATCATTAAAATTGGTGGAACAGGTCCAGGGAAATCTCTGAAAAAGTAAAAAAAAAAATGAAAAATATGATGTTTCTATATTGTTCTTGTTGTTATTCTAAATGTTGTATTGTTGTCATAGCTTGACTTGTTGTTTTTGTGGTCGTTGTGGTAATAATATAATAAAAACTAACCCTTTGTACATTTTTTTATCAACTCTGATAGAAAAATGTAAACCTTTCCATTGTTTTGACATCACTAAAAAAATTTACTAGATCATTTCTGTCATTGCCACGAGCCTGCATGCAATGTTTCAGATCGATTGGGTCACGGGAAAGGGGTTAAAATCAATCCAAAATGTTTTCAACAAGCAGACACTACGAGTTAATATAAAGGGAGTAAAAATTCACCAGCATCTAAAGCAAATAATGCTTAAACATGTACCTAGTTGTTAATAAAAAAACAATGTAAATTTAGCAAAAAAAAATTTTATATATTAATTTATTTAAAGAGAAAAACACAAAAATAACGTTTGATGTTGTATCTTGTGTGTGTAATATTTACATATACATACATACACATATTAAATAATACAAATAATATACATATATTCTATATATGTATATCCATAATAACTGCATGTTATAAATAAATCGGTAAATTATTTTATTTACATAAATTTCTGCAATATTTTGTTGTGGGGAAAATACATTTCTTTTGCATTAACAGAGTGTCACTTCATTTTGCTCAGCGCGACTATGCCGCAGTAGATGGCGCCACAATTGTTGTTGTAATTAGCTTTGCAATACATAGTTATTTCTATTTTAACATGAATATCAATATTTTCAAATAAATATTATACATAACTATGTTAAGAGTATACACGGGCTGTTCTTTTATTATTTCATACGTTTTTTCATTATTCTCTTACAAATATGAACATAAGTTTGGCATATTAACTTTTTGTTGTCTTTACAAAATAGAATTACCGAGTTATCAAAGAGTTTTTTGCTTTCAGAATAGTTCTACATAGTTATATAGAATTATTATTCTGCTTTACCTATAAATTATCTGATTGCGATTACATCTAATTTTTAAAAATTGTTTATAATTACTAAAGCAGTATTATTCACATAAATACAAAATTGCACTTTTTAAATTTTCCATTCAAATTGAAGAAAATATCAATTTTAAAAACTGGAATTAAAATTTCCAATTATAAATTATAAAATATTAATTGAACTTCAGAAAATCATATCAAAATGTCGGAAATAATAATTTTAAATTTAGAAGACATCAATTGCATCAAATTCCAAAAAAAAAAAACACCAAATATGTTTACATTTAAAAATTGCTTACATTAAAAAAAATATGGCATTCAGGAGAAATTAATAGCTTTTCAGTAACTTCTTTTAACGATAGTCGAATCGTTAAAAAAAGGAAAAGCAAATTTATCAGTAAAATTTTTAAACGATATGCGCTATTGTTAAAGTCAGCTGTTGTTGTTATCTAAACGACAACCATTTTTGTGTTGTTTATACAATCGATAAAAACTTAAATTTTTAGGTTGAAATGTCGTCATACATAAATAAAAACAAGTAAGAAAATTATAGTTGGTCTAGACCGACTATACCATGCGTTTAGAGACCCTATCTCTTAGGCCCAACTAACTGGACATAGAAAATAAGCAAAAACCAAATTTGAGTGGGATTTTTATTAATTTTTTTGGCTGCAGATATAAAAAAGTTCATATCGGATGCTATATCTGTATAGGGACTTGGTCCAAAAATGGACCGATACTGATTATGTTTGGTAAAGTCTCTTGTATTTTGCAAAAATATATACAAACAAAATTTGAGAAGACTCAGTGCAATATTTTTGTTTTTTAATAGATTTAAGTGAAGATCGGGAAGCAGCTGTATATGGGGTCAAAGGGATCATTTTTGGACTACTCATTAATGGATGTAATGAACGCATACAAACCCGATTTCATATGGGTAATTTGTATGGGGGCTAGGTCTGAACATAGACCGATTCTCACCAATTTCAATAGCGTTCATCCCATGGCCGATAAAAGCTTATGTACCAAATTTCATCAAAATACATTCATATTTGCGACCTGCAGTTTGATTACAAGCTTTACATGGACACACAGACGGACGGATGGACGGACGGACGGACGGACATTGTTAAATCAACTCAGAAAGTGATTCTGATTCGATCGGTATAATTAAAGATGGGTCTAGGTCAAATATTTTTGGTTGTTACAAACAGCAGCACAAAGTCATTATACCCAAACCACATAGTGGTATATTTTGCTTATATTAAAAAACTTTTTTATATAAAGAAAAAAATTAAATAGCATATTCAATTCATTATTTCATTTTCAAATAAATTAACAGAAATATTAGTAAAAAAAAAAAAATAGAGATATTAAACATAAATATAAACTCATCCTGTCAAACACGAAGTAATTCGTTTTTTATATTCTTCTTTGTGTTTTTCGCTTATTTTGACAGAGATGTCACTCGTTTCCAATTTAAATAAATAGAAAAATAGATTTGTCGACTGTCGTTAAGATGTATGTACTTAGTGAATCATTTAATCCTTAAGGTGCTATTACATGATGTGTTTTTTACATATGTACTGTCAAATTTTCCCACAACACAAGTTGTACACTTCGTGTTATACATATGAAACATTGTTCATATACAATACATGAGGAAAGTCACATGTACATTTTTCAATTAGAACAGGTTCTATTTTTGCATGACAAACATATGAAAATACAACACTCTTTGTGGTGAAAGAAAAACAGAGTAAATTATAAAGATTATTATTGAAAGGAAAATAAATTGTTTAATATTAATTAACAGTTAATAAATATATAATTTTTTTTTAGCAATAAATTTTTGTAAATTCACAAATTAAATCAGCTGTTGTTTACATTTAGAGGTTATGTCATACGGAAATACATAGGCACGTGTGATAGCAAAATTTATGAATTGTATGTAAAAGAAAATTTTGACAGACATGAGGAATTTCATATGGATAAAAAAAGTGACAGTACATATGTAAAAAACACGTCGTGTAATAGCACCTTTAGTGCAAACAACAATAGCAGTCGATATATTTTGCCATTGTCGGATCGTTGAAATTTACAGAATCGGAACAGCAGAAAACATTAATTTAAATTCAATGCATTTTATAAAACCTCAAATGATATTTAAGAATTGCGAACATAAAAATTGTTACATAAATAAAAGCAATTTGATGAGAATGTTATTTATATAGAAATTTTCACAATTTTTTTTTGGATGAATATTTGAAGTTCTTCAGAGAATAAAGATAACAAATTATTTTATTTAAAATTTTTGCGATATTTGGTTTTTTGCGTTTGGCATCCCTAATTTAATTATTTATTATTATAAATTTATTTTCTATGTTTTCCAAATATGGCAATATATTTGTGAAAAAAAAGTTTTGTTACTCCATCCGACCTATATGGCCGCAATGAAGAAATATTTGGCCAGCTAAAAGCCAAAAAAGCACGATTTAATGCATATAGCCACCCTACACAACCATTACCTTTACAATGGAGGTTAGGGCGAGCTATTTAATTAGCAAAAACTAAATTAAACGAGAAGTTATGTCATATAACCGGAAACGCATGCATATAGGAAATGCATGCATATTTTTCCAACATTTTGTTTACATTTATCATCAATACTCAAACCGAGGTGGAGGGTATCAAAGATTCGGCACAGCCGAATTTAACACTCTTACTTGTTTTAATATTAAATCAAACATAGTCAGACCAATTCTAAACAAAAAATGGTGATTTTTTGAAGTGTTTGTATGGGGAACCCCCCAGGGGTTACACGGTGTGTGCTACTGGCGTGGGTGGGTCGGCCCTCCAAAGTTAGTGGGGGTCGATCATACATCTGGACTCGATTGGAGCACTCTAAATGGGTCAAAGTGAGACAAACGGACATACAGGTCAAAAGTCGGGACATCAGATTTGGTTTAAGAGGTATGGTTCCTCGGGCAAAGTTTCTTATTTTGATCCCTAGAATACGATTTTCCTTGTCACTTGGGCGATTTTTAAATCGACCCGCCCTAATATACATATATACTTTATGGGATCGAAAATTCATTTTTCAAAGCGTAACAAATGGAATGATAAACTGATATATACTCTCTGCACACTGTTGTGAAGGGTATAAAAATAATAATTTTGTTAACAATATCTATTGTTGATGCCTTTAAGAAAAAAAAAACAAAATAAAATTTTTTTGTTGTAATTTTGTTTTGTGTTGTTATATTTTTAAGAAAAGTAAAACAGAATATTTGTGTTCTTTCTGATTTGTCTAAGTTCCTTTGACAAATATTCATTACAGTTTTTGTTATTATTATATTAAGGAATATGCAGCCTCATTGTTTATATTTTCAAGCTTCAACCATACAACACACTCAAAGATGCTACTGCAGCATTGAATTATATGTTAGCAAAATTGAAAATAATGGTTGAAATAATAATATTCACACACAGACATATACACATATACAATTACAGACACTGATACATATGCATACAAACCAACATGCAAATAAGTTTATTATTCAAACAAAATTGGTTACATATTCCAAATCAACTTGTTTGCATATATTAGCTCTACAGTGATATTTTGTTATTCTAAAATTCATATATATATACATAATTACACACATACTATCACAAATACACAATACATAATATCACATACACACACATTTAAATGAGGTCACATTTGGTATTAATTAGTTAGTATAGCAAAAGCTAACCAAAGAATTTATTTAAGTATATAGAAACATATTTATATCCGTACTCTAAACAATGGATCCCACATTCTAAGCATTGCGCTCCATTCTGGTTTATACTTTGTGGGATGTTAAATATATAAATTTGTGTGTACCCTGTTGTTCTTGAGCTTAATTAACTAAATTAATTGTAAAATGTATTTAAATAAATCGAAATCACTTGAAGTAACTATGTTGTAAAAGCAAAATTATTTGCATGATTGTATTTTAAACTCGTGCCTAATAAGTATAGACTTGCTTATGTACTCAAAGTAATAAATATATTAATTGGTATTTGTTGTATATTGTTATTTTCCATCTTAGCAAGTGCTTTAGTTTGTATAATATCTAACTGATATTTAGAATGCTGCATTTTGTGGTCAAGAATTTATGTGTATTTATGTTTGGTAGCAATTGGTTCACAACAAAATCCTAATTAACGCAGTTTTGAATTTAACAAAGAAATTTATTTTGCTTAATCTTTTTATTGTTGTATTAACTGAAAATTAAATTTTTAGTTATTGATGGAAAATTGCTTAATTTTAAATACTCCTTCCATGGGTTTAATTTTTATACTCTATACTATTATTTGGTGAGGGAGGGTATAATGAGTTTGAGCTGATGTTTCTGACACCATTTAGCGATGTCCACACGTCCATCCGTTCGTCCGTCCGTCCGTCCGTCTATCTGTCCATCCTTCTGTGTGTACATGTAAACCTTTTAATCAAACAACAGGTCGCAAATATGAATGAAATTTAGTATGTAAGCTTTTATCGAACTTAGGGCGGTACATGGTCAGACCAAGCCCCCTTACATATAACTCGTAGCGGACCAATTAAAATGGCAGTACGATCCAGATTAACATATGCATATGCATAAGATATGAGTGACAATACAATGGACACTTTAAACAAATTACAGTTTTGATGACTTGAATGTTCAATACTAAAAAATTTGATAATACAATAAAATCTCTGTCAATTTTACTTATTTAAAGAAAAATAAGTAGTATAATATTTGCAGTGCTCACAACACAACCTTTACTATTCAATATTTGAAAACTTTTCTTTTATTTTTGGTTTCAATATTTTGTTGGGTATCCATTACTATTTGGTACTGATGCAAAAGGCCGAGGCATGGAGTTAATTAAATTGTTGACGATGTTCACTGAATTTTTTTTTAACCATTCGGTTATAACTTTGGAGGGGTGTTTGGGTCATTCTGGTGTTTTAACTTCTAGACCAGGGGCATATTTGCTTCCACGTATGGATACATCACATTATATAGAACCTGATTGAATTCAATTCCAGTTTGATTATCTTTTATACCATGACTTGGACCTATTCCTTGGCCTGAGAAGCAAACCCATATCATAATCGTTGTATAAACTTTCTGCCATCTTGGAGGCATCTAAAACTAGAAAAGTCTTCCAAATTCGTCTTGACCAGTTCATGCATTCTTTAGCAATATTTACGCTAGTCAGACGATTGTTCTCTGATACGAGTGGTTCCTTCATAGTACGTTGACAATCAATATCAGATTACATTGCTCGTCGGGAAACAGCTCGAGCATACATTTTTAGTCTCAGATTTTTAAGGTCCTCTTTCGACAGCATTTTGGGACAATTTTAGAACTCTCTTGCTATTAATTTATTCTGTTTTCGACACGTTTTACGGGGTCTGCTATCCAAATGTTAAGTCGTCACGATATTTCTCGATAATTTTTGAAATTATGGATTTATATTTTGAATGTTTCTTATACAATACCAGCCTGCATGCGCAAGGAAAATCGTATTCTAGGGATCAAAATAAGAAACTTGGCCCGAGGGACCATACCTCTAAAACGAATTCTGATGTCCCGACTTTTGACCTGTCTGCCTATCTGTTTCACTTTGACCCATTTAGAATACCCCAATCGAGTCCAAATGTAGGATCGACTACCACTAACTTTAGAGGGCCGCCCACCCTCGCCAGTGGCTCACCCCCTGGAACCCCCCATACAAACATTTCAAAAAATCACCATTTTTTGTTTAGAATTGGTCTGACTATGTTTGATTTAATATTAAAATTAAATCTCATACGTATACGTATCTTCTACTCTGCTAATACATAATAATCATACGCCTTGACTATGTTATGTTATTCAAAAAGATCGATCGGATGAGGGTAAACAACTTTTAGATCACTCCGTGACTATGCGTGACTATGCGTGAATCTGCGTGTTTCAGATCAATTGCATGAGGGGGAATGGGGTTGACCCATGGCAGACAGACAGACAGGTCAAAAGTCGGGACATCTGAAAAAAATTTGACTATTTCTGAAAATCAATTGATATTTGGCAGCGTATTTTCAATAAGGTAACTTTGCAAAAACTGAATATCGCAAAGGAAAAGCAATTTTGGAGCGATTTCTTAGATCTATACAAATCCGTGCCTTGTTTATGGAAAACAAAAAGTGATGACTACACAAATAGAGTTTTGAAAAATTCCTGCTATTTAGAAGTGGTGGGAAATATGTTCGAAATAGATCCCGGTGATAAACGCAATAAAATAAAATAAAAATTAAAAATTAAAAATTAAAGATTACAAATTAAAAATTAAAAATTAAAAATTAAAAATTATAAATTATAAATTAAAAATTAAAAATTAAAAATTAAAAATTAAAAATTAAAAATTAAAAATTAAAAATTAAAAATTAAAAATTAAAAATTAAAAATTAAAAATTAAAAATTAAAAATTAAAAATTAAAAATTAAAAATTAAAAATTAAAAATTAAAAATTAAAAATTAAAAATTAAAAATTAAAAATTAAAAATTAAAAATTAAAAATTAAAAATTAAAAATTAAAAATTAAAAATTAAAAATTAAAAATTAAAAATTAAAAATTAAAAATTAAAAATTAAAAATTAAAAATTAAAAATTAAAAATTAAAAATTAAAAATTAAAAATTAAAAATTAAAAATTAAAAATTAAAAATTAAAAATTAAAAATTAAAAATTAAAAATTAAAAATTAAAAATTAAAAATTAAAAATTAAAAATTAAAAATTAAAAATTAAAAATTAAAAATTAAAAATTAAAAATTAAAAATTAAAAATTAAAAATTAAAAATTAAAAATTAAAAATTAAAAATTAAAAATTAAAAATTAAAAATTAAAAATTAAAAATTAAAAATTAAAAATTAAAAATTAAAAATTAAAAATTAAAAATTAAAAATTAAAAATTAAAAATTAAAAATTAAATATTAAAAATTAAAAATTAAAAATTAAAAATTAAAAATTAAAAATTAAAAATTAAAAATTAAAAATTAAAAATTAAAAATTAAAAATTAAAAATTGAAAATTAAAAATTAAAAATTAAAAATTAAAAATTAAAAATTAAAAATTAAAAATTAAAAATTAAAAATTAAAAATTAAAAATTAAAAATTAAAAATTAAAAATTAAAAATTAAAAATTAAAAATTAAAAATTAAAAATTAAAAATTAAAAATTAAAAATTAAAAACTAAAAATTAAAAATTAAAAATTAAAAATTAAAAATTAAAAATTAAAAATTAAAAATTAAAAATTAAAAATTAAAAATTAAAAATTAAAAATTAAAAATTAAAAATTAAAAATTAAAAATTAAAAATTAAAAATTAAAAATTAAAAATTAAAAATTAAAAATTAAAAATTAAAAATTAAAAATTAAAAATTAAAAATTAAAAATTAAAAATTAAAAATTAAAAATTAAAAATTAAAAATTAATAATTAAAAATTAAAAATTAAAAATTAAAACTTAAAAATTAAAAATTAAAAATTAAAAATTAAAAATTAAAAATTAAAAATTGAAAATTAAAAATTAAAAATTAAAAATTAAAAATTAAAAATTAAAAAATTAAAAATTAAAAATTAAAAATTAAATTATTTTTGTCGTCACTTATGGTTTGTTTTAAATCTATAACTCGATGGATGATCTTGTAGAAAATGCTTCTATTTTCATGATTTTACTCAAAAGTCTCCTGATTTGCTGATGCATGGCATTGTCAAGGATTAGAATATAATGCAATTCATTTTAACAGTTAATTAAAAAAAATCAGTGATTTGAAATTGATCTGCAGATAAAGCATACATGTTTTGAGAAAAAACGCATTTAAAGTTTATACACCCTTTTAGCTGCCAGAATCACCGTTTTTGACACAACCCGTTTTTTGACACACTAGGTCCCTTTTCTCGGAGAAGGTCACATATTACTTAATTATTTCCGTAGCTTTACGAAATTAATATCATGAAAAGTTTATATAGAAATCAAAATGTAGTAAACTTATTGGTGCAAACCAATTTGTCTAACTACTTGTGTTAAACGATTATTTATATTGTTGTCATAAATTAAATTTTGTTTTAGCGAAATGTACAAAAACTAAAGTCAATTTAATCTATTCAGAATTTGATTTACATATCCAGTATTTAATTTGGTATAAAATTCAATTAAGTTTTCACATTGTTTCACATACATAACTTGTTTACGCATATGGTTTTTAGTTAATATTAAAAATTTTGTCCAATTATTATCATTATTATTATAAAATTTTGTTCGCATTAAGTACACTCAGAATTATGTGTTTATAATAGAAAGTCGTCCACATAGTACCTGAATTTTTGAAATGCACACTCTAGTGTTATATTAAAGCTGCACCCAATTTTTAAACAGTTTTTATCTTTTGAGGTATAGTTAGAAACATCTAATGATTTCAAATTGAAAGCAAAACTACAGATGTTATTCTTAAAATATATCCATTCATTCTATTTAATATTTTAGCACAAAAAATTTTATATTTTTCATGGTGCAAAATAATAGCCTCATTTCAAAAATTACTATTAAATAAAAAAAATTCTGAATTTCTGACAATTAAAAAAATTTTTTATCTAATGTTGTGTCGAGCCGCAATTGCCGGAGATGAGCTCAAATATACGTTGTGGCATATTAATTATTTACAAGGTTTAAACGAACATAATTTGTGATTATCTCACAAGCCTCAATTACCAAATCTTGTAGTATTTTTTTTGAATCATTGGCCAACACTGTAGGGGATGTCCTATACAGATGCAGTGCATTCTGTTGTTCTCAAGAAAATAGGTTATGGGACGGAGAAAAGAGAAGTAATGTTTATGGATATGTGACTTAAATTTTTATTAGATTGTAGTTGTCAGGAAAGACTTGTTCGGGGGGTTTGTTCCTCATACGGCTAGCTCGACTGATTAACGAATGCGTTGTGCGGTCAACTGGACAATAAACTAGAAACGGATGAAATCTACTAGAGAAGAGGTAGAGGGAACTGAAACTCGGGCACTTGTAAGTATTTCGCTAATATCAGAAGAACATTTCCCATGGTAGTATCTATAGAATAGTGTTACACAACCTACACTTCGACGATGTTCCCACGAGTCAGTAGAGTTGGAGACCCTACTGTCATTAATGAGCAATAACGCCCTCCACTGTACACGTTTTAGTAGCTTCATTCTTTTGACTGCAGCAACCTTCTGTTGACTGCTCTCGCTACTCCTGCAAATTCTGTTGACTGCTCTCGCTACTCCAGCAACTATGGTTGCCTACTACTCCTAATTCTTTCTTCTACTTCCAGGCCGGCGATTGTCATCAACATACATTACAACCAAGCAGTCAAGCCAGCCAAATACCAAGCGAAGCAGCCGAACTACCAACGCCGCACTGTGGCTGAAATGTTGATTTCATTGGCCAAAAGTCTAATTTTTAAAATTTTAACGCTTTTTTGTAGCTAATACATGCAGATTAAGGCAGCCAAAAAATTAGGTTAAACTATTGCTAATTGTGGGCGGGTATGCTGTCAAACTCAACTGTTTTTTTTTTTTAATTTCAGAAAAAGGTGATTATTTTTCTATTGTTTATCAAAAATAAATGGTTACTACTGACAAGGTATCACCGATAATGATCCGCGGTCTTTTTTATAATGTTGGCAGGATTATAGTCTTTAGTTGTTGTAAGTGGTCGCAGCTTTATCGTTTAATATTAGGGGCGTTATGAAATATTTATGAAACTACTATATTTTTCTCAAATTTCAACTTTAGTGGAATAGAACTTCTAGGGAACAAAAGGCAACAAGAAACGTATACCACCCGGAGAAAGGTGAAAGTGTGCTCATTAATTCTATATATACTTTTGCATCCTTGACGATCCGTCGGTAGAACACTTTTTTCATTTCAATGAAATTACTTTAAAAAAATTCAGATTACGATAATTTAAACAGCCCTATAAGTACTCGTATACAACGGTGTATTAAACTTCGTCTTTAGCTATTTTATAGCTTATAATAGTCATTATTTGTTCTAACTATAACCGTAATATATTTGTAAGTAAGAATGACAATGATATATGGAAAAGTAGGTCAGGCTTTGACTAACGCGAAGGCTGCATCCAGCTGCATTATATGCCAAGCAACATCAAGCCAAGTCCCGACCAAATCATTAGATAATACCGATGCATATGAATTTGGATTATCACCACTTCATGCAAGAATACCACTTATGGAACACATACTAAAAATCAGTTATAATTTGGATTTCGGGTCTTCAGGATCAATAAGAAGCAACGAAACCAACAAAGAGTTAAGAAGTTCAAAAAAGAAACATGTTCAAGATGAATATCTCAAATTTGGAATGATTATAGATCAGGCAATACAAATGATGGCAATACTGCAATAAGATTCTTTTCAGATCCAGAAACAGCATCTGAAATAACAGGAGTGGTTTTAAACCTTATTTTCAGATTTAAATTAATCCTAGAAGTACTTGACCCTAGAAAATTTGGAGATTATGTTAAGGAAACTGCAAAAATATATAGAACCAACTACCCATGGTCTGCAACAGTTCACAAAATCCTTTATCATGGAGAAGATGTCATTAAATATCATTTGGTGCTACTTGGAGATCTATCAGAGGAGGCTCAGGAAAAAAGGAATAAGGATGTCAGATTTCATAGAGAGCAAAACACTAGAAAAATTTTACGAAATTCCACAAATGAAGATCTATCTAATATATTATTGGCAACGTCAGATCCGTTCATCTCTAGTATTCGAAATTAATGGAAAGTGGCACATCGGGATTTGGATGAAGAAGTCAAAAAACTACTAAAGAACAGAAATAAACCAGAACAAAATATGGAATATTTGCAATCAATATTTGAGTCAAATGAATAATAATTATAATTGCCTTTGATTGCTATTTAATTACGAAAAATATAGTATTAGTAAAAACAATAATAAACAGAATCTCTTATTGTTACAAATGTAATTAAAATCAATTGCAGTTTTTATTTTTAAAGTGTTTTTTAAAATTGTCAAATTTAACAGCAAAAAATAATAAATTTTTCTGTAGTAATAGCAAGATTTTTAGATAATATTATTAAAGTTTTTTTATTGTGTAAATATTCTTTGAGCGTAAACAAATTTGCAAATTTGACAACAAATAATTTTGAATATTTCAGTAATAATAGCAAAATCTCCAGTTGATTTTACTACTTTTTTTTTGAGTGTAAAATTTTTTTTGAGTGTCACATTAAAAAAATCCCATTATTACAAAAACTGTTTATAATTATTACTAAAATCCAAAAATTAAATTTTTTAATAAATAAAAAAATGAACACATATTTCAATCTAAAAGTTAAAAGAAATCAAAGGTCAACTTTGACCTAGAATTCCTTTAAAAGTACTCAATCAATTTTATTGTAATTAAAACTGAGTCAAGCTGAACTAAATATCTAACCATTAAAAAAAATTACTTAAATCTTTTGATCGGTTCAATAGTTACAGAATTTTGGCCAATGAAAAACGATTTTCAGCCGCTGTGCGCCGCCGACAACCTCTAGGTAGCTGACAAGATGGTAGGTAATTGATCATGAGATTGTCTTTTGCTACAATGCATCTTGCCAAACCTGTTAAATATTGAGATGACGTTATTCTGCGTTGCAATGAAAATGATGCTCTGCTATAACGAAGGGCCCACTAGAGTGTGGAGATAGCCTTAAAATGTATTGGAAAATAGAAATATCATTCCAACTGTGAAATTTTAAAAACTTTTAGTTTGGGGTACATATCCAGTAAGATAGTAATGGAGGTTTGTTTTGCTTAGAAAATAAAAATAATAGGATCTAAAAATCGCAGTCTCATATAATTTTAGCTCGGGGTCACCTATTATCAGGTATATATTTTAACTGAAAAATTCTTCGAACGGATTAATTTCTTTATTTTGACTTAAAATGTATTTTTTTGAAAAATGAGTTCTTTTATAAAGTCCTGAATGTATTCCTACAAGTTTATCAATTCTCTTGATTATTTTATATTCTCGAAAATTATTTTGTTTTTTAAATGATATTTATTAGCTGATCTTACTGACAAAAAATTTTCGGGTGTACATTAGTATAGAAGAGACTTTTAGTATGTTGACGCACATTTCGTGAACTTTAGTGTTTATTTAGTAATATGTGTTTATTAAGCTATTTATATGAATGCATTTGTATCTGCTCTAATAATTGCATGCAATTGGTGTTAATTTGGTTCATAATTTATTGTTGTAATAATGACAATTGTATTCATAACTGACGCATCTGTAGCATGCAGTTCAGAGCTTCGCAACTGAGATATCTGTAATACTATTCGAATAGAATTTTGGATTTTTTATTGTTTTTATTCCATTAAGTTTTCAGTGGATTAATTTTTGTGAATTGAATTTTATAATATTAAAAATTTAATTTAAAGCTAGTATTTAAGGTGATTTTTCGAACAGAACTAGTTAAAAAAATGTGTTTTACTATGTTAGCCTACAAACTTTTCAGCCCAGCTGTTACTTACTATTCAAATTATGAATATATATCTAATAACTTGCAAACGAGTTTGTCGTTACAATAAATATATGTATGCCTATGTATACATATATATATATCCCTTTTTGAAGTAACCAGAATATAATTTTTTCTGTAAATAGAAAACTAATTATACCCTCCACTCCAGTTTGCAGAGGGTATATATAAGTTTGTCATTCCGTTTGTAATAATTAGAAAAAAAAATCTGGACCCCATAAAATATATATATTTGTGATCCTTATAATAAGCGAAGTTGATATAGCGATGTCCATCTGTCCGTCTGTCCGGCTGTCCGTCTGTCCGTCTGTGGAAATCACGATGACGGCTTCAATCGGGTAGCTAGGGTGCTCGTTTGCATAAAAAATGATTCGCTAACATCCCGAGAATTGAGCGAAGAAGTAAAAAAAGTCACGAGAAAATATGATTTCAATATGTGTTCTTGATAATGCCCTCAATAGGACAGCTAGGGCGCTCGTTTTTAGTGAGAATGATTCACTAACATCATGAGAAGGCTCGAGTTTTTAAATCATGACAATATGTTTTATAGGTGCCGAGAAATCACCGAAAAGGTAAAAAAAATATGATGTTTTCCTGTATTGGTTTCCTAAATTTTGTATTTTGTCATAGCTGTGCATGTTGTTTTTATGGTCGTTGTGTTAATAGTATAAAAATTCATCAATATCAATATTTTTTGGTGTAATATTTAAGTTAATTAATTAATAAAAGAAACTATATAAAATCAATACCAATATTCTGCGATTTTTAAAACTTCACAAAATGTTACAAATTGATACACACTACTGTTGCCAATATCAAAATACTATAAATAATATTCATATATTCTGTATATGTATTATATCCATAATAAGCGCATATTAAAATAAATCGGTATTTTATTTTATATATACAAAATTCTGAAATTTTTAGAGTTGCAAAAATAGTAAGAGTTGTATTTTTAGTACATGTATAAACCCTGCATACTTGCATTCAAAAATAGTAGGTAGGTAAACCATAAAACATTTATTTATTTACCCTGTAACAAAATTGGTGTTTAGAAAAATACTATTTTTTGTCAGATGTTAAAAAAAGATGTTAATTACAATAAATTTTTAAAATTTGTTATTTAACCCTACGATTCATAACCGGGTACCCGTGTACCTTTTTGAGATATGGACATAAAACTCCGAATCATGAGAGATTTTGGCTAAACTAAGATTTAAATACGAAAAAATTCAAAATATTTTCAATATTTTCTTTAAAAAATGATTTTAAATGTTTTACCCCCATAAACACACAACCGGGGTCCCCGGGTACCCTAATGCAATTCCTATGTAAATGCCTGACATGTAAATGAAAAAACGTTTTTTGTGTTGTTTTTATTGGAAATAAATGTCTTTTTTATTTATTTTATCATATTTTATATATATTATATTATAATTCATCCGAATCGCTATCGTTGTTATTGTGGCAATTGTAGCATTTAGTAATTGTTATGGCGTGCTCATCGCATATCGGCGTGCTACATATGCTGCAATTTTTTCTAGTTTTTCTTCTGCGCTTATTTGGAAGAAGGTTGCACATGTAGCACACACCCGTAAGTACTTTTCTGCCCCTTTGTCGTGCTGACGGAGATGTTGACGGACCTGCAGCACAAAGCACATTCTCCAACGGCCTTCCGATGATGCTTTCAATTGCATTTTTTGTTGAAAATTGGCGCACGCTTTGCACATTTGAAATTCTATTTTCTATAACAGGAATGCACAGGTTTTCTGCCAGTTGATGCAGGAAATTCTTCCTGCGCGTCGTGGTGTATCGTGCAGTTGGATTATTTCCATAATATATGATGTGTGATGAAAATGCGCTCACATCAATGATGTTATAGAAAAATGCCATCGGCCATCTTCTTGTTTGTCGCTGGGTCGTGTATTCTTGGAGCGTTTGGTCCATTACGTCCACCCCACCTTTTGTTTGGTTATAAAAATTTATAATTTCTGGTTTCCCATTCTCGTCAATTTGTGCATCATCATGCATACTAGAAAGAATGATGACCGAGTTGGACTTCCGCTGCTTATATGAGAGCAGTGTTACGTTGTCGTAGAAGCCAAATAAACTTGAACCAACGTCTTTTTTTGTCTTCTTTCATCTCCGCAGGGATGTAAGCTTTGTTGCGGCGGAGTGTACCCACAATGCTGAGCTTTTCTACTTTTAGTTGCCTAGCCAACGGCAGCGTCGTAAAAAAATTATCCATTGTTATATTTCGTCCGCTACCGTAGTATGGCCCAACTAAATCTCTCACCACTCTTTCGCCAACACCAACTTCACGACCAGTTTCTTGTTTGCCAGTATATATTTGGCCATGAAGTGGATATGAGTTTTTGGCATCGCAAATCCACCATACTTTTATGCCATATTTTGCTGGCTTCGAGGGTATATATTGGGTGAATTTGGTTCTACCACGGTATGGATATAATTGTTCATCAATGGTCAAATATTCTGATGGCACATAATATCTGGCAAGATTTGCATTGAGCATTATCCAAATATCGCGAATTGGCGCCGCTTTGTCTTGACGCTGCCGCTCTACCCGTGTTCTGGGGTCGTCAAACCGCATAAAACGCAGCAAATCGAAAAACCTGTTTATTCCCATGGTGGCGCGGAATATTGGGTGAGCCTGTGACGTCCACAAATCTCTTGCGTTTTCGTCATTAGAATGATTTGTGCCAGCCATCAAAATCATTCTGCCTACTTGTGTCGCTTTAGGTACTTATATACGAACAGAAACCAGTTTTTTTTCCAAATATCAAATTTGTACAGTTGAGAACGCAAAATATAATCAACAACAAAAATATTTACAGGAAAATATTATTTTATTTCAATAAACGCAAAACAACCTACTTCGGGTACCCGGGTACCTTGGTTATGAAATTAAAGGAGTTTTGCTGGTTATGAATCGTACGGTTAATGTCGGGAACGGAGGCAAACGCCATTCCCAAAATTTTGTTTCAAGAGTTATCCACATTAAGAAGAACCGCAGAGCTCAGCTCAATCAATGTGCAATGATCGAGCCTTACCCTGAGAAACACGCATTTATGATTTTCTTAACACAAACGCCATTCCCAACTACCAAAAATTTTAGACACGAGCTATTCACATTATGAATAGTCGCGGAGCTCAACTCAATCAAAGTGCAATGATGAAGCTTCGCCCTGGGAAACATATATTCATGTTTTTCTTAGCACAAACTGAACTTCTTATGGCACATTAAAAATAAACTAATTGAGAATTACAATTCATCATTAAGCTGTATTATAATACTATTTTCTTATTTTACTGCTAGCTAGTAAACAAAGTGATCGTATCATTGTGAACGAAATAGAATTGAAATTGTGTGCAGATTTGTTTTACTTAAAAAACCTGTTTCTACAGATAGTGAATAAAATCCCAGTAAGCATTTTATGTAATAAATGATCATGTAGAGTCTTTTTGGCTCATATGTGCTATTAAAACAGTCATAAATGCGCCCTTTTGCTGATCACAAAATATTCTTTTGTTGGGATTAAATATTACCTTACCCGCGAAACTTCTTGATAGTCCTTTTTATCCACTTTTCTGATCAGTTTCGACTCATTTTTGAGTCTTATTTAATGTAATTTTTCTATAAATCACTTTTTAAGAGAAAGCAAAAATCATTTTCTAGTCTTTTTCTAATAGCGTATGTGATTAATCAGCTTTTAATCATCAAAAGTGCTCGAAGAAGACACAGTAAGGTAATTTTTGTTAAAACAATCTTCGAAATGATGATTTTTGTTAACACACAAACATATGCATAGCAGCACGAGTAAATCGAACTCTAATCGGCTTCTTATATGTATACAGCCGAACAAATACGAAAATACTTACCAAAGAGTAAAGTAAGCAACAATTTCATTCAGTCTTATGGAAGCTTTTGAACAAATTAAGTCTACGTCGCGTTGTCTTGTGATGCCAGTGTTGCCAGGCGATTTTTTCAGAAATCTCTACGCTTATGAAAAAAATTCCCTTTTTTTCCTACACCCACTTTTTTCCCCTACACTACTTTTATTAAAATTTATTTTTAATTTGTACATTTTCAATTTCAATTATGTAAAAATAACATAAAAAAGAAAAAAAAATATATTATAAATAAAACAAGTAAGAAAATTATAGTCGGTCTAGACTGACTATACGATACCCTATACCATGCGTTTAGAAACCCTATCTCTTAGGCCCAATTAACTGGACATAGAAAATAAGCAAAAACCAAATTTGAGTGGGATTTTTATTAATTTTTTTGGCTGCATATATGAAAAAGTTCATATCGGAGGCTATATCTATATAGGGACTAGGTCCAAAAATGGACCGATCCTGATCATGTTTGGTAAAGTATCTTGTATTTTGCAAAAATATATACAAACAAAATTTGGGAAGAATCAGTGCATTATTTTTGTTGTTTAATAGATTTAAGTGAAGATCGTGAAGCAGCTCTATATGGGGTCAAAGGGATCATTTTTGGACTACTCATTAATGGATGTAATGAACGGATATCAACCCAATTTGAGTAAGATCTATATGACAATTTGGATATTATGGCAATTTATGTCGATTTCATATGGGTAATTTGTATGGGGGCTAGGTGTGACCATGGACCGCTTCTAACCAGTTTCAATAGCGTTCAATGAGCGTTTACATGGACACACAGACGGACGGACGGACGGAACGGACATTGTTGAATCAACTCAGAAAGTGATTCTGATTCGATCGGTATAATTAAAGATGGGTCTAGGTCAAATACTTTTGGTTGTTACAAACAGCAGCACAAAGTCATTATACCCAAACCACATAGTGGTATAGGGTATAAAAAAAAATTTTTACAATTCTGTATAATTCATCTTTTTGATATGGCTAGATGTGCATTTAAAATTTTACACAATTAATTAAAATGGCTTGCAAATGAGATGTTATAACTCAAACAGAATATTTGTTCTTGGTTTTCAGTGTTGCCGTTTTAGCTTTTTAGTTGCTAGATTTAGCAACTTTTTTTGTCGTTTAGCATCCAAAATTTATCAAAAAATGCTAGATGCTAACTTAGAATCTTTTATTAATAACAAGTAAGAAAATTATAGTCGGTCTAGACCGACTATACGATAGCCTATACCATGCGTTTAGAAACCCTATCTCTTAGGCCCAACTAACTGGACATTGAAAATAAGCAAAAACCAAATTTGAGTGGGATTTTTATTAATTTTTTTGGCTGCAGATATGAAAAAGTTCATATCGGATGCTATATCTATAAAGGGACTAGGTCCAAAAATGGACCGATCCTGATCATGTTTGGTAAAGTCTTTTGTATTTTGCAAAAATATATACAAACAAAATTTGAGAAGAATCAGTGCAATATTTTTGTTTTTTAATAGATTTAAGTGAAGATCGGGAAGCACCTCTATATGGGGTCAAAGGGATCATTTTTGGACTACTCATTAGTGGATGTAATGAACGCATACAAACCCAATTTGAGTAAGATCTATATGACAATTTGGATCTTATGGAAATTTATGTCGATTTCATATGGGTAATTTGTATGGGGGCTAGGTCTGAACATGGACCGATTCTCACCAATTTCAATAGCGTTCATCTTATGGCCGATAAAAGCTTATATACCAAATTTCATCAAAATATATTCATATTTGCGACCTGCAGTTTGATTACAAGCTTTACATGGACACACAGACGGACGGACGGACGGACGGACATTGTTAAATCAACTCAGAAAGTGATTCTGATTCGATCGGTATAATTAAAGATGGGTCTAGGTCAAATATTTTTGGTTGTTACAAACAGCAGCACAAAGTCATTATACCCAAACCACATAGTGGTATAGGGTATAAAAAAGTTGCTTTTAGCATCATTTTTTTGATATTTTTTTTTTTTTCATTATTTTTCAATATATAATTTTAATGGTATTGATATGTTTTCATTTCTCAAAGTGTAGTACAGTAATTTTGTGTACTACTCCTTTTACCACTCTGCTCGTTTCTTTCAACAAATATAACAAAACATTTTGAAATAGAAGAATGTAAACACCAACAACAGTTTTTAATGAATTAGAAAGTCGCTTGCCAAAAAATATTATTGTATTAAAAAAATGCCAAAATTTTCAATACAAAACACATTAAATCGGGTAAAAGAACAGATAACCAATATATTAGAAGAGTTTAAATTTATATCATCTGAAACCGAAAAAATTCAAATCCAATGGAGTTATATCACAGAACAAAACTAGGATACAACACTGAATACAACCTCTTTATGGATTGAAAAATTCTATTGGCGAAAATCCATTTAAGGAGTTATCAATATTTGAATTGTCTATATTAGTTTAGTCTTTCTCAAAAGCCGAAGTTGAACATTTGTTTAGTTTAATGGCTTTAGTTAAAAGTAAACTTCGAACAGAATAAAATCCGAGTTGTTATGTTCTGTAATACGTATAAAAGAAGGATTGAAATTGAAAAATCGGTGCTGTCACACTTACAATATACCGAGCGATGTCGTTGATAAAAGTCGATCGTCAGAAAAATATCAGAGCCAAGAAGAACTTGAAGATGTAGACATCACAGAAATGTTAGATTGCATAAACCAATTATTCTAATATAATCGTATCTTTTGATAATGTAATTTCTGTTATATTTTAAATAAAAAAAAAAGTCCCTCTAAAATTAAAAATATTTAAGTTTAAAATAAACTCAAATTGATGTTAAAAAAAATTTCAGATGAAATCCAAAATAATTTTAATTAAAATTTAAAAAATATAAATCGAAACATATGTTTTATATTAATTTTTCGATTTAAAAACCAAAGAATTTATTGATAGGTATATAATTTTTCAATATAAAGGTAATGAAATTTGAAAAAAAAATTAGCATCCAGTACGTTTAAGCATCTTTTTTTGCAATTTAGCATCTTTACAATTTCAAATTATGGCAATACTATTGGTTTTAAAAGATATTTTATAACAGTGGTTATAAGCATGTATACTTAGATCTGATTTATCGCATTTTAATATATTTTCAAAAGCCTTGCATTCGCATTTATAGTCGTCACCTTTGACCTGCTCCAGCCATCCATTAGCTTCTCGTCTCTCAACTAACTGAAGCAAAATCTTTATGTTCTGTATTTATTTGATGTGTTTTCAGCATCATCGAAAAACAAATCGGACATTTTTCTAAAATTAATTATTTTTCTAAAATTAATTATGTTCAAATTTATAATATTTTAATGTAATGCACAAAAAAGTGTTTTATACTTGTCATTGTTGTTAAAGAATCCACATATTTACTTCCTTCATATTATAGAGTTATTACCAGACTTAAAAAGACTTTAAAGTTTAAAATTTGAAAAAATTATGCGATATTTAACAAATACATTCAAAATAGCTTTGACTGAAATTTTTGGCAGTTTTAGTTTTACCTTGTATCAGTAAAATGTTCAGATATTAACTAAAAAAAAAAATTTGTTAAATATTTTCATCTTAATTATCCTAATTAATTTAAAGACACAAAGATAGATTTAGTACAATAAAAACAAGTAAGAGTTGAAAGTTGATCTATGCGGACGCACAAATGTGCCCATACTAATAGGTCTGGAAAATTGAAAAGGATTGTAAAAAAATAAAATGCACATTTATATTAAAAAATTTAAATAAAAAAAAAAAAAATACAAAATAAACCATTTACCTGGTTAAACTTAATATTGTTTGTAATTATCTGGATCAGGTTAGTATTTAAAATGGGATATATCGGGAGTCATTGTGCCAATTTATGACCTAAAATATGTAGACACCTCTATAAATTGCTGAAAATTCAGAGCATTTGTTGTAATAATTCAGTAATAGGTTTATCAAAGTGTTTACATATTCAAATATTGTATACACATTTGTTAGAAATAGTGCAAGAAGTCCAGATATTAATGTAAACGTAAGACCCAGGTGGAGGGTATCAAAGATTCGGCATAGCCGAATTTAACACTCTTACTTGTTTTATATTAACTATTCTAGAGAGTCCGTTTTGTATATTATTGTTAACTATTGTTTATTACAGCTAAAGTTATTATGAATTACAAATTCATAAACGTTAAAAAAATCACTAAAAGTCGAAGCAGCACATGTCTGTTGAGCTAATCTACATCGAAGCTCATAAAAACAAAACACAAAGAAACTCAAGAATTAATTAAATCGTTTGCCTAACCTAATAACTTCAAAGTGCTTAAAAAGTAGTTGGCTGTATTTGTTTTTTCTTTCATGAATATCAACCTAAAACTTATCGACTAAATATGTATTAATTAAAATCACTTTATTTGAATTAGTCAATAAATTTAGGCAAGTGTTATTGAAAACAAACATATAATTACGTACATAATACAATGCCTATACAAACGCATGTATTCTGGTAATGTATGTTAAATAGTTAAGAAAATTAATTAAGACATTTAATTTGTAGATTATGATATGTATTAGAAGCGGACTTAAATTCTTTTTGGTTTAAAGCTGGGACTGAAACCGAACGGATTCAGGTTCGCTGTTTATTAAAATTTTGAACCCGAACCCGACCCAACCAAAAATTCATTTGGATTCAAAAAAAAAAAAAAAAAATATTCACAAATAACATAACATTTCTTGCATTCCACAAAATCAAAAAAAAAAAATATATATGGGGGGTTTCATGTAAAGTGCACCAACTTTTGAAACCGATGTCTTCCGATCGGGATGAAATTTGCACCAAGGTTGGTCCTATTGGATAGTAGTTTAGACACAATTTTTCCAGATCTCTCTGAGTTAGAGGGGATCAAAATTTGACATTTTGACCAAACAGGTATTTCTTCTCATCCATGTAACTTATTACCTATTGTTCTCAGAAAATATTCTCCCAAATAGTTTAGATAGCTATTTCTTCAATATTTCGGAAAACAATACTTAAAAAAAAAAAAATTTTTAGACTTTTTTTTTAGCTAAATTAAAGCATTTTTTTTCCTTTTTTTTTCAAAAAGTGCATTTTTTTTTTTTTTTTTTTTTTCATAAGAAAGCTTAGGATTTTTCGTTTAAGAGCTTTTTGGTCGCTTAGTGGGATGGAAGTGGGATATCTATCAAAATAAATGTTTTGTAACTCAAGACAACGGTTTCGCAATTTTTCACAAATGCACTATTTTTAATTTTTTCCTAATTGTGTGTAAAACCTTACAAATAAAACTTATACTGAGAAACTAGACAAATTAACCTTTCCGAAGGTACATATGTAACATAACTTCATAACATAACAGAAGAGAATAGTTATCTGTAACCTGAAACAGTTATTTGCAACATTTCAATCTGGCTTCACGAAATTAACCCAAATTTACCATGAAAATGATAAACTGATGTGGAAGGAAATCAACTTAAAGTATTTAACAGATGATTCGGCAGAAGATTTACACGATTACCGCGATTGCCTTAAATTGGCTATGTGTCCTAATGCAACAACTTCAGCAAAGAAAATTTAATCAACTCTTTAGATCGAGAATATATAGAGGAGGTCAAATTTGATTCTTGGATTCAGACTGACAGATGCACATTGAAAACAATCATTTTAAATGTGGATGATTTTGTGGAAGAAATGTGTACAGGATTGCTAAACTTGAGAAACCATGACTTTTTAGTCAAAGAGCAATGGTCATTCTTCAAGGATTTGAAGATACATTTGAAGTCTGGTGAATTCGTTATTTCATATGATTTCGCAGAAAACTATAAATATGTTCTTCAGGATGCCATACAAGCATTCCACTTCAATAACGACCAAGCTACTATATTCACAGTAGTTATTTACTACACGAAAGATGAAAAACTGGAACACAAAATTATGTCAATCATATCGTACGATTTAAAACATGATAGCGTTGCAGTTTATGAGTACCAGAAGAGAATACTAAAATTTCTAAAATCTAAATTTACAGTAAAGAAGATATACTACGTTTCGGACGGAGCTCGTCAACATTTTAAAAATAAAAGTAGCTTGGCAAATCTTATGGCCCATGAAAAAGATTTTGGAATGCCAGCTGAGTGGCATTTTCATCCTACTGCTCATGGTAAAGGAGCATGTGATGGTATTGCAGCAAACCTTAAAAGAAATGCAGCGAAGTATAACCTCCAGTGCTCTCATCAAGATCGCATCTTAGATGTGACTGCTTTATTCCATTGGGCAAAGAGTTGTTGTAAAGAAACTAAAATAGTTTCTAGTAGCAAAGAGGGTCATCAGGAAACATTGAAAAAACTGAAGATCAGTTTCGATGCTGCGGTAACAATCGATGGTTTTCGAAAGTTTTCTGCCTCTATTTAATGCGATTTCTTTCCAAAGACAACAAATAAACCAGCACCGAAATCAAAAGCTGAACCTAGTAACGCCAAGCAAGGATTGACAAAAAAACGCAGTAAATAAAGGCCACAAAAAAGCTGGATGAAAGACTGGGCATTTAAAAATTTACAAGACTTAAATACTTCAACAGCTACAATAAATTAAGTATAAAAATAGTTATGATATAAATGGAACAACCAAATGAGAATTCAAGCAAAAGTTATACTATTTAAGCCTCTTCCAATATAACAAACTAAAAATAGAACAACTTTGAAACAAATATGATTGTATACGAGTACACATTGCATACTACAATATACATGTTTGTTTTTGTCTTGAAAAAACAAGAAAAACAATTTGTTTTTGCTAAACTTACATTTAGCGTTAACGGCGTGCCCTCCGTATTTTTAATTTTATTATTTTTTATAAAAATAAAAAATCTTATTTTCGATCTTCATCAATTTAATGATTGAGTTTGAAATTGTTCAGGCTCAAGATCAAATGTTTTTACTTTAAATAAAGTAAAAGCATTAGCACATTTGTTTCAAAAATTGATCTATGTATATTCTGCATGACAGGTAATACAGCTGTTTCGGGAAGAGTCACCAACCCTCATCAGTAACCAAAAGCAGTAGATAGTTTGTTTGGTAAAAAGTTAAATTCATATATATTTGCTGAAAACAACCAAATGAGAATTCAAGCAAAAGTTATACTATTTAAGGCTCTTCCAATATAACAAACTAAAAATAGAACAACTTTGAAACAAATATGATTGTATACGAGTACACATTGCATACTACAATATACATGTTTGTTTTTGTCTTGAAAAAACAAGAAAAACAATTTGTTTTTGCTAAACTTACATTTAGCGTTAACGGCGTGCCCTCCGTATTTTTAATTTTATTATTTTTTATAAAAATAAAAAATCTTATTTTCGGTCTTTATCAATTTTTGAAACAAATGTGCTAATGCTTTTACTTTATTTAAAATAAAAACATTTGATCTTGAGCCTGAACAATTTCAAACTCAATCATTAAATTGATGAAGATCGAAAATAAGATTTTTTATTTTTATAAAAAATAATAAAATTTACAAGACTTAAATACTTCATCAGCTACACTAAATTAAGTATAAAAATAGATATGATATAAATGGATCTAATGCAATTAAGATTAAATTTGAATAAATTATTTATCTTTTTATTTTAAATATTATTATTATACATTAGCTTAATTATTATTAAAAATAAATAAACAATAATAATTTTTCAACATTTCTATAGAAAAAAGCGATTTTTTTCCTGAGGTTAACATATTCTGGGTATTACAGTATCGAGGGTATAAAATTTTAGTTAGGTATGTTACATACCTTCGGAAAGTTTAGTTTGTCTAGTTTCTCAGTATAAGTTTTATTTGTAAGGTTTTAGACACAAATAGGAAAAAATTCAAAATAGTGCATTTGTGAAAAATTGAAAAACCGTTGTCTTGAGTTACAAAACATTTATTTTGATAGATATCCCACTCCCATCCCACTAAGCGACCAAAAAGCTCTTAAAGGAAAAATCCTAAGCTTTCTTATGAAAAAATAAGAAAAAAAAAAAAAATTTTTTTTTTTTTTTAAGTATTTTTTCCCGAAATATTGTAGAAATATCTATCTAAACTATTTGGGAGAAAATTTTCTGAGAACAATAGGTAATAAGTTACATGGATGAGAAAAAAAAAACACCTGTTTGGCCAAAATGTCAAATTTTGATCCCCTCTAACTCAGAGAGATCTGGACCGATCTTATTGAAAAATTGTGTCTAAACTACTATCCAATAGGACTAACCTTGGTGCAAATTTCATCCCGATCGGAAGACATCGGTTTCAAAAGTTGGTGCACTTGACATGAAATCCCCCATATATATAAAATAAAGAGTATTATTAGCGAATAAGTAACCAGCACACAAACTGAACTAAAATGAGAAATCGCCTTTTGCAGTTTAAGCTATGTATGTATTAGCTATGTATGTATGTATGTATTGTATTTGAGTAGAGTAGTAAAATCAGTAGACAAACGTTTTCATATGTACAATCAAATCAAATAGAAAGGACGCAAACCGTGTATTAGTATATTTTAACTTTCTTAAGGCAGCTCAAATTAACCCATCAAATAGTGCATTATTGTGAGTGTCGTGTGTTTGAAGCTTTAAAGGCAACGTACAAATAAATACTTCAAACACTATTTGTATTTTCATTTTGTACCGTTCGCATCAAATCAAGTCGTCGTCGGATACGATACGGCTTGCGACATATATATTTTGGAACATTTTTTAGAACAACTAGAACAACCTAGAGCAACCGCCAATTTTTTTTACCGGTACATTGTAGAACAATCCTAGAACAATTCAGAACAATCTTAAAAAATTTGTATTTCCAAAAATGGGGGGGCAAATTTCGCACACTTCATTTATTGTTGTCTTCACTCATTATACAGACTTTTTTGACACCATTCATTTTGAGCATTCATATTCATTGTTGTTGTTGTTGTAAAATATGTGCCTTTTTGAATGAACCAGTACAGTAATGGAATATGTGTAAAAAAAGAATATATAAAGAATTTGTTGTTGAAATTCTTGAATGAAAATAATATTTTCAACTTTTTTTTTTACTGTGCAAAGATTTGCTTGACAAACTGTAATCAAGAGTTCAATGCGGAATCTGGAAATTATACTGAAGTTGGGAAACCATATTTATGATTATCTTAAAACCCATTCATTCGGCATAACTGAAATTTTATTGTATTGAAACAAAATCTATTCGGGATCTAAGGAGTGAAATCGAAAAAAATTGTAGTAATAAAGAAACCATTGGACCTAGAGTTTGTATTTATCTTATATTTTATTGAAATTATACCTAAGCTTACCAAAATATATTTTTTATAGTGATAATCACTACCTATGAATTATTGGACCTTCTCTGAAATTCATTCCATCAGGTATTTTATAGGGGTTTCTGTCACTTTTTGGAACATGTAGTCTATTTCCGTCTAAAATCTTCCCCATTTTGGAGCACCTTTTTTATGCGATTCATCTACCATTTCACAAGAGCTCAATTTCCTAAACTCCGAATATTTGAAAGATTTGCCTTCCTTGGCATAAAAACCGAGAGCTTTCCTACTGTAGAATGCCAAATCTGGCCAAAAATATATGGACAGATTGTGTTGTCTTATGAAATGAAGTAGTTTTCTTTGCAAAAACTCCATAAATTTCGGTATTTATAGAGACCAAATTTTTTTAATAACTCGTAATAAAGTTAAAACATTCGTACCAATTTTAAATGAATACTTTAGCCAGACGAAAATACAGTCAATAACACCGAAGAAATTGAGAATATGATCTTATATTTTAATGATACAATACCTGCTGCAATTACTCACAGTGTCCCACGTAAAATCCATGAAGTCAAAACCCCAAGTTTACCGCAGCACATTAAATATTTGATTCAAATCAGAAATGTTTACAGAGAAACTGGAAACGATTCCGAGACGTATCGAATCATATTCAAACTAGAGAATATAATTACCGCATATCAATCGAAATCAAAAAATTTAAAAATAACTACTGGAAAAAGGCTCTCAACTTTGGAAAAAGTCTCTGCTCCTTTTTGGAATATCACAAAAATTTTAAGAAAGAAGTCTACAAACATTCCAACACTGAAACTCAACAACAACACCTTCCACACGCAAGAAGAAAAAAGCGAAGTCTTAGCGCAAGTATTCGGATCAAATCACTCTATTTCAGCTAGCCTTAGTGATACAGCCACCAAAATAGATTGATATAATGCTGTTAGTAATCATAGCACCAGCATATCTACCTCCCATAATGTCTCGCCAATTTCAACAGATAAAGTAGCCGATATTATTAAAAAGTTAAAGCCAAGAAAATCCCCTGGTACTGATGGAATAAACAACAAATGTTTAAAAGCTTTACCAAACAAAGGAATCAAATACATCTCTGCAGTCATAAACTGTTGCTTGCGGTTGCTTTACTTCCCCAAAATCTGGAAAAGTTCTAAAATCATACAAAAAAAAAAAAACCAAATAAACCTGATAATTGTCTCCTTTCTTACAGACCGATAAGTCTTCTATCATCCTTAAGCAAGATTCTAGAAAAAGTGATTAAGGAAAAGCTTACTGAGTTTATTGATGCAGAAAACATTTTACCATCACAACAAATTGGTTTCCGCAAGGAACACAATACAGTTCAGCCACTTACTAGAATAGGTACGTAAATTAGTAAATTCAAATTTTAGCAGTGGAAAATCAACTGGTATGATACTCTTAGACATCAAATCTGCATTTGATTCGGTCTGGCATGATGGCCTGATCTATAAGATGATAAGGTTTAATTTCCCAATGTAGTTAATCAAAATAATCCAAAGTTTCCTTTCAGAACGTTCTTTCAAGGTATATGTTGGCTCCAAAAACTTATCTCAGATTGAAGTACCAGCTGGGTGTCCTCAGGGATCGTGTCTCTCCCCAATATTATATAATATTTTCGCTGCAGATTTCCCAGCCCTAGATGATTTCTTTACTTCCATTTTTGTTGATGATACCGCTATTCTTAGCTCGCAAATATTGGCGATCGATGTATTATCCAGTTTACAGACGGCACTCACTGTAGTTCATTCATATTTTATGAAGTGGTAAATACTAATAAACACATAAAAGACACAAGCTATTTATTTTTCATGAAGAAGGAAAAACTGTTTCTTACCTCAACAGTCCATCACTTTCAATAACAGCGAAATCCATTGGACAGACAAAGTCAAATATCTGGGAGTGATATTAGATCCAAAATTTAAATTTAAAGATCATATCTCATATATTATAAACAAATTAAATAATGCCACCAGATTATTGTACCCTCTTATAAATAGAAACTCCAAAGTTAACATCGAAAACAAAAGATTAATATTTAAATCAATATTCCACGCCACACAGTGGTTCAAAACCAAAAAAAAAAGTGGTAATAAGTCTGGAACTTCTAAGCCATTGGTTGGATTGAAATAGTATATTCTAGGCGATTGTAGTCAAGGACATAGGCTTTCAAAATATTTATTTTTGAGATACCCTGTTGTAACACAGGGTGAGCTACAGGGTGCCAAAGTCGACCACCTCGAAGTGGAAAATGCTTTCAAAGCTTGTAACTTTTATAAATATGAAGTGATTTTTACGTTTTTAAAATTTTTGCAATAACCATTAAATTATTAACAAAAAACATGCTTATATTACCTAGTTATCGCTTATGGTTTAAAAAATATTTGATTTTAAAAATCAACATTTGAACTTTTCACCAAATTCTTTCATGGTTTATCGCAAATAACATTTTTATTAAAATAGATAAAAAAAAATCTAAAAATATGTGGCGATAGCCAGTACTTTTTAAAAAAATATGTTAAGTATTTTTTGAATTATTTCAAACCGTTTAGTGAGCACAAAATCTTAAAGTTGACTTTTTGAATCAGGTTCTAAAAATTGCAAATTTTTGCCAAAAAATACCCTTCATTCTTTCACTTTTTTCTCACAACCTTGGTAAAACATGCATTGGACGAAATTGGGCAATTTTAAAAAAAAAAACTAAGTTTTAAAAGTTAATACAAAAATATCCGCTCGATTTCCTCAAATATTTCACCGCAGTATTAAAGCTCCAAATATTTTTATTTATTTGCCGCAATAAAATTCACCGCCGTTACATAAACGTGGTCAGGAGGGCTTAAAGGGTGAAAAAAGTCAAATTTTCATACGAATTTTTTTTTGTTAACATAAAAAACATATTAAGATTAGTTATTTTTATATTTTGTTTATTGATTCAGAACGGCATTTGAATTATCTAAAACACTTCAAAAAATCATTTTGATAACTTTAATAGTTTTTGAGATATTTATATTCAAATTTCAGAAAAAAATATAGAAAAACTATGGTTTTTCGTTTTTTTTTTGGTTTTTTTTGGTAAAGTGTTCCCAAAATTTTTGAATTTTACTTATTATTATATATATTGTTAAAGAAGACATATTTATCTATTCAGCGATATATAACATGTCTATCAAATGTATTGCAACAAACCACACTCCACAGGCAAAAATTTAGCTATTTCTCTATTTGTTCATATAAATGGTCATTTACGTAGTGAATGACATATTTTTTTATTGTTTTTTTGGTAAAGGGTTACATACGTTTTTATTACTTCAAATAATTTTAATATCTTTTCAAAGAAGGTATAATTATAAGTTAATGGTGTATGAAATATTTACCTAATGAGTTTCAGCTGATCATAAAATTGCCCGAAACTCTGATGCTGATTTTATACAACAAAAAACAGGTAAAAAGCCAATGCCTAAGGAAGCAATTCAGAAACAGATTTTTCAACAATTTTTATGACATCATTAGTACCATTAAAAATGAGGCTATATAACGAGACAAGTTCTTCTTCTAGTGATAGAGAATATCAGGACATATGGAGCAATTTAACACCCGGATCTAAGTTTATATGTCGGCCAATCCGATTTGAGTACACAAAGGAAGACAAAATTACAACACAAAGCTTAGTGAGTTCAATAAATCAGGAAATTTCGAGATTATCTCCAGTTTTTGTGGAAATATCTGGAAGTGTCATTAAAGTGTTATTTCAACCACTTTTTATAATGATTGATGGGAAAGTAGCCAATGCCGTTACAGATATAACATCTACTTGGAAATGTAATATATGTGGAAAGAAAAGTTCAGAATTTCATAACAGTTGTGATGAAATTCCTATTAATGAAAATGCTTTAAAATTTGGAATATCACCACTTCATGCAAGAATCCGATTTATGGAATATTGCTTGCATCTCGCATATGATCTAAAATACCGGCAAATTCCAGGACAAGAAAATATACCAATTAAAAATAATACTGATCTACACGCCATACGAAAAACTGAGAAGAAAAAGAATTCAGGATGAATTTAAAATGCAACTTGGTCTAATTATCGATAAGCCTCTTTGTGGCTATGGAAGTTCAAATGATGGTAATACAGCAAGACGTTTCTTTGAAGATCCCGAAACTACTTCTTTGATTACTGGCATTGACACGGCTTTAATCGCACGGTTTAAAGTAATATTAGCTGTCATTAATAGTAAACAACAAATTAATGCGGATAAATTCAAAATATATGCTAGTGGAACTAAGGAATTAATAATGAACTTATATCCTTGGAGGCCAATGACACCAACTGTACACAAAGTATTAGCTCATGGGAAAGAAATAATACAAAATAGCATCCTGCCCTTGGGAGAACTGACTGAAGAAGCACAAGAAGCTAGAAACAAAGATGTCAAACACTTTAGTCTTTTAATACAAGAAAATGTAGCAAAGAAGCCCAAAATTCCGATTTAATGGAATATTTATTGATAACATCAGATCCAGTAATATACTCCATAAGAACAAAATGGTTACCAAAAATAAGTCTTGAAATAGAAAATGATGATTCCGAAGCTATGGATATAAAACATCTTTTATCTTTTGATATTTCTGATTGTTTTGTAGAAAATAACTAGTAAAAAGCAGACAATTGTTATGTAATTTTAAGCCTATTATAAAACAAATGAAAAAGTACCAATTAAAAAAAATTTAGTTATATTTGTTATTTAATAATGAAAATATCTTAGGCATTGGCTTTTTACCTGTTTTTTTTTTTGTATAAAATCAGCATCAGAGTTTCGGGCAATTTTATGATCAGCTGAAACTCATTAGGTAAATATTTCATACACCATTAACTTATAATTATACCTTCTTTGAAAAGATATATAAAATTATTTGAAGTTATAAAAACGTATGCAACCCTTTACCAAAAAACAATAAAACAATATGTCATTCACTATGTAAATGACCATTTATATGAACAAATAAAGAAATAGCTCAATTTTTGCCTGTGGGAGTGTGGTTTGGGGTCATTATTTCAGCATGTTGGAATATATTTGATAGACATGTTATATATCGTTGAATAGATAAATATGTCTTCTTTAACAATATTTATAATAATAAGTAAAATTCAAAAATTTTTCGAACACTTTACCAAAAAAACCAAAAAAAAACGAAAAACCATAGTTTTTCTATATTTTTTTCTGAAATTTGAATATAAATATCTCAAAAACTGTCAACGTTATCAAAATGATTTTTTGAAGTGTTTTAGATAATTTAAATGCCGTTCTGAATCAATAAACAAAATATAAAAATAACTAATCTTAATATCTTTTTTATGTTAACAAAAAAAAAATTCGTATGAAAATTTGACTTTTTTCACCATTTAAGCCCTCCTGACCACGTTTATGTAACGGCGGTGAATTTTGTTGCGACAAGTAAATACAAATATTTGGAGCTTTAATACTGCGGTGAAAATATTTGAAGAAGTCGAGCGGATATTTTTGTATTAACTTTTAAAACTTAGTTTTTTTTTTTAATTGCCCAATTTCGTCCAATGCTGGCCGTAGGGTGCATGTCCAAAAATATTAAAAATTTCTCTTACAACCATTCTTGAAGCATATTCTTTTAAAATATGTAGAAAAATGTATACATGTTTTACCAAGGTTGTGAGAAAAAAGTGAAAGAATGAAGGGTATTTTTTGGCAAAAATTTGCAATTTTTAGAACCTGATTCAAAAAGTCAACTTTAAGATTTTGTGCTCACTAAACGGTTTGAAATAATTCAAAAAAAATACTTCAACGTATTTTTTTAAAATGTACTGCCCACATTTTTTAGATTTTTTTTAATCTATTTTAATAAAAATGTTATTTGCGAAAAACCAAGAAAGAATTTGGTGAAAAGTTCAAATGTTGATTTTTAAAATCAAATATTTTTTAAACCATAAGCGATAACTAGGTAGTATAAGCATGTTTTTTGTTAATAATTTAATGGTTATAGCAAAAATTTTGAAAACGTAAAAATCACTTCATATTTATAAAAGTTATAAGCTTTGAAAGCATTTTCCACTTCGAGGTGGTCGACTTTGGCACCCTGTAGCTCACCCTGTGTTACAACAGGGTATCTCAAAAATAAATATTTTGAAAGCCTATATCCTTGACTACAATCGCCTAGAATACACTATTCCAATCCAACCAATAGTTTAGAAGTTCCAGACTTATTACCACTTTTTTTTGGTTTTGAACCACTGTGCGCCATAATGTATTATGCTGTACCAGTTTGGTCTACTGCTGCACAGTGCCATATCAAAAAATTGCAGATCGCCCAAAACAAACTACTTAAATTCATATATAATTTACCTTGGCATTATTCTACTCAACGATTGCACTCCTTAGCCAACGTTGAGCTCATAAATAACAAAATAAATAGACTCACATTAAACTTCTACTCGATATATCTTAACTCACATCAATGAGATAATCTCATCATAATATGTTTGTAAAGAACGTTTTTATATAAAATCAAAAAACCCCCCCCCCCCAAAAAAAAAAAAAAAAAAATAAAAAAAATAAAAAAAAATTTAAAAATAAAAAAGAAAAAAAAAATATAAAAATAAATAAAAAAAATTTAACAAGGTTTCTTGAAAATTTTCCCCTTGTAAATATTATTTTGTTAAAAACTATGTGCATGATAAAGAAATTGTTATTTATATTTTTAAGTAGAAAAGGAACAAGCTATCCTAAACTCTTTAAGAAAATTGTTAATTTGTTGTAATCAAAATGTTATTTAAATAAATAAAATTGAATTGAATTGAAATATTATAAAGAGAAAAAACCACTTTAATAATAATCAAATTTTGATTCCACCAATATATCTAGATAGCACATTTAAGTTAATAATAGAATCTATATCTTCCTCTATAGCAAATTATGAACATATGAACTTCTAAAAAAGAGGGATAAATTTTCTAAATCAAGTTCTTCAAATGTAAATATCACCGCTCCGTTTGATAACTTAGTTAAAAATTTAATTGATATATATAAAAAATATACCAGACTAGGAAAACTAAAAATATTTTCCTATTTTGGGAGCAACCTAAAATGGAAACGCCATTATTGTATCAAGCGGCTCAAAGTGTATTTGCATTACCTGCTACGCAAGTAAGCATCGAGAGGTCCTTATGAGGCTTGAAATTCATTTTGTCGCCACAAAGAAGAAATTTAAAGGAAGAAAAATTTGAAATGTAGATTAATTTTAAAATTAAACGAAAATTTCTTTGAAAAATAAATATATATCCTACTAATAAAGCATTTGTAATTTTTTAAAATTTTGAAACCCAAACCCGAACCCTGAACCGAACCCGAACCATAATTTTTTATTTGTTTTTTTATACTTTTGCTAATCTGAAAATATTTTTTTTGATGTCTTCAATGATTGAGTTTAAAAATTTATATCAGGCTCAAGATCAAATGTTTTTACTTTAAAATAAAGTAAAAAACATTGGCACATTTGTTTCAAAAATTTATCTATATTCTGCATAAGAGGTTATATAGCTGTTTCGGGAAGAGTCACCAACCCTCATCAGTAACCATAAGCAGTAGATAATTTGTTTGATGAAAAGTTAATTCATATACCTTTAATGTGAAACCAACTCAATGAGAATCCAAGCAAAGAGTTATATTATTAAACCTTCCTCCATATAACAAACTAAATATAGAACATCTTCGAAACAAGTGTTTTTTTATATGTGTGAGCTTTTGTCTACTACAATATTCTTGTTGTTTTTTTCTTTAAAACAACTACTTGTTTTGCTAAACTTACATTTAGCGTTAACGGCATGCCCTCCGTATTTTTATACCCTATACAACTCTGTGGTTTGGGTATAATGACTTTGTGCTGCTGTTTGTAACTATCAAAAATATTTGAGACCCATCTTCTATTACACCGATCGAAGCAGAATCACTATCTGATTCGATTTAACGATGTCCGTTCGTCCGTCCGTCCGTCCGTCCTCCGTCTGTGTGTCCATGTAAAGCTTGTAATCAAACTGCAGGCCGCAAATATGAATATATTTCGATGAAATTTGACATTTCAGCTTTTATTGGTCATAGGATGAACGCTGTTGAAATTGGTGAGAATCGGTCCATGTTCAGACCTAGCCCCCATACAAATGACCCCCATGAAATCAACATAAATTGCCAAAAGATCCAAATTATCATATAAATCTTAGTCAAATTGGGTTTGTATGTGTTTATTACATCCATTAATCAGTAGTCCAAAAATGATCCCTGTGGGACAACTCTTAGTCATAGCCCCATATAGAGCTGCTTCCCGATCTTCATCTAAATTTATCAAAAAACAAAAATATTTCACTGATTCTTCTCAAATTTTGTTTGTATATATTTTTGCAAAATACAAGAGACTTTACCAAACATGGTCAGGATCGGTCCATTTTTGTGCCTAGTCCCCATCCGATATGAACTTTTTCATATCTGCAGCCAAAAAAATTAATAAAAATCCCAGTCAAATTTGATTTGTGCTTATTTTCTATATCCAGTTTGTTGGGCCTGAGAGATAGGGTCTCTAAACGCATGGTATAGGGTACCGTATAGTAGGTCTAGACCGATTATAATTTTCGTACTTGTTTATTTTATATTTTATATTTATACAAATGTAAAAATATTGTTCAATGATTGAGTTTGAAAATTTTCAAACATAATTTTTTATTTTGATTAAGCCAAACCTGAACCCATTTTTTTCAGGGTTCCAGTCCTGGGTTACAGTGGCGTAGCGAGCTTAACTCGCACCCGGGGCACAATACCTTTTTAGCCGCCCCCCCCCCCCCTCCCCTATTCGAAAACCATATAATATTTTATGTAAAATAGACTCGCAAAATAATATGAAAATAAAGTACACTAAATAAAGGCATAAGCTCAAGCTAGGCTTTAAATTTGAGACAAAAAATGTAGTTGAGAAAACAAATTAGATTTTGAAATGTATGTGATATCTAGAATTAGTTCAAAATACATCGATTATTTATTTTACATATTTGTAAAGAAATAATTTAAAAACATGCAGTTTTAAAACAATAAAAAAGTAAATATTTATTATCTCTAAGGAGATACATATATTTAATAATAATATGCTTATAATACATTAATAAAACCAATTATTATGTGTAAATTTTCCTGGCTTTTGATGAAGCAAATTTATCAATAATATCATCGAAGTTGATCATTTAAATTTTTCTCTTTCCACACCGATCTTTCTCACTTAGCCCATCTTGTCCCATCATTGATCGTAAATATGTCAAAATTAATTTTAATTATCTGAATGAACGCTCACAGCTAGCAATTGATACTGAGTTAGTCAGGAGTATCTGAATTGCCACTCTCAGGTTTGGAAAAATATCTTCTCCCACACTATCCTTGCTTAATAAATTTTCAACGGCTATTAGAAATGCAAATTTTATATTAAGGTTACTTAATTGTGTAAATCGTGTACATATTTCTTGTTGGAGACGATCAACAACGCTTTTCGTATCGCGAGAAATTTAACTTTCTGCGAAAGACCAACATCTCTATCCAATTCCCCGGGCATATTTCGGTGTCGTCTTACACGTATTGTTGTATCAATATGCCATTTTTCACAAAGAGTCTTCGCTTTTTCTATTGCCCCTTCACAGAGGTTGTCTCAAATTTCATCTGGTTCAGCTGATAATGATTCAAGATCATCTAGGATCTTGTACTCTGAGCTGCACACGATCAATCCTCCTCAAGATTTCATACCAGAAATGAACTAAAGTTATGAAACTAAAAGTAAGTATATTTTGCAACAAAATTGTAGCTTCACTTCTGGTCTGGTGTCACTTGTAGTGGTAGTGTCCTCCGCTAATGTTTCTAATAGTTCTCTATATTCTCGAGTCCATCTATAGCAAACAAAATAGTTTTTGTGTTTTAAATAGTGTTTATTATTATTATTATTTCAGCTCTATCTAGGAGCTAAACTATTAATTGATTGATTGATAAATTATTAATGAGTAATTGATTATAAAAGGTTCTTCTTTATATACATATTTTCAACCTATATTAACAACAACAATGTGTTACCTGCACTTGGGTCAGCATAAACATAAGTGTGCCAGCGTAACAACAACATACAATAAGAATATACGCAGTCATACAATGTTTTGCAAATGCAGTGGTCAACAATATTGATATTTGTTATTTCCGCATTTGCAAATATTGTACGCTATGCAGTGTGGGTATTATACAGCACACTACGAAAGTCGTGTTACGCTACACCTTCCTTTTTTATAAGAATGTTCATATAACATTTTGTTCTATGGACATTCTTTTATTATTTGTTGGGTTTTTTTTTTGTGGTTGTATCAAGTGCAAGTTTCACATTTTACAATAAATTTATTTTATTTTATTTACAAATATAGATTTAAAGAAAAGAATGCATATTGTTTATTTAATATTGTATAACTTAAGTCTATTCTTATGAACTATTTGTTCTTTATTTGTTTTCTTATCAACTATGGTTACATTATTTCTGAAATCTATTTTCTTAATTTTATATGGCCCTTTATATGCCATCTCTAACTTATGTCCTGCATCATTTCTTACTAAGACTAAATCTCCTATTTTAAAATTGTAATCTAATTTTGTTTTATCATAATTAATTTTTTGTTTTATTTTATTTATATCTAATAGTTTTTTAACTCTATCTATTGCTACTTCTAATCTAAATTTAATTTCCTTAGCATAATTATCTATATTATAAAGTGGTGCAACTCTATCTACTTCACTAAATTGTCTAAAATTGTTTGGAATTTTTCCAAAAATAAGTTCATAAGGGCAATAATCATGTACTGTAGATGGTGTAGTGTTAAAACAGTACGTGAAATATTTGAGCCATTCATCCCAGTCGTCTTTATCTACTGATATGTAGTTTCGTACGTATTCGTTAAAAGTCCGGTGACTTCTTTCTATCGTACCTAGTGTCTGGTGATGATGTGCTGTCGATGTGCGTTTATCTATCTTCAATAGGTTGCAAAGCTCTGTCAGTATAGAGTTCTTGTATTCTGTGCCCATATCCGAAATGAACGTCTTCATTGGACCGTATATAAGCACAAAATTTTCAAATATCGCTTTTGCGATCGTCTTAGCTGATTTATCTTTTATTGGTATTGTTACCAAGTATTTAGTTAAGTCACATATCATTGTGACTGCATATTCATTTCCATAAATTGACTTTGGAAATGGTCCAATTGTATCTACGTACACCGTATCAAAAGCCCTATTTGGTGTCTCCGTTATTGTCATTGGACTTTTTATATGTTTCTCCGTTTTAGCCAATTGACATTTATGGCATGTTTTCACATATTTGGCAATGTCTTTTGTCATATTTTTCCAGTAATAGTATCTCCTGATCTTCTCAGTGGTTCTATATATCCCACAATGTCCTCCTTCTATAGGATCATCATGGTATTTCAGCATTATCTCACGTATTGCCTTTGCATTCGTGTTATCAATTTTAGTTACTTCGTTTAATAGCGCTATTCTGATTTCATTCAGTGTTTTATTGCCCATATTCTCAAATTCACTTATCGAGACAAATTCGAAAATCTTCTCATGTGGTGAAATTTGAATCTTATTAATATTTAGTTTACAGGCTATTCGTTCTAGCCTAGGGAAAAATTGTCCTAAGTCAATATTCCCTTTAGTAAACAAATCATCTATTCTTATGCTAGCATATATGGATTTGCCCTTTTTGATGTAACATCTGTTGGGTAAAATCTTTAATTTATAATATCTTTTGACGTCTATATTATTCAATGGTATATATACCTTGGGCTTATTATTATTATTGATATTTTGCTGATTTACTACTGGTTTACTAATTTTATCTTCTTTAGTCATCGATCTTGTCGTGACCCTTAAAACGGATGAAATCTTGTCGTTAATATCCTTTAAGTCATTTATTGTAATGCGCGACAGTGCGTCGGCAACATAATTATCTTTTCCCCTGAGATATTCTACTGTGAAATCATATTCCTCCAGATCGAGTCTCATTCTCGTTAGCTTAGAACTTGGATTTTTCATGGAGAACAGGTATGAAAGTGGTCTATGGTCTGTTCGGACCAAAAAATGTTTTCCATATATATATGGTCTGAAATATGTGACAGCCCAGTGTATGGCAGTTAATTCCTGTTCAATGGTCGATTTGTTGCTTTCACCTTTAGTGAAACATTTAGTGAACATTTTTGGGGGTGTAGTTTAAGATTGTGTTTACGGCAAAGATCAAATACATCCTTCAAATTTGAAAGCATATGTTTTTCAGAACATCCCAATACAACCAAGTCATCCATATATAGGAATGCTTGATTCGGCTTCAGACCACTGATGGCTAATGTCATCATTCTTTGGAATGAATTCGGTGCTATTTTTAAGCCATATGGTAGTCTAGTAAATCTGTATGAACCATTGTTTGTTGAAAATGACGCCAAGTCTCTAGAGTTCTTTTCCAAACCAATTTGATGAAACCCGGACATCAAGTCCAAACAAGAAAAATATTTTGCTCTACCTAGTTGGTCTAGAATATCGTCTATTCTAGGCAACGGGAATTTATCTGATATTAGTTTTTTATTTATCTGCCTATAATCTATCACCAAGCGCCATCTTTTTTCATCTGTTCCGGGAAGTGATTTCTTTGGTACCAACAGAATTGGGCTATTGTATTCCGAAAATGATGGTTCGATTATCTTGTCATCTATTAGTTTTTCAACCTGTTTGTTTATTTCCTCCTTATGAGATTCTGGTATGCGATAATTTTTAATATACGTTGGTTGATTATCTTTTACTCTCAGTTTTTGTTCATAGAAATTGTTGGTAGTAATTGTTTCAGTCCCTAAGCCAAAAATATCATTGTATTCTAAACAAAGCTTAGTTAAAATTGTTCTGAACTGTTCAGGAAAGTTTCCCTTCAAAAGGTCCAAAACTTCAGATTTTCTTTGGCTATTTTCATGTGGTTTTTGTTTTACTATTTCATAGTCAGACATTTTCTCGGTTTTTATGTTATTTTGCCTAATTGTTACTATTTTATGTGTGGTATTTAAAAAACGAACCAATGCGTTATTTGATTTTACCAGTGTATTTGGTACAAAGACACCTGGTACGATTTCTTGATTTGGTATTAGTACATCGTCTTCAAGCTTCGGAAACCTGATTTGACGAATCACTTCTGACCTTGGTGGGAGTGTTATTCCATTGAAGCCGTTCGTAAGTGGAATTTCTATTACATGCGACAGATTGGGTGGTCGTAGTACGAGGTAATCATGGTTCCCATTGAAATCTAGTATACATTTATACTTCTTAAAAAAATCCATTCCAAGGATACCGTCGCAAGGTATTGGAAAATTATTTTGCACTACTTGGAAATCATGTGGTATCAAAAAACCTCTAAATTTTAGGTCAATAAATACATTACCTATTGAACGAATTTTACCCTGTCCTATTCCACTCAATGTGGTTGTTCTGTTTCTGTTAATTTGTGTTTGATAAAAATGTTTAGTTTTTATAACCGAAATGTCTGCTCCTGTATCTACCAACAGTGTTACCGTGTTGTTCGTGTCGTTAATTTTTATATTAACATAAAAACTTAAGCTGAGGTTAAGGTTGTATATGTAGTTGGTATTGTTATTATGATATATCTCAGAGGATTTTAGCAGTTTTCCGAATCATTTTCATGTGACTCTGCTGCTCTGACGTAATTTCTGTTACGTCTGTGGTTCTGATTTTGTTGAACCCTGTTGTGAATAGGTTTTTGTTGGGGTCTGCCGTTGTTACTGTTATTACTATTATTGCGTGGGTAATTGTACCTTCCACGATATTGTCTGTAGTTATTATTTCGGTTAAACTTCTGCCCGAAATACAATACGGCATTTTGTTGTCCTGTTGCTTCAGTGCAACTGTTTATGAATTTGCCAACGGCCTCATTCATGTTACTGAATTGGCCTGCTTCCATGATAAGTTTAACTTTATCGATGGTGCAATTTTTGGTTAGTGCCTTTACTGCTACCTGTGTTGAATATTTACATGCCAATTCGCATGGCAAACCATCTGATAAATAGGCATTTTCTAATGACTTCGTTAAATTCTCTATTTCACTGCAATAGTTATTGGCAGTCTTATTGTTTTGTCGGGTATTCATTATTTTTGCTGTCAATACCTCAACCGACTCGCCCTTTACTGAGTTTTTTAGTTTATGTATTATCTCAGTAATGGTTTGTTCATTACCTATTAAATTTCTTGCACTCCCCTTTAACTTTGTTTTTATTAAAGAGACTGCGATAGATTCGTGGTCACCTTTGATGGATTCTATTAACTGTAACGAGTCTATAAAGGAACGTAAATTTTCTGGTTTTCCATCAAATTCTATGATCAGCTTTGAAGCTGTGTTCAGAAAGTCAACGACTGTTTGTGTCATTTTTACTTCTGTACTTTCTAAAGAGGTACCAGTATTCTCTGAATTTTCAGTCTCTTCTAAGAATTTTACTTCTTCGTGTAGTGTATCTGGTAATTTTACCTTAACACCCTTCTTAGATGATATAATCAGGATTCTAGTCTTGACATCTAAGAAAAAACTTTCAGCAGCTGTCCTATGTGGTGTCGTGAGTCTGTTATAATTTGCATTTAGCAAAACCCTGATTTGTTCTAACTTTTCGCATAAGATTCTAATATGTTTTATTATTGTTTCCACTTTTGTGCTTCTATCTATATTTAAACATTTATAAGATTTGTCGAACTCCTCTTTGATTAGTCTCACCTTCTGAATTATTTCTTGCCAATCCATGGGAAAATTATTTAAATTTTGTTTAAGTCATTGGCTCTGCTCAAATATTTCTTTTTTAATTTCTTGGTGTTTAAGGCATAAATATGTAATGCAAAATTTAAGCTAATCAGTACGGTTATTATTAGTAAACAACACTCAATTAATTTTAGGTCGATTGAGTCTTCTTTTATTTTAACTTCATTAATAACATTTGCATTGGGATTCTCTATTTTTGATTGACGACCTCCCATTTTCTTTCGCTATTTATTTTGCATATTTTCCTAATATTTATTTCTATTAAATATTTTTCTGACTGCCTCAATAATCTAACCGAATCTTATATCTTGCTAATTATATATCTTCCCTAGTAATTCATTATTTTTATCAATAGCTTATACTATTTTACATGTATCAGTTTTATTTATGTATATATTTAATTTATAAAAAAATTTTTAATTTAATTTGTGTTTTTTTTTTCTCTCTTAAACAGCATAATTACAAAAGTTATTTTTTCTCTTTATATAATTGTATCAAGATTAAATAATAGCTTTTTATACAGAACAAATCAGATTAATTGAACTACATTCCTTTGTGGATTTTTATTTTTTTTTTTTCTTATATCTCTTACAATTTTTTCCCTCTTATAAATTATTGTGTTTTCTATTTATTTGTTTTTGTGTATTTGTCAAGAGCGGTTAACGCTTTCTGACCTACGGGTGCATAACGGGATGCTCCACTTTTTTTGTTTTTTTTTTTTTTTTTTTTTTTTGTTTTTGGTAAAACTAGGATGAACCTGTTAGGGGCATATTGATGTGTATATTGATATATACCAGAGGTCTTTTGATGTGTTTTTCCTTCTTTTTCTGCTGGCCCGTCCTTCTTCTATACTCTTCTATGGAGATAGGTTTTGGCCCTTCCGCCATTGATTTTAAGCTCCACTGTCTTTAGGCCAGACAGTATCTTCCTTCAACGCAGCTGATGGATCGTTGTGGCTGATCCACCAGGACAAAATTATTATGTGTTTTTTTTTTTTATTATTATTATATTCAGGATTGCTCAATTTAAGAGCATAATCCTTGAATTATATATATTTTCTGCAATGCTCATCTAAGGAGCACTGGCAGGATCGCCATATAGCAAACAAAATAGTTTTTGTGTTTTAAATAGTGTTTATTATTATTATTATTTCAGCTCTATCTAGGAGCTAAACTATTAATTGATTGATTGATAAATTATTAGTGAGTAATTGATTATAAAAGGTTCTTCTTTATATACATATTTTCAACCTATATTAACAACAACAATGTGTTACCTGCACTTGGGTCAGCATAAACATAAGTGTGCCAGCGTAACAACAACATACAATAAGAATATACGCAGTCATACAATGTTTTGCAAATGCAGTGGTCAACAATATTGATATTTGTTATTTCCGCATTTGCAAATATTGTACGCTATGCAGTGTGGGTATTATACAGCACACTACGAAAGTCGTGTTACGCTACACATCGTCGATAACGCTAACCGCTCTCCATCGTGTTTCAGATTCACGTTTGGCAGTTTTTGTTAAAGTATTTTTTAATAATTCCCATCGTAACTTTGAACGTGAGAAAAAGAGATATATGTTTTCAATTTTTTCAAAACATGTCACAGCGATTGGATCTTTTTTAGCTGCAGCAATTATTACTAAATTTAATGAATGTTTATCACAATTTACAAATAATGCTTTATGATCTTTTTCCATTATTCTTTGTTGAACGCCAGATGTGAGACCTACCAGCACGGCAGCATTATCATAATATTGTGATCTTCAGTTTGTTATTGAAATTCCATCGGAAATTAATTTCTCTAAAATTGAATTTTCGATGCAGCCTCGATCTTTAGCATGTATTTCAATAAAACCCCAAAAAAGATTATTTGACGAAAACTTTTTTTATTGATAAAATCAACATTATTTGTTCTCGATTAGAGATATGAAGAGTTGAATCAAACAAAAGTCCATAATATTTATTTCTTTTATTATCGTTTATTAGTTGATTTCGAACTGTAGATAAATTTTGAATCTGTGATGACAAATATGAAACAGTTTTTTGGAGTTTCTTTGGCTAGTAGCGGATAAAACTAAGCTACAACTCTAAGTAAAGATAATAGGTTTCCTGGATTTGTACCATCTTGTGGTGCTAGTCGATGCGGCCACGCAAAGTAAGATTTTGTATAATTAAATACCTCATGCAAGCTAATATTCATTACAATATATTTCGTCACCTTTTTTTTGACTGAATGTTCGCTTCTAATGATATTTCAATTCCCGTTCTACTTATTAATCTTCGTTCCGTCTCTTTCCAAGCAGTAAGAGATTTTCGGAGATTCGGACTTCTTTCATGGTTAATCAATTTATCTTTTTTCTTCCATTTATTAAAACGAGCAGATGTTACGAAAGATGATTGTGTAGCGGAATTTGATAAAATAAACAGTAAGCAACAAAAGCAGTACGCTTCATTCTTTTTTGGTAAAAAGCATAAGACGATTAGTTGTTGTTGTTGCTGCATTTAAACTGGCTTCGTTTTGAAATGTGCAAGATCCACGAATAATAATTTCTTTTCGAAGTTGGTTCGATACTATTGGAGGATTGTTGCTAAATTTTAAATAAGCAGCATCCTTGAATTCCAGAACGTTCGGAATTACAGCCAGTATTTCTGTTGTGTTTTCTGTGCTTTTTATTAGATGTGAACATGGATTTGTCATTTCTGATGTACTTGGGCCACCTTCTTTGGAGTCTTATATTTATTGAGTTGTGTTATTAGTACAGTAGGTGTACAACTTGAATCTGCCTCTGACTTTGAATCTGATCTGATTTTACATCTCCATCCTTTTTATCTTCTGGATTTTTTTGCGATTTTTTTCCTAAATATTATTTCTGGGAACCGCTTTTTTTTATGGCGTTGACATGGTCTAAATAAAATATATTTTTTATTAAATTTATTAAGATATTACTGTTAAATAACGCTATGAGACTGCTACAAGCAAAACACCCTACTCATTGAATAATAGAATCATCGAGTAGATGTAGTAAGTAATCTTATTTGGTTTTTACTTACCAACAATGCCTTGAACTTGAAAGGTAGTAGCACAGTGAAATATACACTATAATTTATGTTAGCATTAAACTTGTAACATATGAACATTTAATATTTAATATAATTTCATTTTTATTCTAAGTAGACCACGATGACAAGGACGCAAAACTGAAAAATACACGCACAAAATAACTTAAACGTTAATTAGAAGTATAAATGCAAAAAATATTCAAAATTCAAAAATAACGATTGTTTGTTTGGACAGAGTTGTATCTTCTGAAATTAATACAAAGTAAAGCTGTATGGTACGAAAACTGAAAACTAACCACACTGCTCGTAGGCCTGACTTTAGGTGAGTGTGTTAAAGCGCTGACCAAAAAGTGCAAGTACGAGTGTATGTGAAGGTTCACGGTTCAAAACCTCACGGCCGCCCTAAGTAGAAAAAATTTTCATATAGAAACAATCTATTCAATTAAAACATAAAAATTATCACAATGTTCAACAAAATCGCTGATGAAGGCTGAAATGCCAGAAACCGGTCCGATTAAGAATACAGTGCAGTTATGAATTTTTGAAATATATGCTTTCTTCTTCTTTACCACGCACCATTTAAACAAAATTAAAAATTGCATATTAATTACAGTAGTAATTGCAATATGTCTGAAAAATGACGATAAATCTATTAAACGTTAATATTTCAGGTGTTTCCCTAATTTGTTGCGGACTTTCACAACCTGTTATTGCTATAGTTTTAAAATAGCAAGCGTAGGCTACATTGCGTTTATGGAAATAAAACTATATAGTGTTCTGAAAGAAAGATTGTATATAATTCGTGCACTGCAAATATTTATTATAACATATTATTTTATCAGACAAACCAAGGAAATCATAAGGAAGTGCTGACAGACACAGGTCGAGTCAGCCCTGCCAGTAGAAAAGACGTGCCAGTTCTATTATGTATATATTATAACAGTTTGCTTTTCCCCCTATTTATTTACGAGTTAACATTTACTATATTAAACTGGCACTAAATTTAAAATATATTTTCCAGAAATCAGTTATAATAAAAATAAAAATTATCCAGCAATTTTAGCTTTGCGGACCATTTGGCGTCGCTTTGTGAGTAGCTCCCGGGGCATTATGCCCCTGCCCCCCCCTCACTACGCCACTGCCGGGTTATAGCGATTAAAGCAATTAGTGAGCACCAACGATTAAAAGTTTAAATTTATTTATTTTGTAAATTGTTTACAAAATGAATTCAATTTTAGAATTGTGTTTAAAATAAAATGTTTAACACTGTATATTAGGGCGTCTATTATTTAATTTTTTTTTTTGCAATTTACATTTACATTAGGCCTGAATTCTTCCGGAAATTTAATAAAAATAAATTCAGTTATAAACCAAAATAACTCTGTGAAAATTTTATAAATGTTTTGACTGTAATATAATTTAGTATCAGTATTAAAAAAAAAAATAATTAATTTTGTTTTGGCCAACAATAATAGGCGAACACTACAAACACCGAAAGAGAATGTTTCCGCTAATCAATTCTTGAAGCAACGCATATATCGGAACACCCTTCTGCAATGTGGCATATTGTAATAAATTGTTTTAACAGCAATTAATAACAAAAAGAAATTGCTGAATCAGCCCACAAGAAGACCACGATAAAAACATTATTTTTGGCACTAATCTAATATACATACAAACAAATTTTACGATAGACATTTATTTAAATGTCGCCAGCGAACACCATCACTATCCCAATACAACAAATACAACTGAAATGGACAATCTACAACTGATGATGTATAAAATAAAATGACATGTCTAATTTATCATGTTGTTATTGTCGTTACTGAAGTTCAACTACTTAATGGCATGTATACATATACAGGGTGCGCAATTTTCTATGTCGGTACGACAATATTTAAAAACTTTGTCTAGAGATTGTCTTAAGAACACATGTTTTTAAAAGTCAATTCAGTACAATTTTTATCACGTATTGCTTTACAGCAAGACATAATGACGAAATAGTAACGCTGAAGATGGGAAATAGTTTTTCAGTTCTATTAACTCAAATGTATATCATCGAAAATATCGTGGCAAAGTAGTACCATCTGACAACTCTATTCGTCGTTATGTGTCGAATTTTTTTGAGTATCTCATGTTCATATGCCGTTCATTAACGGCCAACATTATCTTTAAAGTGGTAACAGAGCATGTTGCCGAATACCCAAATTTTGCTGACCGACGAGGCCCAATTGCGTGGATTCTCCAATCCACGGTGTTTGCGCCAGAATGATTATTGGGTCATTTTTTATTCAGAGAAGGGGAAGCTATCAACGGGAAATAACACCGGTGAATGCTAGCTCGTTATTTGTGCCCGAAAATGCATCAAAAAGGGTCAGAAAGTTTATCCATTTCAACAAGATGATCTACCGTGCCACACTACGAATCATTGCAGTTACTGCAACATAAATTTCCTGGACGTGTAGTATCAGAAAAGGCGACATTGACTGGCCATCCAGATCTCTACACCTGATCTTTCCGGAATTCTTTTTGTAGGTTTATTTTAAAAGCAAAGTACACTCCAACAAGCCTCAGACCTTTGCCGAGCTCAAGGCAAACATTCATGCCGAAGTCATTGCTGTAACGAGTTGCTTGAACATATTATGGAAAATGCGGCAAAAAGAGGCACATTTTGCCGTGGGCATTAGAGGCGGCCCTTTGATTGATGTTGTTTGAAAAAAACTAGGCAAAATATTAACATTCCGGCATAAAAAATTTCACACCCTGTATATATATTTTATGTATAAATTTATCATAACAAGAATAAGTAAGAATATGTAATAATTACACAATTAAGCTAGTCTGGCTATACGATACCCTATAGACTATGTTTTTTTAGGATAGAACCTTACGGCCAACCATTCTAGGTAAGGTTAATAATATGAGCACATAAACATTAACCAAATTTAAGTAAGATATGTTCCAAAAGTGGTTTGAGCATTAGCATAGTCATGTTCTTAACCCTTATGTACGCACCTGGGTACCCGGGTACCTTTGGCGTTTTCAGCCAAAATTTTTTCATTGAAATTGATAACCTGCATATCTGAAACTTCTTGAGAACTACTAACTTACAAACCCATTAGTATTTTTGCAGCCGTATAGCTAAAATTATTTTTGTAGTTTGCGTGAGGGACCAATCTACTCTTAACACCCTTAACTGCGCACCAAGGTAGCCGGGTACCCCTACGTGTTTTATATGGGAATGTGGCCATTGTAAGTATAGTTTTTTAAGTTGTTAGTACTTCTGCATACATATATAAATAAAAGTCTATATAAAATATGAACATAGACAATTTATTTCCCGAAATAAGAGATCAGAAACATAACAAAAGACAAAAATTCAATAAAAAAAAAACAAAAGGAATAATATGTTAGTGCAGATCTTACGAGCAGTTTGTACACATTAGACGATTAATGGAATATTCATTGCATATTGGCTTGAAACAGCCGATACAAGCTTTACGAGTTTTTCTCTGCTTCATACGTAGTTGCGAGCACACATGAGGACTTCCTGTTACTGGAATACGACCGCTTTTATTCTTTGTTTATAAACTGGATATGGGCGATAATACAGTTTCAAAGTCTTTTGTATAAAATATTGTTATTGCGGATGCCGTCGATGAGTGTGAACTAATTTTTGTAGTTTAAGCGCGTTGTTTTATATTTTCCTGACACAAATTAATGCTTAAATCTTTTAAAAATTTTCTACGACGATCAGTAGGCTTATGTTGGGTATTAAATTCCATATATATTATATAGGATGCTAATGCTGCTATATCAATACCATTAAAAAATAGTGACAACGGCCATCGACTAGTTCTGCGTTTGCACGTATATGTACCCAGTAATTTATCCATATTATCAACCCCTCCTTTACTTTTGTTGTAATATGTTATAATTTCCGGTTTTGCAAACGTATTCGATTCCACGTTGGATTTGGCATGCATAGTTGATAACATAACTACTGCCTTTTTCTTTTTTGATACGTAGGAACATTGAGTTGGCGAAATTTGTAGAGTACAATGATCTGAAATATATTTCAAACCATGTATCAAAACATTTACAATTAGATAAAGTTTTTCTTGGATAATATAACCCAATCAATAATATATCGTCGTTCGTAAGTTATTGTGTTCTATATGATTTTTTTTTTTTGATTAATCCATGTTTAAGTTCTAATAGTTCTTACTCTTAAAGGCGTTTTCAAAGAGGAATTTTTTTTAAACAGAAAAAACCACAACCTATAGTACTTTCGTTGGTAAGAAGGTCGCAACAATTTTATCGGTTCAGTTTTTTTTAATTAGCAACTAAACTTTAGCAACTAAACTTTAACAAAAAGCATATAGAACACAATAATTTACGAATGACGATATGTATGTATGTTGTTTTCAAATATATTTAGAATAATACTAACCTTTCCTTATGTGCCAGCATATTAGGTGGTAAAAAAAACTTTTATTTTTTCGTACTGTGCCGACGAGTGTCGGGTTCCATGAGCTCAAAGCTCTTGCTAGTTCTAAAGACGTAAAAAAATTGCCTGCAGTTACGTTTCTTCCTGAGTTTTTATATGGAAAAACCAGATCCAAATTTTTTTTCGCCTATTTTGGTTTGACGCTCGCCTTCTGGTAGTTTATGGTATACAATTGGCCATGTAAAGGGTAAGAGTTACGTGCATCGCATGCCCAAAATATTTTTATGCCATATTTTTCAGGCTTTGATGGCATGTACTGCGGTAAACGGGTACACCCGCGGTATCCATACAGCTGCTCATTAATAGTTATGCATTCACTAGGCTTATAACTTTGACGTAAATTGGCATTAAGCATCATCCAAATGCCTTGAAGAGCAGCTGCTTTAACAGACTTTGCACGTATTTCCCGAGTTTGATTATTATCAAAACGTATACATCGTAAAAGCATTCTGAATCTCTTGTATGACATTGCTGCCCGATACAATGGCTAATTATTGGGTTTCCACGATTCAGATACATGTTCCCTGTTTGATTTGTGAACACCAGAGGAGATCAAAATACCAAGAAAAGCATTGAGTTCTTCTTCTCTAAAAGGCACGAATATTTTTTTGTTTCGTTTTTTGTATAATATTCTGTTGTAATTTTCTGTCTTCTACGATTTGTTTCCCTAAGTATTATGTCACACATTTCATTTGACAAAATACTTCTAAATATTTCCTTCGCTGTTAATAACTTATATTTTTGTGCTGCACCCGCACGTTGTCGTAATATATTTTTTTTTACAGTTTGTGATTCTGGAAATGGGCTAAGTTGCCAGCAGGTTCCATCTTTACCACAAAGTGCACTTCTTGTCTGAACGTCATCATTCTCATAATCATCGCTTTCTTCCGAGTCAAAAGAATCTTCATTTACTTCTATAGCGCCTGCCATTTCAGTGTCTGAAGCTTCCAGTTTTATTTGGTTTAGCGGTGGAATATATTCTTCATCGCCTTCGGAGTGGAAATCATCTTCACTGCTTTCTAATTCACTTAATATATTATTTATGTCAGTAGAATTAAATCTTTTAGAACAAACTCTTGAATTCATTTCGTTTGTTTTACATATAAATGTCACCTTCACACTCAGGGGATAAGTCGAACTGAAAATAATAACCACAACACTAAATAAAGTTTTGTATTTATTCTCAAAGGGGAATCACCAACTTTATATTCGTACTAGATATGTATTACAAACGTCAGCTTTCATATACCTATAGGAAAGAAGCTGTTAAATTTAAAATTCATCTTACGTAAAAATTGAAATATGTATCTGAAATTTTTAATAAGATATGTTGCATACTTTAAGGTGTTATGAAAAATTATTTACAATATCTGTTGCCAATCCCATGTATATATTACAACATCTTAACTGGATATTTAGTGCGAATATGCTTGTTTTGTATGTAACTTCCATATAGGTACCCGGGTACCTTGCAGCGCAATAGTAGGTGTTTTTTTTGCCGCGCACATAAGGGTTAAACTATATAAGGATAACATTTGAGAACAATTTATCTTATTACATTGTCTTAAGATTTATTAAAGTGAATACCGCTAGAAGTTTAATTATACGGGGAACTATATTTCGTGCGTCCATGCAATTTATTTTCAACCCGACTACTTAAGAATATACTCATAATAAAAGTACTAGCCAAATCTCATCAACATATTCATAATTACCTACATATATGGGTATCTCCTGGGTAACGGACGCGACATTCCATATATGATAATATGGAATGGAATGGATTTTAATAAAAACAAGTAAAGAATTAAAATCAAAAATGCTGAAACTTTGGTACCCTTCATCCGTGTTCTAAACACTATATTATAACTATGATTGTTGACAAAAAAAGCCAGATTTCACATTATAGTGGATAGATTTTTTACAATGATATTTTAAATTAATAAGATAACATAAATTTGAGGTATTTTTGCGTTTTTGTAATCGCAAGTGCAATTTGCATAAATTTAAATACACACAATTTCTTTCTTGTGTGCTTAATGAGAGTTATTGTCTCCTCTTTCCATTTGTAAATTTTTGAAAATTTTTTATTGTTTTCAAAATATGTTCTCGCATTTTCAACATCTTCGGGACCTAACATTAACTTAAATCTGCTATTCTATATATATTCCTGCAATCAAAAGTGGATTATTAATAATGCGGTTTTCTCTCTTTATAATATTTAAATATAATTCGTTTCAAAATAATATTGTTTTGTAATCATTTGTTAGCTCTAATTTAAAACTAAGCCAAATTCTATAAAAATCGCCTAAATTCATATGTTCTTGTAGTTTCAAGGTTAATATTTTAACAGGTGCAAAGAATTCTACGAATTCTTCACAAATATTCCAAATACTATCATTCATAGTTAATTCAGCACCCACTAATTCAGTAAAAAACTTTTATATTCCAATAAGGCTTGAACCATGTCATGGAATTCTATCTAGTTTTACAGTCTAGTACGGCTTTTTTCAAGTTTAGCTTCTTAGCTGAAGAAGAAATATTTGGTGTTCTTAATTTGTTGTAAATAGCTCTGCACTGATCAAGTATTTTCTTAAACAAAAGATTAAATGAAGTGTCGAGCACTGCCAAATTCAAATTCATCTTCCATGTCAAAGTTTCCATACTCGTTTTTTAGTAATTCAGCAGCTTCGATCATATTTTTTCCGTTATCTGATGTAATTGTATATACTTGCTGCAAATTGATGTCGCAACACTCAAGAACGCTAATGATATGGTTTTTTATGTACACTCCTGTCTGACTATTTTGAGCCTCATGCATGTCCAAAGTTCGTAGTTTTATTTTTCCGTTAAAAATATATTGAATATTTATCAAAGCCGCGAAGCAGAATCAATTTCAGCTGAAATATTTTTTTTTTATATTTGATTGTAAAAGGACGGCCATTAACGGTTACTAGTTTTACGTACGAATCAATGAAAATTTGTTTACGCGTTTTCATCTTGATAACATCTAAATACTGTTGACGTATATTTTCCTCCGCTTTTGCTCTTTTATTGGTGATCTGACTGAATTTTGTGTTGGCGATTAATTTTGAACTTTCTTGTAGAGTTCGGTATGCTTTCCTTGTACATGCAGCCCAAGATTTCCCGTATGTTTACCTTTCATTTCTTATTAGCATTTTGAGAATATGGATACATCTTTTCCTGCCTCATAAACTAATAAATTTTTCGTAAATGTACTTGACATCTCTATGATTAGAAAAATCAAAAAGTTGAAAATAAATATTTAAATTTAAATGTGAGTACTCACTTTACTAAATTCAATTTCGGTCCAATTGCTTCGGACCAATTGGAATGACTTTTTGCAAATGCCAACGTATTTCGATTTTTTTGTCTAAGCAAAGGGACTCTTCTGGCTATCCGTCCTGGTAAATTAGCTTTTTGTCGTCTATCTGCTGAAATCGATCATGAAGACACCAATGGGTCCTTCTTCGCAAGAGTTACAGTTCGGATATCTGTTGTTTTTGAAGTTTTTTGGGTCTTCCGCGAGTTTCAACAGGATTTTTAGGCTTTAAAGCATTTTGTACAAAAAATAGCGACCGATTCATAGTTTTTGCTATAGAACGAAGACTTTGGCCACTTTCTCTTAGTGTTGAAACAATTCTTTTCTCCTTCGGAGAACAATGACTTTTTCGACCCATCGCACAGTGGTCCAAATGCTCAACCTAGCCGGAAGAAAGTCATAACTCGCTTTTGAAAAGCCGCATTGACATGAAACTTTGCACGTTCATAGATTTTATCAATGAAAACACTCACCAAAAAAATGGGCGCAATCTGTTAAATGGGCGTGGCAGATTTTTTGTTAAATAAATAAAAACAAAGAATATACCTGTATATATGTAAAACATTATTTATTTATCTAAAATTTCGAATTTTTATCAAAAATTTTAATCTACATTAGCTATAGAAAGAAATAATGTTTTCAATTTAATGAAATATGAATATATATTTAATCCAAATATTCAAAATATTAAAGACAAGTAAAGGCAAATCGAAGACAATTGAAAATTATACAAAAAACAACGGCCTGTGGCGAACAAATACAACTAATCGAAAAAGACAATATGTTTGCTTTAATCTGATTCACTTTCTGAATCGAGGAACGACTCTGGTATAGAAGCATCTGAAAGTAACGCAATAAGTTCTTCGCCCAAAGGCTCTGTACTGCGAGGATGAATAGAAAGCCTTTGTTGAAAAAGAAGAAATAAGAGGATCTGAAGACAAGAGGAGAGTGTGATATTTGTCAAATAAAAATTATGGATGGCGTTAATTTCTTTGCCATCTTCACAGATTTGCGTTGGGACTATCGTAGCTATTTGAGTTTTTATCGCATCAATTTCTTTTGTAGCTAGAGGATTGCTTTTTTTTTAAATATAATTTTGATTGGCCTGCAAAATCTTCTGGAAGATGGGCGTGGATTCTGCCAAATTAGTTTGTTACCTTCTTTAAGCTGCAGAGGTACCAAACAAACTGCAAACAAATGGTCATCCGTTCAATCGGCGTCGAATACTCACTGCTGCCATCGCATCCCCATTTATAGGATAAAATAAATAAGTTGCAAAACTTCGTTTTGTTGCTTTAAAAACTCTTTTGCAGTGTAATCTACTAAGCTTTGCAAAGATACTTCCGCCGATATTTCAGAAATGTTGATACCATCATTTGGAAAGCACTGCCTTTTTACAGCCAAAGTTTATGGTATGAAGGGTAGATATCAGCGTTATGGTTTTTAGCACCTGCACGCAAAAGACTATAAGTGTATCGTGTGTATCCACCATCGATATACAAAACTAACGCCTACTCATTTGTGTATGGTATTGGTACTTTTGGAGAAAAGCAAATTTTTTTTTAATTTTTGCTGCTCTTGACGTAGAAGAGTCTATGGTTTTGACAATGCCCGCAGTATTTCTTTTTCCAGACTTATAGAGACTTGTTTCAGCAGCAAATGTCAGTTCTTCTGGGGACCAAGTCTCCAATAAAGGTGCAACTTTCTTTCGCTTCGATCTCTCACTTTTATCAGAGAATTCTTTAGAATTCAATGTCGACGGCCGATCCAGTAATCCGTCATCCTGAAATGCTGAAGAAGGTTTAATTGGAATTACAAAATTCCCATCTAGCCACTATTTACTTGTAGCCTCGAAAACTAGCTTTGTTCGATTGTCTTGAGCCCACTTCTTAGCCAGAAACCATACAAACATTCGAGCAGATTACTTCACTTGTTTGTAATAGCTATCCGTTTCATTATTCTGAAGCCCATTCTTTGCAAAAGCATATGATACAACAGCATTATGTTTCTTATTTTGTTGTTTTTCACTATAACAAGCATCAAATAGTTCCCTCTTAGTAATGGACATTTTAAACTGTAAACCAAATAAAAAGCATTTAGGCAAAAACTGGCAGCTAATTTTGAAAACATTAACAAGCTACAATCATACAGATTACAAAAACACAAATAGGAGAATTAAATTTTTATATATTCCCATTTAAAACTCTAATTGAATTTGGACATTGAACAAAATGTTTATATATAAGACACACATGTACAAAACTGCATTTTCTTCTCTAAATAAAACATTTTATTTGAAATATAAAAATAGTAAAATTTTTTCCTACCTCTGTTAAATTAATTTCAGCAAAAAAATATTTTAAAAACTTTGTTCTTATTTTTTCACGACAACTTTAATTGCGGCACTAAATAGCAACTGAGCTATTAATAGAAAAACAAAACAGCTTACTTATGTTTAAAAGAAGAAAGCAAACCTGAAACAGAAGTTCAATAAATAAAAAATGTACCGTTATGCACTGTGAGCACTTGTCAACTTATTATCGAACAAAATATTTTGTTTCGAAATAATAAAATAAATTACTTTCTTCCGGCTAGGTGGAGAATTTGGACCACTGTGCATCGCTGATTTTTTTTGCAATGTATGTCGGTATGAATATAGATAAACAAAAGTAAAATAACTAGCCTTTCCAAAAACTAGGGCAGGCTGTGAAAATATTAAAGAATTCAGCAATGTTTTTATTATTTTGACCAAGTACTGAACTCCCACCTGCACAAAACTAACACACAACGAAAACAACGGAAAAGCCCCAGTTTTGTTTTTACTTTTAAAGACGTTGCCATATTAAAGTTAATTAAATAAAAAAGAATTGCCACGTTTACTTTCCGTTAAAGTAACTAAAATTAAATATAAAGAAAAAATAAGCAGGTGTACTCATTTTTTCGAACATATGCAGGCGCGGATCCAGCTCAAGCTTTTGGGGGGGGGGGGAACTTTTTTGATTTTATTTTTTTTTTAATTTGAAAATCATATTTTTTGTTTAGGTGTTTTACATAAGTTCATTATTTTTTAATGAGGTTGTGCTTTATAGACAAAATTTTAAATGAAACAAAAAAATTTTAAAATTTGCTTTAACAGTTTATTATAAAAAATAACATAAAAAAACAAAACTAAAAAGAAATAAAAATGAATTCTGTGCAACAATTAAAATTAATTAGTCTTTACAAAAAAATTAACAAACGCAAATAATTAGTCTTCTCATAAAAACTAAAAATTTATATATTGCAAAAAAAAATTATTAATAATTTGATTTAAATTGTTTTAATATAATTCAAATTGGTCAATAAAAAAAATATAAAAAACACAACAGTTTAAATAAATTATTTATTACATTAAGAAATTGCATAAAAGTATTGAAAAAATATTTCAAAAGAGAAATTAATTGTCATAATTTAGTAAGATTATAAGATACATCGTTTTTTAAATAATTTTGGTTTCGATTTTGAAAATAAATTGTTTATCGGTCAAGCGAATTTTAGATAAAGCATTACGATTTTTATTTCTTTCGTTACAGAATCTTTTTAAAAGTCTCCAAATCGTTTTTTTAACACGTAAATGTTGTACATTATCCATCGTAGGTCCTTGAACATTCTCAACGTCATTATATAAATTAATTCAACTTTTGACAGTGTTAAACCAAGCATTTTAAGATTTTTTTTGAAATTCTGTAAAGTGAAAAGTGCTAAATCCACAAAAAGTTGACATGATATATCTAAAAATCCGATTGACAGATCTATTTCATTTCAGAATCGTCAATAATTATGACTATTTAAAAACAAATTTTAAATTTTTAAACATTTCGAATCTTTAACCCTTTGCGCTGCAAAACCCATTAACCGATTGTTAAATTTATATTTTTAACTGATTTGGAATATTTTTCCATATTTTTCCGTAATATGACTATGTTCAAAACAAAATTGTACATTGAATAAATCAATTAATTTCAATTTATTTAAATTGAAAAAAAAATAATAATAAATAAATAAACAAAAACTCAACAAGAACTAAAAATTAAATCCATACATAAAATTAGTAAGCTAGGCTTTCAATAAAAATTAAAAATACATATATACATACATTGCAAAACTAAAAATAGTAGGTCTTATAGTAAAAAAATAAAAATACATATATTTCCAAAAATATATTTTCATCAAACAAATAATTTGTGATTTCGTTGTGAGGCAAATTTGACTAAAACATCGTTTGGATTAATATCAATATTTTGATGGATATGCATCATAGCTAATCCATTTAGCCTGTTCACCGTCATTGTCGATCTAACCCATGTTTTAATACGACGAAGAGTGGAAAAAGACCTTTCAGCAGTAGCATTACTGACAGGCATCGAAGCAAAAATTTGGAATATTATCCTTAACTTTGGATAAATGTTTTTATCACAGCTTTCTAAACAATTTAACACATAATTTGCAAGATCTTTAGAAATTTTCCATTTTTGTTGCCAGTGAAGAATTTCAGCTTCAACTTTTGCTAATAAAAGTTTTTTATCTGTTTTATGAACTATAATTAGATCATCTACCAGTTGTGGTATTAAAAGTTTAATATCTGAAAATGATATATTTACTATATTATAGGGTAGTAGTTTAGTGATATTAAATAAATTAAGAACATCTTTCGAAAAACGTGTTTTTAAATCTGATAAAATAGTTTCTATTAGGGGAATGTAACCCACAACGCGATAGTACTCTTGCACATCTTTAATTGGATGATTTCTTTCATATCGCGACTTCTCAATTGGAATTTCCATTCCAACGCAAATAGCTTCTGCTTTTTCAAAAATTATTTTGAATTGTTCTTCGGCTTCATTTCTTTTAGTTTCAAGGCGCATTATTAAAGTTGTTATAAGATCGGATCCTTTTTGTAGATCAATATCCTGCTTTTGCAAAATTACACTTAGAGGCTGTGTTATAGTAAGTATGTCGCTTAAAATGCATAATCCCCATACAAATTCAAAAGTGCTCAGGGAATTTCTCAATAACAAGGCTTTTGACGCTCTATCCCTAACTTTCCAATCGGATATCTTTTCCAATGCCTCTATTATTTTTTCAATACTAACTGTAAAAACCAAAACGGAATCATGGCGATCCACCCATCTTGTTTCACACAATGGTGACAGTTTGGTTACCAAAAATTTTATTAAAACGATATTACGTTTTGGATGGTGGCTTTTAAAAAATTTAGTGGTTTCCTTGATGTAACTCGTAACTTTTTGAATTAGTGGCACCTTATTGCTTTTTGATATAGAATTGTTGAGCTTGTGGGAATAACAGGGTGTTTGTTTTGCATTTGTCGCAGTTTCAATTATTTTATTTACAGCTCCCTTTTCTGCTAACATCAGTGGACAGCCATCAGTTCCTATTCCAACACAATCTTTTAAATCAAGCCCAAAATTCATTAAAGCTGTGACAATTATTGATGACAATGTTTTTGCATCTATTGATACCTCTACGTCTTCACCATTGTTTTTTGAAGCTTCTTTAAATGCGTCTACGAAACCAATAAAATATTCTTTAACTGCATTTTCGGTCACATCGAAGTATCTTAAAGCTATAGACATCTCACTTTTTCCCGATAAATCGGTTGTTTCGTCAAAAATTATTGAAAAATATTTGGCTTCATATACATTTTTTAAAATTTTTTCCAGGACTAGATTATAGCAACATTCAATTATGTTGTTCTGAGTTGTTTTGGATGTATACGTTGCATTTGCAGCACTTTTTTTTAACTGGTTTTCTAAAATTTTGTTTCCAGCATCTATACGAAATCGCAGAAGATTACGAAAAATACCTTGGGCGCTAGTTTTTTCAGATGATAAAATGGGACCATCGTCACGATGTCCACGAAGAGGAACATTGTGCCTTCCAAGAAAAACTATAGATTTTATTATGGACAGCAGGCGTTCCCGATTTTCAACTTTTTGTTTAAGTGCGTTTGAGTTTAATTGATTATTTATCTCAAGATGGAAATTTTCTTGGGTTTTTAAAAATCCGAATCCGTGTGGTATAAGCACTTAAAATGGTTCTCTAAATCGCTTTCCTTTCCCACCAGTTTCTTAAAATTTATCAGAGGAGTTGTTACTAAAGCCTTCAGCGCTACATTTTTCTTATACCCTCCCTCATTTCTATTAACAAAAATCGAACAATATTTACAAAAAAGACCTTTTTTAGCATCGGATAACACTAGCCATTCGTTATACATTTCCAAATGTTTAGCACTTAAAAAATTTTTGATTTCTTTTCCTGAAACTTGCCGCACAGAATATGGAAAATTATAATATTTGGAGGGAGTCCAATGCTCCGTTAATAACTTTTTTTTGTAGCATCGTCAATTTTTTTCCCTAAATAGTTTCCAATGTCTAAAAAAATTCTTTTGGTTTATCTGAAAAGTACAGAATTTAATATTTATAGTTTAGTCTTTTATTCTAGTAAATTCTCACCATTTGTTTTATTCGAACCAAGACTGGATATAGAATCAGATGTAGTTATAACATTATCATCATCGATTATTTCTACTAGAGTTGAATTAGTGATTGTAGAGGTAGAAGGTTGATCTAAAACAAGGATTTTTTCTTAAGTGTTTAGGCCAAAAATTTAATACATTTTTTTTTAAGGATCATGTTTTCAGAATTGTCTTGTCCAGTGACTATTAATGCTGTAAACATTTATTTTCTACAGAGACTTAACCATATTGAACTCACCAGAATAAACGTTGTTGTTTTCAGAACTATGTGTATCTGCAGATAAAACCTCATTGTTTTCGTTATTCACAACACATTTCTTTTTAGCTGATACAACAAAAAAAGCTGATATAGGTTTTTGACGTTTTTGCTATTAAAAAATAATATTAAAAAGTAATATTTGAAAATTTTCAACTAATGATTAAAAACTTAACTAAATGCGGTTTAAACTGGATTTCGAATCATATGTAAATGACCCGCTGGTGTTTTGTTTAAGTTTTTATAAAAATAGTCGAAATTTTAATACAAATTAATTTTAGCAAATAAAATTTATTACAAAAACTAAAATTTTCTTAACTAGAAGTCAATTAGACAATTTAATTTATTTCTTCAATGTATTTAACTATTTATATGAACTTAGTTTTTTCTTCCTTAAGTTTTAAATTATTACTAAAAAAAAGTTTTAATGAATTTTTTAACATATATGAATAGAAATATGCATAAAAAACAAAATGTTAAAAAAGTGAACTGTATACTATTGGAGAGTATAAAATTTTATACTCTATATTAAATTATTTAAACCTAATTATTAACAAAATGTTTATAAAATTGTAATGAAATTAAGGAGATTAATTGAAAAATAATTAATAAAAGTCATTTAATTTAAGACAAAAACTAGAAGCGTAGTAATTTCTGTTGTTAAATTTGGGATTATTTTTAATTAATTGTTAAGTGATTTTAGTTAATAAAATATTCAAACGCTAAAGAAATTTGACAATAAGCGCTTTTTGGATTGTTGATTTGCATTTTTTGAAAGAAATATGCAGCATCATTGTTTATATACATATATATGTTCGAAAAAAATTTACATAATTTTCTTCTAGAAATTAATAAATATTCACTTTTATTTGGTAAAACTATATAAATATACTCAAATTTCATTGTTTCAATGCTTACCATCGCTTTAAGTTACTATATATTAAAAAACTTGTATTTATTATTCACTTAAAATTTGATTATTATGTAATTTTTATTATTTTAACTTTCACTTGTACTGTTTTGCAACAGGTGTAGATTTAGAACAGCTGTTTAAATCTTTAAAGATTTCGAACAAAATGTCGCCAATTAAAAATCTCCAAATTTCGAAATATTTTAACTTTATAAAATTATACAATTGGAAACCAATTAGAATTTGTATTCAAAATAACTTTCAAATAGTAAATGTTATTAAGCATCAACTCCAACCGGATGTTGATTCTTAATACTTACTATCACTTATAGATGGCACATTTTTGCAGTTAACATTTATACGGTATTTTATTCACTCTAGTTGATGTTATATTTTCATAAGATATTTGCAGTCAAATATTTGGATAACAACAACAAATTATTTATTGAAATGTTAAGGAATTTTTTTTAGTAGTTGCAAAACGTAAATCACTTAGATTGTTTTTTTTTTTAACCGAGTTGAGGGGGGAAATATCCCGTTCCCCCCCTGGATCCGCGCCTGAACATATGTGTATATCAAGTTCCCCAGGCAACAAATGCGCTGCAGCCCACTTCATTTAGAAAACCGATCTGACATTTTTAAAGACATTGAAATAATTTACAACCATAACATTTTTGCCTTCTTCTGATCCCAGCATGATTTTATGTGAAGTCTTTTGCATCTCGTTTATTGTTATGCCGTTCAAAATTAATGTCAAATCGGTACGTATTTTTAGCACTATTTCCAAATCTCCAATTTTACTTTTTCAAAAAGTTTATTTCAAAAATTTACCGAAATCAACGTTATGACTTTAAGGCCTTATTAGCAAAATATATGTGATTAAAAATGCCGAATATTGTAGGTATCCTGTTCTAAATTTGGCGAGGGCAGCGTTTTAATTTCAGCGGATTTGAAGAAAAATTTGATTTTTCATACTTTTTCAACTTTTAGTCTACATCTTTTTGGTGTTTTCATATTTCAAATATCTTTTGTCAAAATACTACGCTACTAGAAATAAGTTCCCAATCTTGTAAATGAAGGTTAAAGGTCAAATTTAAGGAGATTTACATTTTTTAAAACAAAACATCTAAATAATGTATATTTTTGGAAGGATTTCGATAAAACTTGTTGATGATATTTTAATAAATCTAAAAAATAACATTGTGGACTTGTTTTCTGAAATTAAACTGTGAGGTACTCAAAATGTGTCCTAGTGTTGGTTTTTTTTTCAGAATTTGTATATTCGTATAAAGGTATATCAAGGGCTTATATTCAAACAGTTCTATCTGCATTTGACAGCAATATTAATTTTTGATTTCAAACTGTTCTCTGATATAACTATCAGATATAATATTAATTTATAATTAATGTTAATTATGATTAGTGCAACTAGTTCTTAATATATATTGCAGCGAATCGATCGACAAATACTTTCAGATCTTAATAATAAATTGGTTTTTCACGCTCTCTTTAAAGTAATTATTTATGCAGATACCACTTTTTGAATATAGACCCCTCGATATACGAATTTGTTTATACTTTATTAAATATAAAAACTAATTAATCTACATATATTCATTAAATAATGAATAAATTTGAGGAATTTTATGAACACATTAAATACGTTTTATTAATAGATTTTCATAAAGAGTCAATTTGACATCAAGAGTACCCCACGTGTAAATTTCAGAAAATAAGTACAGAATATTATTTTTTCGATTAACTAAAATGTTATTAACAAGCTTTATGGAAATCCTTCCACAAATGTATGTTATTTCGATATTTTGTTTTAAAAAAATGTAAAAATCCTTAAATTTGATATTTGACTTTAAAGAGGGACAAGTATAGTGTTTAAATTTAATCTTAATTTGCAAGGTTAAAAACTTATATCAAGTAGTACAATACTTTGGCAAAAGATATTTGAAATATGAAAACACACAAGATGTAGCCCAAAAGTTGAACAAGTATGAAAAATCACATTTTTCTTCAAATCCGCTGAAATAAAAATGCTGCCCTCGCCAAATTAAGAATAGGATACCTACAATATTTGTTATTTTTAATCACATATATCTTGGTAATAAGACTTTACAGTCGAGTCGGTAAATTTCTTTACAGTCGGTAAATTTCTTAAACAAAATTTTGGAAAAAGTAAAATTGTAAATTTTGAAATAGTGCTAAAAAATATGTACTGTTTTGACATTAATTTAGAACGGCATAACAATGAAAGAGATGCAAAGTACTTTACAGAACATAATTCTGGGATCAGGAGAGTGAAAAAATGTTGTCTTTGTAAATTATTTCAATGTCTTTAAAAATGATAGCTCGATTTTCTTAATCAAGTGGTCTGCGGCGCATTTATTGCCTGGGGAACCTCAAATAACTTGGCAGTCTTTCAACCGATAATAGATTTTGTTACTTTATTAGAAAGATAATTTACTCTAGATTATGGTATATTGATTAATTTAGTTGACGCGCAAATATTAATATCAAAATTTTTGTGAAAAATTATTTTTTTTTATAATTTTTACATATAAATGTATATTTGTAATTTGAACAAAATGCGCGTCCACAAAGCATGGTCCGATTTTCCTCAAATTTTGCTCACTACTGTTTTAGATCCAGTGTCACAATGCCCCGACCCGCACACCTCAAAATTCGAACAAAAATTTTTTTTCATTCAAACCGCTGTCACCCTGATATATATGTATATAATAGGGTGGATCGTAGGGGGGCAAAAAAAAAAAAATCGCTCAGGCGACAAGGAAAATCATATTATAGGGATCAAAATAAAAAACTTTGCCTTAAGGAACCATACCTCTAAAACGAATTCTGATGTCCAGACCTTTGACCTGTCTGTCTGTCTGCCATGGGGCAACCCCGTCCCCCCTCATGCAATTGATCTGAAACTCGGCCCATAGTCTTGTTGTAAGTACAGATTAATTTTGGGGTAATAACGCAGAGTCACGCATTGTCACGGAGTGATCTAAAAGTTATTTACCCTCATCTGATCGATCTTTTTGAATAATATAGCGCAGTCAAGGCGTATGATTATTATTTATTAGCAGAGTAGAAGATACGTATACGTATGAGTGTTAATTTTAATATTAAATCAAACATAGTCAGCCCAATTCTAAACAAAAAAAGGTGATTTTTTAAAATGTTTGTATGGAGAACCCTCCAGGGGGTTCCAGGAGATGTGCCACTGGCATGGGTGGGTCGGCCCTCCAAAGCTAGTGGGGGTCGATCATACATTGGACTCGATTGAGGCACTCTAAATGGGTCAAAGTGAGACAGACAGACAGACAGGTCAAAAGTTGGGACATCAGAATTCGTTTTAGAGGTATGGTTCCTCGGGCAAAGTTTCTTATTTTGCTCCCTAGAGTATGATTTTCCTTGTCACTTGGGCGATTTTTAAATCGACCCGCCCTAATATATAGATATCCAAATAGAACATCATCATCTATACCATCAGCTTCGTTTCTCGAAGCTCATGGTATAGAGTATCATTTAGTCCTCTAGACTGACATATATTTATCGTAAGTAAGCATTATTGGATCATATTAGATATCATGAGGAGTCCAAATCTAATGAACGTATCCGCGTTCGAAGTTTGTTTTCCTCTTAAAATTTCAAAAAATAACTTTTTTGACTTTTAGGTTTGAATATCTCAAAAGTCTGATCTGTTAAACAAAGTAAATGAAATATGCAAGAAGACACTATGGGGAGACAAAAAGTTTATGTTTTAATTAAGTCTGGATTTTTTAATAATGCTTCGTTTTTTTTGTCCCGTTTGTGTTCTTTGGAACCAGGCAAGTAATTCTGCGCCATATTAAAGACTCAAAAATTTAGAATAGTGATGTTATGGAGTATAAGAAGTGGAATTTAAAACTGTGTAGCTTTTTTGTAAACTCAAATATTTTGGAAGCACATTTTCCATTTCCTACTTGATTCCTAGCCATCTAAATATGAAATTGCTATGGGAATATATTTTCTTGCATTAGTGTTTTGTTTGGATAACTAAATATAGTTAGTAGGTTTATTTATGTAAACGTTTTATATCCTTTCGGCTGCACTCACTTCAACACAACACAAAAAAATCTCACATACCATTTTATACAAAATAAAGATAATAAACTTTAAAATCCAACTGGCTTTATAATAAATTCGCAGTATGTGCGAAGAAGAAAAAAATTGTTTTGGTCAAGATAATATAACATGTAATATATTCCGAGGCAAAACAAACAAAATAAATGGCTTAAAGAGCAAATAGAATAGTTAAAAAAATATATATATCTAGTAAGGGATGCCAAATTGTTAAGAATTAAAGGATTTTTAACTCTTCTTATATCACTGCATAATGGGCGGGTCGATTTGTAGGGAGGCAAAAAAATCGCTCGAGTGACAAGGAAAATCATTTCTAGGTATCAAAATAAGAAAATTTGACCAAGGAACCATACCTCTAAAACGAATTCTGATGTCCCGGCTTTTGACCTGTCCGTCTGTCTGCCATGGGGCAACCCCATTCCCCCTCATGCAAGTGATCTGAAACTAGTTCCATAGTCTTGTTGTGACTACAGATTAATTTTGGGGTAGTCACGCAGAGTCACGCATAGTCACCGAGTGATCTAAAAGTTATTTACCCTCATCCCATCGATCTTTTTGAATAACATAACATATTCAAGGCGTATGATTATTATTTATTAGCAGAGTAGAAGATACGTATAGACCGACTATAATTTTCTTACTTGTTTTAATATTAAATAAAACATGGTCAGCCCAATTCTAAACAAAAAGAAATATTTGTATGGGGAACCCCCAAGGAGTTCCAGAGGGTGTGCCACTGGCATGGTTGGTTCGGCCCTCCAAAGTTAGTGGGGGTCGATCATACATTTGGACATGATTGGGGTACTCTAAATGGGTCAAATTGAAACAGATAGACAGACAGGTCAAAAGTCGGGACATCAGAATTCGTTTTAGAGGCATGATTCCTCGGGCAGAGTTTCTCATTTTGATCCCTAGAATATGATTTTCCTTTTTATTTGGGCGATTTTTAAATCGACCCACCCTACCAAATTTGTGCAATTCAAAATTTCTTTGCTTTCTTCATTATGATATTGGATCATTGGATAAAATCTATTATTCCAGCTAACCTGAATAACACTGTGGAACAAATTCAGGGTAGCAAAAGTTAGGTCGATTCTGAGAGTGAGGGGTGAAAATAGAGGCTAAATTAGAAGACCCGTATCGCGGCGTTTGTTTATGTTAGATAGAATTTTTTTAATCGACCATCGATCTTTGCAGTCAAATGCCGATTTTCATCATATTGTTTATATGGTTTTTTGGCTATAACTCTTCGATTAATTGATATTTTTCAATCTGTAAAAAAAATATTGCTAGAGACCTGTGCAACAATTAAGATTTTTAAAAAAATTGATTTAGAAAATTTTTGTGGTTCTTATGAAGCAAAATGTTGGAAAAATTATGTTTTTCATGCTTTTCGAAAATATTTTCCACAAAACTAAGTCTTTTTTCCTCTCTGTTTGATCTACAATATGCTTCTCAGTTTCTTCAATTAATTTCATTTGAAAAGAAAACAATCATAATGCAAAACTTGCGTTTTCCAGCTTAATATTAATTTACTTCTCATTTTTTATGTACCAATTTTGTTCAGTTGTGGTTTTGAAGCAACATTATAAAAATATGGAAAAAAAATATATTTTTCAAATGCTAGTTATGAAAAGTTTTAAGTAAAAAAATTAAATAAATTAAATTAATGATTTGGCCAGTTGCCGTTTAGCAGGCGGCTGTGGATCAACATCACTGCTCTCTCTAATATCTTGGTTATCGTCATCATCATCATCATAAAGGTCGATAATTTCGTCCAACAGATATTTCAAATGGAAGCGCATTTTGGTGATAACGTTCGCCTTGCTTATCAGATTCAGTTGGCAACTGTTGAGCGAGTTGATCAAGATGCTGATGCAAGAGATGAATTTTGTACGACATATTAACCCCAATTTCATCGAAAGCTGCCAACATGTTTGCAACAGATTGCCTGTAGTTGTCTTTGCGTTCTTTACCCAAAAGTCCTTTAATGACTGCTTTCAATGCGAGCCGTGCATTTAATTCTCGGTCTGTCAGAACTTGGTCAAAATCTTGACGACTCATTAGTTTCCATATGTCGGGATCATTGACAACCCTTTCCTGAATTTTGGAGTTACTTAGTCTTGGGAAAATGTCTTTTAAGCGTTTAAATACTGCTGGTCTTTTTGCGAAACATTTCAAAAAAATTTTATCAATGCCGAGTTTAATGTGGAGCAACGGCAACAAAATTTTCATTTCGGGAACAAGACTTTCATGTAGCCTATTGTCTTTAGGCCATTTCCGTCCAATGCGACTATTCCAGTTATGCTGTTTGTATTGGTTTCTTCCTTTAATACCTTCAAGTATCGATGAATAAACGACATTCATCTTTTTTATAGGTTAACCCTATCGTCTCTATTAACTTTTCAATATCGTTGCAATTAGAGAAATTTTTGCATCATTCACATTGAAGAACTTTTCTAACTCTTCGTGGCGTTTTCGATATGTTGTTATTTTGGTACCTTTCCTTTCAAAAATGAAGCCAGTTGTTCTGATTTCTTCTGAGTCAAACACAAATTTGCAACAATTCCATCCAATTGGTTTTGTATGACTAGGGCTGGGTCCTTTGATATTTCATAGGATGTACCTTCACCAGGGTCGTATTCTGAGAAGAAATCCATGGATGTAGATCAATATTTCGGTATGTTGGTACTGGAACGAATTCTGAGTGCGGTAATGGTAATTGGACACTTGGCACTGCTACATAAGTTTTATTCTTTGCTTTCCTTCTATTCAAAGTTTTATGGTAGTTGATCCATCCATAGCAATTTTCTTCTTGATGCGGGCTGTTGTCTAACCACATCATTGGTATACCAAAATGCATAGCCTTCTTTTCACTTTTCCATTGCATAAGAGTTGAATAGCAATTAAAGCAAACTTTTTTTAGGGGCATAGTTTACATCAGTGATAAACTCTTGCAGGAAATATTGTTTATAGGCTTCCAAAAAAAAATCACTCGCATTGCCACATTTTTCATCGCTTGCTATGAAGCGTCCACAAACATTACAAAAATGGTCCATTTTATATTTTGGTTCCGACATTTTTAATACAATATATATTATACAATGTTTTTTTTGTGTTATTTTTATGAAACCGATGCACTTAACTTAAATCACTCACAAAATGAAATAAATTCCAAAAAAATTAATAGCGAATTTTATCACGACCGATCGAAAATTAAAAGACATCAGCTTCGGCTGAGTTTCGAGTCTTAACTGAATCTTCATTTTTGAAATTAGTTCGCTTGTACGAAATAAAAAAAAATCGCTACCTGTCCGGTGGTTGAAAACAAAAAAGTTGTTTTACTAATTCCTAATTCTTGGAACTTCCCTTTTTAATTACTTCTACCTAAATCGCTATGTATTTAATGGTTTTGGGATTTTTAACGCAAATTATCGACTAAGACCATTTTCTTTTGAAATGAAATTTATGGAAGAAACTGAGAAGCATATTATAGATTAAACAGAAAGCAAAAAAGACTTAGTTTTGTGGAAAATATTTTCAAAAAGCATGAAAAAATAATTTTTCCACAAAAATTTTCTAAATCATTTTTTTAAAAATTTTAATTGTTGTACAGGTCTCCAGCAATAATTTGGCTTTTACAGATTGAAAAAATCAATTAGTCGACGAGTTATAGCCAAAAAACCATATAAACAATATGCTGAAAATCGGCATTTGAATTCAAAGTTCGAAGGTCGATTAAAAAAAATTCGAACTAACATAAACAAACGCCGCGATACGGGTCTTCTAATTTAGCCTCCATTTTCACCCCTCACTCTCAGATTCAACCTAACTTTTGCTAACCTGAATTTGTTCCACAGTGTAATTGTTGACCATCATAATGATGCAGATGCAGTCTTGGTTTTGCTGCAACAAACACTTGAAAATTAACGTTAACGTTATGCAAATGAAGCTTTGCGCGTCAGGCAACTCACCTTATATTTTTATAATAAGATCAATATCATATCAAAAATTCGAATTATTTGATGGATTACTGAATTTAGAATAAACAGTGGACTTTTAAGTCAAGTCTCTATACAGCCAAAAGATGACGTTTCTGTTGAGCGTATTTGGCTTAGTATAAGTTTCTGATGGCATTCCCTTATGATAAAACATCTTATTGATATAAGTTAATGATCAAGCAAAAAGTTCTACAATAATAATACCACCACCATAAATAAATGTGTATATATTTGACTTAGCGTCAATTTTCCTCCTTTACAATAATTTCATTATACGTATTTGTAATTTCGTTTATTTTATTTATTTAATTTGCTTTTACTATTCAATTTTTGTTTACTCAAAAAAGATGGCAATCCTTTTAAAACTATAAAAAAAATTAAAATTATTACAATGAGTGTATTATTTAGTAACGAGTAAAGCTTTCAAACACAAATAATAACAAACAGTGTTGTAGTTGAAAAAGGAAGTTTATGCAGAAGTGGCGACAGCACGTTTTTCATTTTTGTTCTATCCTGTGTATTACCCTTTATACATCCACACTCTGCAATAAATGTTTTCAGTAAACAGAGATGAGTTTCCTGCTTATATGATAAACATGATAAATTTATAATTATTGTTGAGGCAAGCATTGGGCCACAATAATCCGATAATGACCAAGACAGACTTCAGTGATTATTGGGATAGCTGGTATAACTGTACTAAAAATGTAATACTATATGTAGACATACAATCTGATCTATCTCCTAGTAGAAACGATTAAATAAAAGTTAGCATCGCACAGTGGCCGAAATACCCAATCTAGCGGCAGTTTTTTTCAAAAACAAAAACATAAAAAATTCTTACGAAAACTGAGAATAGTGGAAGTTAGAAGTATAAATACAAAAAATATTCAAAATTCAAACAAGTAATGATTGTTTGTTTGTACAGAGCTGTATCTTCTGAAATTAATACAAAGTTAAGCTGTCTGGTACGAAAACTAACTCTAACCACACTGCTCGTAGGCCTGACTTTAGGTGAGTGTGTTAAAACGCGCTGACAAAAAGTGCAAGTATGTGAAGGTTCATGATTCAAACCTCACGGCCTCCCTATGTAGAATAAATCGCTGATGAAGACTGAAATGCCAGAAACCGGTCCGATTAAGAATACAGTGCAGTTATGAATTTTTAAAATATATGCTTTCTTCTTCTTCTTTACCACGCACCATTGAGATAAAAAATATTGACTGAGTTTTTTTTTACCTCTTTCTTTTAACTCATACTCTCTGTCTGTCTGTCTGTTTGTCGTGGGGCAATCCCTGCCCCCTTAATCAATTGATCTGAAACTTGGCCCATAGTCTTGTTGTGACTACCGATTTGGAGTAGTCACGCACAGTCACGCATAGTTACGCATTTTCACGGAGTGATCTAAATGTGATTTCCCCTCATCCGATCGATCTGAAACTTGGTCCATTCACTTGCAGTGAAAAAAGATTAATTTTAAGATAGTCACACACAGTCACGCATAGTCACGGAGAAATTCAAAACTCATATGCATAAAGAAAGAAAGAGTTTAGATTATTTTTTTAAAATTTATATACTATATTTAAATTAACCCATTCATTAAATTTTAAAATTTGTTTGTTTTTTTAAGTATATGGGTAGATTCATATATCTGTGGTTACAAGCGACTTAGGAATGTATGCTATCATATTCAACTAAAAACGCTTTATATTTTCGTGAAATCCCCATTTCTCTAGCACTGTTTAATAAAAAGATATTAATAAAAATATACTGACCTAAGTCGTAATGAAGTCTCATTACATTTATATAAAACATTATTTTTCTCGAAAGCATGATTTTCGACTTAGACGGTTAATGCTTGTGAACACAGATATAACCAACCAATACAATAAAATGTTGGAATATTTTTCTTTCATCACACGAGTAAAAGGTTTCTGCTTCATATTTTTTTCATAGTTTACAAGAAAATAAAAAAACTCCTTGATCTCATCATCTATTTTGATTTGTTTTTTCGAGGTGCTTTTAGATTTACATGAAATAAAAGGATCCAACGAAACCATTGTATGCAATCTCGAGTCTTTGGCGTGTGGTTCAGCGTATAACTGCGGAAATATTTAGTTCTTGCCTCAAGTGTCTCTTCAGACATCATTCCTATTGGTAGCGAAACATCTTCAATAATATCTGCTCCATGTATTAATATTTTATGTACAGATGGATGCTGATAAAACTAAGGGTATTCAGAAACAAATATTTTAGCTGTTTCCAAGGAATAGAAGCGAAAAGCCTCTACGTTGACTGCGTACCCACATACCAAACCTTTTTATAAGTTTTACTTGTACGCCAGTTACTATAGAGGCCAAGGTTGGCTGCTCGAAAAAAATTCTGGTGTTATTCCCAGTGTTTGTATTCCCCAAACCTGTCGTTGGAATGTCCACCAATATAACCGTTTTTTCTCTGAGTTCAAGTTAAATTTTTCTTTTGATTTATTGAGCAATTTCTTTATTTTCTTCATGAATTTGCCAATTTTTTATCGGTATTCTGTAGGCGATATGAATTATGCACTTGAAACACCGTATCTAAGTATAAAGTTCGACAATCCATACTCGTATACGTAGTTTTGTGGCTGCCTCAGTTGGCTTAATATTAGATTGTTCATCAATTTTGGTGTCGCCCCACATATTCCACAAGCCAGTGATGATGACTCCACTATGGTATTAAATACTTTTCTATGGATCATGGTCAAATGAAATTTGTGAGTTACTTCAAAAAAACTAAATTTTGTCGGCAGAATTTGTGCAATTTCTCTATTTAGATTTTCTATCTCAGCTCTAACTAAATCCGCTGACTCTTTTTAAAACATTATTTTAATGAGTCCGCAGAACCGAATTGAAGAAGTCCGGTTATTTTGCCATAGTATTGCAGGTCCTTTTTGAATTTATAAGGAACAATACATACAGCAAATTAATGCTCATCTATTATTCCAGTATCAGAAATACTGAAACGTAGACGGTAAGTAGAGTGCCCACTGCTACCTTGACAGCCCCATTTAAATATTGCTTCTATGCAATCGTTATTACTGCCTACAGTCATGAGATCCTCAAAAGTTGTTGAAAAGCCTTATATTATTCATGCAACAGTATGGTCTACGATTGCAAGCCAATCTTAGCTGAACCTTCTAGCTACGTGTATGTCACTGGGGTAACACTCCGTTTTAGTTTTAGCCAAACTATCGTAGCTTGAATAAATATTCCAGTTTCGTTCTTTGGCACCAGATTGCATTAGTTTGTATGACCTTTTTGAGCATCCACCAGTAAAAAGAGCTAAAATTTCCTCAGGTGTATACGGAATAGGGGTTTTTGGTTCAGAGTTTACAGATTTAAGTATTTTTGGAGCTATTGCAGATTCTGAACATAACTTTAAAATAACCTATGAATCGCTTCTTTTTCCAGCCTTGTAAAGACTGACGCTTGCCGCCACCATTACCTCTTGGTTCGGTGTTTCATTGGCAATTGATGCAATTTTGTTTTTAGTCTTGCTTGTGCACTCTGAAAAAGGTTTTTCTTTACGCTAGGCAACGGATGGATTAGGGAAAATAATGTCTTCATCCAACCACGTTTTATTTCGCTCTTCGAACACTTCCAAAACTCTGTGACTTTCTTTCCATTTTTGTACAAGTTTGCTAATAAAATTTCTCAATTGTTTTTGAATTTAGTGGTATTGTTCTTCGCTATACTTCGAGCGATCAATGACATTTGAAAATACATGATTTTCAACTATTAAAATTTTTTTTGTTGGCAATGTTGTGTGCGTTTAAATTCTGCCATTGTAACTTAAAAACAAAACGATCAAAATTTAGCATAAACTTGCAGCCTATTTTCGAACTTGACATAAATAACAACCCATTTAAACAAACTATGCAAACAGTGAACCGAATCCGGCCGAATCCACCCTTTTATTCCACCCAAAATTGGATCTCATATCTAAAAATACTTTCACAAAGGATATTTTCTTTTTCCACTGTTAAGCACTAAAACATACAATCACTGAACACAAACCAATTTTTTTATTTAGTACATACCTTTTAATTAAAACTAGCAGATTCTAGCACTCGATATGCGAGTGCAATTTCTAGGCAGCTTTATTTTTCAACTTAGCCAATTCACAAACCAACACTTTTTTGGTTTATTATTATTATGAATGAAGATAACAACTCATTAGCACACACATTAACAAATTTAATAAAATACACATAGCATAGTATAATTTTATGCATGTGTTAGTAGCAACTTTAAACGCAATTTACTCAAAATAAAGGAAAAAATTTAAAAATATCTAAATCTGCAAAACGGCTAAAAAGAACTACCTTTCAAATAATATACGTTTGGTCAAAATCGGGATAAAATGGTAGAACAAAACATCGGTCACAAGAAATATTATAGATTAATGAAATCGCAAATCTTATTAAAAAAATTAAATATTTAATTTTTTGCTGTCAACAAAATTGCACTTGAAAAAGAGCTCATAAATAGGTATTGCACTTGTTGAAACATGTGTTAAGTTTGAATGCTCACAACTGTGCGAATATTAGGAACAAAACAAAAAGGAAAACTGAAAAAAGTCCGTTGGGGTTTAAATTTTCAAAAAAACAAAAATTTTTTTTTTCCGAATTCTGAATTTAAAAATTTCGCTAAAGCGCCACTAGATTAGGTATTTTTGCATCGTTTAAAAAACCTGCATTATCGAGACAAGTCAATGTCGAAAAATTTAAAGGCTATGAAATTAAAGTAAAGTGTCTGAAATTAACAGCCAGCTACAGTCGATCAACTACAATGGTTGGAGAATCACTACAAAAATTTTGAAAAACAATGCCGGGAGATGTCATGATTATAGAATGATATCCTTAATGAACCACGTTTTAAAAATATTCCTAAGAATAATTCAGCAGAGGTTAGGTTTCAGAGAGGCAATATGCACCAAAAAGCTCTATTTTGCATGCAGGTCTTAATACAGAATTGCACAGACGTACAAAAAGGTATTTTTCTTTGCTTCATCGACTATGAAAAAGCTTTTGACAGAGTGCAGCATGCTAAGTTGATAGATAGGTATACTAAAAAATCTACACATTGGCGAAAATTGTAGAAAATTTAAAAATTGCCGTTGCTTATCAAATTTACTAAAATATGATATAGTCTCCAAAATTTATTGATCTTTCTAAGTTTGCTACACTATAAGGTAATAAATTACATAGATTAATTTTTCCTTGTTTGTGGCACTATTTTATCCTACTTCATTAACGCGTACATCTACTTGAAGTATGTCTGGAGATATAATCTCAAAGTACAAACTCTGGCGTTGAACATGGATGTCTGTTGTAGCCTTTTTTGTTTTCCTTGTATTTAAATGCTCTCCATGAGCAACTGAATGGCGGTCTGTTCGTAAATGATCTGAACGTAAAAACCTTTATGTATGCCGTTATTATTGCCACTGTTACCGAGAATATAAGCGTCCTGCAAAAAACTATAAATAATTTGGAAATATGTTGGAAGGTGTGGGGAATGGAAGTAAACCTAAGAAAATCTGAGATAATGGTTTTTAGAGGAAGTTTGTCGTGTTTCCTCAAATGAAAAGTGGAAGTTTAATGGAGAGGAGGTAAATATTGCGCCTCAATATAAGTATTTAGGTATAATATTGATGCTGCAAAAGTTTGTGTAAATATCACTTGGAAAAATCTTATTGAAAAAAGGGATGTGTCGCACGTGGCAAGTGGAAGTTATTTCAAGCAGTTTACAGGTTTATGCAAGCGGATGCCTTGGCGTGCTGATTAATTGCAAAGGGTTTTTTTTCTAATCGCATGTTAAACATACCAGAAACTACCCCCAATTACTTGATTTAGAAACCGATCAAGATGATGCACACCTTCAATATATTTCCAAGACTTTTTTCGAATATGAAAATCAGAAATTACCCCACAGACTGTTATCAAAAATAGTATCGAAAAACATTTACTGGTGCAAAAACTACGTTGATCGTTTGAATAACTTCGATTTGAATTCAAATAATTTGCACCAATCTAAAACCATATGGAATAACACGTGCAAGATGTTAATTGAGAATAGAAACTTAGATCTTCTTAAAACTACCACGAAACTGCACTAAAAAGTCAACAACGAGCATATAAGGTTTTGGATGACTCAAAACGAAAAACACAACCAACATCAAATATCCATAATAATGAAAACTCGCGGAGACCTTTTAATAATAAACGCAAATAAATATACCACCAACGAATCCACTTTCTTCTGTTCTGTTCTGTGCTTTGTGTAATCTGAATGAAGAAGAAACAATTTTCACTTTATGGGAAGGTGTCCTGTGGCCAAATCACCGCATTCGATATCGAGTAAAATCAATCGAAATTCCATATTTGGGCTTGTTATTTAAAGAAGGCGAACAAACTTCAGCCCTCGTTTCACTTTTACTCTGAATTAGGTGCCATAATTCTTTACCTGTGGCAGAGTAAAATTATTCTTAGTATTTATAATAGTTTTTAAAATAAAAAGATAATTTCTATCGAAAAATTACGATAAGGAATGCGGTGATTTGGCCCCTGTACTTTCTGGTATGCGAAGAAGATTTCTAGGGTGCAGTGTTTACAGATTATTAAATTTATGATCTTCTAAATGAGGGAGGAGAAGAAAACGAGAATTCCCTTCATCTTCTTGTAAAGAATACATTAACGTATAGATAATTTTTACCGCATGCGTTCAATTTTTGAAAAAAAAAATGCTATTTAACACATTTCTTTAACTCAATTATAACCACATGCACTTTCCCTTACAAATGGAGACATGTCAAACTAATTCCTGTTCCTAAATCTACAAATGATTACAGCCCCATACCGATCCTGTGTTTCTTTTCTGATATACTCGAAAAGCTTTTTCATAAACAAATGACCACTTGCATAAATGAGATTAATTTGTTGTCGAATATACAATCAGGTTTTCGATCTAATCATAGATGTGTTACTGCTTTGACTGAAGTAACTGAAAACATAAGGCAGGAACTGGATGATAATAAAGTTAATTTTTTGGTCCTTCGACACTGTCGACCACTTAATGCTATGTAATAAGCAGAAACATCTTTTTAATTTCTCTTCCTCATCTGTAAATCTGCTTCGATCACATATCTGATCGTGTCCCAGGGATCCATCCTAAGGCCTTTGCTATTTTCACTCCATGCAAACGATTTGCCTTCACAACTTCTCCATTGCAAAATTCGTATGTACGCCGACGACGAGCAGTTATATTTAAGCAGTCCGACTGTTTCTATTAATCGGAATGTAAGGAAAATCGAAGAGGATTTAAATAACCTTATAATCAAACTACAGGTCGCACCTATGAATATATGTTGATGAAATTCGGTGTGTAAGCTTCTGTCGGTCATAGGATGAACGCTGTAGAAACTGGTGAAATTCGTTCCATGTTCAGACCAAGTCCCCATATAAATGACCCCTATGAAATCGACATAAATTGCCATATGATCCAAATTACCATATAGATGCCAGTCAAATTGGGGTTGCATGTGTTTATTGTATCCATTAATCAGTAGTCCAAAAATAATCCCTATAGGACAATTCTTAGTCATAGGCCCCATATAGAGCTGCTTCCCGATCTTCACTTAAATCTATCAAAAAACTTGAACTTTTTCATATCAGCACCCAAAAAAATTAATAACAATGCCACTCATTTTTGGTTTATGCTTATATTCTATATCCAATTAGTTCGACCGGAGAGATGGGGTCTGTTACCCATGGTAGAGGGTATCGTATAGTCGGTCTAGACCAACTATAATTTTCTTACATGTTATGAATTAAAAAGGCAATTGATAGAGTTAGCACAGCTTGAACACTTTGACGAGAATTTTCCATTAGTCTCAACTACGGATGCATCTTGATATGGTATTGGAGCCGTAATATCCCACATATTTACTAATTGTTCAGAACGACCAATTGTGTATGCCTCAAAGACTTTTTCATATCATCAGAAAAATTACAGTTAAATCGAAATGAATTTATTTTAATTACTTTTTGCCTTAAAAAATTTCATGACTATTTATATGGTCGTAAATTTATTTTGATCGCTGATATTAGCCACTCGAATCGATATTTAATCCGGCTAAAAGAATTCGTAGTACAGCAGCTCATAGACTACAAAGGTGGGCTTTAACACTTTCAGGCTACACTTATGAAATTCAGTATAAAAGTACTAAACAACATGGTAATGCGGATGCCTAATCCAGGCTTCCTTACAAAGGAGATTTCGATTTTGATCAGTCCATCGAAATAAATGATATTCATATGGATAAACATTTACATAATTTTCCACTGAATTCAAGACAAGTTGCTGAATTTTCAAAGAGAGATGAAATTTTACGTAAAGTATATTATTAAGTAATGAATGGTTGGCCTGACCAACTGATGGACAAGGAATTGATACCTTATTTCCACAACCATTTAAATTTACTATTATGCTGTTTTATAAAAGAAATCATTCTTAAATATTTAAGCCTGCTATTTTAGTTTTGAGCATAGTGTATATCCCAGAAAAAAAAGTAATGAAATCAAGTATGGAATAAAGTTAATAGGAAAATGGCACAATACAAAACCCAGTTTTTACTCGATTTTATTTTTTTCTGTAAATAAACAGCATTTTAAAACATTTTATGAAGAGCAACCATTTCATGTTTTGAGTACTTCGGAGAAAAAATCTAAACGAAGAATTTAACTTCAAATAAAAACGACGCATTTTCATATTATTTTTACTGTGTGTGTGTGTGTGTGTGCTTTTTTTGGTCAATTCTATGAGAAAATTTCAATTTCAAGGCTGGAGTGATGGAAAAGTGTTGGAGATTTAAAGTCACTTCCTGGTTTTTCGTCTCATCCATGATGATAGTGTTTTATGGTCTTTATGGTCTCTTTATGCTTTTGTTATTTTTACTTGTTTTATCTAAAAAAAAAAAAAAATGGATTCACTTGGCTGACAGTGCATTATATTTTATGGTATATCAACGTCATTTTAAATGTAGTTTTATTTTTTATGTTTTTGTTTGAAGCATAAACTTCCTGACCTTAAAACTTAGTTTCGAAGCTAGCTTTTAGCAGCAGTCAATAACTTTTTATGCAAATATGGATCAAACTAAAGCAGATACATACTAGAAGACACTAGTTGGTGAAGAGCTACCATATACTGTAATACCCTACATCAATATGCCAATTTTTGTTATTTATATCATGCAACAAATTCTAGTTGGCCAGACGTTCAAATGAAAAAATATTTGAATGTTTAACCTTAGATGTAATTGCCACCCTCCGCTGGGAAAAGTTGGAACGGCAAATTAAATCTAACAAGTAAGAAAATTATAGTCGGTCTAGACCGATTATACGATACCCTATACCATGCGTTTAGAGACCCTATCTCTCAGGCCCAACTAACTGGATATAGAATATAAGCATAAACCAGATTTGAGTGGGAAGTTCATATCGGAGTGAAAAAGCTCATATCGGACGCTACATCTCTATGGGGACTAGGCCAAAAAATAGACCAATCCTGACGATATTTGGTAAATGCTCTTGTCTTTTGCAAAAATATATACAAACAAAATTTGAGAAGAATCAGTGCAATATTTTTGTTTTTTGATAGATTTAAGTGAAGATCGGGAAGCAGCTTTATATGGGGCCTATGACTAAGAGTTGTCCAATAGGCATCATTTTTATACCACTGATTAACGGATGTAATAAATACATACAAACCCAATTTGACTAAGATGTATATGATAATTTGGATCTTATGGCAATTTAAGTCGATTTCATAGGGGTCATTTGTATGGGGGCTAGGTCTGAACATTGACCAATTCTCACCAGTTTCAACAGCGTACATCCTATGGCCGATAAAAGCTTATGTACCAAATTGCATCAAAATATTTTCATATTTGCGACCTGTAGTTTGATTAAAAGCTTTACATGGACACACAGACGGACGGACATCGCTAAATCGAATCAGATAGTGATTCAGATAGTGATTCTGATTCGATCGGTATAATAAAAGACGTGTCTAGGTCAAATATTTTTAGTAGTTACAACAGCAGCACAAAGTCATTATACCCAAACCACATGGTGGTATAGGGTATAAAAACCATTCATAAGCTATTTTTTTTTTTTTTTGTTTTGGGGACCAGTTACCAAAATGGTCAGTTACACATATAATATATTTTTATTCCCTATACCAATATGTGATTTGGCATATGCTTATTATATCCATTAATCAGTACTCCAAATATAATCCCTATAGAACAATTCTTAGTCATAGGCCCCATATAGAGCTGCTTCCCGATTTTCACTTAAAACAGGAATATTGCACAGAATTTTCTCAAATTTGGTTTGCATATATTTTTACCAAATACGGTCAGTATCGGTCCATTTTTCGACCTAGTCCCCTTATAAATATAGCATCCGGTATGAACTTGTTCATATCTGCTGCCAAAAAAACTAATATGAATGCCAATCAAATTTGGTTCATGCTTATTTTCTATCTCGTGTCAGTTGGACTGAGAGATAGGGTCTCTAAACCATAGTATAGGGTATCGTACAGTCGGTCTGGACCGACTATGATTTTCTTACTTGTTTTATTACTATTATTATTATGCCCTCTACCACTATGTGGCTTGGGTATAATGACTTTGTGCTGCTGTTTGTAACTAACAAAAATATTTCACCTATTTTATTATACAGATCGACTCAGAATCACTTTCTAAGTCGATTTGGCGATTTCCGTCTGTCTGGGTGTCCATGTGAACGTTGTAATCAAACTACAGGTCGCAACTATGAATATGTTTTAATTAAATTTGGTATATAAGCTTTTATCGGCCATAAGATGAACGGTATTGGAATTGGTGAAATTTGGTCCGTGTTCAGAGCTAGTCCCCGTACAAATGCCCCCTATGAAATCGACTTAGGATCCAAGTTATCATATAGATCTCGGTCAAATTGGGTTTGTGTGTGTTTATTACATGCATATATGAGTTATCCAAAAATAAGCTCCATATGGCAATTCTTAGTCATAGGCCCCAAATAGAGGTGCTTCCCGATTTTCACTTAAATCTATAAAAAAAAATATGAAGTATGAATATGTTTTTACAAAAAATTGGGGACCTTACCAAATATGTTTAGGTTCGGTCCATTTTTCGACATAGTCCCCATATAAATATGGCTTCCGATATCAACAATATCACTCAAAATTGGTTTATGCTGATTTTCTATATCCACTTAGTTGGACCGAAGATATAGAGTCTTCTAGCCATGGTATAGGGTATCGGATAGCCGGTCTAGACCGACTGTAATTTTCTAATTTGTTTATTTTAATGTCCATAAACAATTAAAAACAATACTCGGGTATTGTACTAGAACTAAATATAAAGCCATTCATACTGATGCCAAAAGGGTGCGTCTAAGCGGTTAATTTTTATCTAAAGAATGAGACTGAAAAAAATATTAAAATGCATAAAATGTAATAACGAGGAAGCCATTGAACCTAGAGTTTTGATTTTTAATTTAATTGAAATTATATCAAAGTTTAAAAATATATTTTTTGTAGTTCCAATCATTACTTATGAACTTATGGACTATTTTCTGTCGTTAAACATGATAACTGACCTATTTTTTAGAGATGACTAATAATGCTTGCGAAAAAGTTAAGACGAAATACGTGAGTTTTTAAACTCTTTCTTTTAACACATACTATCTGTGTTTCTGTCTGTCTGTTCCCCTCATCCAATTGATCTGAAACTTTTCTCACAGTCTTGTTGTGACTATAGCATAATTTTGGGGTAGTCACGCACAGTCACGCACAGTCACGCACATTTTCTCTTTCCCGATCGAGTGAACCTTCGCCCATATTCTTGTTGTGACTATAGATTAATATTGGGGTAGTCACGCACTGTCACGGAGTGACTTAGAACCCATTTCCCCTTTCCCGATCGAGTGAAACTTGGCCCATAGTCTTGCTGTGACTATAGATTAAATTTGGGGTAGTCACGCACAGTCACGCATAGTCATGCACAATCACGGGGAAATAAAAGCCTTACTTCCGATCATCCGATCGATCCGAAGATTTGTCCGTAGACTTGTTGTCAGTCAGGGAGTTGTTTAAACCCCATTTCCCCTCATCCGATCAATGTGAAAGATTAATTTTAAGATTGTCACACATAGTCACCACAGTCGCGGAATGACTTAAACCCCATTTCAAAACTCATATGCATAAGGAAGGAAAGAGTTTTATGTGTATGAGTTTTATGTGATTATTTTTTAATCTCACTGCAGAAATATATTTTTATTTGTCACCCGACATTTTCAACGTACATAAATAACACACATTAGACGTTGATTGTCACCATAGACATCATTTCTGAAATACACATACATACCGACATATTAATAGAATAACCACACCAGCTTGTTAATAAATTTGCTTACCATAAATTATGATTTTTTGATAACAATAGGAACATCTGACTTGCAATTCTCAACAGGTTCATATATCGGCATATTTCATATTTCAGCAAGCCACCATGTAGGATCACCCTGCATTAAAGTAAAGAATATATACACCCGGCTTAAAACGATGATCGATCTGGTTGTCACCGATAAATTTACTTCATCAGTATCGGCTGTCTGATCTCGTATTGTAAAATATATATATATTTGATTTATACTGTAGATTAAAAAAAAAACTCAGTTTTGTAATAAAAACCTCGAGAAAGGGTAAAAAAAACTATTTTCTCATTGCGTTAGGTTTGAGGATCCTTGAGTAGATCCTAGACATGACTGGCTTTCTCAGTCGCAGACAAAACACTCGCTACAATGGTTACTAAAAATCAGGATGTACCAATATTGTGTAGAACAAATTAATATATGGACCATAGCTCCACCTAGAAATATTAATTTAAGGCTAAAAGACGTTTCACAAAAAATACTACAGTCGCTTACCGAAATAGCGGAGTAAAATTTGGAAATTGTATTGAAAGGGTCTGCCTCGTAGAAGACGGCAAAAGATGTTGCCAGTTTTGCACAAAGTGCAGAACAACGATTAATTCGAAACTTAAACATAATCACGAAAATTGACATAAATCACAGCTCGACACAGCAAAGATATTAGATCAGATATCAGTTGCCAAGAGTTAAACAATGCCGGGGTTCGATAGTACTTTGGGGTAAGGAATAATACATTTATCTAAAAAAACTAAGTTAATTTATATTTTTAGGAAGTGCTTTTCCTCGTGATGGTACAGGTTCCGTAGCCAAAATTGACTGAACAACGACCGTCATTAAGTACTGAGAATTTTTCAAAAGGCACATACTCGGAATTTATAAAGCATTCGTGACGCGCTAGCTTTGTAGTGGCCTTCGCAATCTCCCATTATCAACCCCATAGGAAATCTATGGCAGCTTGTAGATTGGGAACTAAAGAAAAGAAACACCAATTTTGTAGCCATTAGAAGAATTTTTTTGTTTTTTTTTTATATATATAAAATTTTATTTGCTTTCAATGTATATTATAATTTAATAACGTTGGTCTCAGCGCCTAGAAGGCATGATTGAGACGAGCTGGCAATAATATATGACATAATTATATACAAAATAAAATTTAACTTTACATATTTACATTTGAAATTCAAAATTATAGCTTATTTACAGAAGAAGCATTTCGAGGTTTTGGTACAATAATTCTTTAAGATTTAATTTAGAAATTGAAATTCTATTTGTTGCTCTCAAACTTGCTGGTAGATTATTATATTTAGAAATTCCGCTGTGTTCGATACGTTGCTTCGTGGTTTCTAGTCTACAACTTGCAAGGTTCTACACCTAAGGTTCTGTTGATTTCTTGTATTAAAAGCAGATTGGTTCAAAACAAAGTTTATAGTGTGTATGTTATGCAATGACTTATATATGTACATAAGTACCTGATACTCATATAATCCATGGATCGGTAATATTGTCTTGCAAATATCACTATATAGAGAGAATGTTGATAATTCAATTGGTAAATTATAAACTATTTTCAATGCTTTATTTTGCATCCTTTGCAGAGTTTTTAGAACCGTTGTATTTTTATAACCATAAATCATAGTCATGTAATTTAAATGGCTTTGTATCATAGCTTGATATAACATAAGTTTAGCTTTGTCATTGAGCTTGTATTTCATCTTATACAATATGCCAATAGCTGGAGCTATCATCGATTTGACTTCGAATATATGCAAATCCCAAGAAAGATTACTTTGTAATGTTATTCCTAAGTACCTTACAGCATGTGTTTCATTAATTATATTACCATCAATATAAATGTTAAAATTTGTGTTTATTGAGTTAGAATGCGGCCTAAACCGAACCAACTTTGTTTTGTCTGCATTAAGTACTAATTTGTTCAACCGAGCAAACTCAAAAATCAGGGAAACATCCCGTTCCATATATGTTTTCAAAACCAAGTCATATTTGTATGGATAAAACAGACATACATCATCTGCAAACATGTACAAATGACCCCTTAGGTTCAAATTACTTACATCAGTTATAAAAAGAGAAAACAGTATAGGTCCCAAACAGCTTCCCTGAAGCGCACCACATTCAACATTCAGCATACTACTTTTAGAATTGTTAATCTGAACAAATTGCCTTCGATTTTTAAAATAACTTTCAAATAACTTCAGCTCTCTTCCAACTACACCATAATATTTCAACTTTTGTAAGATTATTCTATAATCAACTAGATCAAAAGCTTTTGTGAAATCTAAGAATAAGCCAGCCACTCCTCTCGAACCTTCATCAAGTTCACTACAGATATAGTTAACGACATTAACCACTGCTTCCTCTGTTCCACAGCCTTTTTTAAAACCAAATTGGTGTTTGTAAGCAAAATTATTGTTATCAAAGTACAACACAAGTTTTTGTTTGATAAATCAATTTTTCAAAGACTTTATCTATTGCAGAAAGAATTGCCACTGGACGAAATTTATTTACAGTAGAAGCATTTGAAACTTTAGGGATAGGAATAATTTTACTTATTTTCAAGCATTCTTGAAAAGTTGATGTGGTAATCATCTTATTAAAAATATTCGCTAATATTGGCGCAGTAATATCATTACACTCCACTATTAATTTTGGCGTAACTCCATCATAACCAGCTGCCTTTTTGATATTCAAACTACTTATAACAATTTTTATATTCTCCGTTGTAACTGGTAGAAGAGAGAAACGATTGTTACTCTGATCACCTGGAAAAATGTTAATCTGCTCTCTTAGCTCACGCACTGACTGAGTAAAATATTGATTTAAATTATTAGCTTTAACATTGACATCAAAAATTGTTATGCCTGCTGAACTGACAATATTAATATCCCTAGTAGGTACTCTTCCAAGTATATTGTTTATGAACTTCCAACATTTTTTGGGGTCTCCGTATGCTCTACTTAAATTATCAGAATAGTAATCACTTCTTGCAGTTTTACACGCCATCTTAATAATTTTACTTATTCTCTTTAATAAATCATCATACTTTTTCCCTTTAGACTTCCGCCGCTTAATTAATACTTTACGTTTAAATAATATTAAATTTTGCAAATTTTTATTAATCCATGGACAAAGCTGAAATCGTAGTTGAGTTTTAAGTTTTGTGTTGCTCTTGGAATTAGTTACGGCATCGCTGATACAACGTACTAGTTCTTCTGTTAAATCTGACGAATTAGCAGATGTATTTATTTCGGTAAAATTATTAAACAAATAATCCTTTACCATGTTGTAATCATAGTGGGTTATATCTGTTTCAATATAGCTGCTTGGAACAACATTACTTTCAAATTTACAACATACTATATTATGATCAGTCAATGAACATTCAACTGAATCAACCGAAATTTTCCCATAAATGTTACTGAATACATGGTCAATACATGTTCCACTTCTTGGTCTTGTTACCAGAGAATGACAATTGCGACAATCATAGTTTTGAAATAAGTTTGACAAATCAGGAAACATATGGTTGTTATAAAGATCAATATTTGTATCACCTACAATAACAACTGGACCTTGAGCATTCGCACTCATAAATTCTTCCATAATGGCTAGAAAACTATCAGCAATACATTTTTGTGAACGGTTAACCGATACTATCTTTAAGGGCCTGTTATCGATTCGAAAATTGTTTAATGAAATTGATATTAAGTCAACATAGTCTTCACTTTTACAATATTCAATAGCAAACTTCAAGTTGTTGTTGATATATAAAGATGTTCCACCGTAACCGTCACTTCTTCAACAATGAATGTTTGAAAATCCAGGAATGTAATAAAGTTGCGCTAATTTTTCATCAAACCATGTTTCTTGAATGGCAATAATAGCCGGTAATTTTGAAAAACTAGCAACCAAAGATTTGAATTTGTTAAAACTTGAAACCGATGAAACGCTTCTAATGTTTACACAAATGATATTTAAAAAAGAAGAATTTAAATTGTATATATAATTATTGTATTCAGAAAAAGTTTTAAAATAGTGATTATTACTCATAAAAAGTTATAAAGAATTAATACTAAAAAATAAAACAAAAATAAAAACAGATTTATACAAAATTTAAGATGGAGAAACATACGAAGATATCCACGTCTTCCTCACATTTTATGACTTGCGGCTTAGAAATGTCACTTTTTTTTATAAAAAACTCTTCCTCCTCTAACATAGACGTGATTTTATCCAACATCTTTTAAAGTTCTAGCGTAATTGAGAAGATTTGACGTTTCTTTACTAAGAAAATCATTTATAAAAACTTTTTTTGTATCTACGTTTTCTCTCAACTTGGGTTTAGCAGACATCAGTTTGTCTTTACTTGATTTAGTTGAAAATTTCACAACCACACTAATTTGTTAAGTTTTGTTTTTATTGCATACAGTTCATTTCCTCTTGCCCTCCTTCACATACATGGTATGTAAATACTTCGTTCTCATTACTAAGCAGAAACTCAAATTGCCTTTTATCTAAACGAGTGCATTGAGAGTGCTACTTTTTGGCGCACTTGTCACACTCTATAAAATCTTCTTCTTCTTGTATTTGCAATTTGCATTGAATACAAATTGTTTTATTCTTATTTAAACTTCTTCGACCTTTCCCAGCCATCTTTCACTTTTTCCACAAACTAGAATATTAGTTTTTTTAAATTTATAAAATTATAATGGGAAATCATGTCCACTAATAATTTAATAGCCCTAGTCGACTCTATGCGATTCAGATTGAATGCGGTAATAGCAAATAATTATCGTTGCCACAAAAAAATTGTTTTAAGAAATATTTTATAATATGCACTACATTAATTTAAATAAAATTTTTTAATTATAAGGAGTTGCATTTTTTAACCTCAGGGATAATTTTCTTAAAAAGCAAAAAAATTTATAAATTGTATATATAAATGACTTATTCCATTAAAGAAAAATAAAGAAAATAAAGCCAGAGTAACAGATTAATTAGATGCGCAAATAAGCCAAGACATAATCCTTAAGATCATATGACTTTGAGTTGCATTTTTCTACCACTATGTGGTCAGGGTATAATGAGTCTGTGCTTTTCGCTAACAATAATATTTGACCTAGACCCATCTTTTATTATTCGTTTGTCCGTCCGTTCGACCGCCCATTTGTGTGTCATTGTAAATACTTTAATCGAACTACAGGCCGTAGATATTAAAATATTGTGATGAAATTTAGTGTATAAGTTTCCATCGGCTGCGGGATGAACGTCGTTGAAATTGGTGAAAATTGGTGCATATTTAGACCTAGTCCCATACAAATGACCCCTTTGAGACTTATATTGTTTTAAATTGTCAAAGAATCCAAATTATCATATAGATCTCGGTCAAATTGAGTTCGATGGTGTTTAGTATATCCATTTATCAGTAGCCCAAAAATAAGCCCTATAGGATAATTCTTAGTCGTAGCCCCATATGCAGCTGATTGCCGATCTTGACTTAAATCTATCAATAAGCATAAATATTGCACAGATTTCTCTCAAATTTGGTTATATGATTTTGCAAAATATAAGTGACCTTACCAAATATGGTCAGCATCGGTCCATTTTTCAACCTAGAGAAATGAAGAACTATGTGCTCAGTTTTTGTTTTCGTCTGTACTTCAACATGATTATCATTCAATTCGCGAGTAATGTGTACTGACAAGACAGTTTTATATTGGGACATGTTTGTTTTGTGAAATTATAAATTTGAATTGATAGACGAACTATATAGAATTTATAAAAGAGGTTCTCAATATAAGCTTTCAAATTACTTTCTTAAATAATATCGCCAGTTATTGGGAATTTATGTAGAAACATAAAATTTTTTCTGGCACTGACCGGCTTTAATTAGTTAAGTATTAGTTCTAAGATTTGAATAATTGCTGTTAGTTCACTATGTGTAAATTCAATAAATAAATGCATGAGAATAAAAAAAATTATTGGAATGACGTTACGATGAAGCTCATGTTTAGATTGACCTTTGCCAAACTATAAATAATTAAAAACAAAATGAAATTTAAAACTATTTCTCCTTTTATAATATGCTTCATTATAGAGTTTTTCTGAAAATCGATTTCATACATTTAAAACACCTTACTGGTAGGATAAAATGCGTATTTTGCATGTTGGAATTTTCATTTTCATGACTATCACTTTATCTGTTTTAATTTATGCTTAAAAAAAAGAAAGAAGAAAATTGCAGAAACTTTCCTCATTAAACGTTGCAACGTCTCATTTTTCGTTTAAAAAGCGGTTACAAGTGAATTCAGTGTATTTTCTTATTTTTCTTAAACTTATTTTCATTCCAGAAATTGCAAATTAAATGTGCACGTAGTTCTTAAACTTTAACTTTTTGCCAGTTTATATTTTACGAAAGGAAACTGAAAATACAAAATAAGTAGATTGTTGGATTAAGCAGTTCTTAACTTCAAATAGCAACAATTAAAATAAAGTTTAGCGATATTAAACTTAATATAAAAAATAATATTAAAAGCAGCTTTTGTGATTAAAAACGAAAACAATGTTAATCGCAAAATAAGTTTATAATTTAAAATTCAATTTAACTGCGATGATGCATTTATTAGCAGCAATTTTAAAATGGAGTAGATATATCTATCTATAATATAAATAAGTTAGGCGATTTCTTGTGACCTATGTTTTATTCTACTGTTTTATCCCGATTTTGACCAAACGTATATTATTCGAAAAGTATTTGTTTTTAGCCGTTTTGCAGATTTACAGATTTTTAAATTTTTTCCTTTATTTTGAGTAAATTGTATTTAAAGTTGCTACTAACACATACATATATAAAATTATAGAATTCCATGTGTGTGTTTATTAAATTTGTTAATGTAGTTGTATAAAAATGAGTTTGTTTTTTTTTTATTAGCATACCTTAGCATACCTTTCAGGTCGTTACTTAATGAAAAAATAAAATCTACTGGAATTTGCACTCGAATTTCGAGGGCTGGAATTTGCTAATTTCTATAAATATACCAGCGGATCTGGACAAACACTGTTCCGTACTAACCGCACATTCTTGAATATAAAATTTTCAATTTTGATAAGCAGAGCTAATATATCTGAAGAAACTTTAAAAATTTTCTCTCTGGAAACATCTCTAATATGTAGAAAGTAGAATATATTTACAAAATATACATCACAACTCGCATGAAACGGATAATAGTGGATATTAGTATTATAAATGCATAATTAATCAAAAAACTTGGAAATAACGATCCGTGTGCTTGTCAGTGTTGTAGCTTCTGACATTAATACCACGTTAGAGCTATGTGGCAATAAAAACTGATTCTCAACCACATTGCTCGTAGGCTTGACTTTATGTGAGTGTGTTAAAGTGCATGACCAAAAAGTGTCCTAAGTAGAGACATTTCATGTCGAAACAATTATAATAAAACAATTATTACAATTAGGGAATTCATAAGGTGTATTAAAGTTGTACGTTGTAAAGAACAACTTATCGTATATTCATATACTACAATCTAAAAAAAACAAGTAAGAAAATTATAGTCGGTCTAGACTAGACCGACTATCAATGATTCTGATTCGATCGGTATAATTAAAGATGGGTCTAGGTCAAATATTTTTGGTAGTTACAAACAGCAGCACAAAGTCATTATAACCAAACCACATAGTGGTATAGGGTATAAAAAAATGGAATAGAAGCAAAATAATTGTTCATTTACAAAATAACTTATTATACCCTCCACTCCAGTGTGCAGAGGGTATATATAAGTTTGTCATTCCGTTTGTAATAATTAGAAAAAAAATTTTGGACCCCATAAAATATATATATTTGTGATCCTTATAAAAACCGGAGTTGATTTAGCGATGTCCGTCTGTCCGTCTGTGGAAATCACGATGACGGCATCAATCGGGTAGCTAGGGTGCTCGTTGACATAAAAAATGATTTACTAACATCCTGAAATGTTTGGTATTTAAAATCGTCCAAATCGGTCGATTAGGGCCCGAGATTTGAATGAAGAATTAAAAAAAGTCTTGAAAAAATATAATTGCCTATGTTGTTCTTGTCACGATCACGCCCTCAATAGTGCAGCTACAGTGATCATTTTTAGTGAAAAAAAAATGAAAAATATGATGTTTCTATATTGTTCTCGTTGTTATTCTAAATGTTGTGCTGTTGTCATAGCTGGACTTGTTGTTTTTGTGGTCGTTGTGGAAATAATATAATAAAAACTAACCCTTTGTATATATTTTTTTATTAACTCTGGTAGAAAAATTTAAAAGTTTCCATTGTTTTGGCATCAATAAAAAAAATTTGTCAGATCATTTCTGTTATTACCACGAGCCTTTCTGCTAAATTTCAGATCTAATGGGTCACGGGAAAGGGGTTAAAATCGATCCAAATTTTTTTCGACAAGAAGACACTACGAGTTAATATAAAGGGAGTAAAAATTCACCAACATCTAAACCAAATAATGCTAAAATACCTAGTTTTTAATAAAAAAAAACAGTGTAAATTTAGCAAAAAAAATTTTTATGTATTAATTTATTTAAAGAGAAAAACTCAAAAATAACGTTTAATGTTGTATTTTTTGTGTGTAATACTTACATATACATACATAAACATATTAAATAATACAAATAATATACATATATTATATATATGTATATCCATAACAACTGCATGTTAGAAATAAATCGGTATATTATTTTATTTTCATAAATTTCTGCAATATTTTGTTGTGGGGAAAATACATTTCTTTTGCATTAACAGAGTGTCACTTCATTTTGCTCAGCGTGACTATGCCACAGTAGATGGCGCCACAATTTTTGTTTGTTCTAACTAGCTTTGCAATAGTTATTTCTATTTTAACATGATATCATACGGAACAATGTTAAGAGTATATACGGGCTGGTCTTTTATTATTTCATACGTTTTTTCATTATTCTCTTACAAATATGAACATAAGTTTGGTATATTAACTTTTTGCTGTCTTTACAAAATAGAGTTACCGAGTTATCAATGAGTTTTTTGCTTTCAAAAAAGTTCTATATAGTTATATAGAATTATTATTCTGCTTTACCTACAAAATATCTGATTGCGATTACATCTAATTTTTAAAAATTGTTTATAATTACTAAAGCATTATTATTCACATAAATACAAAATTGCACTTTTTAAATTTTCCATTCAAATTTAAGAAAATATCAATTCTAAAAACTGGAATTAAAAATTTCCAATTATAAATTACAATTAATTGAATTTCAGAAAATCATATCAAAACTTTGGAAATTATAATTTAAATTTAGAAGACATCAATTGCATCTTTAATATATAAATTTTATTCGTTAAACACAAATTGAAATTCCAAAAAAAAAAATACCAAATACCTATGTTTACATTTAAAAAATCTTTACATATAAAAAAAATATTGACATTCAAGAGAAATTAATAGCTTTTCAGTACCGCGATTCAGTAACTTCTTTTAACGATAGTCGAATCGGTAAAAAAAAGAAAAAAGCAAAATTATCCGTAAAATTTTTAAACGATATTCGCTATTGTTAAACACAGCTATTGTTATCTAAACGACAACCATTTTTGTGTTGTTTATTCAATCGATAAAAACTTAAATTTTTAGGTTGAAATGTCGTCATACATAAATAAAAATCATGAAATAGTGAAAATATTTTGCTTCTATTGAAAAACTTTTTTATAAAAATAAAAAAATTAAATAGCATATTCAATTCATTATTTCATTTTCAAATAAATAAACAGAAATATTAGTAAACAAAGTAAAGATATTAAACATAAACATAAAATCATCCTGTCAAACACGAAGTAATTTGTTTTTTTCTATTCTTTGTGTTTTTCGCTTATTTTGACAGAGATGCCACTCGTTTACAATTTAAATAAATAGAAAAATAGATTTGTCGACTGTCGTTAAGATGTATGTACTTAGTGAATCACTTAATCTTTAGTGCAAACAACAATAGCTGTCGATATATTTTGCGATTGTCGGATCGTTGAAATTTACAGAATCACACTACAGAAAACATTGATTTAAATTCAATGAATTTTAGAAAACCTCAAATGATATTTAAGAATTGCGAACACAAAAATTGTTACATAAATAAACGCAATTTGATGAGAATGTTATTTTTTTATATATAAATTTTCACAATTTTTTTTGGATGAATATTTGAAGTTTTTCAGAAAATAAAGAGAACAAATTATTTTATTTAAAATATTTGGGACATTTGGTTTTTTGCGTTTGGCTTCCCTAATTTGATTATTTATTATTATAAATTTATTCTCTATGTTTTCCAAATATGGCAATATTTTAATAAAAAATTGAAAGTTTTTTTTTTTGGTTATTATTTTGTTACTCCATCCACCTATATGGCCGCAATGAAAAAATATTTTGCCAGTTAAAAGAAACTATACAGCCATCTCCAATTAGCACGATTTAATGCATATAGCCACCCTAACAACTACTACCTTTGCAATGGAGGAAGTTATGTCATATAACAGGAAACGCATGCATATAGGTATATAACCTAAATGCATGCCGATCAGCAACCACGATGACCAAAAAGCAAACACCGAAATAAATCCCAAAGAATTTGCTGAAATAATTTGGTATTAAGTTTAACAAATTGTTTACTTTTTCAAATATTTTGTTTACATTTATTATCAATACTCAAACCGAGGTGGAGGGTATCAAAGATTCGGCACAGCCGAATTTAACACTCTTACTTGTTTTTTATTTATTTCTACCATTTTGCCACAATATTTACAAGAAAACTACAAAAAATATTTGGAATATATTACAAAAGCTAATTAAATAGTAGACAAAGAACAGCTGACAGTACACCGCAAAAAAATTCCTGCTAACATTGTATTGTCGTATAATTTTGTTTAAGTAAAATATTACCAACAATTATACAACTATTGTAAAATGATTTCAAACTTAAAACATATGAAACTTAAAACATATGTTAGATAAGGTTGCCGCAAAATTCTCTTTTCAAACTACTGCCGCCATCTATACGCCAGTTCGGGTTGTTCTTCGTATTTCGTGCATGTTAAAGTTACAACTCCCAGTATTAAATATTAAGTTTATAATAGCAGATTCCAGCCCTCGAAATTCGAGTGCAAATTCTAGGAAATTTTATTTTTTCGTAAAACAAAGACCCTAAAGGTATGCTAATCAATTATAGCCAATTCACAAATCAACACAAAAAAACAAACTCAATTTTATTATAAACACATTAACTAATTTAATAAACACACACATAGCATTGTATAATTTTATGTATGTGTTAGTAGCAACTTTAAATGCAATTTACTCAAAATAAAGGAAAAAAATTAAAAATCTATAAATCTGCGAAACTACTAAAACAAATATCTTTCAAATAATATACGTTTGGTCAAAATCGGCATAAAACGGTGGAACAAAACGTCGGTCACAAGGAATCGCCCAGCCTATTAATATTATAGATAAAGATCAATTGAACCAACATTTGAAGCCCAATGACCACGACCAGCGAAGAGAGTTCCCTAAATGGATGCTGATTTCCATCTTCAAATTTCCGCAATTGGGGTTTAGTAGGACCCTCATGTGTTTGCCCAAAAAAAAAAATGTATTCACAACGATATATTTGCGGATTAGGATGTAGCGATGACGTGGTTGAATATCTGATAGCCAAACTTAATTTTAACATGATCTCTTTTCTTGTACTTTTGGTTCATAGCAAAGCGTTCGATACCTCGACCATACGATACTTACTTCTAAGCTCGACAAACTTTTCAATTTGTCTTTGGCTACTTGTAAACTTATCCGGTCGTATGCTTCTAATAGATAACAATCTGTATATCTCAATGGAAAAAGCTCTGAAACACTAAATGTTGAAGAAGGAGTACCACAAGGTTCAGTACTTGGGCCCTTACTTTTCTGCATGTTCAACACTGCAATATCCCTATGTAAGCAGATGATGTTCAACTACCTCAGTAAAATTATGTGCAATTATTAATTTTAAATTTTTGTCAAGCGTTTGTCTCTGTTATTTGTTTTCATTTTTTAAACTTTCTCTCACAGTGCCGTTGAAGTAAGTGAAGGTTTGACAAAATTGGGGACGAAAATGGTCAACGAGGTCTTATTCGGGACACTACATACATTCGAAAAATCGTGGAGTGGAAATCGGAGTTGGCAGAAAATTTAATTAGTTCTTTTAGTTAGAAGAGTAACCATAGAATTACGGTGCACCCTTACTCTTGCACGTATATATACTATATATACTATACTATACATACACCCTCTCACTCATTTGATAAATCATTGTAAAGAATACAGGGAATACAATTAATGAATAATAAACTATTTTATAATTAAGACATGAAAACAATATAACAAACTTTATCAGCTAAATGTATCTTAAATTATTGGTTATAGATGAGCAGAAGAAAACTTTATAACTGCTCGCTTAAGCCGTTGACCATACGAAGGATCAGAAATTTAATTAATTTTGTACTTGGCCCAGAATTTTAAGAATTCGCGATGAATACTCTCTCCTGCTTGCTAGATCAGAATCTCAACCCGACATCATCGTCGAAATAGGCAAGACATTCTCTGCGATGATCTAAAACGATGTGTATTTTCAAAGTAATGCTGACACCGCACAGTGGCGCCCGTAGAGCAAACGAGGTTGCAAAAATCAAAATTTTCATGTGCGCCGACGATGTTTTGAATAAACCCATGTTATAGGAAACTTTTCAACGATTTCAAATATGCTGCTCTTAATAATATCACATTTTTAGTTTAGAAGATATAACCGTTTAAAGTTGACCGACTTTCGGTTTTTAAAAAAACACACAATTTTTAGTCAATTTGTTGCGATTTCAGGTGTAATATCACGAAAAATAGGTAACGAATCGCCTTATTTTTTGTTTGCATTGATTGATGTATTTATTAAATGTATAATGATAAAAAAAAATTAACTGTTGCCTTTGCGTTTCTCCTGGTAAATCACTATTTAAAAACTATCCGTTTTTTCACTATTTTTCAACTTTGACGGAAAATACAAAAAATCCATATTTTTCTATATTTGCCATATTTGCAAAACATGTTCTTTGATTATTTCGTTACATAATTCAAAAGGTTTTATCTGCCCGTACGTGCCCGTTTAGCTTCTAGAGGTAAAAAAGTTTAAAAAGACATGGTTGCAGAAATTGTATGGCGTGCATCCCTTACATGGTTTGACTGACAGTAGTTTGATCTAATAGTTTGAAAATTGCATTTTAAGTCGGTTGTCTACCTGTGAGCCTCTGCCAAAGTCTACTCCCAATATTCTGTTACAGACACAGGATGCACAAAAAACTACTCGTTGAAATTCGCAGGTACGCACCTCACTTAAAAATTAATTTGGAGTACAAATGGTCAAGAACAATATTGACTTATGGTCCCTCCAGGTAGGCACAAATGTTATTTAGACACGAGCATAATATCAAAATTGCATAATTCAGCCTAAATCCATATGTTTGCAGGGAACAGGTAAATTTTTTAGTCTACGACTGAAAGTTGGCGCAACAAGTAGTGAAAACATGGCGTTAAACAATTTAAAATTATTTGAACTGTTTAGAAGGTCAACCACAGCAAAGTTTTTCGCGGAAGCTGCTTTAGAAGAACTTGATAGCTTATACGGAAATATTGAGAGAAGCGAAATTATAAAAAATAATTTTTATCTGATATATGCAAATATTAAGGCAAAATGGGTGAAATCTAATCGAACCATTCAGAACTTCAACTCCAAATACGAGGACTGGCTTAATGAAGACACCATCCTGGATATATTGGCAGTAGATAAACCCACCACATCAACCAGAGGAGCAAAAGGAAGGCCAAAAAAAGTATTGAGGAGTGTTCAATTTTCACAAGAAAGAGGAAACTTGCCGATGCCACCAATTACTTGACCACGAAGCATTTATTGGACGCGCTGTCTATTAAATACACAAAGGATAGTGAAAAAGTTAGGTCGCAGATTACAAAATCTGTTGCTGATGCAAGCCCACTGCGACTAAAAAGGATTAAGGAAAGCAATCCCACGCCCACAAACGCACACATTAAAAAGTATGGTTCCGAAGAAGCCTTGGCCTTGTTTATGGACTTACAACTTTCCAAAGAAAAATATGAGATACTACGGGCATCCTTGATGCGACACAGGGCTGACGTTTTACCAGGATACAAGCATATTACGCAAGCATACGGAGTTTACGAAAGTCTCTGTGAAAGCCAATCTGCAGGATCTCATGGGCCATACAGCAAAACGGTTGTTGGAGAGTCTTCCTGAAAATGAGGTGAAAATTCTTCCTGAGAAACTGACATTGATCAGCAAATGGGGCGATGAATCATCCGGACAAAGCGTTTATAAGCAAAGGATATCTTCCGATGACACTACAATATCGGACGGAAATATGTTTATGGCATCTGTTGTTCCTTTGCGGCTAAAATCTGATGTTTCCCTACACTGGAAAAATCCACGTCCGTCATCAGTGCATTATTGCCGACCAATAATGTTTCAGTTTGCAAGGGAATCGGCAGAACTCATAAGGACCACGGTGAAGGACATTGAAGAACAAATAAGCAAGATTAAGCCTACAAAGCTGCAAATTGGAGAAGGAAAATATATTGAATTCAATAACGAGTTCCACCTGACCATGGTTGATGGAAAAGTTGTAAACGAACTGAACAACCTCAATATTGTCATGCCCGATTTGCAAAAAGAGTCAGAAGAACTTTCGTAATTTAAACGATTCTACAAACGAGGAGAATTACGACTATGGAATGTCACCATTGCACGCAAGGATAAGGTGTATGGAGTTCTTGCTAAAACTGGCGTACACCCTACCACAAGAGGAGGAAAACTTCGATGAAAATACATCAATAAAGCATCAGGAAAAGATCAGAAAGAAGCAAACACAGGATGCTTTTTTTAAACAAGTTGGACTAAAAGTAGACTGTCCCAAGCACGGATACGGTAACTCAAACGATGGAAACACTTCTAGTAGATTTTTTGAAAATGATGAGGCAGTAACTAGAATCACTGGAATTGGCAATCAAATCGTGAAAAGATTGGGAACGATCTTGAATGTTTTAAACTGCAAAGAAAATGTAAATTCAACAAAATATGGAGAATATGCATCGAAAACTGCATCTCTTTTAGCAGAAATGTATTTACAGAAGAAGTTGACCCCGACCGTCCATAAAATATTGGCGCATGGCAAAGATATAATTGAGTACCAGTCTTTGCCAATTGGAGAGCTTTCCGAAGAAGCACAGGAGTCTCTTAACAAATTTTATAAAAAATATAGATTGCAGAACACATTCAAAGCATCAAGGGTAAGGCAAAATGAGGAACTCTTCAACATGTTGGCAGCATCTTCCGATCCACTTATTTCTTCCCTGCGGCACGTGAAGTCACGAATAGAATTAGAAAATAATTATAGTTTAGAAATAATTAGTCTTTTAGATATACCTTCTCTTACGTATTGTGATGAATATTTTACAGAACATTTAAAAAGAAGTATTTTTTTTTTAATTTGTTGGGTAATAATTTAAAACATAAAACCCTAAAGAAAAAAAATAAAAACAATCTAAAAATGTAAAAATAATTTTTTTTAGTTATCATAAAATTGATTTTTCTACAAATTTTAACTTTGATAACCCATAAGTAGGCCCCTACAAAGCGTAGCACCCTTTGCAAACGCTTATTTCATTGGGTGAACAGTTATCTATCATATGCTGTTTAAACTGTTCAATTATGTTATTCGGTTCAAAAGATATGATTTTTGCAACGGAAAAACTCAAATGGCGCCACTGTGCACCGGTCGCAAGAATCATTTTCTCCAATTCTTCCGTTAGTCTTTCCAACTCGGAATCGTTGGATCTCGTAACGGAAAAAAAATTATCAACAATTTTGTTCATTGCTTTGAAAGCGGATACAAATGGGGTTATTCGTAGAACCCCAATATCCCCACTTAAATCTGGATCACAAAGCTTATCTGCTTCTTTTAACAATCTTCTGCAAGCGTGTCCCTCGAAAGTGTCTCCGTGGTAATTTTTGGAAACCAGCTCCAATTTAGTTGGCCATGTCAAAGACTTTTCTCGACCAAGTAGAGGAACTAATCCTTTCCAGAAGAGATGATTAACAAAGCCCTGCAATATGTGCAGTTCTGGGACAACACATTTCTCGAGAACACAGACATCATCGTTCTCATTCAATAATGGCTTTTAATTGTTTTTTTCATTCCCAAAGTACAAAAGTGTTCATAATCTCCTTTTAGATCCCCGTGTGACGAGAACTTTTAGAGCTTCATAATTTCTCAGAGTATTCAAAGAAATGGAATAATATGAACAAGGGAATGAGGCAGTCGCCGTTTTTTGCCCATTTATAAGTAATAGAACTTTGATATCTGAAGAAAACTTGAAGGGGGATATCACTAATCTTAATCAGATCGAAAGAAGCTTCAAGTTATCGTAGCTTTCTTCAATTTGGGGTACTGCACACAACATAATTAATCTTCGAACGCTAGACAATTTCGATTCCTGGCCTACTATACCTTCATTTGAATACAAAGTTCGCTTACGGGCACATATCACTGAATCAGTTTGTGAATCTTCATACTCAGGTTGAATAGTTAGCGAAATTTTGAAAAACCTTGGCCCTCCGTCTGGCATCAATTTAATTGAATAATTGCCACAAAGTTCTCTTTTTGCAATAACTTTGTCAGGTATGGCTTCTGCATTTGCCCAGACGACAGGGCGCTTTTCTTTGAGTTTTTTGTTCTTCTCACAAATGTCGAATTCAAAAACATCGTTTTGATATAAATCGGCAAGCGTTGTAGACTTTTTTTGGAGATGTTTATTGTAATGTGGGGGGACAGCTTTCCGGCCAACACTGTAGCGAAGAAAATTCAAGAATTTATTCATATAATTCAATGAGGCACCCGTGTTCATCTGGAAATCAAACATTGTAAGCCTTTGTCAGTTACTTTACAAAAAATATGTCACAAACCTGAAAATTATGAGAGCCCTCAACAGTGAACCCCTTTTATTTTTGTCATGGATTCAATAAGATTCTACTCTCTTTTGCGGATGTTGCTACAGTTGTTTTACTATCTTTCGTATTCTGGCCAGGTAACGATTTAACTTTATTGGGCAATATAGTTGACGCAATTCTTTCTTGATCTTTTTCTGGAAATTTCGATACCACGTTCATGATATTTCAACGAGGTCTCGCGGTATTCGAACGATGAATACACCGGTGCTCGTGGCCCCGCTTCATATCGTTGAAGCATTTCGAGCACATTTTTATATAATTACTTCTTGTGGCAGGAGTATTTTTGCCCAAAGCTTTGTTATGACCCTTCTATCGTCGCATTGAACAAATGTAGCAATTGCAAATTCCTCCCATATTTACTAATTTATCGCTTGCTCTTGTGTGTGCTGGTAATGTTACACTCTCACATTTTGGCATTTAAGGTAAGCGCCTCGTGAAAATATTCTTTTCATAAGGAAAACTTCTCATTGATAAATTTCTGGATCAATCCGTTTATTTTCACACTTATATTAAAATAATTGCACATTTTTATTGCCAAACACAATTTTCCGACCACAAGGCGCACATACTTTAAGTCGATTTTCTTCATGAGTACACTGCCAAGTCAATGGAACTGTCAATCTTTCTTTTCAGAATATTACAAATAATGCGCTCAGTTCAACGACCTTAAAACAACTAAATCTAAAATGACAACCAGCAAGTGCTTTGTTTTGGTTTGGCAACACATCGCGCGCGCGTCTGTGTGTGTATAAGTAGGTTGGTGAAATAATGAGAGAGTATATATGTAGGTATTTACATAGCGGAGGAACAGATTCGCCGATTTCGTTGTTTAGGTGTATATATAGGTATATACAGGTGTAAGAGTGAGGGTGCAGTGTAATTCTAAAATTACTCCTATAACTAAAAGAATTAATTGAATTTTCTGCTGAATTTACTCCTGTTTCCGCTCCGCGATTTTTCGAATGTACGTAGTGTACCGAATAAGACCTCGCTGGCCATTTTCGTCCCCATTTTTGTCAAATCTTGGCATGCATCAACGGCACTGTGTTGGGGACTTATCCAGAGCACTAAAGGCAGCCCATTCCATGAGGGATCAGCCGCCATGGTTGCGATTGTAGCAAGTCTGCCGTGGATGACGAATATCTCGCCAATATTTGTAGTGGCCATCTGGGCCATCAAAATTAAATTTTCGTTCATCACTAAATATAACTAATTGGAATTCCGAGTCCCATAATTTGTATTTCTCATAGAACGCAATGCGAGCATCTCTAAGACGTTTTTTAGGCGTGATTGGAACTTTTGATACATATTTGAGATGCAAGTCCCATCTCAAAACCTGTTGCACACGCTGCCTAGTAACAGTAAGTCCTAATTCGGCTTTAATTTTGTTGCAACTCGTCATATCATTTGTAGCTAAATCTTGAATGCGCCGCTTAGTCCGCTCATCAATAGATGGTTTTGGTCTTGTGTGTTTCTTAATGGTATAGTTTTCTGGACTTTTCAAAAAATTTGGTATGGTATTGCGGTGCCGATTTATAGCGACTGCAATTTGGCCCACTTTCATCTTGGCTTCATCCATTCCCTTGATCGTACCCTGCTCTGCTTTCGATAATTCTTTTCCGCGAGACATTTTGAGCTAAAGTATGATTTTATTCTAATATTTTTACAGTTCCTTAAATTTTTCTTCTTACTTATGCACTTTTTTACAATCTACAATATTAATAGGCTAGGCGACTTCTTGTAACTGACGCCTTGTTCTAACGTTTTATCACGATTTTGACCAAACGTATATTATTTGAAAGGTATTTCTTTTTAGCCGTATTGCAAGGTAACAGATTTTTAAATTTTTTCCTTTATTTTGAGTAAATTGAATTTAAATTTGCTACTAACACATTCATAAAATTATACAATGCTATGTGTGTGTTTATTAAATTTATTTGTAATAAAAATGTGTTTGTTTTTTGTGTGAAATTTTTTGTGAATTGGCTGTAATTGGTTAGCATACTTTTAGGGTCTTTATTTAACGAAAAAATAAAATTTCCTAGAATTTGCGCTCGAATTTCGAGGGCAGGAATCTGCTAGTAATAATAAAATTGTTTGCAAAGATATTGACGCTTCACTATTTAGAAAACAATTAAATCATTTTGCACATACATATAGCTATTTACTATTAATCACACAAATAATGATGCTTACCTGAAGTAACGGTACCGCAAATGAATTGTGAAAAACATCGGCCTGCGGAGTAAATAACCACGAATCATGCTTTGTAAAAACTGTACGCTCAAAACAAGTGAGTTGTTGTTCCAACATGAGATAGAGCGAAAACATTTTTTACACATAAAGCCATTTTACTGAGGTATATGCCAGTGTTAAATGTACGAATGTCAACAATTGTATAGAATCTATTAACATCGACTTAATGAACATTCATAATTGGGCCAGGTTTAATGGATTGTGTCTAAAACCAACTAAGTCGAAATGTACACTCATATCGAGAAATAACGTGACACATAGAAATTGACGGGAATATATAAATTAACAATGCAAATATTGTTTGAGTTCAGAGCACAACAAATTTAAGAATAATTTTCGATACTAAAAGGACAAACCACATAAACTTTGTTGTTGGAAAGGTACACGCGATTATAAGGAATCTTTGGGCTGTCCAAATGTCAACGCCATTTAAGAATACTTTTAGAAAAAACTTATCTTATACCTGTCCTTCTTTACGACTGTGAAGCATTTGCAAACTGCAATAGTGTTGATGCTGGAAAGCAATAATATAGCTAGATACGTTTTGAGAAAGAAAAGAACCGACAGTATATCGTTATATTCATATAAATAATATAATATGAGCTTTGATGACCTTCTAAAAAAACAGATGTCTTACTCTGCTGTTGAACCAGATTATTTATTTAAGATAACAAATTTTGCCATATGTCCTCGGGGATCTTGTCCAACCATTCTTTAGTTATGATGCCTCAAAGAGAAAATTCTTTATTTAAACAGTTTGTCTTTGGAACAAACTACCTAATACAATACAGACAATTAGCAACATACATCGTTTTAAAAAGGAATTATTAAAATTATAAGCCCAAGATATTATATTTATTTAAAGTTTCAGTTTTTAAAGTTTAATATTTCAATGTTTCATGATAAATTTGTTTTCCCTTTTCTAAATTCTTTAATTTTAGAAATTAAAATACTAAAATTATAAATTGTATCCTTTTGCAATCATTGTAACTTAAATCTTACTGTCGTGTAACACTGTAACTTAGAAGAATTTATTCTTGTTGTGTTAGAATTACAATAAAACTAAATGAAATTAAAAATTGAAAAAAAAAAAAATATATCTATATATATAAAAATGAATCGTGGTTTGTGCGTCCGCTTAAAACTTGAAAACTACAGGACCAAAAGGGATACTTTCTTCTGCGAGTTTGTTTGTAACTGCCACGCGAAGGTTACGGAAAACAGAAAAGTACAAAAAGTCTCAGCAGGTGGCGCTGTACGCGGTTATTCCATTTTAACATCATATATATTGAGTACTATGAGAGGGAGAGCTTTGTAAATTTGTGTGAGGCCATCTATTATTAATATGGAGAGTCTTACCGAAAATGGTCGGTATCGGATAAGAGGGCGCTGTACCTCCAATAAAAAATTAATTTTTAACTTCATATATCTTGAGTACTGTTGTAGGGAGAGCTTTGTAACTTTGTATGAGGTCATCTATTATTGCTGTGAGTTGCTGTGAGTAGCCACTGTAAAAATGAGCGATATCTGAAAAGTGGGCGTGGCACCTACAAAACAAATTAATTACTCAATATCAGACTCAATAACATGGGAGAGCTTTGATACTTTATGTGATGTCATCTGTTATTAGTGTAAGTAGATCTGACGAAAATAGGCTGGATCGGATAGGTGGGCGGGGTGCATCCCCCACAAAGCACTGATTAAATTTTATGTACATATACCGAGTATAACGATAGGGAGAACTTTGCAAGTTTGTGTGAGTTCATTAATTATTTCTGTGATTAGCAGTGGCAAAAAAGGGCGGGATTGGACAAGTGGGCGTGTCACCTCGCGTATAAAATAAATTTTCAAAATAACAAAAGTATCTTGCATAATGTAAAAGGGAAAGTGAAGATAATTTGAGTGAGTTTATAGGTGAGTGCCGTACAGAAAGTCATGAACGACAGTACAACGCACCTACAGTTAGTGAAATATCAATATCAAATAAAAACGCACTACAGAGAATAAGTGAGACACATCGGTCGTATGACGCACTACAATATCCGCTTATGTTCTGCCGTGGAGAACACGGATATCACTGCAATTACAACATAATAAATGCGGCCAATGGTTAGTGCAAAAAAACATTTTTGATTGTGACGTGTATACATATTGTAAATTTTTAGGGATCGAGACATATAAGAAGGTAAGTTCAAAGAACTTTACAATCACCTACTGATATATCGACGATGGTTCCAACAATCTGCTGGTAATATGTCCGTTAAGGTTGAGACAGAACGACTCAATTACATCCGATTCAATCAGGCTAAGTTGCGATCTGAAGAATATATTCACTTGCGTGATGCGATTGATAGAGAACCAGATATTAGAAATGTTGGTTGTCTCACAATTTTGCCATCGACATATATTGGAAGTCCGAGACACATGCACGACTACACTCAGGATGCGATGACTTATGTGCGAAATTATAGACGGCCGGATTTATTTGTGATGTTTACTCGCAATCCAAAATGGCAAGAGATTACGCAATTATTGCATCCCGGTAAATCACCAAGCGATCGTCACGATGTTACAGCACGAGTGTTTAAATAGAAACTGAGATGCTTGATGGACTTAATTGTGAAACAACGCATATACGGTACTATTCGATGCTGGATGTATTCAGTTGAGTGGCAGAAAAGAGGTTTGCCACACGCAAACATTCTTCTTTGGATGGTGGAAAAAATTACACCAGACAAAATTGATGACATTATTTCCGCAGAAATTCCTGATCCTAAGACAGATCCAGAGTTGCACGAAGTGGTGAAGACCAGTATGCTCCACCGACCATGCGGCCAATACTTCGGTGTGTATGTCCGACAATAAATGCACAAAACGCTGTCCACGTGCTTTTATTTCGGAAACTTAAACTGGAAACGATAGATATCCATTTTATCGGCCAGTTGACAATGGAAGAACATTCATAACTCCATTGAAAGGAGTGACAACACATGGATCGTGCATATTCGCCAATATTATCTAAAGCATTTAAAACACACATCAAAGCAATCATCTATGGTAAAAGTGTTGCAAAATTGTAAATTGTTCACATGGGATGCGTGCACGATGGCGCACAAACGATCAGAAGCACTGGATCGAACGTTGAAAGATTTGCATAACAATAACCTTAGATTTGGTGGTGTGATGAGATTTTTGGCAGGAGACTTCAGACAAACACTTCCCGTGATTCCGAAATCAGCAGCAGCGGATGAACTAAACGCATGTTTGAAGTAATCGTATTTGTAGTGATACCTAAAAGTCGTTCCATTGACTATGAAGCAGAAGCTTTCTTCAAAGGACTGCTGAGAATTGGAAATGGACAAATTCCGGTAGATACTTCCACCTGGTATTTGCCAATTCACTTCAACGAAAAATGAACTCATCTCTAAAGTATATCCGAACATTGGCCAAAATTTTCTTAACAACGATTGATTGAGCGCGCGCGCAATTTTAGCAGCAACAAAAATTGATGTCAATGATTTGAATTGGATGATCAAATTCCTGGCGAATTCCACTCATACAAATCGATCGATCGCATTGAAAATGAAGATGAATTATCCAGTTGAATTCCTAAATCTTCATGCCCCGAAACTATGCAATGGAACTGGATTAATTGTGATGAAATTAAGGAGTAATGTGATAGTGGCGAGGATTTTGAAAGGGCGGGTCAACGGAGAAGAATGCTTAATTCCGCGAAATACCCTGCCTTCAACCGATTTGATGTTCCAGTTCAAACGTGTTCAGTTCCCAGTGAAACTTGCATTTGTGATGACAATAAACAAGTCACAAGGACAGTCCCTGTGCTGCATAAATATGAAAATTTCATGCTTTTCACACGGCCAGCTATATGTTGCGTGTTTCCGAATTGGAAAACCATCCCCAATATTCAATTACGGCCGGAGCAGGAAACAAAAAATATTGTGTATCGTGCAGCATTGAATTGATTACAATCATTGTTCTATTTTTTTTTTATTAATTCTTGATTTTATTCTATTTTCGCTAAATCTTGGGCGGAACGAGAAGTGCTTTATTCAAATTATATTATTGCATCATCTGTTAACGGTCGATAATTTTCGATAAAAAAAAAATTTTTGAAATTAATTCAATCAAAAAATATCTTTTGGACAAAACGAATTTTGCCGGGTCAGCTAGTTATATATAAAAATAACAATGAAATAAAAAATTATTGGGTACCCTTTTCTTAAAAACATATGTAAAACATTTAAAGAGATATCCTAAAACAAGGTATGCACTGTGCTATTTGCTCCAAAAACTGGTTTATTACAATTCGGAGGAATATGACGAATTACATTTTTAACATCAACATTTCTGTAAATATTTTATTGAAAAATTTAGAAATAGTGTACTGTAATCAAAATTAAAAAAAAGAAAAAAGACTTTTCGTAGCCAACAGTTTATTGTAGCTAGTGTTTAGGTTGTCATGATAAATAGTTTCTTGTTTTATCAATTGAAATTTTTTGTGTTTAATATACTTATATTTCAATTTATTTTTACTTCCCGAAAGTAAACTTTTAATAACTCAATTTTAATACTAACTTTAAAACCCCGTCGTGCGTTACAACGGCAATAAAAATTTAACAAATAAAAGAAAATCTGAAGGGTCTCTGTATCAAAGCATTTTAAATATTTTACTTGATGTAAAAGGTGCCATGTCGTTCGTTCGATTCCGCCCTAATAACTCACACAAAGATTGAAATAACTTGTTTCATATCACAGCACCAGCAGTGCTTTAACAAAAAATAATTAATTGATTTGTTTCTTTAAAGCGAAATTGTTTAAACTTTCGCTCAGGTACTTGCTTTCATTTTGCCTTTCCCTTTGAACCTAATAATTCCAAAGAATATTTATCACATTTTATATTTGTACTTAAAATGTGATATGTTTTTCCACAAACACCCTCTCAAAATATTTCTACCGGAAAACAAAATGTACATACATCTATACAGCCTGTCAAGAAAGTGTTTTGACATAATAAACGTTATGTCAAAATAAGTTTTTTTTTTTTTAAATAGTTATGTTTTTTTTATTTATTCCACATTATCTATGTACGAATATGTAACAGATGACAGTAAGAATAGTGAAAAATATCAAAAGAAAGTATGAATAACCTAGAAAGAAAATAAATATATCTATATATATAAAATTCATTTTCTGTTTGTTTGTTTGTTTGTTTGTTTGACCGCTATACAAATTTTTATTTTTCAACGGATTTTCCTGAAATTTTGTACACACGATCTCTATACCCCAGGAAAGGTCGCCATATACTTCTTACCGGCCACGCCTACTTTTACGCCCACTTTTTATGTAAAATTCATTTTATGTTTTATTCATATTTGTTTACTATACAAACTTTTATTTGTTAACAGATTTCTCTGAAATTCGGTACACACGATCCCTGTACTCCAGCTAAGGTCACCATATACTTTTTATCGACCACGCCTACTTTTACGCCCACTTTTTATATACAATTCATTTTCTGCTTTTTGGTATATTTGTTCGCTATACAAATTATTATTTTTCAACGGATTTCTCTGAATTTTGCTACACACGATCTCCATACTCCAGGAAAGGTATCCATATGATTCTTACCAGCCACGCCTACTTCTGCGCCCACTTTTTGTATTCAATTCATTTTCTGTTTTTTGGTATATTTGTTCGCTACACAAATTTTTATTTTTCAACGGAATTCTCTGAAATTTGGTACACACGATCTCTGTACTCCAGGAAAGGTCGCCATATGCTCCGTACCGGCCACGCCTACTCTAACACCCACTTTTTGTACACAATTCATTTTGTTTTTTGGTATATTTGTTCGCTATACAAATTTTTATTTTTCAACCGATTTCTCTGAAATTTTCTACACACGATCTCTGTACTCCAGAGACATAGCCATGTGATTCTTGCCGGCCACGCCTACTTCTACGCCCACTTTTTATACAAAATTAATTTTCTGTTTTTTGGTATATTTGTTCACTATAGAAATTTTTATTTTTCGAGGGATGTCTAAAATTTGGTCACACGATCTCTATACTACAGGGAAGGTCACCATACGCTTCTTACAGGCCACGCCTACTTTGCGCCAACTTCTATGTACATAAAACTTATTTTTTTCCTTTTATTTGTTTCTTTATTTGATTGCTATACAAACTTTTATTTTTCAATGGCTTTCTCCATTGAACAAATTCCCCAAACTTAAAAAAGGCACCCAAAAGAAATGAACAAATTCCCCATTTTTTTTTTAATCGAAAGAAAAAATGAACTTATCCCCAAATTCATTCTTAAATTTTTACATATTTTTATTTAATGAATTTTGTTAAATATTTATTTTAGTAAACATTTGCATACTGCTCTCAATATATGTCCTACAATAAATGCATTTAAAATGAGTTTTCTTTTCAATAGCACGGGGAATATAGCTTAGTTGGAATATCGGAATGATCTGAAAAATATATTTTGACAATTAAAATAAGTTGGCAACAGGTTGTCAAATGCGCGGACTCGGACTCGGACGCGACGGATGCGGACGTGACGCGCTCTCGGAACACAGCTCAGCTAAAATATCGCAATGCTCTAAAAAATATGTTTTAGGAATTAAAATAAGTTAACGAGAACTAAGCGGCAGAACGGGTAGTAGCTGCGAGGAAGCGGCGCGAGGCGCGTGGACGCGGACACGACGGATGCGGACGCGACGCGCTCACGGAACACAGCTCAGCAAAAATATCGCAATGATCTGAAAAATATATTTTGGCGATTAAAATAAGTTGACAACAACTGCGCGGCAGCACGGGTCTGGCTGCCAAACGCGAGGAATCGGACGCGACTCGCTCGCGGAACACAGCTTAGTGAAATGTCATATGATAAATTTTATCTACGTATGTGAAATAATTACCTGTTGATCAAAATAGGACACACATATACTATAAGCAGTTGCTTAAAGAAACTTTGCGACGCAATATTAAACGTCGCATTAGTTTTTCATTTCTGAAACTTGAATTTGACGTCTCTGCTCAATGATGATCACTTATTGAATGAAGTAATTCAATTTTTAAAAGTTCTGATTCCTTTAATTTGCAAACGATTCCGTTATATTTGATGTTTATAAATAAACTTAAAACATACTTAAAGCTGTTTCGCAACTTATTTTTGAAGCATTTTTGCTGCAGCATCTTAAAAAACGTCTAAATTAAAAAATCAAAAAATTTTGAATTGAAATAAAAAAATTAATTTACTGCCCATACAAATTTTTAAGTACTCAGCGCCTAGTAAGCATAGTGAACCATTTTTCAAGTCAAAGGCCTTTTTATCCCGGGCAAGACCGGGTAAAAACAGCTAGTAAATAAATAAAAATATAACACAGATCTTCAGAATATTGTTATCGCATATATAAAGGGAAAAAAATTAAATAAAAACAAGTAAGAAAATTATAGTCGATCTAGACCGACTATACGATACCCTATACCATGAGTTTAGAAACCCTATCTCTTAGGCCCAACTAACTGGACATAGAAAATAAGCAAAAACCAAATTTGAGTGGGATTTTTATTAATTTTTTTGGCTGCAGATATGAAAAAGTTCATATCGGATGCTATATCTATATGGAAACTAGGTCCAAAAATGGACCAATCCTGATCATGTTTGGTAAAGTCTCTTTTATTTTGCAAAAATATATACAAACAAAATTTGAGAAGAATCAGTGCAATATTTTTGTTTTTTAATAGATTTAAGTGAAGATCGGGAAGCAGCTCTATATGGGGCCAAAGGGATCATTTTTGGACTACTCATTAATGGATGTAATGAACGCATATAAACCCAATTTGAAGAAGATCTATATGACAATTTGGATCTTATGGCAATTTATGTCGATTTCATAGGGGTAATTTGTATGGGGGCTAGGTCTGAACATGGACCGATTCTCACCAATTTCAATAGCGTTCATCCCATGGCCGACAAAAGCTTATGTGCCAAATTTCATCAAAATATATTCATATTTGCGACCTGCAGTTTGATTACAAGGTTTACATGGACACACAGACGGACGGACGGACATTGTTAAATCAACTCAGAAAGTGATTCTGATTCGATCGGTATAATGAAAGATGGGTCTAGGTCAAATATTTTTGGTTGTTACAAACAGCAGCACAAAGTCATTATACCCAAACCACATAGTGGTATAGGGTATAATAAAAAACACAGATCTTCAGAATATTGTTATCGAGAAAGTGATTTTACATCGCATGTTTAAAGGGAAAAAATTTAAATAAAAACAAGTAAGAAATTTATAGTAGGTCTAGACCGACTATACGATACCCTATACAATGGTTTAGCGACCCTATCGCTTCGGTCTAACTAAGTGGATATAGAAAATAAGCATAAACCAAATTTAAGTGGCATTGTTATTAATTTTTTTGGTTGCAGACGTCAAAAAGTTCATATCGGTAGCTATATTTATATGGGGACTATCTCGAAAAATAGACCGATTTTAACCATATTTGGTACAGTCAGTTATATTTTGAAAAAATATATATAAACCGTATATGAGAAAAATCTGTGCAATATTTTTGTTTTTTGATAGATTTAAGTGATAATCGGGAAGCACCTTTATATGGGGGCTACGACAAAGAATTGCTATATGGGGTTTATTTTTGGACAACTTATAAACGGATATAATAAACACACACACAAACCCAATTTGACCGAGATCTATATAATAATTTTGATCTTATGTCAATTTAAGTCGATTTCATGGGGGTCTTTTGTATGGGGACTAGGTCTGGAGATGGACTGCATTTCACCAATTTCAATATCGCTTATCGTATGGCCGACATAAGCTTATATACCAAATTTCTTTAAAATATATTCATATTTGCGACCTGTAGTTTGATTATAAAGTTTACATGGACACACAGACGGATATCGATAAAAGCGACTCAAAAAGTGATTCTGAGTCGATCGGTGTAATAAAAGAGAGGTCTAGGTCAAAAATTTTTGGTAGTTACAAACATCAGCACAAAGTCATTATATATACAAATGTCTACATATCAAGTATAGGAATTAGTACTTTGTATGGTTGCCTTTGGCATTTTTTATGGGGCTAACTAATGTTTGCACGTACTCCATTGAATTTTACTGCATTCCTCTAAAATTTTTTCTCTCATATAAGTTTTGTTTTTGGATGACCCTAGGCATCCAATAAAACCACAAGTTTTTGATAGCCTCAGGTTTGGATTCTGGGTGGGGGTATCCAGCACTATGCTATATGGTAGAGAAGTAATGACCTTACCATAAACGCCTTATTTGGGGTCATTATCATGATTACATTTTAAATGCGTATTTCTATCAGCAGAAAATACAGATTTATTTGGCTCTTCAAAATATCATAAGAATTTTTTCCACACCTAAAGTATTCTCCATAAAACAAACCCCTCCCATAATGCCTTACTGAATATCGATGGCTTAATATTTTTTGTTTCAAAATCGGGTTTCTTACATATTCTGGTAGACAAAACTGAAATACACCTCCATTAAAAAAATTCAGTTTCCTATTTTGCCGAATAACGGATTTACAGTAATTAAAAAAAAGCCCTAACTCATTTCAGAACTTGTTTGAATGAAATAGCCCCAACTCATTTAAAGTTGAATGCATAGTTGTTGGTTTATATTAAAACAAACAACTTTTCTAAAAGTATTTTTTTATAAAGTTGCGTAGGTCAATGATTTTCTCATTTTTGTGTTTTTCGTAAGAGAAAAATTCAATGAAAGCCAAATACGAAAAATTATAACATGCATAATAATATTGTTATTATGTATGTATTATTACTAGCAGATTCCAGCCCTCGAAATTCGAGCGCAAATTCTAGGAAATTTTATTTTTTTTATTAAATAAAGACCCTAAAAATATGCTAATCAATTATAGCCAATTCACAAGTCAACACAAAAAACAAGTAAGAGTGTTAAATTCGGCTGTGCCGAATCTTTGATACCCTCCACCTCGGTTTGAGTCTTGATAATAAATGTAAATGAAAAAGTAAACAATTTGTTAAACTTAATACCAAATTATTTCAGCAAATTCTTTGGGTTGGTTTTCGTCTTTTCTATTATTTCGGATTTATTTCGGTGTTTGCTTTTTGGTCATCGTGGTTGCTGATCCGCATGCATTTACATTATATACCTATATGCATGCCTTTCCGGTTATATGACATATCCTCACGTTTAATTTAGTTTTTGCTAATTAAATAGCTCGCCATAACCTCCATTGCAAAGGTAATGGCTGTGTAGGGTGGCTACATGCATTAAATCGTACTAATTGGAGATGCCTGTATAGTTTCTTTTAACTGGCCAAATATTTCTTCATTGCGGCCATATAGGTCGCATGGAGTAACGAAATAATAACAAAAAAAAGCTTTCTCAACTTTTTTATTAAAATATTGCCATATTTGGAAAACATAGAGAATAAATTTATAATAATAATAAATAATCAAATTAGGGATGCCAAACGCAAAAACAAAATGTTCAAACATTTTAAATAAAATAATTTGTTATCTTGATTTTCTGAAAAACTTAAAATTTTCATCCAAAAAAAAAAAAAAAATTTGAAAAATAATTTATAAATAACATTCTCATCAAATTGCGTTTATTTAAGTAACAGTTTTTATGCTCGCAATTCTAAAATATCATTTGAGGTTTTCTAAAATTCATTGAATTTAAGTCAGTGTTTTCTGTAGTCCGATTCTGTAAATTTCAACGATCCGACAATCGCAAAATATATCGACAGCTATTGCTGTTTACACTAAGGATTAAGTGATTCACTAAGTACAGACATCTTAACGACAGTCGACATCTCTATTTTTCTATTTATTTAAATTGTAAACGAGTGGCATCTCTGTCAAAATAAGCGAAAAACACAAAGAAGAATAGACAAAAACAAATTACTTCGTGTTTGACAGGATGATTTTATGTTTATGTTTAATATCTCTTTTTTTTACTAATATTTGTGTTTATTTATTTGAAAATGAAATAGTGAATTGAATATGCTATTTAATTTTTTTATTTATATGTATAAAAAAGTTTTTTAACAGAAGCAAAATATTTTCATTATTTTATGATTTTTATTTATGTATGACGACATTTCAACCTAAAAATTTAAGTTTTTATCGATTGAATGAATAACACAAAAATGCTTGTCGTTTAGGTAACAACAACTGCTGACTTTAACAATAGCGAATATCGTTTAAAAATTTTACTGATAATTTCGCTTTTCTTATTTTAACGATTCGACTATCGTTAAAAGAAGTTGCTGAAAAGCTATTATGCCAGTGCCAATATTTTTTTTTAATGTAAACATTTTTTAAATGTAAACATATTTGGTGTTTTTTTTGGTATTTCATTTATGTTTAACGAATAGAATTTATATACTAAAGATGCAATTGATGTCTTCTATATTTAAAATTATTATTTCCGACGTTTTGATATGATTTTCTGAAATTCAGTTAATATTTTCCAATTTATAATTGGAAATTTTAATTCCAATTTTTAGAATTGATATTTTCTAAAATTTGAATGGAAAATTTAAAAAGGGCAATTTTGTATTTATGTGAATAATAATGCTTTAGTAATTACAAACAATTTTTAAAAATTAGATGTAATCGCAATCAGATATTTTGTAGGTAAAGCAGAATAAAAATTCTATATAACTATGTAGAACTTTTTTGAAAGCAAAAAACTCATTGATAACTCGGTAACTCTATTTTGTAAAGACAACCAAAAGTTAATATGCCAAACTTATGTTCATATTTGTAAAAGAATAATGAAAAAACGTATGAAAAAATAAAAGACCAGCCCGTGTATACTCTTAACATTGTTCTGTATGATATCTAGTTGAAAATATTGACATTCATGTTAAAATAGAAATAACTATTGCAAAGCTAATTAGAACAAGAATTGTGGCGCCATCTACTGTGGCATAGGCATGCTGAGCAAAATGAAGTGACTGTTACTGCAAAAGAAATGTATTTTCCCCACAACAAATTATTGCAGAATTTTATGTAAATAAAATAATATACCGATTTATTTCTAACATGCGGTTATTATGGATAAACATATATTGAATATATGTATATTATTTGTAATATTTGATACGTGTATGTATGTATTACACACAAAAAATTTTTGTGTTTTTCTCTTTAAATAAATTAATACATAAATTTTTTTTTGCTAAATTTACATTGTTTTTTTTTTTTTTTAATAAAAACTACGTATTTTAGCATTATTTGCTTTAGATGCTGGTGAATTTTTACTCCCTTTATATTAACTCGTAGTGTCTACTTGTCGAAAAAATTTTGGGTCGATTTTGACCCCTTTCCCGTGGCCCAATTGATCTGAGACTTTGCAGGCAGGCTCGCGGCAATGACAGCAATGATATTATAATTTTTTTTAGTGATGCCAAAATAATGGAAACTTTTAAATTTTTCTACCAGAGTTGGTAAAAAAAAATGTACAAAAGGTTAGTTTTAATTATATTATTACCACAACGACCATAAAAACAAACAAGTCCAGCTACGATAACAATACAACATTTAGAATAACAACAAGAACAATATAGAAACATCATATTTTTAATTTTTTTTTTAATTTTTCAGAGATTTCCCTTGACCTGTTCCACCGCTTTTAATGATTTTTGAAGTAGAAATCTTCCCATGAATTTGGTGAATCATTCTCACTGAAAATGATCAGCTTAACTATCCTATTGAGGGCGTGATCGTGACAAGAACAACATAGAAAATTATATTTTTTTAAGATTTTTTTTAGTTCTTCATTCTAATCTCGGGCCCTAATCGACCGATTTGGACGATTTTAAGAAGAAAACTTCTTAGGATATTAATGAATCATTTTTTGTATCAATGGGCAGCCTAGATGCCCGATTGATGCCATCATCGTGATTTCCACAGACGGACAGACGGACAGACGGACATCGCTATATCAACTCCGGTTCTTATAAGGATCACAAATATATATATTTTATGGGGTCCAAAAATTTTTTTCTAATTATTACAAACGGAATGACAAACTTATATATACCCTCTGCACACTGGAGTGGAGGGTATAACAAACTCATTTTTATTACAAACACATTAACAAATTTAATGAACACACACATAGCATTGTATAATTTTATGTATGTATCAGTAGCAACTTTAAATGCAATTTACTGAAATTAAAGGAAACAATTTAAAAATCTGTAAATCTGCAAAACGGCCAAAACGAAATACCTTTCAAATAATATACGTTTGTTAAAAATCCGGATAAAACGGTAGAACAAACCATCAGTCACAAGAATTATAGATAGATTATAGATTATTATGTATGTAGTTAGTATGTTATTGTATGGTGATATATGGCAAATTTTTCGTTGTTAGTTTTAGCTTTCACTTCTGATGTATTTTGTTTTTAAATAAAAAGGGACTTTCCCGAATTTGTGTACATAAAAGAAGTTTTTGTCTATCAGTCAGAATTTGTGTACATGAAAAAAGTAGTTTTTGTCAATGAGTCCATAATTAAGATTGGAATAAGTTTCTTTACATAAAAAATTTAAATAAAATGAATTGTTTAAGTGAGTTTACGAATTCTCTTACGGAAAATTTAAGTAATGTTTGTAAGACGAAAAATGTGGCGAAAAAATCTGAATGGAAGCAAAATGTTAATAAAAAAAAAAGAATGTGTAGTGAACAGTATTTGGGTATATCAAAAAAGGTGCTTTGTCAAAAGCCTTCTAGGCAACTTGGAGAGCCTTGTTTATCACAATATTGCCAAAAAAGTGCATAAAGAAATTGTTTAAAGAGGCTATTCGAAATGAAATTTTTAACTTCTTGTGGAATATGTCCTGAGAAAAAAAGGAATTCACACAATAGCATATTTTTTGAGACATAACTCAACTCTAGGACTTAATGAAAAAATTGTTCAAAAGGATTAATAGTGGTGGTAAATAGGGTTCACAAGACAGTCCCGATAAATCGTCAAGTTTGCGCAAGGCTGATAAATGATCAACAGCAACAGGACAGCGCAACGAACAACGAAGATCCTTTCTACAAAAATGGCTAGCGGGGTTACCAAAAATTAAAAGTCACATTATTGCCGAAAAGATACGAAAAAATTATATTTCCAAGCTAATTTTTTTATATATCAGGAGATTTACAAGCTTTATGTCGACGATTGTGAATGCAAAAAGGAAAATAACGGGATGAAGTTATCATATCCAATTTTTGCGGAATTAATAAAGGAGTCGAACTATTCGATTTTAAAACCAAAGAAAGATCAGTGCAATTTGTGCGTATCACATAAAAATAATAATGTGTCAGACGAAGATTATAGAAAACATAGAGATGAATTGGAAAAAATGCTACGAGCCTTTATTTTGAAACTAATATAACTGACAAATATGAGCTGCTCCCACAGAGATCGAAGTCTGCTATTAAAGATTTTCCCCTGAACGGCTTTATAAAGAAAAAATATCAATATCTAAAAAAAAGTGGAACCAGTTGCAAGATTTAAAAATGTTCCTGTCGGCAGATTGCCACCACTTCTACGATAATTTTGCCTTATAAAACTCTAATTTTATTTAACAGTACATTATTTTATATTTAATATCTGTATTTTTGCTAAGATTTCTTTTTCGTTAATTTTAACATGAATTGTTTAAGGAGTACATATATTCTATTTTTAATTTAGTACAAAAAGCCCTAACTTAATATTTAAAAAAAAAATTAGTAATTATAAGCCCTATCTTACATAACTTAATTAAATATAGGAAAAGAATAAAAAATAAAACAGAATTGAATTTGTTGGCTATTTTAATAAAAAAACTGCTTCAGAAAAAAAATTTATAATTTTTCAGATTTTATTGAGTTTTTTCCTTCTCCTGTAAAGTAACCAAAAGTTGAGATATGACCTTTCTATATTAAGCCATCGATATGCATCACCAAATCATGACCGAAAGTTTCGCAAATTTTATAATTGGAATTATATCTCGACTTTGTAATGCTTTCAACGGCTTACTCAATAATCTATATCAGTGCTTCTCAAACTTTTTCATATTGCGGCTCCATAAATTCCGAAATTTATTGGTGCAAACAAACTCATTCAGACATGGGAACATTTCTATATTTCCTTCGTTAATAGAGTTTGACCATGAACAAAGTTTTTGTTGAAAAGCAATAAGTTTTGTATTCAAAACTAAAATATTGGTTTCTTTTCGCTGCAGAGAAAGATTTAATTCATTTATTTTAGGAAAAAATCTGCTAAATATGATGCTAAACACATCCAACTTTCATCACTAAAGTGCGTAGCTAGATCTGGTTTTTTATCTAAAAGAAATAATCGTAACTCATCTTTAAGTTTTCCAATTCTATTTAAAACTTTTCCACGTGAAAGCCACCTTACTTCAGTATGATATAACAAAACCTCATGCACTGATCCCATCTCCTTACATAAAATATTAAACAATCTCGAGTTTACAGCACGATTTTTTACAAAATTAACAATAGTTGTAATGTCACTCAAAATTACACTCAGTTCGGAACACATTCGTCGAAAAACTAAATGTTCTCTCTGTATTACGTAGTGAATATGTTGCGCATCTGGTGATACTTTTTGTACTTCTGCTTTGAATCCAGAAATTCTCCCAGTCATCGCTGCTGCACCATCTGTACGCACTCCTACACATTTTGACCATTCAAGTTTATTCTCTGAAAAGAACTCATCTACTTTTACAAAAATATCAATACCCCTTGTTGAAGTTAATAGCTCCCGACAAAAAAGTAAATCGTCATGAATTTGGAAGTTATACTGATATCTTACAAAAACCATTAACTGCGCGTAATTTGTTATATCAGTAGATTCATCAATTTGTATCGCAAAGAAGTTGCTCTGTTTAATACGAGATATTAATTTGGGTTTTAATATTATATCCCATGCTATCAATTCTTCTTTTCATAGCATCGTTTAAGAAAGGAATATACTTCAAAGGATTAGCAATTTTTTCACTGTATATAGTTTCACAAATTTTAATTGCTGCTGGTAATATAAGATCTTCTCCTATCGTATAAGGTTTTTTGTTTTTTGCAATTAATAGGGCAACTTCGAAAGATGCTTTTAGCAGGTCATCATTAAGTTTTGTATATTTTGTAAGAGAACCAGTTTGTTCCTTTTTATCTGCTGCCTTTCTTTCAAAAATTTCGAGTGGCTTACTTTGATATTCTGGGTGCAAAGTAGTTAAATGACGCAGTAGTTTTCCTGGCCTCATACTATCGTTTGATAGTTGGGTGAAACACATTACACACATAGGTCTTTCTTGATTATTAAATGTTGACTAAATAAATCGATATTTCAAATAATCAGTATTATATTTACGATTTTTCAATTGACGTGTATTATCTGCGGCGACTTTTCTCTTATTACCAGTTGTTAATCTCGATGTTGATGTAGAAGTTCCTGGTAAAGATGATAATTCTACTGGTTCTTGTAGATGTTCAAATGTAAGTTCTATTAATTCATGTACACTTTCATAATTTTCTCGCTCTTTAGGTATTTTTATTAGCCACTTATCCATTTTTAAACCCGTATTAAAATCGTGAAAATTTTAAGAAAATAGTTAAATTTATCACCTAATTAAAAGAAATAATAATAATTACCTTGAATATAGAAAGATATATAATTATTTTATAATATTTAATTATACTTTTTTTTGCTTTAATATATTCACTTTCTTAACTTTTTTAATATTATATAAAAAAAAACTACAAAAATCGTCAATGTTGAAAGCACATCACTAAATGAAGTTAAAATTTAAAAATGTGCTTCTTTTTGCAAACTAACGAAGCCTACTGCGGAAATAAATTTTTCAATTTAATAAAATTCTAGGAAGTTAAAAAATATGCTTCTGTGCAGCTAAGCCTACTACGAAATCTAATTTTATAAAATTTAACAAAGTTTAAAAATATGCTTCTGTGTAACTAAGCCTACTGGGAAATTTAATTTTAACAAATTTTACGATTTTAAATTTAGGAATACACCATTTTCAAAGAAATTTATGAAAAAAAAAAAAATATTTTAAAGACTAAAAAAGTTCTACGGCCCCCTAGGGAGCCGCGGACCACAGTTTGAGAAGCACTGATCTATATAACCCTTATTATAAGGGAACATCATTTTCGTCTCTTCCCAGAATATAACATACACTCAGTAATTATCAGTTAGTAACGGTTTGTTTCGAACAACTATTGATGAATACTGGTTCATTTCTAAAATCTGTCTTTCCATTTTGTGGGAGACTATAACACCACATTCACTTTTGCATTTACTTGCAACTGCCCTAGTAGAAACTGTAGAGTTTTCATTGACTTTTTTCGTAAAATTCGTTCTACTCTCCCTGAAATCTTATGTTCGAGTCTACAATAGTTTTCTGCGTTATTTAAAATCTAGCAAACTATTTGTCTTCTTAAAGATATCATTTCGGACATTTTTAAACAGTTTTCCCGAGATTGCGATTGTAGTATATAACTGGATCAGATCAATCGATGTTATTGTACCAGGCATTTTAAATTCAGTAAAATTCAAGTTTTTATGATCAAGGCACTAATAATTGTATCCTATACAGGACATAATGAGTTTGTGCTGATGCCTATATGATGATTAGAAAATAAGCATAAACCAAATTTGAAGGGAATTGTTTTTAATTTTTTTGGCTGCAGATTAGGTCGACAAATAACCCGATCCTGACCATATTTGGTAAAGTTATTTATATTTTGAAAAAATATATACAAACCAAATTTGAGAAAATCTGTGCAATAGTTTTGTTTTTTAATAGATTTAAGCGAAGATCCGGAAGCAGCTCTATATGGGGCCTATGACTAAGAATTGTCCTATAGGGATTATTTTTGGACAATTGACTAATGGATATAATAAACACATACAAACCCAATTTGACTGAGATCTATATGTGAATTGGATCTTATGGCAATTTATGTCGATTTCATAGGGGTCATTTGTATGGGGACTAGGTCTGAACATAGACCGAATTTCACCAATTTCAGTAGCGTTCATACTATGGCCGATAAAAGCTTAAATACCAAATTTCATCAACACATATTTATATTTGCGGCCTGTAGTTTGATTAAAAAGTTTATAAGAACACACAGACGGACGGACGGACGGACATCGCTAAAGCGACTCAGAAAGTGATTCTGAGTCATCGGTATAATAAAAGATGGGTCTAAGTCATATATTTTTGGTAGTTACAAACAGCAGCACCAACTCATTATACCCAAACTACATGGTGGTATAGGGTATATCAAACGTACCAACTCACAAGATTTGTATAATATTAATAAACAAAGACAAGTCTACAACAATGATGAATCCACCACCAGCTCGAGCAGCAATAGATTTTTTGAACTCGATAATATTGAATTAGTAGCTGTTAATATATCAGATTCTTAGGAACCAAAACCTATACCTTTATATATCCCAAATATATCAAACATTAAAGAAATGACCCAATATTTTTCCAAACCTATTTCCCCGAATCAATATTCCTTTAAAGAATTAAGATACGGATAAATAAAAGTTAGAGTTAAAACCATAAGTTTATATAAAAGTTTCGATGCAAATCCTAAACTTAAGAAAATTAGCTTCATCGCTGAATACTACAGCACTAAGTAAAATTCATCTGATCCTCTCGATTTTTCATGTCATTGGCGTTTTTATACCTTTTACTACTATGTGGTTAAGGTATATTGGCTTTGAGCTGATGTTTGTAATTGCCAAAAATATATGACGTAGACCATTCTTTTATTATACCGATCGTCTCAGAATCAATTTCTGAGTCGGTTTAGCGATGTCTGTTCGTCTGTGTGTCCATGCAAACCCTATAATACAAAATAATCAAACCAAACAAGTCGTGTTTTTGAGATCGCTGTGAATAATTGTTTTAAATAAACATTAAAAACACTTTACCAAAGTTAATTCTTTTTATAATTCATAGTCGATAGTGTCCATTAGTTGTGGAATACTGTCATCACAGTAGTTATTGTGTTTTATGAAATAAATACATTTTAAATTAAATTAAAAATAAATTCGGAGTACTAAGAATCAAATATTATTAAAACCACTCAAACAGTCAGCTGTTGCTATAAATAATCACAGTCGTTAATATAAGTAGCTAATATATGAAAAATATTATACCGCCATCTAGTGGCAAGTAGTACTCACAAACTATAATACACTTAACCCCACGTTTACAACTTAAAATCTTAAATCTAAAAACTAAATAAATAAAAAATATTAAAACAAATATCAACACAACTCGTAATTAAATACATTAAAAATAAATAAAAATGATGGATAACAATAACAATATGAGCACTAAAAATAAAAGGGAAAATGTTTCACCACTTAACAATGACGCAAAAAGTGCGCGATTAACACTTTCTCCAACTCGTTTAATGGAACTTATGGATAAAAATTTGAGAAACAGTACCAGTTAATAACAACGAAAATTGCATCATCCATACAAGAGAGTGGGCTAGAATTCTATCTCAGATGAACGAGAAAATAAGTGTAGTTGAATTAAAGATAAATACTGTTGAACATAGACTCTTCAATGAGCTTGATAAACGTATTGTTGATATAATGAGCGAAATTCATAACGTAAGTGAGAGATTTACTGAGCTTGAAGCAGGTTGTACCGAAATTAAACTGCTTCAAACAGAAATAAAAACATTAAAATCTCAAATTCAACGCAAGGAAAATATAGCTGTTTCATGTGATCTTAGAATAAATGGTATCCCGTACAAGGCTAATGAGAACCTAAATGAACTTTTTGATAACATATGTTATGTATTAAATATATCAACACCTGCGTACAAATCCATTTTTCGTCTACAGAACAGGAACAGTAAAGAATAAAACTCGCCTGAGCGGTTATACTTGTGAAACTTATGTCGCCTTACGACAAAAATTTTGTTCTAAAATCACTAGCACATTTTAGATAAAACTTTCAGTCTCATCTATGTCTGCATCATATTGGATTTAAATCTGAAAAAAACTGCAATAGGAAAGTCTTTATTAATGAAAACTTAACATCGACAAATTTCAAAATATTTCAGACAGCGATTGATTTACGTAAGCAGAATCGTTTACTATCTGCTTTTACATTGCGTGGACTAGTCTACATAAAAGTCTCTACTAACCAGGAACCTAAACGAATTGAAGACATTAATGAACTAAATCAGTTTTTTCTGCCTTATAAGCGTAATGAACCGCATCAAAACGATATACAATAGGATTTTAACTGATTTTAACTTTCCAAGCACTTGTATTATATAAAGTCTCTTATATTTCTTGTGTAATACGTATAAGTATGCTTAAATTATTAAAACAAAATTGTAATATGAATTGTAACTTGTATCCTCCTAATACTCGTAGCGTTATCCTATTATTATTATTTTTAACACATTTTAATGTCACAAACATTTTATACTGGGTTGAGTTCTAATGACAGTACTAAAAATATGATCCGAGTTTTAACAAAACAGCGTAATGGATTGAACATATGCCATATTAATGCACAAAGTTTGGTCAATAAAATGGATGAGTTCCGATATTTGTTTGAGGAATCTGATATGGATATCGTGTGTATATCAGAAACTTGGTATAAATGTATAACTGATGGTATGGTTGCTGCCAAAGGCTATAAATTATTAAGAAATGATAGACTAAAACGCGGAGGTGGTGTTGCTATTTACATTAAAAATCATATTTGTACAAAATTTATTTGCTCATCAAAGGCGGACGACAAAATAGAATATTTATTTGTTGAAATTATCTCACGTGAAAGTAAATTACTAATGGGTTGTACCTACAGACCTAACAAGCAAATTCCATATGAATCTTTTTAAACCTTCTTGAAACCCTTACCATACAGTACAATGATGTTGTTATCGCTAGCGATTTTAATTCAAATATTCTGGCTGGTTCGGACATGTTACAATCCATCATGTCAATTGGAATATATATCGTCAACACTGTAAATCCTACTTATTATACATCTACAACTAATTTGTTGCTCGACATTTTTATTATAAGTAATCCTTCAAATTTATTGTTATTTGATCAACTTTGCGTGCCCTGTTTCTCTAAACATGACCTCATTTATTTATCATTCAACTTCACATTGTATGAAACCAAAACCCCCTACAGATATCAGGATTTCCGTAACATCAATTTGTATCAATTAGATGAGTACTACAACTGTATTGACTGGAGCAGTATTTATTACATGGTCTCTGCCGAAGAACAACTACATTTTTTAAATAGTAATTTGCACCAAATATTTGAGCTTACTGTTCCCACACGTAATTGTCGTGGAGATAAAAGAAAAAATTGCTGGTTCACCTCTTCCATAAAAAACCAAATTAATCTTCGAGATACGCTACATTCACGCTGGAAGAGATTCAGAACATCCGATCTTCATGATGAATATCGTATTGCGTGAGTAATATCACAAAAAGTATGAGAGACGCAAAGTCGAGCTATTATGCAAGACGCTTTCGGTCAGCAATAGACTCAAAGAAGAAATGGCAAACAATTAAGGAGATAGGAATAGGAAGTAAAAACACAACAATTAACAACTTAGATGTCAACAAATTAAATGAATTGTTCGTTAGTATTCCCACTACATCATTTATGCAGTCAAGATAATGCAGTCGCACGCACAAACGAGGAAATGGTACCATTACCTATACAAACAACTTCTCAATTTGAATTTTCGTGTGTAATCCCACCTGATGTCCTATCGTGTTGCTTATCTGTTAAGTCAAAGGCTGTCGGATTAGATCTCATTGATTCAAAATTTAAAAAATTGTTGATACCAAAATTAATACATGTTATCACTCATATCTTCAATACAATCATAACTACCAGTTGTTTTCCGAGTTGCTGGAAATACGCCAAAATTATTCCGGTTCCAAAATCTAAAACTGAGTATAGACCAATTGCAATACCTCCCTATTTTTCCAAGGTATTTGAACGAATCTTGCACCTTCAGATGATGAGATACTTGACCGATCATGGTCTCCTCAATGATAACCAATCAGGTTTTAGACCAAAACATAGCTGTGTCACTGCACTCTTAAATGTATCTGAGGACATTAGAAAAAATATTGATATTGGCTATACCACGTTTCTCGTATTGCTGGACCATTCTAAGGTTTTTGATTGTGTCAATCATAAAACTCTTTGTAGCAAACTCTTGGCATTTTTTAACTTTTCCAGGACTGCTGTCTTGCTAATAGCGACATATCTTTCATGACGAATTCAATCAGTGACCGTGAATGACTCAACATCAATTCCATTGCCAGTACCTAATGGTGTACCACAAGGTTCTATTTTGGGTCCTCTCTTATTTTCTTTGTACATCAATGATCTACCTCAACAACTTTCTCACTGCAAAATTCATTTATATGCTGATGATGTCCAAATATACATTAGTAATTTGGGTGCCTCGATTCATGACTGCTCATCTAAGCTCAATGACGATCTTAAAAGAGTATATGCATGGGCTACAACAAATAGTCTCCGTCTTAACCATAAAAAGTCAAAATGCCTTATAATATCAAAAAGAAAACAGAACATCCCACCTGACATTTCTGTTTTATTAGGTGATCAAACCATTGAATTCGTGGAATCAACAAAAAATCTTGGAATAATTTTCAACAATTCCCTCAAATAGAATACACATATAAATGCTGCTACCGGAAGTACATTTGCTATGCTGCGAACATTATACCCCACTCAGCACCTTACTCCGGTGAAGACTTGCTAAAACCTTTGTCATGCCTAAACTGCTGTACGGATGTGAAATATTCGGTAGCTGTGACGCTCGTAGTAGAACTAGGTTAAAAGCTGCTTATAATGCTGTACTGAGATACGTCTATTGCATAAAAAGATATGATGGAACATCGACTTATTCAAAAACCTTATATGGCGTATGTTTTGATGATCTGTTAAAAATTAAATCATTAATCTTCTTACATAAGATAATATATACCAAAGAGCCAAATTATTTATACAGACGTCTTCGATTTGCCCGATCAAACAGGGGAATGTAATTTATTCATGTTCGACACCATAGTCTTATATCTGATTGGCAATTTTTTTATTAACTCTGTGCGTCTTTGGAACTCATTACCCTCCCGCACTCAACTAATTGGCAACGCTACACAATTTAAAAATATTTTATTTTCAAGTTTTTAAAATATTTTATTTTCAAGTTTTTAAATATAACGTTCCATACTGTTTTAATTTTGTAAATTCTAGTGTGTAATGCTTTTGCTAATTGCTAATGTATTATTAATTTTATTTTATGTTTTTTTTTTTTACTATTTTAAATTACAACCTAACAAATCAATGTATGTATGTCAATATAAGATCACACACTTGTGTGTGATATCAATGTAAATATATAAATAAGTTTTTTTTTTTTTTTTTTTAAATATGAATATATTTTGATGAAATTTAGCATCTAAGCTTCTGTCGGCCATAGGATAAAAACTTAATGAAATTGGTGAAAAGCAGTTCATGTTCAGACCTAGTCCCCATACAAATGACCCCTATGAGATCGACTTAAATTGTCAAAATATCCAAATTATAACATAGATCTCGGTCAAATTGGGTTCGTGTATGTGTATTACACCCATTAAGCAGTGGTCCTAAAATAAACCCCATATGGCAATTCCTTGTCATAGCCCGCATAAGCAGCTTCTTCCCGTTCTTCACTTAAATCTATCAAAAAACTAAAATATTGCACAGATTTTTCTAAAATTTGGTTTGTATATGTTTTTGCAAAATATAAGGGACTCTACCAAATATGATAAAGATCGTTCCATTTTCGATCTAGACCCCATATCAATATAGCATCGGATATAAATCTTTTCATATTCAAAGGCAACAAAATTAATAACAGTGCCACTCATATTTGGTTTATGCTTATTTTTTATATCCAATTATTTGGGCACAAGAGATAGACATGATAGAGAGTATCGTATAGTCGGTCTAGTTTGATTCAACTTTTGTTAGTGTTTGTACTAACTACATAAATTATGTGTAATAAAAAAGTAAATTAGAACAAAAATTAAGAACTACATACATGAACGTAAAAGTCAAAACACCAGAAATGTTATTATGTCAAAACACTTTCTTGACAGACTGTACGTTACAAATGATATGTCAGAAAAAAAAAAATAAATAAATAAAAAAAAGAAATAGAGAAAATAAACGACATTTGAGATCATGAGACATTTCATTTTACAGTTCATTACAAGTTATGATGAAACATAAATTCCCATAAGAAAAACATCAAAACGATGGTAATAATAACGAAAAATGAAGCTTTTAAAATTATAGCAAATGAGAATTATATAAATGGGCTCATATATAATTCACTCACTCATTACATACGAGAACGTACAAATATTTTATGCGTATATGGCAATATGATGTGTAGTTAATATTCTATGTGATGTATTGAAGGCAGTTCAGTTGCATTGCGGTGATAAAAATTCACCTGCGGCCGTATTAATAATGAAAATTTTAATAATAACATATAAGTAATTTACACCGAGTAAGGGGATTTTGTTTAAAGTAAGTTAAAATAAATGCTTTTTTAATTAAAAAATTTGGAAAGAAACTTTTACTTTTTCAGATATTGCTACGATTGTTGATGAAAGCAGCTATTTAATTTAAGAATCTTAAAGATTGTGGACTTAGACTATTTAAAATTGCTGTCAGATAACACTAATCTTAGTTGTACACTTTTCGTTTATAGTTCGTAGATATTGATTTCGTCATATAAGTACTACTCTAACAAAAATCGTACAATCTATAAATATTTAAATAATGGTTTATAATTTATTAAAGCTTATTTACAGGTATTTAATATGGAATACAAAAATGTGATTATACCCCTACATGGGACACTTAATGTTCGTATTCAAAAGAGATATACGCTGTATTTCAATAAAATAAAATGAAATTAAAAAAAAAACGTTCTTTTCTGTTGAGATTATGAAAACTAGTCTTGTAAAGTGAAAAATTAGAAATAAATTTATAAATATATTTAAAGCCAAATTGTAAAGCCAAATCAATAGAAAAACAAGTAAGAAAATTATAGTCGGTCTAGACCGACTATACGATACCCTATACCATGCGTTTAGAAACCCTATCTCTTAGGCCCAACTAACTGGACATAGAAAATAAGCAAAAACCAAATTTGAGTGGGATTTTTATTAATTTTTTTGGCTGCAGATATGAAAAAGTTCATATCGGATGCTATATCTATATGGGGACTAGGTCCAAAAATGGACCGATCCTGATCATGTTTGGTAAAGTCTCTTGCATTTTGCAAAAATATATACAAACAAAATTTGAGAAGAATCAGTGCAATATTTTTGTTTTTTAATAGATTTAAGTGAAAATCGGGAAGCAGCTCTATATGGGGCCACAGGGATAATTTTTGGACTACTCATGAATGGATGTAATGAATGCATATATTCCTACAGGAATAGTTGAACAACATTTATTTCTTTGGAAAGTGATAATATGTGAAAGTAGAATAAGTGGATTGCAAATATATTATTGTTAAGACAGATATTCGTCTACTGTTATTTTCCACGTAACTAGATTTAATAATAAGCCACTCTTCAGTGTAACCATTTTTTAAATTCTCAGAAAATATCAAATACAAAATTCTATAGCAGACTTATATTCACTTATTTCCTACTTTATAGAAATGCAACTATTTGTACGAAAATCATGAGCACACACTTACATATTCCAGTCTCAGTTTCTAATTAAAATCATATCATTTGAATTTGATTTCAGAAGAAAAAAACGCAAAGGAATTTATATGAAATTCCCTTTCACTCTGTTAGGTATGATTATGCCAAACCATTAGAATTTACATAAATTATCCAAAGGAGAGGATAAGCATTAGGTCGTATTACGCCGAATTTGCATAAAATTAGAATTAAATGAATATTAAAATGAAAGAATAGAAAACATTTCATTATTAGACATACTCAATGGTTAAAGTTTAGCTAAAGGATAGCATGAATAAATTTTTTTGAATGTAGAAGCTAACGGTGAATAAGTAAAGCAGGAGGTAAGAAAATTCTCCCTTTTAAACTGGAAATAATCAACATGTTTCCTTGGGCTGCTGCAGTATTTTCTATTCATAGTTATTTTTCCAATCGCATTATTAAGGCTTTAAATGGTGAATATATTTTGAATTGATATCTAAAAATCAATAAATTTTATTTTGTTTAAGAATTATTGGTTTTCAAAAAGATACATATATAATTAAAAACCATTATATTTTTCTTCTGCACTTGGTTTTTCATTGGTGGAAATATTGTTCTTTTGTTTTCTAATGATGATTGAATTCGACACTATTCTATCTAGAGATTATTATATTTAAAGCTAGACCTGAGTAAAGTAAATAATAATAAAATATCACTTATGGTATTTAAAGCTTACAAAATCAGTCACTTTTAATAGGGTTTTACTTAATAAATCACATTGATTTATACACTTTATACCACCCACCACTTTTTCAATTTAAGTGCCCTATTAATTATGTTATTAATATATATGTATAAACATACCTATCAACCTGTTTTATACATAAATGTTAAAAAAAAAAAACTGATTACTTATATTAAATGCAGTTTTTATTATAATCATCTCGATGAATTTTTATATTTATAAATTATTTTTATTACTTCACCTTTTGATGGCTGAAGCCACATACGCGTATACGTAACATATTACAATAATATATTAAATAATTTGCGTGTTACCAAGTGCATCCTTTGCCCTGACCATATTGAAATAAAAAAAAACATTTTTAATTTCAGTTTAATCGAGGTTATGAATGACATTAAATTTCATTAAAAAAAAGTAAAATTTCGCAAAGGAACTTTGCACAAGAAGTTAATAAATTGAGTAATAATGAATTATAGATTTTATTATTATTGCAAGTAGATGGTATAAGTATTTTCCGTTTTTTAATTATGAATATTAATCTCTTAATATACTTAAAGGCTGTAGAATTTTTCATTTTCAAAAAGCTTCAAATCCTAAAAAATTTTAGGAAGTATTTTAATGAGTTTTTCTCTTTAGGAATACCCTCACAATCCACATTAGGTCAAATGACCGCTTTTTCTGTGCGAAAGTGATAAGAATCAAAGCGCCGTTTTACTTTTTTTTTATTGTTGGTTTCTAGTTGAAAATGTTTCAAAACAAAGACGCGTGATGTTTGTTTATTCTAAGAATAGAGCATCGTTACACAGCTGTGCGTCAAAGTCAATCGATGTATGTTTCTCTATAAATGTGCTTGCGAGATTAGTTTTGGTTGATCAATTTTAAGTGCGTGTTACTCGAATTGTGTTGCTAATAATTCATTAATGTAAAATGTAGAATGAAGAGCCACATAAGTATATGGGGGATTTCATGTCAAGTGCACCAACTTTTAAAACCGATGTCTTCCGATCGGGATGAATTTTGCACCAAGGTTAGTCCTACTGGATAGTAGTTTAGACACAATTTTTCAACAAAATCGGTCCAGATCTCTCTGAGTTAGAGACATTTTGGCCAAACAGGTGTTTTTTCTTATCCATGTAACTTATTACCTATTGTTCTTAGATAATTTTCTCCCAAAGAGTTTAGATAGCTATTTCTTCAGTATTTCGGAAAAAAATACTTTAAAAAAAAAAATTTGTAGACTTTTTTTTTTTGCTAAATTAAAGCATTTTTTGCCTTTTGTTTCAAAAAGGGCATTTTTATTTTTTTTTTTATTTTTTCATAAGAAAGCTTAGGATTTTTCCTTTAAGAGCTTTTTGGTCGCTTAGTGGGATGGGAGTGGGATATCTATCAAAATAAATGTTTTGTAACTCAAGACAACGGTTTTTCAATTTTTCACAAATGCACTATTTTGAATTTTTTCCTATTTGTGTCTAAAACCTTTCAAATAAAACTTATACTGAGAAACTAGATAAACTAAACCTTCCGAAGGTACATAACATACCTATCTAAAATTTTATACCCTCGATACTGTAATACTCAGAATATGTTAACCTCAGGAAAAAATCGCTTTTTTTCTATAGAAATGTTGAAAAATTATTATTTTTTATTTATTTTTAATAATAATTAAATTAATCTATAATAATAATAATATTAAAAATAAAAAGATAAATAGTTTATTAAAATTTAATCTTAATTGCATTAGATCCATTTATATCATAACTATTTTTATACTTAATTTATTGTAGCTTATGAAGTATTTAAGTCTTGTAAATTTTTAAATACCCAGTCTTTCATCCAGCTTTTTTGTCGCCTTTATTTACTGCGTTTTTTTGTCAATCCTTTCTTGGCGTTACTAGGTTCAGCTGTTGATTTCGCTGCTAGTTTATTTGTTGCCTTTGGAAAGAAATCGCATTGAATAGAGGCAGAAAACTTTTTCAACTTGGGTCTTCCATCGACAAGCGGTATAAGAGCATGGTATTGAGCGGTACCATCGATTGTTACCGCAGCATTGAATCTGCTCTTCAGTTTTTTCAATGTTTCCTGATGATCCTCTTTGCTACTAAAAACTATTTTAGTTTCTTTACAATAACTCTTTGCCCAATGGAATAAAGCTGTCGCATCTAAGATGCGATCTTGATGAGAGCACTGGAGGCTATACTTCGCTTCATTTCTTTTAAGGTTTGCTTCAATACCATCACATGCTCCTTTACCATGAGCAGTAGGATGAAAATGCCACTCAGCTAGCATTCCAAAATCTTTTTCATGGGCCATAAGATTTGCCAAGCTACCTTTGTTTTTAAAATGTTGACGAGCTCCGTCCGAAACGTAGTATACCTTCTTTACTGTAAATTTAGATTTTAGAAATTTTAGCATTCTCTTCTGGTACTCATAAATTGCAACGGTATCATGTTTTAAATCGTCGGATATGATTGCCATACTTTTGTGTTCCAGTTTTTAATCTTTCATGTAGTAAATAACTACTGTGAATACAGTTGCTTGGTCGTTATTGAAGTGGAATGCTTGTATGGCATCCTGAAGAACATATTTATAGTTTTCTGCGAAATCATACGAAATAACGAATTCACCAGACTTCAAATATATCTTCAAATCCTTGAAGAATGACCGTTGCTCTTTGACTAAAAAGTCATGGTTTCTCAAGTTTAGCAATCCTGTACACATTTCTTCCACAAAATCATCCACATTTAAAATGATTGTTTTCAATGTGCATCTGTCAGTCTGAATCCGAGAATCAAATTTTGACTTCCTCTGTATACTCCCGATCTAAAGAGTTGATTAAATTTTCTTTGATGAATGTGGTTTTCGGGCAATTGGTACATTCACCTAAGTGGCAAGAAGTTGTTGCATTAGGACACATAGTCAATTTAAGGCAATCGCGGTAATCGTGTAAATCTTCTGCCGAATCATCTGTTAAATACTTTAGGTTGATTTCCTTCAACATCAGTTTAACATTTTCATGGTAAATGCAAACGCATACTGTCTGAGTTCCGCTGCTTCCTGCCAAAACTCAATGTTTTGGCCTCATTTGGGTTAATTTCGTGAAGCCAATTCTAACATCCTCGTGTTCAGATTGAAATGTTGCAAATAACTCTTTCAGGTTACAGATAACAATTCTCTTCTGTTATGTTATGAAGGTATGTTACATACCTTCGGAAAGTTTAGTTTGTCTAGTTTCTCAGTATAAGTTTTATTTGTAAGTTTTATTTGTAGACACAATTCGGAAAAAAATCAAAATAGTGCATTTGTGAAAAATTTAAAAAGCGTTGTCTTGAGTTACAAAACATTTATTTTGATAGATGTCCCACTCCCATCCCACTAAGCGACCAAAAAGCCCTTAAAGGAAAAACCCTAAGGTTTCTTATGAAAAAAAAAAAAAAAAAAAAAAAAAAATGCCCTTTTTGAAAAAAAAGGCAAAAATGCTTTAATTTAGCAAAAAAAAAAAAAGACTACAAATCTTTTTTTTTTTTTAGTATTTTTTTCCAAAATATTGAAGAAATAGCTATCTAAACTCTTTGGGAGAAAATTTTCTAGGAACAATAGGTAATAAGTTACATGGATGAGAAAAAACACCTGTTTGGCCAAAATGTCTCTAACTCAGAGAGATCTGGACCGATCTTGTTGAAAAATTGTGTCTGAACTACTATCCAATAGGACTAACCTTGGTGCAAATTTCATCCCGATCGGAAGACATCGGTTTCAAAAGTTGGTGCACTTGACATGAAATCCCCCATATACATATGTGTTTAATTAAAGCTATTTAATACTTATTTATTTGCAAATAACTCATTAGCCTACATCACCTTAAAAGGGCAGAAGTAATTTCAAACTTTCACTTTCTAGAAGCCGTCACAAATTTTGATCCCATTTGGCCTCTTTCAAATTTAAAAAAAAAGATTAGAAATTAAGTATTAAGTAATTCCACGTTTTTAGGTAGCCTCTGTATAAAAAAAACGATTTCTTTGAAATATGGTGAAAAGAATGCACAAAGATGGAAAAATTTAATGCTGTTTTCAAAAATGAAGTCGACAAAATTGGAATTGATTCATTTTCGGATGAAATGGAGAAACACAGAAACCAAATAATAAATTTTTGCCTAAAATCAGCTCAGAAGTGGGAAAAGTCTCACAGAAAGATAAATGTCTTCATGCGTGGTTAAATTCTGTATTAAGTTATGTGGTAGATCACTTTTCAAGAAAAGGAACTCCTACCGTTGTTGGACGTCGACGTCTGCAATTCAGTGCAAAATCAGAATTGGGAAAAAGAAAAGAGGCCGCAGAACAAACATATACTAATCTCCTTGTTCGCGTAGCAACAACATTTGCTCGTAAATAAGGTGATGCCGATTTAGCCGCAGTCCTTAAAGAAAGTAATGAAAGTCCAACAAGGCCGTCAAAAATTTTTAAAATTTGTAATAAAGATCCTCAAGATCCAATTCCACTTTCTGCGGACAGCGCAACCGCACACCGCAATATGTAAGATTTTCTCGGCCCATTTAACAGGAGTACATTAAGGCTACAAAAGAAATTTTTTATAGGAAGACTTGGCCTTAAAAAACGAAATTGGAAAATCTGTTGAAGTATCATTTAAATTATTCTTAACACAAATTGAAGGAAAATCCTTAAATATTATAACTGGAACTAAATAAAACCAAGCTTGCCCCATTTGTGCCGCTACACCTAAGGACTTTATGAAAACATTGGATTATGAAAGTGAAATGTTCCGAGCAAAAGAGGAAAACTTAACTTAGCCCCTTCATTACTGGATTAGATTCTTTGAATTTGAATTACATTTAGGCTGTTAATGCAAATTACAAATGTGGCAGATGCGTGGAGATGATTTTTGGATAAAGCTCAGACTTCGCATGAATATGCCTAGAGTATGTGGCTTGGGTTCCATTTTTTCTGAAATAAGTGGTAAACAAAGATCTTATATTTCGATTCATAATCATGTTGATTTGTTTATCCTGCCAGTTCATCAATCCAAGTCAATTTGAATTATATTGCTTTGAAAAGCAAAACGTTTTCAGGAGCTATATTTCTGGTTGCCAATGTCTCCTATGGTCCATAAACCACAAATAGACTTAAAGCAAATAATAGAAAATACTGCACTTACAATGGGAGGTTTTTTTTTTAGAAGAAGCTGCTGAATCGCGACATAAATATACAAAGCCGAAAAATAACCGCACCAATAACTTGTTAGGCGTAGTTAATAGGGCTGTTGATACATCAGGTCCGTTAATTTCGACAACATTTATAAATGGACCCTTACAAAAACGGAAACGTTCCACACTTCCACCTATTTTGTTGCAGCGAACAAATTGAAGAATTTCACAATAGGAAATAAGACGAAGAAATTAATGAAATTGAAGAGGGTCTTTTTGATTTAAGTCTAGAATGAGTGCAATGTTGCATTAATTGTTGCAAGATGGTTAATTTTAGATTTTGGTCGTTAGTGGGTTAAGCTTCATTTTTTTTAAACAAATTTATTCTTATTTATAAAATTCTTAAGTGTTTTAGTTTGAATGCCATGATTTTGTATTCGTTATTAATTTCTCGCACAAAGCGTGGTCATATGACCTATAGAATGCTATCTAAAGAAACCAATTAGATGCGAAGGACTCTTCCCATAGAAAATTTTCTCGAATTTTCTGATGAATTTTTGTTATAAAAAAATTTTTACAATTTGAAGGGTTTCTTCACTGGAAACTTCCTAGCAAAAAGCATAGAAAGATCCTCAGAATCTTAGAAAGGAGCTAATTACTTAGGACCCAATAAACAAATGCCCCCCCAAAAAAATGCGCTTACGCCCTAAAAATTTGTTATGATTTTTGGGGCACAAGTTCATTTTTTATTCAAATGTGAAATATTTTGGGGCATTTGTTCCTTTTTAATTTGTAAGTTTGGGCCTAAATTCGTTTCTTTTCATTTTACAAGACACAACAGCAAAGGTCATCCTTCCGCAAAAAAGTAGACTACACGAAACCCATTTTGGGTTATTTTTTATGTGTGTTGTTTTTTCATTTATTTTTGTAAACTTCACAAAAAAGTAATGGAATCGTTTTGCAAATCGAAGGAATCAGAACTTGCACACGCTATATGAACGCAAAGTTATAATAATTATGTGGGGACAGTTTATAGTGTTTCAATTTAACCTTAATTTGCAATATTCGGAACTTATATCAAATAGTATAATATTGTGAAAAAAGATATTTCAAATACAAAACCACAAAAAAGATGTAGCCTAAAAGTTGAAAAAGTATTAATAATCACACTTTTCTTCAAATCTGCTGAAATTAAAAGGCGACCCTCGCCAAATTACCTACAATATTTTTCATTTCTAATCACATATATTTTGTTAATAAGACTTGAAGTTAATTTCGTTGATTTCGGAAAATTTCTGGAACAAAATTTTTTAAAAATTAAAATTAAAAAATACGTACCGTTTTGATATTAATTTAGAACGGCGTAACAATAGACGAGATGTAAAATACTCTACATTAGATCATTTTGGGTTCAGAAGAGTTCAAAAATGTTGTTGCTGTAAATTATTTCAATGTCTCTAAAAATGTGAGCTCGATTTTCTTAATCAAGTGGTCTGCGACGCATTTATTGCCTGGGGAACTTGATATAACTTGGCTGTTTTTCAACCGATAATAGATTTTGTTGTTTTATAAGAACGATAATTTACTCTAGATTATGGTTTATTAATTAATTTAATTATTAATATCAAAATTTTTGTGAAAAATGATTTTTTTTAAATAATTTTTACATATAAATGATAAATAAATGCATTGTCTATTGTCACAATAATTCGACCAGCACGTCTTCGTATTCCAAAAAAAAAAAAAAAAAAAAAAATGGCTGTCACCCTAATATATACATATACATACATTTATATACATATATATACATATATATACATATATATACATATATATACATATATATACATATATATACATATATATACATATATATACATATATATACATATATATACATATATATACATATATATACATATATATACATATATATACATATATATATATATATATACATATATATACATATATATACATATATTAGGGTGTCCATTATTTGTATGAGCAATTTTTCTTATGAAAATGTTTAAGTCTCACCCCTCAAAAAGTTGGGGCTTGATCCAAAAATGACTCTCCAAAAATTTCACGCCCCTGGGGCCACGCCTTCCCGCGCCGCCTTGCGTTTGAAAATTTCAAGTGTGTTTATATGGGGAAAATATGACTTTTTTTTTCAGATTTTACAAAAATTTCGTTCTACAGTTTAATTATTCCGACAAGTTGTTATATAATTCGGGATTAGTATTAAATTTTCCTTTTAATAAGCTATAAAACTTCGAAATCGAGTCAAACCTCGCCAAGAAATAGCAAATTCCCCAGACCACTTTTGTGACAAAAAAAAAACTAGGTTATGAAATTTGATGGCATTTTTTTCAACTTTGAGAAATTGATTAAAGCCATAATTTTTTTTTGGTTTCTATACTTATAAGTACTCAGATATGAGGTATTGTTTTATTATGACGTTGTTAACCTATTGTGCATTGTAACTGAAAATGGAAAATTTTTTTAAAAAATTTTGAAAACCCCTTTTTCAAGTTTTAAAAAATTTTCTTACACAAAATGTAAAAAAAATAGACCTGGCGCTATAAGGTTTGTTGAATACACGTTAGAGATCGATTGTGTGAATTTTTGGGTAAATCCCTATGCCAGAATTTTTTTGACAAGGATTTCGAGAAAAATTAGATTTTTGTGAAATGTTCATTAAATGTATTCTATCTCAATACTTTGTAACAAAAAATAATCAGTTCTCTACTTTTAAATGCTTTGTTCTATCTTAATAGCCTATGGTTTCGGAATAAAAAATATGAGACCATTAACCCTTTTGGATTGGAGTCACATATCACCCCAAGCTAATAAAAGACAATTTATTCAAAAAATTCAAATATTTTGTAAGCGCTATTGAATTTTTATATGTGGCGCTTAAAATATAATAGCCAAATGTACAAATCTTCCTTGCGAAAAATCTGGAATAAATCGAACAACGTTAACCGATTCCTTGCCGGGGCAAAACTTTGAATTTTGACATATTTAAAAAAAGTAAATATCGAAAAATAAATTGCTTTTATCCAACAAAATATTTGAATTTTTGAAATAAATGGTCTTTTATTGGCTTGGGTTAAATATGAGGGTCGAAATGATCCATTGAAAAACATAATTTTAGTAATATACAATAGTAAAAATAAAACAGAATTAAGTATAGATTTACGTTAATATATTCTATTAGCAGTTAAGTAATTAAGGAGTTTGATACATTACATTAACCTCAGAACCAAATGAGGCTAGTTTTCGCAAAATATAGCGGAATTTTAATTTCCAACCAATAGTAAAGATTTCATCTAGTTTACTAGAAAAATACATTATTTTTAGGTATTTACTTTTTTTAAATATGACAAAATTCAAAGTTTGGCCTCGGCAAAGCATGGGTTAGCGTTGTTCGATTTATTCCAAATTTTTAGCATTTAAGAACTGCACACTTGGTTATTATATTTTAAGCGTCACATCTACAAATTCAATAGCACTTACAAAATATTTGCATTTTTTGAATAAATTGTCTTTTATTAGATTAGGGTCATATGTGGCCCCAATTCCATAAGGGTTAATGAGGTCATATTATTTTTTTTCCGACTTCCTAGGCTATTGAGATAAAATATAACATTTAATAGTAGAAAAGTGATGAATTTTTGATACAAAGTATTAAGAAAGAGTACATTTACTGAACATTTCAAAAAAATTTAATTTTTCTCTAAATCTGCAAAAATAAAATCTTTGTCAAAAAATTCTGGCATAGCGATTTACCAACAAATTCACACAGTCGATCTCTAACGTGTATTCAACAAACCTTATAGCGCCAGTTCAATTTTTTTAAATTTTGTTTTAGAAAATTTTTTAAAACTTGAAAAAGGGGTTTTCAAAATTTTTTAAAAAAATTTTCCATTTTCGGTCTCAATGCAAAATAGGTTAGGTGCGTACATCCTGTGGATGTAAACATACGTGTGCGATTAAACCCTTCTTAAACGTCTTCTTTTGAAGACTTCACACGCAAACTCATTCATACAACGCACTCTCTCATCATTCATAAGCACACCACTGACATCAAAACCATCGTCCGTCAATACGACACCCAGAGAATCCAGGTCCCGTACGTCCAAGTAAAAAGTGCATATGCACAAAACGTGAAACCAGTCCTCGGCACACTGTACGTAAATAAAATTTTTCATATAAGGTTTTTGCGGCGCTGAGATGTGTTTCGCTCCGCCTTTGCACGGGCTTGGCAGCCACACCCGTGCCGCTGCCGGAGGAAAACACACATATATTTTCGCAGATAATTCCGTTTGCGGGGATGATGGATAAGCAAAACGCATCAAATGGCTATGCAAATACAGACCTTAAATGCGTTTATTGCACACAACGACAAAAAAAATATTCATGCAGAGAGAGAGAGAGAGAGTAAGCAGTATGCAAAATTTTCGCTTTCGATACAAAATTCATTAAATTATTAAAAACAAGTAAGAAAATTATAGTCGGTCTAGACCGACTATATGATACCCTATACCATGCGTTTAGAAACCCTATCTCATAGGCCCAACTAACTGGACATAGAAAATAAGCAAAAACCGAATTTGAGTGGCATGTTTATTAATTATATCCTATACCACTATGTGGTTTGGGTATAATGACTTTGTGCTGCTGTTTGTAACAACCAAAAATATTTGACCTAGACCCATCTTTAATTATACCGATCGAATCAGAATCACTTTCTGAGTTGATTTAACAATGTCCGTCCGTCCGTTCGTCCGTCCGTCCGTCCGTCCGTCTGTGTGTCCATGTAAAGCTTGTAATCAAACTGCAGGTCGCAAATATGAATATATTTTGACGAAATTTGGTATATAAGCTTCTATCGGCGATGGGATGAACGCTATTGAAATTGGTGAGAATCGGTCCATGTTCAGACCTAGCCCCCATACAAATTACCCATATGAAATCGACATAAATTGCCATAAGATCCAAATTGTCATATAGATCTTACTCAAATTGGGTTTGTATGCGTTCATTACATCCACTAATGAGTAGTCCAAAAATGATCCCTTTGACCCCATATAGAGCTGCTTCCCGATCTTCACTTAAATCTATTAAAAAACAAAAATATTGCACTGATTCTTCTCAAATTTTGCTTGTACATATTTTGCAAAATACAAGAGACTTTACCAAACATGATCAGGATCGGTCCATTTTTGGACCTAGTCCCTTTATAGATATAGCATCCGATATGAACTTTTTCATATCTGCAGCCAAAAAAATTAATAAAAATCCCACTCAAATTTGGTTTTTGCTTATTTTCAATGTCCAGTTAGTTGGGCCTAAGAGATAGGGTTTCTAAACGCATGGTATAGGGTATCGTATAGTCGGTCTAGACCGACTATAATTTTCTTACTTGTTTTTTTGGCTGCAGATATGAAAAAGTTCATATCGAATGCTATATCTATATAGGGACTAGGTCCAAAAATGGACCGATCCTGATCATGTTTGGTAAAGTCTCTTGTATTTTGCAAAAATATATACAAACAAAATTTGAGAAGAATCAGTGCAATATTTTTGTTTAAATAGATTTAAGTGAAGATCGGGAAGCAGCTCTATATGGGGCCAAAGGGATCATTTTGGGACTACTCATTAGTGGATGTAATGAACGCATACAAACCCAATTTGAGTAAGATCTATATGACAATTTGGATCTTATGGCAATTTATGTCGATTTCATATGGGTAATTTGTATGGGGGCTAGGTCTGAACATGCACCGATTCTCACCAATTTCAATAGCGTTCATCCCATGGCCGATAAAAGCTTATATACCAAATTTCGTAAAAATATATTCATATTTGCGACCTGCAGTTTGATTACAAGCTTTACATGGACACACAGACGGACGGACGGACGGACGGACGAACATTGTTAAATCAACTCAGAAAGTGATTCTGATTCGATCGGTATAATTAAAGATGGGTCTAGGTCAAATATTTTTGGTTGTTACAAACAGCAGCACAAAGTCATTATACCCAAACCACATAGTGGTATAGGGTATAAATATGTGGTGGTATCACCACCACGGTGAAGAATGAATTTGGGATGTAAGTTCATTTTTAATTATTTACTTTTTATACCCTATACCACTATGTGGTTTGGGTATAATGACTTTGTGCTGCTGTTTGTAACAACCAAAAATATTTGACCTAGACCCATCTTTAATTATACCGATCGAATCAGAATCACTTTCTGAGTTGATTTAACAATGTCCGTCCGTCCGTCCGTCTGTGTGTCCATGTAAAGCTTGTAATCAAACTGCAGGTCGCAATTATGAATATATTTTGGTGAAATTTGGTATATAAGCTTTTATCGGCCATGGGATGAACGCTGTTGAAATTGGTGAGAATCGGTCCATGTTCAGACCTAGCCCCCATACAAATTACCCATATGAAATCGACATAAATTGCCATAAGATCCAAATTGTCATATAGATCTTACTCAAATTGGGTTTGTATGCGTTCATTACATCCACTAATGAGTAGTCCAAAAATGATCCCTTTGACCCCATATAGAGCTGCTTCCCGATCTTCACTTAAATTTATTAAAAAACAAAAATATTGAACTGATTCTTCTCAAATTTTGTTTGTACATATTTTTGCAAAATACAAGAGACTTTACCAAACATGATCAGGATCGGTCCATTTTTGGACCTAGTCCCTTTATAGATATAGCATCCGATATGAACTTTTTCATATCTGCAGAAAAAAAATTAATAAAAATCCCACTCAAATTTGGTTTTTGCTTATTTTCAATGTCCAGTTAGTTGGGCCTAAGAGATAGGGTTTTTAAACGCATGGTATAGGGTATCGTATAGTCGGTCTAGACCGACTATAATTTTCTTACTTGTTTTTTTTTTGAAAATTCGGGGCATTTTTTCATTTGTTTTGGGACTTTTTTTTTAAATTTTAGGGTATTTTTTCATCGTGAACTTGTGCCTCAATTTATTGGTGCCTACGCACTCAGCTCCTCTTAAGACTTCTGCCTACAGCAAAAACCCATAACCTGAGTATTTTTTTTTTCTATAAATATACCTCGAAAATTTCACTTACCACTTTTTCCTATGAAAGACTCCTTTTTGAGGACTTTGTCCTATAAAAAAAATATTGCAAAAGGAGGGTTTTTCGATATTCTGAGGACCTTTTAATTGGCAAATGCTTTTATCATCTGCACACTTTTGGTATAGAAAAACCCTCACAATATGACGATATTTTCTATAAAAGAAACCTCACACTACGGCCTTTTACTATAGAAAAACCTCCAAACTTTGAGATCTCTTTATTATAGAAGCACCCTTAACATCTGAGTAGTTTTTTCTCACGAAACCCCTGTATAATTTTGATAACTCATGGAAATCTGACTGTATTTTCTTATAGAAAAACTTAATAATTTGAACAATTTTCTTTAATAAAAAATATCCCTCATACTCTGGGGATTTTTTCCCATAGGAAACCCTACATACGTTGAGGATTTATATTATAGAGAAAGCCCCTTTCTCCATATATAGTAATAGGGTAAAACTCTGTAGAATCCTCAAATTCTGAGCACTTTTTCCTATAGAAAAACCAACTGACTCTGATGATGTTGTACCTACCGTAAAAACCCTTATAATCTGAAGAGTTTTTCTGTAAGAAATCTATTACTATGTTAGTACATCTTCCTATAAGGAAGACCCTACTAAAGAAAACGAACAGACTCTAACAATTATTTCTTTGCGATAAGCCATCGAAATTTCAAGTCATGAGGTCAAAATATGAGGTAAATTTTTGTTAAAGAAAACCGCTGAGTCTTACGATTCTTATCTGGAATAGGTACGGGCGGTATTACGAGCCATTGCACATTGGATATTTAACTATTCCATGCTCTGTACTACACTTCTTAACAATTGAAGTAGCTGATATGAAGAAGAAAGTCTTACATCCTCAAGACCAAATATTATACATGATTATTAATGATATTTGATACGAGACAATTTATTTCATTAGAAAAAATTCTCAGATTGTAAAGGAAAGAAAAATATTCTAACAGCCTAAAAAAAATCTGAGACTCTAAGTACTGGAATTTGAAAAAATTGTTAGATTGTGAAGGAAAGAAAAATATTCTAACAGCCTAAAAAAAATCTGAGACTCTAAGTGCTGGAATTTGAAAAAATTGTTAGATTGTGAAGGAAAGAAAAATATTCTAACAGCCTAAAAAAAAATCTGAGACTCTATGTACTGGAATCTAAAACAAGTATCTTTCTTATTGAAAATTTCTGCTGACTTTCTTCACTAATATGAAAGAATACATAAGATTCTTAAAGCCGTGTACCCACTAGCAAGTCACTTGCGTAGGAACTTCTGCAAGTGTTTGCTGAAGTGTTTGCACTCAAACCAAAACTTTCGGAAGTCTGCTTCTAGAAGTAGTTTGTTGAAGTTATTACGACGAACTTGCTGCAAGAAATTGCAGGCAGAGTTTGTTTTTTTTACTTTTTTTACGAATGACAGTATAAAAATATCTTGTGATAAAATAAGAATGGCAGCTACCATCACAGCATATTTAATTAAAAAGAAACAACAAATTAAAAAAAAAAGAAACAAAGAGAAGTTTTTGGAAGAAATTGGGTGCTGCGGCGCGTAGATTTAAGTTACCAAAATACATTACTTGAAGAATTGCGGACCGAAGATTACATGAAGCTAAAACATTTTCTGAGAACGTCTAATGATGATTTTGAATATATTTTATCTTTAGTTCAAGCAAGTATTCAAAAGCTGTATACTAAGGTGAAGTTGGCTATACCTCCCAAAGACCTACAAAGCATTTTATTTTAATTTTATTATTAAAGTCTTTTAAGGACGTGTCCCACAATTTAGGATAACTTTCTTGTTTTTCAATTATCAAATTTGTTTTTTCACTACTCCAAACTAATTTATTTTTGTCCATTTTTATAAATTTGGAGAAGAACTCAAAAAACACAAAATAACTCTGAAAACAGAAGAGAATACCACAAATCTTCATCTGCAAATCTTAAAAACACTTGCAGTTCACAGCAAGTTACTTCTATTAAGCAACACACACGTGTTTCCACATAATTAATGCAAGTAATTTCTGCAAGCCTTGACTTCTGGAAGTCAACTTTATACGACAAAAACTTCTGCAAGTCACTTCTGGAAGTAACTTCCGCAAGAAACACGGCTTAATACTTCTTTTCTTTAGAATCATGAAAAGTTTTTGACAACTTTTTCAACTTTTTCATTATTTTCGGTCCTTCTAATGGAAAATTTGCTCGAAATCTTGGAGTTTTTCTACCACTGTAGTTCCATTTTAAGCGGCCCCATATTTGAGCTAGGCCCACCTTTTATTGTACAGAATCGACTGAGAATCACTTTCTGTCGACTTAGCATTCATCCGTCCATCATTCCGTCCATCTGTGTGTCCATGTTGATTTTGTAACCAAAATATAGGTCGCATATATGAATATATATGACAAAATTTAGTTCTTATCAACCATATAACGCACGTTGTCGAAGTTGGTAAAAATCGGTGCATGTGAAAATAACCCCTATCGCTCCGATTAAAATGGTCGTAAGATCCAGATTATGCTGTATATATATCGCTTCAATTGGATATATTTTTGTCTATTATTCCTGCTAATTACCAGTTCAAAAATAAACCCTGTAAGACCATTTTTCGTCATAATTCCCATATGAAGCTTATGCCTGATCTTCACTTAAGTCATGAAAAAACATAAAAATTGCGTAAATTTTTCTAGTTTAGATATGTTTCTGCAAAATGTAAGCGACTTTACTAAATATGATCCTGATCGGTTAATTTTGTGACCTAGTCCACATATAGAAATAGCATCAGATATGAACTTATTCATATCTCCGTGCCTTAAATTAATTACAATACCATTTATATTTTATTGATGTTAGCTTTCTATATCGTGTTATTTCCTCAGCAAAGTTGATTCCAAGACCCTCTTTCGAAACGCATGGCATAAGTCGGTCTAGACCGGCTATAATTTTCTTACTTCTTTCTGTTAATGGACTATCAGTTTCTGACTATTTTCTCTATTGAAAAATTTGCTAAATAGCAATTTACTTATTAAAAAGCAACTGATTCTGTGAAATTTTTATGTTGAAAATTTCTATTAACTTCTGAGGACTGTAACATATTTAAGCAATCTCAGAACCTAAGGGTTTGATGCCTTCTGAAAATTCATAGATTTTGAGAAATTTTTCGAGCAGAATATGTATTAGAGATTTTTTTGAAACTTTGATAAAATTATGTCAGTTTGCTAGAAAATAAACTTATTTGATCTACCATATTCGACATCGAATTGGATAATTACACTTACTTATAATAGTTTAAAATGTATTTCCTTAATTGACTAAATACAAACATGTTCTGCACTAGTAAAAAAAATATACGACAAAAAAATTATACGAGTGTAAGTCTACCAACATTTACTCTTTTGACAGTTATAAATTAAAGAATTACAAAAAACGAAAGAAATAACTCTTGTCAAAAAACTTTCTGTGTACGTAGTGAATGCTTCAGCCACAATATTTAACCTTAAAAACAATACCATTTGGCCACATATCTTTTTATATGCAGCAGTATATGCGTTTGCATAAAAAGTGTATATGTTGCATATTTAGATTTCGTATACAGATATGTTGAAATGCTTATGTTCGCATGCACATACAGACAAACATACATGAACTTTTTCAAGAAGATAGAACAACAAACTGGAAAAACTTGAAAAGCCATTAATTTATCTTACTTTTTTTTAAAGAAATAAACCGAAAAGCATTTTCTTCAAGTGGTTTCCTTTTAGATTTCATTGTTGTTACTTGTATAAATATTTATATTCACACAAACACACTGAAAAACTGGAAATTATACATTCCATCAAAATCCACAAAATATTTGTACGATTGTGTGAAGTAGTAAAGTAAAAGCTTTCTGTAACATAACCGACAAATTTGTATTGAAAGGTTTTTCAGCCTTAGATATTAATTTCGCTATTTCCTAAAATTAAATGTGCAAATTCTATGAAATGTTATTTTTTCATTCAATTTTTGTGTTCCAATGTTTTTTTTAATCTATATATATGAAAAATATTGAATATTTAAATGAGCTAAAAAGCATGTTGATAAATTTTAGCAATTCACAATTCAGCACAGAGCGTCTGATATATAATTTAAATCATTCGCTTTAACAGGGTGTAAAGAATTATTATAAATATTTTATTTTATTTAATTTAATATATTTTTAAGACAAATTAAACATAAATTTTACCATTCTCAGCTTCTCCACCATATGAACTATAACTATGCCAATTTTCACACTCTTCCGTGCCCGCATATTGCTTAAAAAGGGAACCTAAAATTTACCTTCACGTATTAATAAAGGGTCCGTCATCTAACGTTTTTTTTTTTCAACTAGTACTTATTTCGTGAATGGTAACACTAAGCTTATGTCTGATTTGACAGATAATTAGTTTTATTCTTCCGCTGAACGAATATGGTTGTGTATGCGCTTGAACAACGCTGGGAAATATTACGACATTACTTTGAAAATCATGGTAATGTTGCAGAATGTGTGCGAAAATTGCGTACGGATTTTGGAAGAAGAGAAGCACCGTCAGCTCCGTATGTTCGTTATCTTGTGAAAAAAGTGAAGGAAACTGGCATCCTCATCGATAAACCAAAGCGTGAGAAGCCAAAAACAGTGCGTACACCCGAGAATATTGCTGCTGTGGCATAAAGTGTGCGTGAAGCGCCATCAACATCAATTCACCGTCGTTCTCAAGAATTGAACATTTCGGAGGCATCATTGAGACGAATTTTGCATAAAGACCTTGGTATGACGCCATACAAAGTCCAATTGGTTGAGCAGTTGAAGCCAACTGACCATCCAATGCGTTTTCGATGCCGATTTTGCCAAAAAAAAAATCATCTTTTCAGATGAAGCTCATTTTGATCTTGGCGGGTATGAAAACAAGCAAAATTGTTGCATTTGGGGCACAGAAAACCCGCACGCATACATTGAAAAGCCGGTACACCCAAAAAGAGTCACTGTTTGGTGCGGATTTTGGTCCAGAGGCATAATTGGGCCATTTTTCTTCGAAAGTGAGCAAGGAGTGACCGTTACAGTCAATGGCGATCGTTATCGGGCCATGTTGAACGAATTTTTGTTCACAAAAATTTAAGAGGAGGATATTGGCAACATTTGGTTTCAACAGGACGGCGCTATTGCCACACAGCCGAAGCTACACTCTGAGCAAATGTGTTTTTGTCACTGCTTGGCAGCACTGCTTTATTGTCACCTCTTGTCATTGTCTTTTCAAGAAACAGACTTACAACAAAACGATTGTCAAAATTATTATTTTTACAAATGTGAATTGATTAATATAAAGTAATTTTTTTGAAGTAAATTTTTAATTTCATTTTTATTTTAAGATTTTTTTTAAATATATTATTATAGTTACATAAAAAATATACTATACTCAAATGCAAAAGACAAGTTTCAATTATAATAATATTATAACTAGGGCAACCAAAAATACGCATTTATAAATTTTTTCATCCAAGAGATTCTTTTTAAAAATTTTACACATTTATTCAATGAATTTATGACTATTTACAACTTTAAATTTAAAATTCATTGAATAAATATTTAAAATTTTAAAAAGAATGTATTACTTAGATCAAAAAATTTATTAATGCATATTTTTTGTTGCCCTAATTATAACTTATAAATCGAAATTTAATGGATTATTACTTAATAATTACAATTAATTGCAATCAATTATTTTTCTCGTGCAATTAATCATATGATTAACTAATCGATTAAAATTAATTTTTTGCCATCCCTACTTGTGACCCTTGCTAGACTTTTAGTTACCAACCGATTTTGAAAAAAAATATACCATTTTTCATTTCATTTCATTTCATTTCATATCATTTCATTTCATTTTATTTTATTTCATTTCATTTCATTTCATTTCATTTCATTTCATTTCATTTCATTTCATTTCTTTTCATTTCATTTCATTTCATTTCATTTCATTTCATTTCATTTCATTTCATTTCATTTCATTTCATTTCATTTCATTTCATTTCATTTCATTTCATTTCATTTCATTTCATTTCATTTCATTTCCTTTCCTTTCCTTTCATTTCATTTCATTTCATTTATTTCATTTCATTTTATTTTATTTCATTTCATTTCATTTCACTTCATTTTATATCATTTCATTTCATTTCATTTTATTTTATTTCATTTCATTTCATTTCATTTCAATTCATTTCATTTCATTTCATTTCATTTCATTTCATTTCATTTCATTTCATTTCTTTTCATTTCATTTCATTTCATTTCATTTCATTTCATTTCATTTCATTTCATTTCATTTCATTTCATTTCATTTCATTTCATTTCATTTCATTTCATTTCATTTCATTTCATTTCATTTCATTTCATTTCATTTCATTTCATTTCATTTCATTTCATTTCATTTCATTTCATTTTATTTCATTTCATTTCATTTCATTTCACTTCATTTCATTTCATTTCATTTCATTTCATTTCATTTCATTTCATTTCATTTCATTTCATTTCATTTCATTTCATTTCATTTCATTTCATTTCATTTCATTTCATTTCATTTCATTTCATTACATTTCTTCTCATTTCTTCAGTCAATGGAATACAAAAGTTCCTTACAGACCATAACTTAAATTAAAAAATTAATACATATATTAAATAAATATGTTTTATTTTATAAATTTAATAACTCAAAGAGAGACAGCTTAAACGTTCTTTGGAAGTGCAAAATTCAATAGTGCGATTCAAATTTTTTTTATTGCATAATTATTGCGATGTTTCGATACATTAGATATAAGATGATTATGACGTAACATTCTATCAGGGACATAAAAAGATATCTGCGAGAGCAAGTCATGACAATCAATACTACAAGTAATTAAATCAAATATAAACAATAAGCTTTGAAGTCTACGCCTATATTCTAAAGTCTCAAGATCAAGAAGCAAGTCTTTAGCTTCATATGAGGGTAAGGGATCAACAAAATTAATTGACGAGGGAGCGTATTAAAGAAATACACGTTGCACGTACAGTGATGTCAAGTACGATGTTAAATAGAAGAGGAGATAGTATATATCCTTGTCGAACACCATTTAACACATTAAAACTGTTGCTCAATACGTTGTTGTGGACAACTCGGCATTTCATATTCTCATACAAGGATTGGATTAGCCTAATAATTTTTTGGGAACACCTTTGAAGGCAAGTGCATTCCATATTGCGTAGTGGCTCAGGGTGTTGAACGTCTTTACGAAATCTATAAATATCATGTATTGCCATTCGGCTGACTGCTCGATGATTATACGAAGGCTATTGATGTGGTCGACTCAAAATTTGTGCGGCCGAAAGCCAGCCTGTTCTTGTCTGAGATCTTGGAGTACAGCATCAGCTACCTTTTTGTTTATAATGTGCGAAATTACCTTGTTGACGGCGCTAAGGACGCGGATGCCTTGCTTGTTACTGCATTCGGTAAGATCGTTTTTTAGGGATATTGACTATGATACCTTTTTTTTAGATGTGAGTCGAGATCACAAGTGTGCCAAAAGTTCTCGATATGAGGTAGAAGTAATTGCACTGTTGTTCGAGAATCAGCCTTTAACATCAACTCCAGGGGCTTTATTAGTCTTCAAGGCATTGACAGCATTAATTATTTCTGTAATTCCGGGGCATTCTATGGAAATGTCTTGTCTCACTCTATGGGTGGTGCAGTAGCGTACTCTTACGGGATTTATTGTTGGACTGGATGGATTTGGCCATATAAAATCTTCTTCAGTACTTTTGAAAGGAAACATAGAACAGCTATTGGCCTAGATTCCGAGGTAGATTTTGGCAAAGGTATTAATTTGGCATGTTTCCATTTTGATGGAAAAGTGCTGGCCATAATGATAGTATTGAACAAATGGGAGACATATGGCAAAATTGAAGGTACCTAAATGAACTTAGAGTGTATATCATCGTATCCCACTGCACTCGATTTCAGTAATGAAAAATATAAGCAGTTATCGGCCTGACTAACGCAAGAAAATTCAAAAAGATGTTCTCCGTCAGAGTTATTTACATTTGAAAAATTGGACAGAGTTGTATCTTCTGAAATTAATACGAAGTAAAAGCTGTATGATATGAAAACTGATTCTTAACCCTACTGCTCGTAGGCCTGACCTTAGGTGAGTGTGTTAAAGCACTGACCGAAAAGTGCCAGTACAAGTGTATGTGAAGGTTCAGGGTTCAAACCTCACGGCCAGTAGAAAAATTTCATATAGAAACAATCTATTCAATTATAAAATAACAATTATCACAATGTTCAATAAATTGCTGATGAAGGCTGAAATGCACTATATTCCGATTAGGAATATAGTGTGGTTATGTATTTGTGAAATATATGCTTTCTTCTTCTCTACCACGCGCTATTAAAAACTTTTATCTATTGAAATCATGGGTATGTTCGTAAAAACATTATTAAGGTCTTTGGCGTCTGCTTGACAGATTGAGCTATCCTGATTTCCAATTACAATTTCACGAATGGTTTTCCATATCTTTTTAGAATTGACTGCATCACAAAACCGTCTGTAGTTGCACTCAGTTTTCGCAATTCTTATGTTTACGTTAGTATTTTTTCTACCAGCACTATATTCAGCTTTCAATTCAGAAGTTTTAAAGCGTTTCCATCTAGCATAAGACATTTATTTATTTATTTATTTATTTATTTAAATTTGGTATCCTGTTCAACAAGACATGAAATCTTCAAAACAGAACAGGTTTAAATATGTTAGTTGGAGTTTGATTTACAATACAACTTAACATTAGTGTGACAATATTAAATATTAATAATAAAAAATAAAATATTGATTTATATACAAATAATAGATATTTATAAGTGGCATATAGAATTTAAAAAACAAATAAAAAGTATACAGTAAAAATTTTCAATTTATATTTGTTAACAGCAAGTTAGTATATGTGCATTGTAAAAAAAATAAAAATTTTCTAAATGTATTGTTGTAAAATTTTCTTTTTGAAAATTGAGCCGTTGCTGATTCCTTTAATTGTAGAAGGTAAACCATTCCAAAGACGTGCTGCATGTATGAAAAACTGCCATTCAGATACCAACGTATGGTGCCGAAATTGAATTAAATTGTTATTTCTCCGAAGCCTACTAAAACGCAATCGGTTATAAAGATATTCTGGTCTCTGGTTACTAATTATTTTGTGTAAAAAAGTAAGACATCTTATTTTTAATAAGTCATCAAAATTGACACCGAAAATTTGCTTTGAATAAGATGAAATTTGATCGAACCTTCTGAGCCCGTAAACGTATCTTGCGATATTGTTAAACGTTATATTTAGCCTGGACTTACTTTTAGTATCGCAACTTGCAAATATTTCACATGCATATAGTAGTGTTGGTATTAAGTATGTCTTTACAAGCAGCAAGCGTATATTAATTGGTGTACAATATTGGGTAGGCCAAAGTGTTCGTAACATCGAATACGTTTTACCACAGGCAGCAGCGACATGGTCTGACCAAGTCAATGTTTTATTAAAGATAACACCCAAATTTTTTGCTCGTTCAACGATTTCGATTTGTTGATCATTTATATATATGTTTAGATTGTCTGAGATTCTTGTCAATCTGTTACGCACCAAAATACACTTTGTTTTTTGTGGATTGAGACTCAGTCCATTTGCAGCTGCCCAACGAGAAACACGTTCTAAGTCATCATTCAAATTTCTACTGCAATCTTCAATTTTTTCTTTCTTGCTGCTAATATATAGCTGTACGTCATCAGCATACAATCTTATATTGCAGTGAATTAACTGTTTAGGTAGATCAGAAGCATAAATTGAGAAAAGGTGGGGACCAAGGATAGAACCCTGTGGTACACCTCTTACCACAGGAAGGAACGTCGATGCAATTTTATTAGTTTCTATGCATTGCGAACGATTTACTAGGTAAGACTTCATAAGTGCAACAGAAGTTGGTGAAACGTGCATCATGTTCTTAAGCTTTTGTAGCAAAACTGTGTGATCCACCGTATCGAAAGCTTTTGAATGGTCTAACAGCACTAATATTACCACGCGGCCATCATCAATATCTCTCCTTATATCTTCTGTTACATCAGCTAAAGCTGTAATACAGCTGTGTTTGGCACGAAACCCAGATTGACGGTCGGTAAGCAAGTTATTATCATTTATGAAGGACGTTATTTGACAATGAAGGAGCCGTTCAAATGCCTTCGACAGATATGGTAATATAGCTATGGGCCGATATTCAGATATCTCTTATAACAATTAACGGTTTTATGGTAGTTGAGAGCCACGGTTTTGCCTTTGCTGATAATTTTTTAAATTTCAATGGAACATGATCATTATATACACGTTGAATATTGTTCTAAAAAAATGACACTAATTCGATATAGAAAATAAGCATAAACCAAGTTTGAGTGGCATTGTTATTAATTTTATTGGCTGCATATATGAAAAAGTTCATATCGGATGCTATATTTATATGGGGAATAGCTTGAAATATGAACCGATCCTGACCATATTTGGTAAAGTCACTTATATTTTGAAAAAATATATACAAACCAATTTTGAGAAAAATCTGTGCAATATTTTTGTTCTTTCATAGATTTAAGTGAAGATCGGAAAGCAGCTCTCTGTGGGGCCTAGACTAAGAATTGTCCTATAGGAATTATTTTTGGACTACTGAGTAATGGATATATTAAACACATACAAACCCAATTTGACAGAGATCTATAAGATTATTTGGATATTATGGCAATTTAAGTCGATCTCGTAAGAGTCATTTGTAAGGGGACTAGGTCTGAACATCGGCCGAATTTCACCAGTTTCAGTGCCGTTCATCCTATGGCCAGCATATATACCAAATTTCATCAAAATATATTCATATATGCGACCTGTAGTATGATTACAAGTTTTACACGGACACACAGACGGACGGACGGACAGACGGACATCGCTAAATCGAATCAGAAAGTGATTATGAGTCCAGCAGTATAATAAAAGGTTAGTCTAGGTGAAATATTTATGATAGTTCCAAATAGCAGCAGAAAGTCATTATACCCAAACCACATGGTGGTATAGGGTTTAAAAATTTATACAAATTTATGAATTTTTAAATAAAATTCATTCAATTTTAAATTTTTTAATTTATTTCATTAAATTTCATTATAAATATTTGTTGAACACAGAGAAGAAATATAAATTAGGTTGTTAATAAAAAATTTTTTAAGAGCCATAGATCAACACTGGGCGTGTGAATTAAAATTATAATGAAATTCGGTTAAGATGTACTTTTTTTGCAAACAATCAATAATTACACTAGTCAACAGTCAAAATGTACTCGGGATGCGATAATTTTTTCTGTGTATATAACCTTGACATGAGCTCGAAAAACGCAATAAAAAATTTTTTTTTCGTTTGGTTTTTTTTTTTTTTTTTTTTTTTTAAATTTTAAAAATTTTTTTTTGGTTAATTTGTTTCGTCCGGCATAACTCGGGAACCACTAGCCCGATTTAATTGAATTAAATTGTAAAAAATTTAAAATTACAATTCCCTTAATCTGTTTATATATTGTTTTCCTATACAAGCAACAGTTTCCAAGTTAAAAATGAATATATAAAGGAAAAAACTTATTTTTGCCTAAAAATTTAAATTTTTTTTTTTTTAAATCCATAAAAAATCCCAAATGAAAAAAAATTTCAAATCTTATTACTTTTACGTAAAGATACATAACCTATGAGCAAAATAAGAGAAAGATCATGAAAATCGATGCACGCGTTTCGCTTTTATTCGCAATTGAGTAAAGGTATGAATTTAAAAAATTTGCTCGACATATGCACAACTTTGTCTATGGTAAGGTTTTTTCTTTTTTTTTATGATTCTCAGAATTAACAAAACGGAATAAACAAAGGGTTATTTAATTTTTATGATTGCGTAAGCAAAGTAATAAACGGTAATAAATGTGCGTGAACAATTAAAAGGAAAAAAGGAAAGGGGACTTTTTTACTTATTTGGGTTTTCCGGTGACTACCTGTATGATTTTTTTACATAAATGCAACCCACATTTATTCGGAAAATTTAAGACTCACACATGGTGAAACAGGTATGTAGCCACCGTAAAAAAATATACACCCATTTATAAGCACCTGTCAGTAAAATACTAAACAATACACAGTACAAATAGGTCTTCATTGATCGATTTTACTCATTCAACAAGTGTCGACGAACGCGATAGTTAAAATGAGCAAACGTTCGCGAGTATTTGAATGCAATACCAATCCAAGTAATTTTTGTTACATGTGCGGAGAATACGTTTGTGGAAAAAACAAGCGTTATTTTTCACCTAAATTGAGAGATTCATTTGAAGAGAGCTTCAATTTAAAGGTCTCAAACATAGATGAGCGGTGGACACCAAGTGCTCTATGTCCAAGGTGCTACGTACAGCTAAGTGACTCAAGGTAAGTGTAGATTACGAAATTCAAGAACATATATAACTTATTATTGCAATTCTTTCAGACGACAGCCGAGAATCATCATGCCAATGCTTTGGAGAGCTCCGCTTTGCCATGCAACAGATTGCTACTTCTGTCTTAGCAAAAAAACAGGCGTGGGAAAAAATATACGATGGACTTACGCTGCTGTTTCAACAGTGAATTTTCCAGTGCCATTTTCCAAAGAACCAGTGGACCCGCAACCGCCCGTTTCAAGATGGGCATCTAATAATGAGGCGATACATCCATCATCAGATCCGGAGACAGTAGGAACCACATCAGAATGCGAGTCAACATATACATTGCATGGAGGTCAACGCTTATGTTCCCAAGCAGAACTGAACGATTGGGTTAGAGAATTGAAACTCTCCAAGGAAGATGCAGAGTTGCATACATCGCGCATGAAACAGTTCGGTTTCTTGGCTCCTGGTGTGGTGACAACAATCTACAGGAAGCGTCATGAACCATACGCAAGGTACTACACAAAAAAAGACAACATCTGTTTTTGTAAGGACATTCCCGGATTATTTGGTGAACTCGGGTACTCTTACGATCCAGGAGAGTGGCGTCTTTTCATCGACAGCAACAAGCAGAGCCTTAAAGCAATTTTACTGCACAACGGCAACAAGAAACCTTCGATTCCAATTGCTCATGCCGTTGACACCAAGGAAACATACGAAGTCATGGACAATCTACTAAAGTGCCTTAACTATGAGAAACACGATTGGAAAGTTTGTGCCGACCTTAAGGTTATCGGTATCCTTTGTGGATTACAAGGTGGATTCACAAAGTACTGTTGTTTTCTCTGCCTTTGGGACAGCCGCGATCGTCAACATCATTACACCAGGAGGAGTTGGACAGAAAGAGTTAACTTCATCCCCGGCAGCGACAACGTGAAATATACACCACTCATAAAAAAGGAAAATGTTTTTCTACCACCTCTTCACATAAAGCTCGGACTCATAAAAAACTTCGTGAAAGCTATCAACAAAGATGGCGAAGCGTTCGCCTATTTAAAAACCATTTTTCCTCACCTTTCATCGGCAAAGATTAAGGAAGGCGTTTTCGACGGTCCGCAAATTAAAAAGTTGTTGCAAGACTAACAGTTTGAACACATTTTATCACCAAATGAAGCTGCAGCTTGGAACTCATTTCGGCAAATTGTTTCCGGATTTCTTGGAAACAACAAAAGCTCAAATTACAGAGAGATCGTCGAACAACTACTCCAAAATTATAAAAAAATTGGAGCAAATATGTCGCTTAAGATACATTTTCTACACTCGCACTTGGACTTCTTTCCGGACAACCTGGGCGATGTGAGTGACGAGCATGGTGAGCGTTTTCATCAGCAAATGAAAGAAATTGAGCACCGATACCAAGGATTTTGGAACGAAGCTATGATGGGGGACTATATCTGGTTCCTAATAAGAGAAACAGACCCACAACAATATAAAAGAAAGACAAAAGCACATAATTATTTTTAATTTGAAGGTTTTTATTTTTGTGTTTAGATATTTTTTTTTAAAACTTTTTTATAATTAATTAATGTTGATATCCTTAGGATAATTTCTTGTACATATATCGAATTGTTTTTTAATTTAAAGTCATATATTTTTGTCACCCAACAAATTTTAATTTTTTTTGTAATAAAAAAGAAAAAACCTTACCATAGACAAAGTTGTGCATATGTCGAGCAAATTTTTTAAATTCATACCTTTACTCAATTGCGAATAAAAGCGAAACGCGTGCATCGATTTTCATGATCTTTCTCTTATTTTGCTCATAGGTTATGTATCTTTACGTAAAAGTAATAAGATTTGACATTTTTTTTCATTTGGGATTTTTTATGGATTTTAAAAAAAAAAAAAATTTAAATCTTTAGGCAAAAATAAGTTTTTTCCTTTATATATTCATTTTTAACTTGGAAACTGTTGCTTGTATAGGAAAACAATATATAAACAGATTAAGGGAATTGTAATTTTAAATTTTTTACAATTTAATTCAATTAAATCGGGCTAGTGGTTCCCGAGTTATGCTGGACGAAACAAATTAACCAAAAAAAATTTTTTAAAATTTAAAAAAAAAAAAAAAAAAAAAAAAACCAAACGAAAAAAAAATTTTTTATTGCGTTTTTCGAGCTCATGTCAAGGTTATCTACACAGAAAAAATTATCGCATCCGGAGTACATGAAATTTTTTTCATTTTGTTGAGTAGTGTTATTGATTATAATAAATCCAGAGACGAGAGTAAATCAATGCACATTGCTGCTACGCAATTTTCTTTTTACAACAGAAAAATGCAGCTCACTAATACATAAATCCTAAATATCTATTATATAAAATGTAATGTTTGGAATTGAGCAATTTAAATCAGCCGCATCACGTAGGAATTGAATTTTTTTGGCATTTACAAGGTGCAACGTAAATAATAAATACATTATTTTATTTGATTTATTATATTTTTAACCCATATTATACACAAATTTTATTTGCTGCACGTCTCCTTCATATGAATTACAACTGTGCCAAATTTCATAATACTCCGTGAGAAGGTTTTGCTTAAAAAGGGGTACGAAGATTTACCTTCACATATTAATATATAGATAATAAAAATTTATATGATATCATCTTATATATTGAAAGAATTTATGAATAAACTTTGCATTCAAGATTTTTTTCAATATTTTTCTTCTCTCAAACCTCTATAACTAGAGTTCTAATTAACGTAGGCTGTTTACATATGTCTAAGGACACTCAGTGGATCAAGCTCCTTATTTTGAGCTATTAACTGCTTAAATTCGTTGGGTTTGAGGAAAGTTATGCGTGGAGAATCAACTTTACTTTTACTGTACGTTAACTTATCTTGGCATATCTTATCTTATATGTATACTAGCTGGACCCGGCAAACGTTGTTTTGCCCTCATTGAATTTTTAATTTTAGTTAGAATCTGTATATATCTATATAAAAAAACGTTTGTGCATTTGTTAATATTAAAACTGTTAAAGAAAAACCATGTTTTATTTATGAAAATTAAAATAAATATTTATTGTAACATACTTATTTATAAGAATGACCAATATATTTCCTTATTCTGGCAGTAAATTAATAAATTTGCTGGCTTTCCGACACGGGAAAAACAACTGTTTTCGAGGTCCAAACCACATATTTGCAACGATTGTCCTTGAGATTTATTGATGGTCATGGTAAAGCCCAATCTGTTCGGAAATTGCAATCTTTTGAATGTTATCAGTGTGTCAGTAGGAATCATAGGAATTCTTGGCAGCAAGACATGTTCTCCTTTAAATTTGCCTTTGAGAATTGTGGCCTCAATAACATTGAGTATTATCCTCTCAACGATTAACCTGGTGCCATTGCATAGTCTCGGAGCGTTGAGGTTACGTAGCAAAATTATTGGAGAACCAACTTTTAATTTTAATAAATGTGGAGGTAGATCGGGTACATCAAGTGAATTCAAAAATTCTGTTGGCTAATTGACTGCTTCATTTTCTTCAACAACACTATCCATAGATTTGAAATAACACTTTCGGAATCAATCATGTCCTGAATAATAACATTAATATTATCAACATCGAAATTTTTTGCGGCTTAAGTAGTTATTTCACTTAACCAAGTAGTTGTTTTGAAAACTGGTCAGCCATTGGATCATGGATAATAAAATGAGAGCTCCACAAAAAAGTCTTTCATTGCCTTTCAAATCTTTTAAAGTTCTATGTAGTGCTTCTAATGAATGTTTGTAAGCCATGTTATATTCATCCCAAATAATAATATTGCATTTTTGCAGAACTTTTGCCATACCGGAATGTTTTTTTATATTAATACGGCATTCTCATTCGTTTGTACATTTAACGGTGATTTGAGTGCCGAATGAGCTGTGCGACCACCATGCAATAATGTTGCGGCTATTCCGAATAAAGCAATAGCCAATGCAATTTTTCCTTCCTTTTTGGTTAGAATATTTGTATATAAAAACGTTTGTGAATTTTGGAACTTATAAAATTTAAATAAATTTGACAACTCATTATATACCAGCGCCATCTACCGGGTCCAACAAAAAAATTTTTGGCATCATCTAACATACATATATGTACATTCTTAGTTTCAGTAAAACCGCACCGTAAATAAGATTATTCGAAATGACTTTACCCCAGCGCCACCTATCGTGTCCATTTATACGTACAAAAATTTCCTATGATAAAACATACATACATTCTGAATTGCAGTCAAATCGCTCTAAACAAAAAAATAAAATGAAAAACAAAAAAAGGAGGAGTTTAACTTCTTATATATAAAATTCTCGTGTCGCGGTCTCTGTAATTGAACTCCTCCGAAATGGCTTGACCGATTCACATGAAATTTTGTGGGAATGTTGGGTAGGTCTCACAAACGGACAACAGGTATTTTTTTTTTATATCTCATGTGGGTGTGGCACTTATGGCTATCATAGTACTCCAGATATCTGATTTTAAAAGTTCACTTTGTATGGGGGGTACCCATCCCAATGGCCCTATAAAAAAAAATAGACGTTATCCGATTCTCAGACCTACCCAATATGCGCACAAAATTTCATGAGAATCGGTCTAGCCGTTTCGGCGGAATTTTACCACAAACACCGCGACAGAAGAATTTAATATATATGATTAAAAGAATTTATGAATAAACTTTGCATTCAAGATTTTTTTCAATATTTTTCTTCTCTCAAACCACTATAACTAGAGTTCTAATTAACGTAGGCTGTTGACATAGGTCTAAGAACACTCAGTGGATCAAGCTCCTTCTTTTGAACTATTAACTGCTTAAATTCGTTGGGTTTGGGGAAAGTTATGCGTGGAGAATCAACTTTGCTTTTACTGTACGTTGAGTTCTCTTGGAAAATTTTGGTATTATATTATAAAAATTAATATAACATAATATAATGCTGCGGAGCAGCAGGGGTTCTCTAGTATATATTAAATTAAAAAAAAACATTTTATTTCAGTAATAAAATTTATTGATGGCGACTTAATAAAACAGGCAGCTTTCAATTTTAGTTAGTAAACGAGTTTGATGACTGAAAAAACTGTTGCAGTTGTTCAGAAAATTTTTTTTTAGGAGCTTCATATTTTTCATTTTTCTTGACATATACTAAACCACGGTATGTGTATGCTGGCTGCATTTAAGCCATTTATCCTTTTGTAACCCGATCGTTAAAAAAAATTAAAAATTTGTTTTTATTTGACCTTGTACAGATGATAATCAATTTGATATTGAAGCCAAATAAGTTGGTCATGTTATGCATGGCTTTGATAATCAGGCCATTAAAAGATTTAAATGTTATTAGAAATTGCGTTATATCCTTTGTTAACTTTATTTTAGATTCTCTTTCACATGTAGATGTTTTTCTTAGGTTCATAATATTTCAAGACTTTACACTAACATTTTAATAAAAAAATATGGGAAAAATTAATCAAATACATTTTAATTTCTGTATGGCATATATAATTTTTATTCCTATTGAAATACTGAGAATATTCTAAAGAAACCACAGCGTTGAGCAACCACAACTTATTTTGCAGAAGAGAAGAATTAAAAGAAACAAACAAAAATAAATAGAAACAAATAAAGCATGACTTCATTCAAGCATCTCAACTGTATAAATAAAAAACAAAACAATAATTTTGCTTCGATGGAAAACAATTTAAGAAATTTGCTTTCTTATAAAAAGATAAGAAAAGAAATTAAATTTATTGCAAGTTGATGGAGCAATGAAATTTATCTAGTAGATTTTCAATTTAAAATTCCAATTTGATTAATCAAACAATTTAAGGAAAAATGTTTTGGTATTTAGTCTGTTCGGGGATTTGGGAATTACGTATATCTTTTAAATATTAAATGTAAAAGGTCAAAAGTCATTTTAAAAAACATTTACAAATAAATATTATTACAATAAATACAGCAAAAAACACTGGCACATTTGTTTCAAAAATTGATCTATATTCTGCATGACAGGTTATACAGCTGTTTCGGGAAGAGTCACCAACCCTCATCAGTTACCAAAAGCAGTAGATAAGTTGTTTGGTAAAAGTTAAATTCATATACATTTGCTGTAAACAACCAAACGAGAATTCAAGCAAAGAGTTATACTATGTAAGCCTTTTCCAATATAACAAACTAAAATATGAAACAATTTTAAAACAAATATGTTTGTATATGAGTACAAATTGCATACTACAATATATACTAGTCGGTATAATTATTTTGACATACGCAACTGTGAAGTTTTCTTTCAAGTTCGTTTGATTGCATGAAGTAACGGTACACGAGTTATGTTCAAAATAAAATGCATATTTATGGCTATACGCGTGCCCACTATTTTGTCGTTTACACTTTGCATTCTGTTTCTGCTGATAAGGAAGCAAGCAGACAGCGAGTTTTTTCGTGACATAAGTATTTTGACAAAATATTTGTGGCAGTGTTCGCGCATGATTTAGCAAGTGACAATCAAATAACTTTGGTATTGACATTTTTTTTTATAATCTACTAGCTGTCTTTACCCGGTCTTGCCCGGCATCCAAAGGCCTTTGACTTGAAAAATGGTTCACTATGCTTACCAAGCGCTGAGTTCTTAGTTCTCAATGAACAAATTCCACAAAAAAAAAGAACTTTCTCCCTAAAAATTTGTATGGGATTGGGGAATTTGTTTATGAAATTTGTTTCCTCAATGTTTACGTTTTTTGGGGGAGTAAATTCATTTTTAATTCGATTTAAAATTTTTTGATGTTTTAATTTTAAAGTTTTTTTTTTTATAAGACGCTACAATAAGCTGCGAAACCGCTTTAAGTTTTTTTTTTTTTTAAGAAACATATATCAATAACTTACCTAAATCAGGTCCTAAACATAAAACAACGCTAATTGAAGACCGAATCCTTCTGCGTCAATTTCACAAATATATTCCACAAATATTCAAAGCCTCAATTTGCTGCAAATCAATGGAATAAGTCAGCCAAGAATAAAATCAGTGAGCGTAATGTTCGGCAACGTTAAAAAGACGGAGATTTTAAAACATACTAAGCAAGAACATACGTGAAAAAGCTGAAAATATTGGCCTTCCCAAAGGAGCATCTTCAGAAGCCAAAAGAATTTTAGAGAAGCGTTCTATGGACATCTCAAATCCTTATGAGTTCAAGTCATCAAAACAAAAGGTTTTTGCAAGACTGCCGCAGCTACGAAGGCCAAAAAGAGAGCCATGATGGAGGCTCTGTCATGTTCTGTGGGTACATTGCGAATAATGGGTTGTGTGACTTGGTTCCCATCGCCGCAGAGCAAACGAGGTTGCAAAAAATCAAAATTTTCGTGTGCGCCGACGAAGTTTTAAATAAACCCATGTTATAGGAAACTTTTCAGCGATTTCAAATATGCTACTCTCAATAATATCACATTTTTAGTTTAGAAGATATAACCGTTCAAAGTTGACCGACTTTCAATTTTCAAAAAAACACACAATTTTTAGTCAATTTGTTGCGATTTCAGGTGTAATTGTGATGATGTTACACACATCTTCATTTATCTTTATTTATTTCATTTATTCATCTTTATTTGTTTATATTTTTTTGTTTATTTTTGTTTACTATATGCACATGCACATATTTATTTGTAATTATTTGTTTACATTTATTTATTTTTTTTGCATATCTTTTCTTTTCATTCAACACATACCACAAAGTACACTAACCTTGGGTAAAGGGTTGAATTACAAAACAATAAATTATTGTGTAATTAAATATCACTGGAATGCAAAATGACAAATTTGTGAAAATTCAAATTGTGTCAATAACCCATGCCAAATAGGAATGTCACTCAAATTTTGAGGGGAAAAATTTAAATTGATTATTGAACGTTTTCTGATTGGCTATTGAGCCTAACGTTCAAAAATCAATGAATTTGTAATATGCGAATGTAAAGAAAAGAGAAGACTATTATTTAAATTAAGTAAAAATATTAAATTATAATGATATAAAAGACCAGCATTTTCAAATAAATAATCAATTATAATTCTGATTTGAAAGGGTTATAATTAAAACCAAACAGAGATTTTCTTTTTTTTTTACTGGCATATTCTGCCAAAGGGTTCAAACATTGGCATAATCTGCCTACGTGCTATCTCTGTAAAACATTAAAAAAGTGCATCTAGCGTGCACGCGGGAACTGCTTTGAGGAAAGCACTTGACAAAATTCCTTCTGAGATTGGTCCGGTTCTCACCCAATCTTAGTATCCTTTTGTACACCCCACCTACACTATATGGCGATCCTGCCAAGCTAACACTATATGGCGATCCTGCCCCCTCATACACTATATGGCGATCCTGCCCCCATACATACACTATATTAAATTTAAATGCCACTATGTACGTAGATTGCTACAAGGCATACATTATATAACGGTCCAGCGATTTTTATATTATTTGGTGATCCTAGCTGGCGTCCCACCTACACTATATGGCGATCCTGCAAATACCGATCCTGTAAACACCTACACCACTATATAGATGCCTGCAAAGATAAATTGTGCGAAAACCAATACTGTCTACATCATCAATCAATTAATCCAATAAAGAAAAGATCAAGGGGCGACAAGAAAACCAAGGCAAACAAACAGCGAAAAGAGCTAAGAAGACTTATCGCAATCAGCCAAGGGGAGCAGAAACATAAATTTTATCAACAATTACGGTTATTAGACTAGGATGAGTTTCTGGAAAAAGCTAGGAACATCAATAATGCTCATGCTGGCAGGGTATGAAGCAAACAACGTAATAGACAACGGAAAACAAACAACACAAATCATCGAGAAATTAGTGACAATACGTACACCGACTCCAGCAATCGAAGAAGATGACCACACCTTACATATAATATTAGTAATAATTTGTATTTTTTTTGCAATTATTTTATATAAAGTGCAACAGCACTATAAGAAATATGCTATTAAAACGGCATCTAGGATTTGCGCCGCAAATGTTTAAAAATTAGATACTTTAGTTAAATAAAACAAATATTATTTTACCTTAAATGGACAAATTTAATATTATACAAGAACTTTTAAGAAATTTAAAAAAACAGCCAAATAGGAGATATACACAAAAAACAATTAAAGCTAAATTACAAGTAGTCAAGGAAATTAGTCAGGAAATAATAAGTGAAACTAAATTAGAAGAAAGGGAAAACATTTTGAAAACATTAGTAAAACTAGAGAAGGAAATAACAAAACTATTAAGACCAAAGGAAACAGAAAAACCCCAACCAGAGGGAGAAGAAAAAATAGAAGCACATATAACAGTATTAGAACCAGAAATAGAAAACAATACGAACATGGCGTCTTTTAATCTAGAAACGGCATTCAAGATAATCCCTGAATTCAAAGGTAATTTTCAAGAACTTAAACCATTTCTGACAATAATAAAATTAATATACGACACCTTGAATGATACATCTAAACCAGTCTTAATAAATTTCGTAATAAACGTAAAATGTAGCTCAACGGTTAGAACGGCAATTCGTTCCGACCCATTAACAGATTTTAGTTCCCTAAAAACATGGCTCACAAATAGGTATAAGAATAATCGAACAGTGAGTAAAATACAAAATCTACTTTCTAGATTTCAACAACGAAATGACTCAATAAGAACCTATAGTGATAAAATTTTGAAACTAATTGAAGAACTAAACGAAGTCCAAATGCAAGAGTTAAAGTTAGAAAGTGAAACAGAAATACACAACGTGAAAAAAATAAATGAACTATATTCTCTTAATATATTCAAACAAGGTTTGAATGAAAAATATATAAGTACAATATTTGCTGCACAACCGAAAACACTAAATGAAGCAGTAACTTTAGCATTAAATATAGAAGGTCAAGTAGAAAACCAAGTTATGTTTTTAGTAGAAACAGGAACAACACCTACAACAATCCTAACAGAAACAATCCAAATAGAAGGAACTATCAGGGAAGCAATAATTCCAATTATAACCAACGAAACAATAACACGGGTAGAGATTACCACAATTCAAATAGACATCCTAACAATAATTATTCAGACAGCAGTAATAATAATTCAAATAGAAACAATTCCAACAGCAACTACCGTTACAATAATAATTCGAATAGAAATAATAACAATAATGGCAATTATAATTCAAATAACCAAAATCGATATAATAACCAAAATCGAAGGAACTATAACAATAGTTCACGAAACATACACGTGTTACAGGAAAACTCCCAGAGTCCGGAGGGGACTCAAGCAAACAATTAAATGCACCTTCCGGAAATAATAAACATAAAATATTTAATATTACAAATAACATTACAAATTATATAGAATTAAAATATAAATTAGATAACAAATATTTAACTTTCCTAGTGGACACTGGCGCTGACATATCTTTATGCAAAAAGAATGTTCTTAATATAAGTGAAACAATTAATGAAAATAATTGTTGTACGTTGTCAGGCATTTCAAATGAATCCATTACCTCGTTAGGTACACTTGATATGCATTTTAGCATATTTAATAAAAGTATTTCACACGAATTCCAAATAATAGAAGCCGATTTTCCAATTATAACAGATGGAATAATAGGTCGCGATATTTTAAATAAACTATTAGCTAAAATAGACTATGAAACTTTTACTATAACTTTTGTTGTTGAGAATGAAGAATATACTATACCTATGAAATCAAAAGTCTTAAGAGATTTTTACATAACTATACCCAAACGTAGCGAAGTCATACATCAAATTAACGTAAATTTAACGGAAGACAGTTTGATTCTAAAACAAACAATTAGAAGAAGGAGTATTTCTAAGTAATTGCATCATTCCAAAGGAGGGAATTGCTCACGTAAAAATACTTAATACAACTGATAGAGATGTAAAACTTAGGAATATTGAATTCAACGTTGAACCAATTTCTAATTATATTTGTGTAACTGGAAATAAACGGAATTTTACTAGTACAAATAGAAAACGATTTGAGAAATTATTAGACACACTGAATATTGATAGTATTGACAATTATGCTAAAAATTCTCTAAATGAAATAATAGAAGAATATTCTGACATTTTTCATTTGGAAGGAGACAAACTATCAGCTAATAATTTTTATACTCAACATTTGACTGTATCAGACAAAACACCTGTATATATAAAAAATTATCGTTTGCCACAGACACAAATAGAGGAAATTAATCAACAGGTTAAAAAACTGTTTGATGACGATATAATAGAAAATTCTACTAGTGCCTACAACTCACCATTGCTTGTTGTTCCAAAGAAGAACGATGGAGATAAAAGGAAATGGCGACTTGTAGTTGATTTTAGACAACTCAACAAAAAATTAGTAAACGATAAATTTCCATTAACAAAATTAGAAGATGTACTAGACAAACTGGGTAGAGCGAAATATTTTTCAACTTTAGATATGACTAGCTCTTTTCATCAGATAATGTTGGATGAAAATTCTAGACATCACACTGCATTTTCAACATCAGATGGTCACTATCAATTTAAAAGATTACCTTTTGGATTAAAAATTTCATCGAATAGTTTCCAGCGAATGTTAACTATCGCACTCTCAGGTTTAGATAGCAAAGCTTTTCTTTACGTAGATGACATCATTATTTTTGGATGTAGTTTAAAACATCATAATGAGAACCTAATTAATGTTTTTGAAAGGTTAAGAAAATATAATCTTAAACTAAACGCAAGTAAATGTGTATTTTTAAAATCTGAAGTCGTTTATTTAGGTCATTTAATAACCAAAGACGGCATAAAAACCGATCCTGCAAAACATAAGGCAATTGAAAATTATCCCGTACCAAAAGATGCGGATGAAGTTCGACGATTCGTGGCATTTTGTAATTACTATAGAAGATTTATACCTCATTTTGCAGATTTAACTAAATGTTTGAATAATCTGTTAAGGAAAGGTCAAATATTCGTTTGGTCTGACGAATGCCAAAAATCATTTGAAACTCTAAAATTAAAGTTAATTAAACCACCTGTTTTGCAATATCCAGATTTTTCTAAGACATTTGTGCTTACCACTGATGCATCACACTATGCATTAGGTGCTGTACTTTCGCAAGATAACGATGGTAACGATTTACCAATATCATACGCAAGTAAATCTCTTCAAAAACACGACTTGAACAAATCCGTAATAGAAAAAGAACTACTAGCTATTCACTGGTCTATAAATTTTTTCAGACCATACCTGTACGGTAGAAAATTTACAGTAGTAACAGATCATAGACCACTCGTTTCGCTATTTTCGCATAAAAACCCATCTTCTAAACTGACAAGAATTAGATTGGATTTATGTGATTACGATTTTGATATAGTTTACAAAAAGGGCTGCATGAACACTAATGCAGATGCCTTATCGAGAATTCAAATTAATTCTGATATTTTAAAAACAATGATTCCCACATGTGATGAAGAGGCAGTTAGCAAAAAATTACTACCCATCACAAGAAGTATGCAAGCAAGGCAAAATTTAATTCCTGAAAATAGAGACAGTACCAAAGATATTCATATATGGGAATGTACGTCCATTTCAGATGTCAACAATGTGCACAAAATGATGTTTTCTATGAAGTTAGAATTCGGTCAAATTAATAAAGTTCAAGATGATTTTATCATAGGTTTTAACGATAATCCTACATGTCTAGACATGATTATGGAGAAATTAATTACTTACATGAATAAAAATCGGATACGAGATCTCGCATTATCAATAAATAATGAAATATTTGAACACGTGTCAATGAAAAGGTTTAAAGAAACCTACACGTCTATTTATAATAAAATGTTGAAAAGATTAAAGAATCTTTATTTGAATATTATTTTATATAAGCCTTTGCAGAGAATAGTAGATAAAGACATGCAATTAAATTTAATTAAAGAATATCATGATAGTCCAATTGGAGGACATCAAGGAATCAGAAAGACCATATTAAGATTAAAACAAAGATACATTTGGAAAAATATGAACAAGATGGTTAAGAGATACATTAATAATTGTGATTCATGCTTAAAGAATAAGCAGTATAGAAACATAAAAGAAAAAATGCGAATTACTGACACACCAGACAATACTTTTGAAATAATTTCTATCGATACGATAGGTCCACTTAGGTTATCGAATAATTATAGGTATATTCTCGCGCTGCAATGCGATTTAAGCAAATATGTCATAGCATATCCTATGGAGACAAAGGAAGCTAGGAGCATAGCTCAGGTTTTAGTGGAACACTGCATACTTAAATATGGCACTTTTAAAATCTTGAAATCTGACAGAGGTACGGAATTTGCTAACCAATTACTGAAAGAAATATGCGACATGTTAAAAATAGAACAGAAATTTTCCACTCCCTATCACCACCAAACAATAGGTTCCTTAGAAAGAAATCACAGAGTCCTAAACGAATACTTATTGAACTTTACGGAAAATGAGGAATGGGATTGTTGGATTCAATATTACACATTTGCATATAACACAACTCCAAATGTAGATACAGGGTACACACCTTTTGAGTTAGTATTTGGTAAATTAGCGAGACTACCCACAGACAAAATTACAGATAACAAGCCAGTCTATAATCTAGAAAATTATGCAAACGAGTTCAAAGCTAGAATAGCATCGGCATTAGATAGAGCTAAAAAATTAATTAAAATAGCAAAAGAGAAAAGAAAAATACAATATGATAATTACACTAATGTTAGCAACTTTAAAAAAGGAGATTTAGTATTAGTAAAATATGAAAGTAGGAGAAAAAATACTTGTCCTACTCATGGTCCATATGAAATTATAAATACTGAAAATGAAAATTCAATTTTAGATGTAAAAGGAAATATGAAATCATATCATAATAATACTTTAAAATTATATAAACGTAAATGAAAATGTAAAATTGTATAGATTGTTAATTACTACATATAAGAGCACATAGTAAACTTACTTATTTATATTGTTAATAAATAGATATAGAAATTACTTATTACATTTTTTTTTTATATAATATTATATCACAAAAACAAAATTAGAATAACCACTAAGTTTAAGAGAAACAAAAATAACATTTTTATTTTAAGTAATGAAATTCATGAATTTTCTAAAACCCATAAATTTCATCTTAAGGGTAGGGGTGTGATGATGTTACACACATCTTCATTTATCTTTATTTATTTCATTTATTCATCTTTATTTGTTTATATTTTTTTGTTTATTTTTGTTTACTATATGCACATGCACATATTTATTTGTAATTATTTGTTTACATTTATTTATTTTTTTTGCATATCTTTTCTTTTCATTCAACACATACCACAAAGTACACTAACCTTGGGTAAAGGGTTGAATTACAAAACAATAAATTATTGTGTAATTAAATATCACTGGAATGCAAAATGACAAATTTGTGAAAATTCAAATTGTGTCAATAACCCATGCCAAATAGGAATGTCACTCAAATTTTGAGGGGAAAAATTTAAATTGATTATTGAACGTTTTCTGATTGGCTATTGAGCCTAACGTTCAAAAATCAATGAATTTGTAATATGCGAATGTAAAGAAAAGAGAAGACTATTATTTAAATTAAGTAAAAATATTAAATTATAATGATATAAAAGACCAGCATTTTCAAATAAATAATCAATTATAATTCTGATTTGAAAGGGTTATAATTAAAACCAAACAGAGATTTTCTTTTTTTTTTACTGGCATATTCTGCCAAAGGGTTCAAACATTGGCATAATCTGCCTACGTGCTATCTCTGTAAAACATTAAAAAAGTGCATCTAGCGTGCACGCGGGAACTGCTTTGAGGAAAGCACTTGACAAAATTCCTCCTGAGATTGGTCCGGTTCTCACCCAATCTTAGTATCCTTTTGTACACCCCACCTACACTATATGGCGATCCTGCCAAGCTAACACTATATGGCGATCCTGCCCCCTCATACACTATATGGCGATCCTGCCCCCATACATACACTATATTAAATTTAAATGCCACTATGTACGTAGATTGCTACAAGGCATACATTATATAACGGTCCAGCGATTTTTATATTATTTGGTGATCCTAGCTGGCGTCCCACCTACACTATATAATATCACGAAAAATAGGTAACAAATTGCCTTATTTTTTGCTTGTATTGATTGATGTATTTATTAAATGTATAATGATAAAAAAAAATTAAGTGTTTGCTTTGTGTTTCTCCTGGTAAATCACTATTTAAAAACTATCCGTTTTTTCACTATTTTTCAAATTTGACGGAAAATAAAAAAAATCTATATTTTTCTATATATGCCATATTTGCAAAACATGTTCTTTGATTTTTTCTTTACATAATTCTAAAGGTTCTATCTGCCCGTACGTGCCCGTTTGGCTTCTAGAGGTAAAAAAGGTTAAAAAGACATGGTTGCAGAAATTGCATGGCGTGCATCCCTTACATGTTTTGACTGACAGTAGTTTGATCTAATAGTTTGAAAATTGCATTTTTAGTCGGTTGTCTACCTGTGAGCCTCTGCCAAAGTCTACTCCCAATATTCTGTTACAGACACAGGATGCACAAAAAACTACTCATTGAAATTCGCAGGTACGCACCTCACTTAAAAATTACTTTGGAGTACAAAAGGTCACGAACAATATTAACTTATGGTCCCTCCAGGTAGGCACAAATCTTATTTAGACACGAGCATAATATCAAAATTGCATAATTCAGCCTAAATCCATATGTATGCAGGGAACAGGTAAATTTTTAGGCATGGTAGCATAAGCCTATATATTGCAAAAGAAGCATAATGCCTGGATTAGTCTACGACTGAAAGTTGGCGCAACAAGTACAGAAACCATGGCGTTAAACAATTTAAAATTATTTGAACTGTTTAGAAGGTCAACCACACCAAAGTTTTTCACGGAAGCTGCTTTAGAAGAACTTGATAGCTTATACGGAAATATTGAGAGAAGCGAAATTATAAAAAATAATTTTTATCTGATATATGCAAACATTAAGGCAAAATGGGTGAAATCTAATCGAACCATTCAGAACTTCAACTCCAAATACGAGGACTGGCTTAATGAAGACACCATCCTGGATATATTGGCAGTAGATAGAAAGAAAGTATTGAGAAGTGTTCAATTTTCACAAGAAATAGGAAACTTGCCGATGCCACCAATGACTTGACCACGAAGCATTTATCGGACGCGCTATCTATTAAATATACAAAGAATAGTGAAAGAGTTAGGTCGCAGATTACAAAATCTGTTGCTGATGCAAGCCCACTGCGACTAAAAAGGATTAAGGAAAGCATTCCCACGCCCACAAACGCACACATTAAAAAGTATGGTTCCGAAGAAGCCTTGGCCTTGTTTATGGACTTACAACTTTCCAAAGAAAAATATGAGATACTACGGGCATCCTTGATGCGACACGGGGCTGACGTTTGACCAGGATACAAGCATATTACGCAAGCCAAAATAAATTCACGACCACTGCATACGGAGTTTACGGAAGTCTCTGTGAAAGCCAATCTGCAGGATCTCATGGGCCATATAGCAAAACGGTTGTTGGGCTGTCTTCCTGAAAATGAGGTGAAAATTCTTCCTGAGAAACTGACATTGATCAGCAAATGGGGCTGCGATGAATCATCCGGACAAAGCGTTTATAAGCAAAGGATATCTTCCGATGACGCTACAATATCGGACGGAAATATGTTTATGGCATCTGTTGTTCCTTTACGGCTAAAATCTGATGTTTCCCTACACTGGAAAAAGCCACGTCCGTCATAAGTGCATTATTGCCGACCAATAATGTTTCAGTTTGCAAGGGAATCGGCAGAACTCATAAGGACCACGCTGAAGGACATTGAAATAAGCAAGATTAAGCCTACAAAGCTGCAAATTGGAGAAGGAAAATATATTGAATGCAATAACGAGTTCCACCTGACCATGGTTGACGGAAAAGTCGTAAGCGAACAGACAGGAACAACCTCAACATTGTCATGCCCGATTTGCAAAAAGAGTCAGAAGAACTTTGGCAATTTAAGCGATTCTACAAACGAGGAGAATTACGAATATGGAATGTCACCATTGCACGCAAGGGTAAGGTGTATGGAGTTCTTGCTAAAACTGGCGTATACCCTACCACAAGAGGAGGAAAACTTCGATGAAAATACATCAATAAAGGATAAGGAAAAGATCAGAAAGAAGCAAATACAGTATGCTTTTTTTAAACAAGTTGGACTAAAAGTAGACTGTCCCAAGCACGGGTACGGTAACTCAAACGATGGAAACACTTCTAGGAGATTTTTTGAAAATGATGAGGCAGTAACTAGAATCACTGGAATTGACAATCAAATCGTGAAAAGATTGGGAACGATCTTGAATGTTTTAAACTGCAAAGAAAATGTCAATTCTACAAAATATGGAGAATATACATCGAAAACTGCATCTCTTTTAGCAGAAATGTATCCACAGAAGAAGTTGACCCCGACCATCCATAAAATATTGGCGCATGGCAAAGATATAATTGAGTACCAGTCTTTGCCAATTGGAGAGCTTTCTGAAGAAGCACAGGAGTCTCTTAACAAATTTTGTAAAAAATATAGATTGCAGAACACATTCAAAGCATCAAGGGTAAGGCAAAATGAGGACCTTTTCAACATGTTGGCAGCATCTTCCGATCCACTTATTTCTTCCCTGCGGCATGTGAAGTCACGAATAGAGTTAGAAAATAATTATAGTTTAGAAATGATTAGTCTTTTAGATATACCTTCTCTTACGAATTCTGGTGAATATTTTACAGAAAATAGAAAAAATAAATTTAAAAAAGAAGTAATTTTTTTTCTAATTTGTTGGGTAATAATTTAAAACATAAAACCCTAAAGAAAAAAAAATAAAAACAATCTAAAAATGTAAAAATAATTTTTTTTAGTTACCATAAAATTGATTTTTCTACAAATTTTAATTTTGATAACCCATAACTAGGGACCTACAAAGCGTAGCACCCTTTCCAAACGCTCATTTTATAGGCTGAACAGTTATCTATCATATGCTGTTTAAACTGTTCAATTATGTGATTCGGTTCAAAAGATATGATTTTTGCAACGAAAAAACTCAAATGGCGCCACTGTGCACCGCACAGTGGACAATTTCACGAGAAGGCGGTCAAAAATCAATAACTGTTGATTGGAATTTTGAATTTTGATATGCGGTTTTTTTGTGTTTGGTAGGTCGGACTTTAGCCTTTAATTTTTGCTATAAAACGTAGATATTGACCGATAATAAAAAAAAGTTATGGAGGGTTTAAAATACATTTTCATTTTTAGTTGAATTTTGTTACAAAAATTAAGTGTTAAAAGGTTAAGGAAGCTTTTTTTTATTATATAATGTCTTTTTTTCAGTTAATTTTACAACTTATATATTTAAAAAATTTTTCTAAGTTAAATTTTGTTAGAAAATGCGAAACTTTGGCCCCCATAAACTGTTTAGAACTAATGTTCACAAGGGCCAAATGTTGGCTTTTTTAAAGAGCTCGAGTTAAAATATAATTTATTAAGCAACAAACGTAAATGTTACCTGATATTGGTTCGAGATAGAGAAGTTTCAAAGAAAAAGTTACATGTTTAATTTTAGTTAAATTTTTTTTATTGTCTTTTTATATATTTCTATATCAATTTTTATTGTAAATTTATAAAATACATAAATTTTTAAATCAAGAAAAATTGTAAACTATTAAAAAAAGAGTAAAACTTGTTGTTAGTGTGCTGAAAAACCTACTTTAAATCAAACCATTTTAGTAAATATTTCTTCTAAATAGCCTTGATTTTCATCTTCTAGAAGTTGTTTAGCTTTTTCGTCTAATTCAATAGAGATAGTTTTCCATTTTTGTGGAATGTTTGACATATGTGGATCTGAAGTTCAAAGCAGACTAGTGATAAGTTCTTTATTAGTGCAACATGTGGACATTTTTCTTGTGTTGTGCTCGCGAAAGAATCTGTAGTCTTTGTTCCCTTTTTCTTGCGCTTCTTCAGATAGATCTCTTATTGGTAGCATATTGTTTTGAATTATTTGTTCACCATGGTACAAAATTATATGAAATGAGGATGGCATATATATTTCCGAGAGTATTTTTCGTTACAAAGTATAGCTGTTTTATTGGCGTACTCTTCAAATTTTTTTAATATGATTTTGATTCGTCTTATTAATTCATGATCTACACCTATCATAGATGCTGCCGTTTCTGGATCGGAAAAAATCTTCTTGCAGTATTTCCATTATTTGAGTTTCCTTCTCCTTGTTTTGATGAGTCCTAGCTGTAGATATTTTTCTTGAATTTGTTTTTTTTTTGCTTTGTGGGAAAAATTCCACAATTCTTTTCATTGGTTCGCTCCGAGTATTCCTTATATTGATTCTTGATCAACTTCAAATCCAAAAATAGGGCGAAAGTTTCTTCTGGAGTACATTTTTTATCCTCAGTTGGTGTAGGAATGCTTTTCAAAATCCTCTTTGTGCGCCTTGGACTCGCTTCTACTATTTTTTCAATTATTTCAGTTTAATTTTTCTTATTTTGTGTTGGTTGAATTTGGTGCAAAAATTAATCCTTAATAATTATTTGAGAAATTCCTTCATTGATATTTTCCAACTTGCGCGCCTTCGAGATCTTTCACCACATCCGTCAATTCGTTTTGCTGGTCGACCCTTTTTTCCACATTAGATGGCAGTTGTAGATGAACTCTCAAAAATAAGTTCCTTTAGTAATGAGGCTTGGTGACGTTGGTACCTTTTTGCCTTGCTATGAGAGCATTCAATGTACCGTTCTTTCAAATTTGATGCAAAAGTTGTAGTTTTTCTTTGTGTATTTCAATTTCTTGCACGTTACAATTCTTAAAGAAATGGTTGCTTAGTATGTGCAAAACTACATCGTCTACGTCGTTTTGTTGAAACTAAATATCAGCGAGATCTCTATAACAGTACTTCGCCATTGTTCAAACTGTAATGAATAATAATTGGGGAAATATTTATAATATTAATAGGCTAGGCGATTTCTTGTGCCCGAAGTTTTGTTCTACCGTTTTATCCCGATTTTTACCAAGCATGTGTTATTTGCAAGGTATTTCTTTTTAGCTGTTCACCAGATTTACAGATTTTTAAATTTTTTCCTTTGTCTTAAGTAAATTGCATTTAAAGTTGCTACTAACACACACATAAAATTATACAATGCTATATGTGTGTTTATTAAATATGTTGATATGTTTGTTAATGAGTTTGTTATCTTCATTCACAATAATAATAAACCAAAAAAATGTTAGTTTGTTAACTGGCTAATTTGAGAATTAAAGTTGCCTAGAAATTGCACCCGAATTTCGAGCTCTGGAATCTGCTAGTTATTATAAATACTCTTTCCTGCAGTTATGTAAAATAAAATAATTTTTTATATTTTATTACCACTTTTTGAAGCATAAAAACCCAGACCCTAACGCCTTTCAAAAGGTGAAGCATACCTGCTCACTAGTTTTTTTACCATTTACCTGTTATTTAATTTATTTTCTTTTTGTCAGGTATTTAAACTATATAACTCAAGTTCCGACTATTAATGTTTTTGAAAAATACCCATGCAAATGTACCTGCCAAAATAAAATAGATTTTACCCTTAATATAATTTAGCAATAAAGCGCATTATGTCTCAACACTTTTTTATAAGTATATAACAACTCTACCGTTTCCTCTTTCTGTCAGTATGAAGACAAATAAACTCACGCAAGAAAAAATGCACTGGAACGAGCAACTTTTGTATTCAGAACAGCGGGACGGACGGACCTGTTAAATCAACTCAGGAAGTGATTTTGTGTCGATTCGTATAATAAAAGATGGGTATAGGTCCAATATTTTTAATAGTTACAAACATCAGGGCAAACTCATTATACCCTAACCACATGATGGGAAACTTTTGTATTCATAAATTTTGCACGAAATATCTGACTTTGGGTCAGAAAAATTGTTCTGGTGCGCACGGGCGGAAACTAGCAGGTTTTCAATGGGTTCTAGGAGCGTAGGGCAGGGTTTGGACTACAGAATTATGCAAGATTTTTTTTATGGCTTTTGATGGGCAGGAGTTATGCTCTATTAAGTAAGAGATTTTCGGGAAATTTGGACCTTTAAAAAAAATTTTTTTAAAAATTCTAATGTTAATAGCTTGGAAGTTGCAAAATTACACAAAATTTATTATACCCTATACCACTATGTGGTTTGGGTATAATGACTTTGTGCTGCTGTTTGTAACTACCAAAAATATTTGATCTAGACCCTCCTTTTATTATACCGCTCGAATCAGAATCACTTTCTGAGTTGATTTAACAATGTCCGTCCGTCCCTCCGTCCGTCTGTGTCTCCATGTAAAGTTTGTAATCAAACTGCAGGTCGCAAATATTTTGATGAAATTTGGGATATAAGCTTTTATCGGCCATAGGATGAACGCTATTGAAATTGGTGAGAATCGGTCCATGTTCAGACCTAGCACCCACACAAATGACCCCTATGAAATCAACATATATTGCCATAAGATCCCACCTTTTATTATACCGCTCGAATCAGAATCACTTTTTGAGTCGATTTAACGATGTCCGTCCGTCCGTCCGTCCGTCCGTCCGTCTGTCTGTCCAGGTAAAGTTTGTAATCAAACTGCAGGTCGCAAATATTTTGATGAAATTTGGGATATAAGCTTTTGTCGGCCATAGGATGAACGCTATTAAAATTGGTGAGAATCGGTCCATGTTCAGACCTAACCCCCATACAAATGACCCCTATGAAATCGACTTAAATTGCCATAAGATCCAAATTATCATACAAATCTTAGTCAAATTGGGTTTGTATGTATATATTACATCCATTAATCCGTAGTCCAAAAATGATTCCCATTGGACAACTGTTAGTTATAGGCCCTATATAGAGCTGCTTCCCGATCTTCATTTAAATCTATCAAAAAACGAATATATTGCACTGATTCTTCTCAAATTTTGCTTGCATATATTTTTGCAAAATACAAGAGACTTTACCAAATATGGTCAGGATCGGTCCATTTTTAGGCCTAGTCCCCATATAGATATAGCATCCGATATGAACTTTTTCATATCTGCAGCCGAAAAAATTAATAAAAATCCCACTCAAATTTTGTTTATGCTTATTTTCTATATCCAGTTAGTTGGGCCTGAGAGAAAGGGTCTCTAAACGCATGGTATACATTATCGTATAGTCGGTCTAGACCGACTATAATTTTCTTACTTGTTTTACTTTAAAATCTTTTAAAACAAAAAAGCTGCAGTCATTTAAATGTTAAAAATTGTAAAGAAATTTTTTATTTTAGCAAAATACTGAGGAAGTCCATTTTCGAAGACCCTGTCTACTGTGATATGGTTGAAATAGAGTCGCAATTTTTTGGCTCCCGAGGCTTACTGGTATTTACTTTCAAATGAACAACATAACCTCAAAATCAGTAACCATAAAAAATTATTTTTGGCCGCCTTCTCAAAATATGGATCACAGTGCGGCGTTTCACAAAAAACTTATTTATATCCCGCACCGCTGTATAATAAGGGTATAATTTGTTTGTGCTGATGTTTGTAACTACCTGAAGTATTTGATCTTTTTTATACCAATCGAGTTCTAACCACTTTCTGAGTCGAATTAGCAATGTTCGTTCAGCCGTCTGTCTGCCTGTCTGTCTATCTGTAAATCTTGTAGTCAATCTAGAGATCACAAATCTAAATATATTTTAGTGAAATTTGGTGTACGGAATACGGATAACTGTTGAAACAAAAAAGCAAGTTTGCACTTGTCACTAGAACTTTTTCTTAAGCAGATTTTGCTGAAATAAAACGAAGAGATGTGTTCTGTGTTCTGGTTGAATGTACAGGAACGAATGCTAACTGTACAAACGTTTTATTTTCTTTCTACATTTAAATTCATGAGTTAGTGATATTAAAAACAATGTTACAATATTACAAAGAGGTCTAAAATATTAGTAAATTAAATATTAAAAATTTTGTAATCAATAGAAAGCTTAGGGAAAAAATTGGCACATCATACACTAGTTACGATATAAACGCGTTATTAGGTATTCCACAAGGTACCTATTTGGGCTCATCGCTATTTTTAGTCTGTATTAATGATTTGCCAAAGTATCTAAAGTTTTGTAAATTTTTGCGGATGATTTGAACGTTTTTCTAATATATCATATGCAACTATGATTCAAAATGGTTTGATAGCACTGAATAATTGGGGTGTTTTAAATAAACTAATTTTTAATATTGAAAAATGTTGTACGATTTATTTCATACATTGTCATAATCCAATTGTATACAAATATACTATTGGCGACTTTGTTCTTAAATAAGTTGTCGAAGTAAACGATCTTGGTATTAGTTTGGTATTATATTACTTCTAAAGCCTACTCAATGTTAGGTTTTTTTTTTATTTAATGGGGTCTATTAATCTGAAGTATTTGTATTTGTATTTGTATTTATTTGTTTTCCAAAACAACAAGATTAAAAATCTTATAATTATAGTTAAGGAGTTTAACATTGTTGGTTATTGTAATTGCTTTAATATAATGATAATTAAATTAAAAAAAAAATAAATAAAATTACAAAATATGAAAATAATAACTAAAATCATACATAACATCGAATATATCAAAAAAGTTAAGGAAAAATTGACTAACAAAGCAAAGAGGAAGGAAAAAAATAAATAAATAAAATTATGCATAGAATTTAAAAATTCCTTTCTTAAACTGTTGGGCGTTGCTTATAAATTTAAGATTTGATAGTAGCGAGTTCCATAGACGGATTGAATTCACATAGAATTGAAATTTTGAAAGAGAGTTTTCGTATTTAATAGGCCGTATGTCATTGGTCCTTTCAGAGCGCGTGAGTTCAAATTTTCCATATAGATACATTGGATGGCGAGTGAATATAATCTTATGTAACAGTATCAATGTTCTAATGTTCAACAGATCAGAAAAGGTTACGCCATAAAGCTTTTTAGAGTACCGAGAAATGTGGTCATATTTTCCCAAGCTAAAAACATATCTTAATATGGAAATATACGTTGATAGAAGTTTTCTACTACTTCTGGAATCACTTTTCGCATATATTTCGCTTCCATATAACAATGTGGGGATGAGATAAGTTTTAGCAATTAATATACGAATTTTTTGTGGTGTAAAGTATTGGGTATGCCATAAAGTCCGTAACATTGAAAAAGTTTTCCCTGAAACAATGTTTATGTGGTCAGACCATGTCAGTGAGCCGTTAAAAGTAACACCAAGATTTTCGCGGTTTGTACTATTTTTATTCGTTGATTATTCAGAAGTAATATTGGCTCCTGGGGCAATATCAATGTTCTTTTGGCTAATATTAAACATTAAGACTTGTGAGGATTTAGACACAGTCCGTTCGCATTTGCCCATCCGTTGATTCTCTCAAGCTCCATGTTAATATTTTCAATGCAATTGTTTATATTATCGATGTGACTACTGACATAGAGTTGCACATCGACAGCATACATATGTCTATCACAGTATTGCAGTTGTCGAGGTAGATCATTAACATATATCGTAAAAAGTAGAGGTCCAAGTATAGAACCCTGCGGCACATCCTTTAAAACTGGCAAAGAATAAGAAGTTTTATTATTTACAAAGACAGACTGAGAGCGACCTGATAAATACGATGATAACAATTGAGTAGAAAATGAAGAGAAATTAAACATTTTATGTAGCTTAAAGCAAAGAACATCATGATCTATCATATCAAAAGCTTTGGAATGATCCAGCAGAACAAGTAGTGCAACGTCACCAGCATCGATACGTCGCAGCCACTTGAGTTTTTTCGTTGCAAAAATCATATCTTTTGAACCGAATAACATATTTTAACAGTTTAAACAGCATATGATAGATAACTGTTCAGCCTATGAAATGAGCGTTTGGAAAAGGTGCTACGCTTTGTAGGGGCCTACTTATGGGTTATCAAAGTTAAAATTTGTATAAAAATCAATTTTATGGTACCTAAAAAAAATTATTTTTACATTTTTAGATTGTTTTTTATTTTTTTTTCTTTAGGGTTTTATGTTTTAAGTTATTACCCAACAAATTAAAAAATAATTACTTATTTTTTAAATATATTTTTTGAATTTTCTGTAAAATATTCATCACAATTCGTAAGAGAAGGTATATCTAAAAGACTAATCATTTCTAAACTATAATTATTTTCTAACTCTATTCGTGATTTCACATGCCGCAGGGAAGAAATAAGTGGATCGGAAGATGCTGCCAACATGTTGAAGAGGTCCTCATTTTGCCTTACCCTTGATGCTTTGAATGTGTTCTGCAATCTATATTTTTTATAAAATTTGTTAAGAGACTCCTGTGCTTCTTCGGAAAGCTCTCCAATTGGCAAAGACTCGTACTCAATTATATCTTTGCCATGCGCCAATATTTTATGGACGGTCGGGGTCACCTTCTTCTGTGGATACATTTGTGCTAAAAGAGATGCAGTTTTCGATGTATATTCTCCATATTTTGTAGAATTGACATTTTCTTTACAGTTTAAAACATTCAAGATCGTTCCCAATCTTTTCACGATTTGATTGTCAATTCCAGTGATTCTAGTTACTGCCTCATCATTTTCAAAAAATCTACTAGAAGTGTTTCTATCGTTTGAGTTACCGTATCCGTGCTTGGGACAGTCTACTTTTAGTCCAACTTGTTTAAAAAAAGCATCCTGTATTTGCTTCTTTCTGATCTTTTTCTTATCCTTTATTGATGTATTTTCATCGAAGTTTTCCTCCTCTTGTGGTAGGGTATACGCCAGTTTTAGCAAGAACTCCATACACCATATCCTTGCGTGCAATGGTGACATTCCATATTCGTAATTCTCCTCGTTTGTAGAATCGTTTAAATTACCAAAGTTCTTCTGACTCTTTTCGCAAATCGGGCATGACAATGTTGAGGATGTTCCTGTCAGTTCGTTTACGACTTTTCCGTCAACCATGGTCAGGTGGAACTCGTAATTGCATTCAATTTATTTTCCTTCTCCAATTTGCAGCTTTGTAGGCTTAATCTTGCTTATTTGCTCTTCAATGTCATTCACCGTATTCCTTATGAGTTCTGCCGATTCCCTTGCAAACTGAAACATTATTGGTCGGCAATAATGCACTGATGACGGACGTGGATTTGTCCAGTGTAGGGAGACATCAGATTTTAGCCGCAAAGGAACAACAGATGCCATAAACATATTTCGGTCCGATATTGTAGTGTCATCGGGAGATATCCTTTGCTTATAAACGCTTTGTCCGGATGATTCATCGCAGCCCCATTTGCTGATCAATGTCAGTTTCTCAGGAAGAATTTTCACCTCATTTTCAGGAAGACTCTCCAACAACCGTTTTGCTGTATGGCCCATGAGATCCTGCAGATTGGCTTTCACAGAGACTTCCGTAAACTCCGTATGCCGTGGTCGTGAATTTATTTTGGCTTGCGTAATATGCTTGTATCGTGGTAAAACGTCAGCCCCGTGTCGCATCAAGGATGCCCGTAGTATCTCATATTTTTCTTAGGAAAGTTGTAAGTCCATAAACAAGGCCAAGGCTTCTTCGGAACCATACTTTTTAATGCGTGCGTTTGTGGGCGTGTGAATGCTTTCCTTAATCCTTTTTGGTCGCAGTGGGCTTGCATCAGCAACAGATTTTGTAATCTGCGACCTACTTTTTCACTATCCTTTGTATATATAATAGACAGTGCGTCCGATAAATGCTTCGTGGTCAAGTCATTGGTGGCATCGGCAAGTTTCCTCTTTCTTGTGAAAATTGAACACTCCTCAATACTTTTTTTTGGCCTTCCTTTTGCTCCTCTGGTTGATGTGGTGGGTTTATCTACTGCCAATATATCCAGGATGGTGTCTTCGTTAAGCCAGTCCTCGTATTTGGAGTTGAATTTCTGAATAATTCGATTAGATTTCACCCATTTTGCCTTAATATTTGCATATATCAGGTAAAAATTATTTTTTATAATTTCGCTTCTCTCAATATTTCCGTATAAGCTATCAAGTTCTTCTAAAGCAGCTTCCGTGAAAAACTTTGGTGTGGTTGACCCTCTAAACAGTTCAAATAATTTTAAATTGTTTAACGCCATGGTTTCAGTACTTGTTGCACCAACTTTCAGTCGTAGACTAAAAAATTTACCTGTTCCCTGCAAACATATGGATTTAGGCTGAATTATGCAATTTTGTGTCTAAATAAGATTTGTGCCTACCTGGAGGGACCATAAGTCAATATTGTTCTTGACCATTTGTACTCCAAATTAATTTTTAAGTGAGGTGCGTACCTGCGAATTTGAATGAGTAGTTTTTTGTGCATCCTGTGTCTGTAACAGAATATTGGGAGTAGACTTTGGCAGAGGCTCACAGGTAGACATCCGACTTAAAATACAATTTTCAAACTATTAGATCAAACTACTGTCAGTCAAAACATGTAAGGGATGCACGCCATACAATTTCTGCAACCATGTCTTTTTAAACTTTTTTACATCTAGAAGCCAAACGGGCACGTTCGGGCAGATAAAACCTTTTGAATTATGTAAAGAAATAATCAAAGAACATGTTTTGCAAATATGGCAAATATAGAAAAATATTGATTTTTTTATTTTCCGTCAAAGTTGAAAAGTAGTGAAAAAACGGATAGTTTTCAAATAGTAATTTACCAGGAGAAACACAAAGCAAACAATTAATTTTTTTTATCATTATACATTATATAAATACATCAATCAATACAAACAAAAAATAAGGCGATTCGTTACCTATTTTTCGTGATATTACACCTGAAATCGCATCAAATTAACTAAAAATTCTGTGTTTTTTTGAAAACCGAAAGTCGGTCAACTTTGAATGGTTATATCTTCTAAACTAAAAATGTGATATTATTAAGAGTAGCATATTTGAAATCGCTGAACATGGGTTTATTCAAAACTTCGTCGGCGCACATGAAAATTTTGATTTTTGCAACCTCGTTTGCTCTACGGGCGCCACTGTGCGTCGCCGTATTTCTTCAGAACCATCAATTAAAGTTGATGGAGTAAACGTTCAAATACTTTTGATAAATAAGGTAAAATGACAATAGGTCAATATTTTTACTAGATTTAGGTATTGGTATTATTTTAGCAAACTTCCAGTTTGTAGGGAAAATGTAATTATATTATTGAATATATAAGTGATATATGGTAACAATTGGTGGATAATTATTTTAAAAATATAGGGTGAAGTTCATCAAACCCAACTGTGTTTGATTTAATAGCAAGACATGTGGACAATACATCTGCTTCACATACACGATCAAAGCTAAATGGGTTGCAGCTAATATTAGAGAGTAGATTTTGGTCATAGTAACCGGCATTAGGAGGAACATTTGGAAGTTTTGTGAAAGCCTTATTTATCTCATTAATGTTAACATCAGTTTCTACTCTGCAAGGTGATTTACCTATACCAATTTCACGTATGACTCTCCACATTTTCTTAGATCCGATTGCAGATGAAAAACGATGCGAATAGATTTCAGATTTTGCGTTTTTTATTTTTAAATTCTATATGCAAATTATCAGTTTTAAAAATTTTCCACCTTTTATAAGCAAAATCTCTTCGAGCAATTGCCGTTTTAATTTCCCTACTGAACCATGTTTTATTCTTAAAGTCCTGTTTAAACGTTTTAACTAGAACTGACCTTTTAAAAACCTTTAGTATGTTGTGTTCTAAAAAATTGAGCTGATCATGCACTGATGGCATATAATAGACTGAATCCCGATCAATACTGTAAAACTCACGGGTCAGAACATTATCGTTTATTTTATGAAAGTCATAATAAGTAACTGTTTCGGATACATACTGCAGCCGGAAGTCATAAGACAGAAAAATAAGATCATGTTTGGAGAAACATGGTGCCGATATATGTCATTATATATTTAATTTGTGAGAAGTAAATTAGAATTTTGTTCTCTAGTATGGAATCCGTATACGGCTACTCGTTCTAATAGAACTGAAAAAATTCAAAAACTTTTCACGAAATATGCTTTACAAAAAAATAAACTTGGCTGATGATATGATATACCTTCTTATGAAAGTTAATTTCTAGATCTTCAATTTTTAAAAGATCGTAAATCATCTTTTTCTATAACTTTTATTTTTAATATTTTATCAAATGAGATTAAATGCTGTTTTCTGAGGATTTGCACAGAACAAATTATGGGACAAATGAACCAATTGCAAGATTGGTTTAATTAAATTTATATTTAATTAAGATATGTATCAAAGATATCATCTTTATTATAATAATGTTAACTTAGTCTGTAAAATGTAAATTAGTAGACTCAAATAAATAAATAAACCCCAAACTCGATCGATAATTTAAAGTCAGTTGAAAATTTACACAGTTTAAATTCTGATTGCGAGAAGCATTACTCTAGAACGATTTTTGGGAATAGCTTACACATTTGAGGGTGTTCTGAAAAATATGAACATCATTTTGTACTCCACCAGACCTTCAAACTCCATTAATAATAATACGATTTTACTACACGTTTTTCTAATATTTGCTGCCGTACATATTTTAAAGTTATTTTCCTTCCTCTGATCCGAAAAATATGTTTTTGTTTTCTCTTAGCTTTTCATTAAATTTTTAAGTCTTCTCATTTGTTCTATGTTTCTGAATACTTTATAATTTTTTTTAAATCCCTAAAAATGTTAATCCCCTCAATTTTTCATTAGCGTTTTGGATGGAATAATAAAATTATTTTAAAATCTAACGATGATTTATATATTCCGTTGTTGTTGGTACCAAACCTAATGAAAAAAGTAAAGCGCAATAACCTAATAACATAAAACATAAAGCTGAAAAAAAAAGAAGGTAAATATTGTTTTTAAATCCCTTTCGTATTCGGTTGTCAGGAGCATACGGTTTAATTCAAGCGGCTTATAAAGGATTTCAAACAACAACAAAACTTAAAACTCTAGAGTGAATAAAAAAAAATAATAAAAAATCATAATAGGAAAACCAAAACAAATATGAATGTATTATACACAAAGCAACAAACACTTAGATATAATAACACACAGATACAGTATGACAAATGTGTTTACAACTATAACTGTATTGGGAAATAATCGCGAAAATAACTTAAGTGCATAACTGAAAATTATACGGGAAAAGCGTGTCATAATTATCTCTGCTTTATCTTTGGTATGTAAACAGACAAAGATTGTGCTCTTAAGTTAAATTGTTTTCTTTAAATTCGTAACTATATTTCGTAAATCTATGAAATTTTGACAGATGATAGTAAATTATAGATTTATATTATATATTAAATACTTGAAATTTCACATTTATGAACAGTTTCGATACTGAAAACTATTGTGCGATCATCCTAAAGGTACTATCACACGATGTGTTTTTTTACATATGTACTGTCAAATTGTCCCATTGTATTATGTATAATACATTAGGAAAGTCCCATGTATATTTTTCAATCAGAACATGTTCTATTTTGGGATGACAAACTTATTAAAATACAACACTGCTTCTGGCGAAAGAAAAACAGAGTAAATTATAAAGATTAATATTGAAAGCAAAATAAATTGTTTAATATTAATTAATAATTCAAAAATATATAGAATATATAACTTTATTTTTAACAATAAATTATTGTTCACATTTTATATTTTGAGGTTATGTCATACGGAAATACATATGCACGTGTGATAGCGAAAATTATAAATCGTGTGTAAAACGATAATTTTGACAGACATACGGAATTACATATGGATAAAAAAGTGACAGTTCATATGTAAAAAACACATCGTGTGTTATAACCTTAAGTGTCTGCCTATAGTATATTGATCCTACTTCACAACGAGAGCTTGTCACAAAGCGTTGGTATTCTCTATATTCACTTATTTTTGCTCTCGCTTATGACTTACAAAATTTTTTTTTTTTTAACCCATTTGATTGTTGTGCAAACTTAAATTGACAGCCTGTATGCGAATATACCTGAAAAAATATTAAATAATGTGGCGATAAAAACAAATCATACAGCGACAACACCTGAACACATTACTAGTACACAAAAAAAAAAAAAAACTATATACCTACAATGCAGGTTAACAAAAACAAAACAGGTAAGCCAGCAACAGTGCAAACGGGAAGTACGAATGGAAACAAAAAACATATCCCTTTATATTCTTATATGCAAAGGGTGTCCCGAAATTCATGCAATATTTGAATCTGCAGCCATGTGTGCTGTAAACTGTCAGAAACTAGGAGAAATAGTCAGCTTGACAGCTGATCGTTTAGTTAAAAGAGACCATTAGACAATAGACCAAGGCGTCTCCATTGTTTCACAATATTTCAAAAATACAGTACGTACAATTTCGTACAAAATATACAGTTGCTGAAAAAATTGAGTGCTCATCACCAACTTTAATTTTCAAATGCATTTTTGATGTGTAAATATCAATACGCGCAGGGGGGTAAATTTCAATTTCATAATACAATCACAAAAACAGCGTAACGTGTTAGCGGTGTGACTTATGATTGTATTGGTGAAAAAATTATGATACGTAATAACCTGTTTGAAAATGCAAAATGAAAAATAAAAATAAGAAAAATGAAAAATAAGAAATTAAAAATGAAAAATAAAAAATGAAAAATGAGAAATGAAAAATAACAAGTAATAAAATTATAGTCGGTCTAGCCCGACTATACGATACCCTATACCATGGTTTAGAGACCCTATCTCTTCGGTCCAACTAATTGGATATAGCAAATACACATAAACCAAATTTGAGAGCCATTGTTATTAATTATTTTGGCTACAGATATGAAAAAGTTCGTATCGGGTGCTATATTTATATGGGGACTAGATCGAAAAAAGGACCAATCCTGACCATATTTGGTAAAGTCATTTATATTTTGAAAAAATATATACAAACCAATTTTGAGAATAATCTGTGCAATATTTTTGCTTTTTGATAGGGTAAAGTGAAGATCGGGGAGCAGATCTATATGGGGCCTATGACTAAGAATTGTCCTATAGGAATTATTTTTTGGAATACTAATTAATGGATATAATAAACACATACAAACCCAATTTGACTGAGGTCTATATGATAATTTGGATCTGATGGCAATTTATGCCGATTTCATAGGGGTCATTAGTGTGGGGACTAGTTCTGAACATGGACCGAATTGCACCTATTTCAATATCGTTCATTCTATAGCCGACAAAAACTTACATACCAAATTTTATCAAAATATATTCATATTTGCGACCTGTAGTTTGATTACAAGGTTTACATGGACACACAGACGGACGGACGAACGGACGGACGAACGGACGGACATCGCTAAATCGACTCAGAAAGATTGTATCAATCAAAGAGATTTTGTCTATGCACGTTGGAAAAGATTTAAAACAACAACATTACATGATGATTATCTGACTGCTAAGAGAAACACAAATAAAATGATTAAAAAGGCCAAATCCAATTTTTATGCTGAAAAATTTTCTTCTGCCATTGGCTCCAAAAGAACATGGCAAACGATACGCGAAGTTGGTATCGGTAAATCTACGCATCGAGAACCATGTTCGGTTGATGCAGATACAATTAATACAAAGTTTTTAAGTGTTCCTATGGTTCAAGCAGATAAAGATTACTATATCAATAGTCACTCGAATAACGATGCTGAATCTTTTTTTTCTTTTGCTGCAGTAGACCAATGCGACGTTTTATCTAGTTTATTGTCTATAAAATCGAACTCTATAGGAGTGGACGGGATTAATCTTAAGTTTCTCAAGATTCTTTTACCTCAGCTACTTCCAATTATAACTTTTTTCTTTAACAAAATATTAACTACAAGCCACTTCCCATCGAATTGGAAAATAGCTAAAATCATTCCTATACCCAAAGCTGGTTCCGATTATAGACCAATAGCTATTCTTCCATTTCTCTCTAAAGTATTCGAGCGTATTATGCACAAACAAATGACTAGTTTCTTGGATGACAATAACTTGCTAACAGATCGTCAATCTGGGTTCAGGAGGAAACACAGCTGCCTAACAGCCTTAGTTGATGTTACAGAGGAGATTAGGGAGAAACTTGATGATGGCAAGACTACATTTTTAATACTTTTAGATCATTCAAAAGCGTTTGATACCGTGGATCATAACATTCTTTGTTACAAACTTAAAAACTTTTTTAATTTTTCTTCGACCGCTACTCAGTTATTGTCAACATACTTACGTGGCAGGTATCAGTATGTTGAAACTAGAATCCAAAATTCAATGACACTGCCTGTAGCAAGGGGCGTACCTCAGGGGTCCATTGTTGGGCCACTATTATTCTCATTGTACTCAAATGACCTCCCAGGCATTTTAACAAATTGTAATGTAAGAATGTATGCGGATGACGTTCAGCTTTATACCAGCTGTAGTAATGCCCTAATCGACCAGTGTATTATCTCTATTAATCAGCAACTCCATCGTATTTATACATGGGCAACGGCAAATGGATTAGAGATAAATCCGAAAAAATCAAAATGCATTGTAATTCAAAAGCGACTTTCCAAACTAAATATTACACCTAATATAATTATAAATAATCAGAAAATTGAAATCGTTAAATCTGCTAAGAATCTAGGTATTTTTTTTAATGACACTCTTACGTGGTCGAACCATATTAACTATGCCTGTGGTCGTACTTTCTCTATGACTAGAACTCTGTGGCAAACCCAGCATTGTACATCTATGAAAATAAGAATCCTACTTGCCAAAACTTATCTGATGCCTGTTTTACTGTATGGTTGTGAGCTATTTGCGAAATGTGATACAATTAGTAAAAGGAAATTGAACGTTGCATTTAACAACATAATCAGATATGTGTATGGACTTAATAGACGTTCTAGTGTATCTTTGTTTTCATCGCAGCTATATGGCGTTTCTTTAGATAATCTTTTAAATATAAGAGTTTTAGTTTTTTTACATAAAATAGTGTATACCCACAAACCGGAACATCTGTACGACAAACTTTATATTTCAGATATAAGCAGGGGAAAAAGAATTAGATCAATTAGATATAAAAGTTTAATATCGGAGTGGCATTTCTACATATTCGCAGTATCTCTCTGGAATTCTATACCCCATAGCTCTCAACTTTTAAGTAACGCACGAAAATTTAAAGAAAATATTTTTAAACTGTTTTCAGCATAACAATTTAAAACATTAAATATTATTTGATATTATAATACATTTGATTAAATTAAATTTCAAATATTTCAACCTTATTCTTTAATTTTAATCTTATTGTTCTTTGCATTTTATATAAAGAAAATTTGTAATTAGTTATTAATTTATTAACGATTTTATAATTTTAAATACAATCAGTTCCATACTGCAAAATAAGACTTTTAGTCTTGTGTATGGAGCAGTTAAATAAATAAATAAATAAAAATAAAGTGATTTTGAGTCGATCAGTATAATAAAAGATGGGTCTTGGTCAAATATTTTTGGTAGTTACAAACGGCAGCACAAAGTCATTATACCGAAACCACAAGTGGTATAGGGTATAAAAATGAAAAATTAAAAAATGACAAATGAAAAATAAAAGACGAAAAATTAAAAACGAAAAATATAAAATAGTAAACGAAAAATGAAAAAGTAGCCGGTTGAAATAATAAATAATAATAATAATTATTTTTATATTAGCAGAGCTCCTGCAGTTGATTGCTATAAGTGATACATATATAACGCTTTCTGTTTGATTTTAAAAAAGTGCCATAAAAGAACTTTAATTACTAGATGTTTACACATCTCCCCTGTGATCGGACTCACATGATTTTTTTTCTACTATTTAATATTTTTTAAAACATAAAACATGTGATTTTATTCTTTGAAACATACAGTTTAATGTTATATACTAAAAAAATTAAAGAATTTTTTAATCTTATATACCAGGCATGGGCAAATGTGGCCCCACGGGCCACATGCGGCCCACGAACGAATTTTATGCGGCCCCATATAAATTTAAAAAAATTACAAAATTTAATTTAGATTTAATTCCAAAAAAAAAAAAATAATCAAAACATTAATACCAAAATTTCAAAGTATTGTTCAAAAATAGCATTAATACGAGCATAAATTTTCAATAGGGCCACAAAAATAATACAAGTTATTTGAATGTAACGTCTGTTAGCATCCCAGGAAAAATAAACATTACCAAATAATGGGTTTTAGAATGAGATGTAACTGGTTGAAGTTTGCCTGATAAGCTCATTATTTTAACACGGGGATGTCATTGGAAGTAACTAGTTGACTAGGAATTCATTATTTTCACTTTAAAAGTAATGCAGTATGCAAGGCACTGGCATGAAATATAAGTAGCTGTATAACACATTATTAGTAACGCCTTATTTTCACTTTAGAAGTAATGCAGTGGGCAGTGGTAGTCATTATTGGTAATGCAAAAATCAATGAGCTGCTATTACGAAATTTTTCCTGGGATGCTTAATTTTTTCTATTAGAAACAATGTAGCATGTACAAAACAAATGCATTTTAAAAATTGTATGTTTGCAAAACACACCCATGATTTGAAAGGCAAACGACAGAGCATAATAATTTTTCTCTCTCATTTTTATAGTTAATTATTTTCAGGGTTGTCAACTTTAAAATATCAGAAAGCACTAAACCGACAAAAATCGCATAATTTGAAAAAAAAACACTATGTTTTCCATTTTTTATTTTTGCTTTTTTCAGTAAAAGCCCTGTTGTCCTGAATGCTTGGGGATGAGAGCAGTCCCGATTATTAAATGTTTCACTAAAACTAGAAATTTTTTATCTTTTGGAACAGAAACCATTAAATTTTTTCTACATATTGTACCAACCACTTCATAAAAATTTTTTCATAAAAGCATGTTTTGAAAAATAATTCAATTGAACTTTAAAATTTTGTTTAAAAAATTTAAAAACTAAAATTGGCAAATTGGACGATTTTTTAATTTTATCTCATGTTCATTTTATTGAAATTAACTGGTAATACTCATCATATATCGGTCCCGCTTTTTACTTTTATGGAATTAAAATGGCATCAACGAGCAATAAAAAACGTAAGATAGGTGATGAAAACAGAAAATTCCAGTCCGAATGGACACTCAAGTTCGGATTTGTTGAAAATAAGGACATACCTATGTGCCTCATTTGCAAAATTACTGTACCACATAACAAACTTTACAATTTAAGTAGACATCATGAAAAATTTCACTCACAATTTGCCAAAGATTATCCCCTTAATACTAATCTTAGAGAGACAAAACTGAAGGCATTGCAGTCAAATATTGCAAAAGAACAGAACATTATTTCGTCTTTTAGCCAAGGAAATGACAGATCACTTGAAGCAAGTTACATAATAGCTTGGGATATTGCCTGTGATAAACGTCCTTATGGGGAAGCAGAGTTAAGAAAACACACTATGAAGAAGGTTATGAGCATTCTCGACCCTGATAACAAAAAGCTGCATAAAGGGATAGATCAACTTTCTTTATGACGGCGCACTGTGGTCAATATTTTGAGATAGCGGCCAAAACTCCTTTTGGTTTTTGTTCTCCGATTTTAAAGTTATTAGACTCATATGAAAGTAGACAGAAGTAAACCTCGGGAGCCAAAAAATTGGAACTCTATTTCAACTACTTCACTGAGAACAGGGTGGTCCAAAATGGGCTTTTTCAGAATTTAGTAAATTTATGATATTTTTAGTTAATTTTTAAAGTTTAAATGATCATAACTTCTTTGTTTTTTAAGAGTTTTGGACGAACTAAATTTTGTGTTGTAACTTAACTTATTTCCTATTACTGGTAAAAAAATTGAAGCTCTACTGTTTTCAGAACAATTTAAATTTTTTTTTTAAAAAAGGGCAAATTTCTCGGAAATTTCCTACTTCATAGAGCGCAACTCCTGTGAGTCAAGCTGAGTCAAAACACAAATTTACTATTTTGTAGTCCTAACTCTCCCCTACATTCCAATATACACATGTCCATGCATCGGGACTGCACTGTTTGAGCTACAGTAATTTTTCTGACCCAAGGTAAGATATTCGGTACAAATGCACGTCATATTTTTTGAGAAGTTATTTGTATGTGAAAGTGGCTATTATGCATATATTTTGATGAAATTTTGTACAAGAGTTCTTATTGACCCAAAAAATAATTCTGTTGAAATTAGGAGAAGTTGGCCCATATTTGGACCTAGTCCACATAGAAGGGTGTATCAAAATTTTGACAAAAATGACAATAGAACTCTCAAATTATGTGGTATCTGGCAATTCATTTGTAAAAGGTAAAAAAGATTTTATTGCCATCTAATATTACACAACTTAAATACGTGAAAATTACAAATAAATTTAAAACCAATGGAAATAACTGGTAAAACCAAGTACCTTTTATATTATTGCCAGTACCTGTTAACTCTCAAATTATGTGGTATCTAGCAATTCATTTGTAAAAGGTAAAAAAGATTTTATTGCCATCTAATATTACACAACTTAAATACGTGAAAATTGCAAATAAATTTAAAACCAATGGAAATAACTGGTAAAACCAACTACCTGTTATATTATGTTTCAAAGAGGTAAAAAAGATCATGTTGAAACTTCGAGCAATAGTATATTAATCCATGCATTCATTTTTTTTTTCTTCATTATTGTTTAAACAATGGCTAAATTCAGTTATAGTGTTCTATCTGATATATATTTTGAACGGAAAGATGAAAACGACATTATTTTACATATAATGAATAATCCATTCTTCAAAATATGCGACAAACAAGAAATTAAAATTCATAACTTAAAAATAAAAAACTTTTTAAATACTTTAAGAAAACGGTACAATCAATGTTCCTGAAACAAGAAATTGTTTTACTCACGCAACCAAGAATGGCTAAGAAATAAACTTATTTTTAAAAAGCCATCAGTAACTACCACGGAAACTGGAAAAGGTGGTCGACCAGCAAAGCCAATTGATAATTGTAGTGAAAGATCACGAAGACGCAAGCTTAAACATATCAATGAAGAAGTTTCTTGTAGCATCATAAAGGATTCATTTCTGCATCAAATTCAACCATCGAAAACTAAAAAGGGTAAAATTGCTATCATTGAAAAACTAGTGGAACCAAGCCCCAGACGCACAAAAAGGATTTTAGAAAGTATGCCGACACCAACTGAAGAAAATAAATTTACTCAAGAAGAAGCATTTGCACTACTTTTGGATTTGAAAATGACTAAAAACCAATATACAGAATTGCGGAAGCGAACCAATGAAAAAAATTGTGGAATTTTTCCATCATATCGAGATATAGTTTCTGCCAAAAAAGATTGCTTACCTTCACCAACTGCTATTAGTGTAACTTCAAGTTCAGCAGAAATAAAATTGCAGGATCTTCTTGAACACACTGCAGAACGATTATTAAAGGCATTTGATGCTGACTATTTAAAGAAGTTTAAAAATTGCAGCATGACTTTAATTTCTAAATGGGGATGTGATGGGTCATCTGGCCAGAAACAATACAAACAATGTAATGCGGAAAATTCATCAGATGCCAATTTATTCATGATTTCCTTCGTTCCATTACGTTTAACAAAAACTTATATTGGTTCAGAGCCGTCAACTAGTAGAGCTGCAGAGATAGATGTATGGAAGAATGAAATTCCCTCGTCAACAGAATTTTGTAGACCAATAAAGTTTGCTTACAAAAAGGAGACTCAAGATGTCATAGATGAAGAAGTTCGAAAAATAAATGATCAAATTAAAGAACTTCAACCAGTAATATTTAAATTTGATGACCAAGACATTGAAGTAAATTTTAAAATGTGTCTCACAATGATTGATGGAAAAGTTGCACAAGCTTTAACCAAAACAAAGTCATCGCCAAGCTGCACCATATGCCAAAAAACATCAAGTCAACACAAGACGATAGTTTTAATGAAGCATATGAATTTGGAATATCACCTCTTCATGCTAGAATTCGTTTTATGGAGCATATTCTTAAATTGGGATACGATTTGGAATTTGGCCCGTTAGGCGAAACAGTGAGAAACAACAAAGAAAATTTGGAAAAAAAAGGAAAGCAAAAAAAAAAATATTCAAGAAAAATACCGTGAGATAGGCCTTATAATTGACCAGCCAAAGCAAGGAGAAGGAAATTCTAATGATGAAAACACAGCAAGGAGATTTTTTTCCGATCCAGAAACTGCAGCTTCTATAACTGGAGTAGATTATGATTTAATACGACGATTCCAAATCATATTACAAGTTATAGCATGTAGCAAAAAGATGGATGAAAAAAATTTGGTCAGTATGCTAATGAGACAGCAACCCTTTATAACCAAAAATATTCTTGGAGACATATGCCAACCACAGTTCACAAAATTTTGTTCCATGGGGAACAAATAATTCAGCACAATATGCTTCCAATTGGAGATCTCTCAGAAGAAGCCCAAGAAAAAAGGAACAAAGACTACAGATTCTTTCGCGAGCACAATACAAGAAAAATTTCCAGATATTGTACTAGTTAATGAAGATCTTATTAATATTTTGTTGTGCACATCAGACCCATATATGTCCAGTATTCGACAAAAATGGAAATCAACCTCATTAGAGTTAGATGAAGAAGCTAAACAACTACTGCAAAATGAAAATCAAAGCTATTTGGAAGAAATTTTTACTAATATTGTTTAATTAATACTAGTTTAAAGATTATAATTTGTTTCTAATTTTAGTATAAATTTTTATTAATACATTTAAATAAAATATACGTGCACTTTAAATCAATAGTAAAAGTTTACTTAAAATTTTATCGATGTTGTGTTCTGTATATAATATATCCAAATGGTATTGATATTGTTGGGAATTTCAGTGTTATTTTTCAGTTTAATCCTCACAAGAATTAGCTTTCTTCCAAAAAAACCAACCTTTGGCCCCTGTGAATATTGAGACTAAAAAAATGTCAGGGGCCAAATGTTGGCATTTTCTGACCAAAATTAAGTTTAGGAATAATAAATAAGTATTGGTTGTAAAATACGATTGAAGAAAATAAGAAATTATAAAAAAAATACCTATTTAAAATGTCAAAATATTCAACTTTTACATGGAAACTCAACAAAAAATTAAAATGCATTTTTAACTCCAAATTACTTACGTTCCTATCAGTCGATTTTTACGTTTGATCACGCAAATTGAAGCTTGAAGTCCCTCCTATTGAAATAAACAAATTGCGTAAAAAAAATACCAATCCGGTCAAAAGTTATAGAGTTTTGACCGCTATCTCGCGAAATTGACCACTGTGCGGCGCACAACTGAGAGTGGGATTGGAGATATCAGCACTTTTATTGAAACAAGTTTAAAAAACGAACTAAAAAATTCTGCAGCATTTAGTTTAGCTCTTGATGAATCCACAGATGTTAGCGACGTTCCTCAATTGGCGATCTTCATTAGGTATGTATCAGTTGAATTTAATATCACTGAAGAAATGCTAGACCTTGTAGCTTTCTGAAACAACGCGAGGCATTGATGTAAAAAATGCGCTTTTCGAAGTAATTAACAGATTTGAATTACCACGAGACAAAAGACCTCGAATGTAAAAAATTAAAATTTTTTCCTCTTTTAAAATTAAAAGTAAATTATATACAAGACGATAAGCTGGAAGAGTACATAAATAATTTAAAACAATTTCATGAAAATTTTAAATTTTAAAGTTGTTGTTAACCCATTTTTGTGTGATGTCCTAACTGATAGATTTTTATTATCCGATATAATTCTTACAAAACCAGATGTTAGAAAATTTGAGTTGTTAGAAATGAAGGATGATATTGTATTGAAAATTTATCACAAGTCAACTTCTCTAGTTGGATTTTGGAAACTTGTTAACGAAACCCAATATCCATAATTGAAAAAAGGTGCTGCTCGTTTATTTTCAATGTTTGGCACAACGTATTGTTGTGAATCTCTATACTCCACCATGAAAAATGTTAAAAACTAAAATCGTTCACATTTAACAAATCAACATCTTACGGAAATCATTCGGACAACTTTGACAAACTACACACCTGATTTTAAAGAAATAATCAAAAATTGTTCCTAATTTCTTTTTTATTTTTTGTTACCTATATTTTTATTTTATTTTTATATAATTCCTTTTTTTTATTTTATTTAAAATGAAATTCTTTGATCTCAAAAAATTTTAAAATATAACATTATTTTTATAAATACTAATAATATTTCAGTATAAAATTTATTTGTACTGTGTATGAAATGAATTAATAAATTTTATGTTTGTTTAAAAATTGTTTTTTTTTTTGCTTTTTTGTTTGAAAATGAATATTTGTACAGAAATAAACTAGTGCGGCCCACCGTTAGTAGGTGAAATTCCAAATTTGACCCAATAAACCATTTACGTGCCCACCCGTGTTATATACAATAACAAAAACAAATACATTACTTATTATTAACAACCAAAAACTAAGTGATCACTTAATATCTTTAAAAATTATTATAACACAAAAATTTTTATAAGTTAATACTTAATTTGAGGTCTTTTATTTTTAGTTACGTTTTTAAATCGCCTCTGAACAGAATTTCCCAAATTTTTGGTCACCTCTGCTGATATTTTCACCTCTTCTTCCTGTAGAGCTTTGACCAGATCGTTTTGGTTGTGAATTTTTCTTTCTCTTACCTTTTTTTCCCAAATGATCCCAGAGACCATCGATGGGGTTAATGTCCGGAGTCTGGAGAGGTAGTTCCATCTATTTTGGAGTGTTATAGAAAAGTAATAACTTAGTATTGACGGCCTTATATTTTGGGTTGTTGTCCTGGGTGAAGATATAACTGGAACTGAAGTGGTCTTTAAAATGTAAATACAATTTTTGTGATCTAATAGTCCATCGATTATATGCAAATCACCGATACCACCAGCACTCATGCATCTCCATACCAATACTGAGCCACCCCCATGTTTAAATTTTTCATAGGCATTTCTCCACAATTTACACAGTCCGTCATTACCACCATACATGTTAAATTTGCTTTCGTCTGTTAAAATAACATTATGCCAGAACTCCCTCGTCTCATTTTTATGGGTTTAACATACTCGCCTTGCATATGAATGGTTCCTTCTTGGCAACCTGACGGTGATACGCAGTTGAAAGGGGTACATTGCAGACTGTATTTACAGAAATATTGAGACCTTATCGTTCCCGTAAATTTTCTAGCTAGATGTTTTGGATTTTCTATAAAATCCCGAACTATATAACGTCTTGGGGCTTCAGAAAGTAAATGTGGCCGCCCAGATCTTTACTCATACGTCAAATTTTTTTGTGGTTTTGTATTTGTAAATAATTTTTTTGATGGTGGCATATCGTTTATTTACTATTTCTCCAATATGTCATATTGATTTTTTTGGAATCGCTTTAGTAAATTGCAATGTTTTCTCGTATTCGTTAGATTCTTTTCATTTTGGCGGTTTGTTAAAGATTAATCCCGAAATAGTTCCATCTGATTCAATAAGGTTATTATTTCTCTTTTGTTATGTTTTATTTCTTAAAAGTACCGTTACTTTTCTATTTCACTTTTTATACCCTATACCACTATGTGGTTTTTATACCCTATACCACTATGTGGTTTGGGTATAATGACTTTGTGCTGCTGTTTGTAACTACCAAAAATATTTGACCTAGACCCATCTTTTATTATACCGATCGAATCAGAATCACTTTCTGAGTCGATTTAATGATGTCCGTCCGTCCGTCCGTCTGTGTGTCCATGTAAACCTTGTAATCAAACTGCAGGTCGCGAATATGAATATATTGTGATGAAATTTGTTATATCAGCTTTCGCCGGCCATAGAATAAACATATTGAAATTGGTGAAATTTGGTCCACGTTCAGACCTAGCCCCCTTACAAATGACCCCTATGAAATCGACATAAATTGCCATAAGACCCAAATTGTCGTATAGATCTTAGTCAAATTGGGTTTGCATGTGTTTATTACATCCTTTAATGAGTAGTCCAAAAACGGTCCCTGTGGGACAGCTCTTAATCATAGGCCCCATATAGAGCTGCTTCCCGATCTTCACTTAAATCTATAAAAAACCAAAAATATTGCACTGATTCATCTCAAATTTTGTTTGTATATATTTTTGCAAAATACAAGAAACTTTGCCAACCATGGGCAAGATCGGTCCATTTTTGGACCTAGTCCCCATATAGATATAGCATCCGATATGAAATTTTTCATATCTGCAGCCAAAAAGATTAATAAAAATGCCACTCAGATTTGGTTTATGCTTATTTTCTATATCCAATTAGTTGGGCCTAAGAGTTAGGGTCTCTAAACGCATGGTATATGGTATCGTATAGTCGGTCTAGACCTACTATAATTTTCTTACTTGTTAAACCTAAAATTTTGTCTACTTTTTGTTTTTGTTTTAAAAAGGGTAATTATGAAGTTCTTTTTTAATATTAAAGTATATAATAATCACTACAGTTTAGTACATAAAAAAATATAAAGAAAAGTTTAGACAATATATAAATTTTGTCACAAAGTTAAAGTTGGTGGTGAGCACTCAGTTTTTTAAGCGACTGTAGTTTGAATATTGATCTAACTCCGTCAACTCTGCAGAAAGTATTTAAAGACACCGGGCAAACTGGATCAATTGGTGATGCTACAATGGTTTTACAAAAACAAGGCGTTCAAATGTCAATATCACAGTAGTGCGTAAGAGTGCACATACATTCGGCGTAGCACAGTGGAGCGAGGTGCCATTCTGCCAGCCAACTTACTCTACACATCACATAGTTCAACTCTTTGAGGTGCGTTTTTTTTTTCTAAATTGGTCGGAAGCGCCACTATGCATCGCGGGCAAAATTTGCAAATTTTACGAAGCTCGACACAGCATATTCCCCTTAATAACTTATTCTACACCCTTATAAAAGTCAATTGACACAACTGAACTGAAGCCGAATGGCCATGCCCAGCGAAGAGAGTTTTTTGAAGATTAACAAGAGGATGATAATTTCTTTAACAAAATCATCCTAATTGCCACATTTGTGATTCAAAGACTCGCATACATATGTTGGTCGAGAAGCAAATGCATCCACAATGTTGGGTGCGGATTTTGGGCTGCGGGCATCATTGAATCATCCAAAATGGGGCTTGTCAAGCAGTGACTATTACTGGTGCTTAATATCGGGAAATGATAACAAAGTTCCTTCTGCCTATCTTGGGTGATTTTAATGTAGATGACATGTGGTTTCACGTGATTAAGTGATTTATTATCATTAGACTTTTTTATGGATTTATTTGCTAACAAGTCTACAGCAACCCGTGGATTGATGAAATTCAGTCATATTTATTCAAAATGGCGATTGAAAATTTCGACAAAGCAGTGAAAATATACCAGCAAAGCTGTGGATATTTGCTCGATGTGTTATTTCATACATAATTCTATCTTGTGTACTTAATGATTCAATATAAAAATAGGAACGTAAAGAGAAAAATCTGTGTTTCCTCTTAAATACAACTATTGCATGCATGTTTGGAACACCCTTTATGTATACGAGGTTTGCCGATCAAGTTTTGTGACAATCAAATACAGAGTATTTATTATAGCTTGCCGATGGCTAAGTCACTCGTTGCAACAAGACAGTTCAAACATTCGATTTCACGAATGTTTATACATCAGTAAGCTGTACTTCCGCTAGGAAATCCAGACTGTTGAAAAATGCTATCTAGACATAGAATTAGTTTTGCTTGCATCATTTGTCTTTGATAATGCAGATGATTCTTCTTCGTCCTGGAACCCAGCTGGACGCACTATGGGGTATTTGTACCGAAAAGCTGGCATTAAATAAACGGGTCTTCCGATCCGCGTAAATATGTATACCATTTAGTTTTCAGGATCGTTGATTTCAAATTTGAAGTCAAAATTTCGAAAATCGAAATGGCGGACCATTTTTTTCAAACCTACGCGAATTTCCACTAAACTTTGTCTTAAGGGGTTTTCGGTGTCGCTGATCTCAAATCAGAATTAAAAATTTCAAAAATCAAAATGGCGGACCTTTCTTCTTAAAACTAAGCGCATACATACCAAACTTTGTCTTAAGGGGTTTTCGGGGTTGCTGATCTCGAATCTGAAGTCAACATTAAAAAAAAAAAAAATGGCGGACACATTTACACCAAACTGATTTCCTATCTTAGGTCCAAATTTGTGTCACTGTGAATTTTTGGTGTTTCGTATTGTAAAAATAATAAACTGAGCATACAAAGAGTTTCATAAAAGTTTAACATGACTGTTGGACAAGAGTTTTTGTCCAAATGCGAATAAATTTAAGAAAGAAATCCCGAAATACTTCCGATAATAAAACAAATTTTATTAAGTACTAGCTATTTTTACCCGGTCTTGCCCGGGCAAAAAGGCCTTTGACTTGAAAAATGGTTCACTATGCTTACCAGGTACTGAGTACTTAGTTCCCAATTAACAAATTCCCCAATAAAATGAACTTTCTCCCCAAAAATTTTTATGGGCAGTAAATTCATTTTTTATTTCAATTAAAAATTTTTTGATTTTTTAATTAAGAAGATTTTTATAAGCAAAAATGCTTCAAAAATAAGCTGCGAAACCGCTTTATGTTTTTTTCCAGTTTATTTATATACGGTTCGCAAATTAAAGGAATCAGAACTTTTATAAATTGAGTTACTTCATTCAATAAGTGATCATCATTGAGCAGGGACGTCAAATTTAAGTTTCAGAAATGAAAAACTAATGCGACGTTTAATATTGTGTCGCAAGGTTTCTTTAAGGAACTGCTTATAGTATATGTGTGTCCTATTTTGATCAATAGGTAATTGTTTCACGTAGATAAAATTTATCATACGACATTTCACTAAGTTGTGTTCCGCGAACGAGTCGCGTCCGCTTCCGCGCGTCCGCGTCCGCGCGTCCGCGTCCGCGCAGCTACTACCCGTGCTACCGCTTAGTTCTCGTTAACTTATTTTAATTCCTAAAACATATTTTTTAGAGCATTGCGATATTTTAGCTGAGCTGTGTTCCGAGAGCGTGTCGCGTCCGCATCCGTCGCGTCCGCGTTCGCGCGCCGCACGCCGCTTCCGCGCGTTTGGCAGCCACACCTGTGCTGCCAACTTATTTTAATTGTCAAAATATATTTTTCAGATCATTCCGATATTCTAGCTAAGCTGTATTCCCCGTGTGCGTAGCTTCCGCGTAACGAAATGATGCTATTGAAAAGAATACTCATTTTAAATGCATCTATTGTAGGACATATAATGAGAGCAGTATGCAAATGTTCACTAAAATAAATATTTAACAAAATTCATTAAATAAAAATATGTAAAAATTTAAGAATGAATTTGGGGAGTAACTTCATTTTTTATTTCGATTAAAAAAAATGGGGAATTTGTTCATTTCTTTTGGGTACCTTTTTTTGAGTTTGGGGAATTTGTTCACCGTGTAGTTATTTCCCTGTAAACCAAATTTCAGAGTGATCCGTTGAAAAGTACAAATTTGTATAGGGAAGAAATATATCGCACAACAAAATATGAATTTTATATGAAAATTGGGCGTAAAAGTAGGCGGGGTCGGTGAAAATCATATGGCGACCTTCCCTGGAATATGTACTAAATTTCGGAGAAAGCCATTGAAAAATAAAAGTTTTTATAGCAATCAAATAAAGAAACAAATAAAAGAAAAAAAATAAGTTTTATATACATAGAAGTTGGCGCAAATTAGGCATGTCCTGTAAGAAGCATATGGTGACCTTCCCTGTAGTACAGAGATCGTGTGACCAAATTTTAGACATCCCTTGAAAAATAAAAATTTCTATAGTGAACAAATATACCAAAAAACAGAAAATTAATTTTGTATAAAAAGTGGGCGTAGAAGTAGGCGTGGCCGGCAAGAATCATATGGCGACCTCTCTGGAGTGCAGAGATCGTGTTTAGCAAATTTCAGAGAAATCCGTTTAAAAAAAAATTGTGTAGCGAACAAATATACCAAAAACAGAATGGGAATTGTATACAAAAAGTGGGCGTCATAGTAGGCGTGACCGGTAGGAAGAATATGTCGACCTTCCTGGAGCAGAGAGATCGTGTGTACCAAATTTCAGAGAAATCGGTTGAAAAATAAAAATTTGTATAGCGAACAAATATACCAAAAAACAAAATGAATTGTATACAAAAAGTGGGCGTTGAAGTAGGCGTGGCCGGTGAGAGTCATATGGCAACCTTTCCTGTAGTACGGAGATCGTGTGTAGCAAAATTCAGAGAAATCCGTTGAAAATTAATAACTGGTATAGCGAACAAATATACCAAAAAGCAGAAAATGAATTGTATATAAAAAGTGGGCGTAAAAGTAGGCGTGGTCGATTAAAAGTACATGGTGACCTTAGCTGGAGTACAGGGATCGTGCGCACCGAATTTCAGAGAAATCTGTTAACAAATAAAAATTTGTATAGTGAACAAATATGAATAAAACAGAAAATGAATTTTACATAAAAAAAGGCGTAAAAGTAAGCGTGGCTGGTAAAAAGTATATGGCGACCTTTCCTGGGGTATAGAGATCGTGTGTACAAAATTTCAGGAAAAGCCGTTGAAAAATACTAATTTGTATAGCGGCCAAACAAACAAACAAACAAATAAACAAACAAACAAACAGAAAATTAATTTTATATATATAGATTTAACTTTTACAAGTTTAATTCAAATTCAATGAGTTTAAAAAAAACAAGTTGATTTAGGTAATCAGGTCCCAACAATCTTACTCTTTGACCTCTAGAAACGAACTTCACTTAGTTACTAGTTTACAATATAACAATTCATTATGATTCTTCTTCTTTCTATTCGAACATAAAAATACAAATTATATGAAAATTAAAGATGGCTAATTCAGCAAATTTAGCGCGAAATTCAAATTAACACTGATCGGCACAAATTCAAATGCTTCAAAGTGAGTTCTTGTAATAGTATAAATTATGAATTTAAAAACATATTTAGCATATGGGCAAACTGAATTAAATAAATATAAAATTGGTAATGTAAATTCTTGTGCATTTACTTAACAATGACATTTTGTTTGAAAATTTTTATAAGAAGCATTTGGTTTTCCGATTTCGTTTCATTCATTTAAATTTAATCTGATGATTACGGTTGTTTCGATGAGGAAGACGATGAAGTAGATGATCAGAAAGACGATGAGGAAGTGCAGTTATAAAGTTGCTTAGTAATTTTTAATAAAAAAAACCACGCTTCCACGAGCACAAATTTGTGTTTTTTTTCTGGAAATGAAAGGTCAGGAACCCCAAAAAAAAAAAAAAAAAATTCAAATCTGCGACCCCAAATACTCAAATTCAGTTTAAAAAGCAGCTACCCCGAAAACCCGTAAAGACAAGATTTGAAATGAATGCGTTTAATTTTGGTTTTAAGAAAAATGGTCCGCCGTTTTGTGTCCGCCACTTTCATTTTTGAAATTTGAATTCAGATTTGAGATCACCGACACCGAAAACCCCTTAAGACAAAGTTTAGTGGAAATGCGCTTAGGTATGAGAAAAATGGGCCGCCATTTTGATTTTTTAATTCAGATTCGAATTCAGCGACCTCTAAAATTATTATAGTACCAAATTTCCGACAAATACCGTAACACGCTCAATTTTTGTTAGCTTTGTGCATTGCAAAACACCGATTTTTTTGAAGTCCTCGAAAACCATGAAGTGCAAGTTTGTGCAACCTGCACCTGCGAAATTTTGTTACAATATATGTCCAACTGCAAACTGTATCCATATCTTAATGGGGCGAAACGGGGCTCATAAAGAAAAGTTTCAACATACAGGCATATTTTTTCTTAATTTCTCAATTTTAAGGTGCTCCTAAGAAAACCGGAATTAAACTTAAGTAAGGGTACAAAACGAAGCGTTTTGTTGAACGTAACTTATGTATGTATCAGTTAACTAACACACTAAATATAACTCTTATCTTTAAGCGCTTACTGCACTTTCAAAGAACGTAAACATTGCCCTTTTTCGATTCGTCAAAAAATTTCATATCAAATAATTGGAAAACCTTAACTTCAACGGTTTCCCGGCTATGCAAAATTTACTATATTGTTATTTTATCGTTAGAACATAATTTAGTGGTTAATTAGCTATGCGATTAAAATTACTGCATGGGTTAAAAAGCAATTTAAAATTTTGAGTTTTTGCCAGCTTTGCAGTACGAATACCCCTTAGTGAGACGGCTGTAACAATGGATTATTATCCCATCTGATGGGCATGTTTAAGTTCTGCCAATATATACAGCTTTGTCGATGGCATATATATTCGAAAAATATTTGGAAAACTAAGCAGTATAGTTCCATCGTTCTCATAATAATTCAGATTATATACCTGATCGCGTCCCTTAGTCTATTGTCTAATCATACGCGTAGGTTTAGGACTGTGTCCAGCTCCTTCCATGTATGGCATTGATGTCAGGTAGCTTTTCTCGGATATAATTTTTGGAAGCATGTAGTCATTTTCTCTGTGGGTATAGTACATTGACAGAGAATGGAATTATGACCTTTTTGCATTTAACGACAGCAATCCGGATTCTCTTAATCGTAGAAAACCTCTTGCTTCAGGTACTCTGTAGTAGAAACTGAAGATTGTGTTAGGCTCCATATTTGAAACACCCTTAACCCTTTTGCCTCAAGTGGGATCGTATGTCCCAGCAATGTTCCTTACATCATAAATTTTTTTACTTTTTATTTTCTTATATCTAATATATCACAAAAAAAGTTTGAAGTATTAACTGTGGTTTAATTAAAAAAAAATTGTTGGTGAATTATACCGTGCAGTTTTTTTTATGTGAGAGCACGTGTTTTTCGCTGGTCACCTCATACTTTTATTAATATAACCGCAGTTCTTGTGTTTTTATTCACAATTGGAATTGTGAATTCATATATTGGAATAATATTCACAAGTGGAATATTGTTTTTAATATCTAGCAGCAGAAAAAGTTTCGATAGGTAAAGTTTAAGGATGTTTTTTTTTAAGATTTTTGAGTGGGATTTATTAACCCAATATAACGTTACTAATGAAAGTTTTGTTTTTTGTTTTTAAAGATGACAAGGAAGCCGCTAATGGATAAGAAAAATTTGTTAGAGGAGGATGAAAGCGAAAATGATGGTACTGACTTCAGTGACTCCGGATCCAACTATAATCCATCAGACGACGAAGAAGAAGATAATATATCCGACTAAAGCAATGAATCTGATGATGATGTTGCACTTGATGATGCTGTTGTACTCGGTACTGTTGCTGCTGCAGCTGACGGGACTGCTGTTGATGCTGCTGTTGCACTTGATACTAATGTGGCTGATAATGGTGAGAATGCTCCTGAAGCAGCTACTAAGCCAGCTACTTGTAATTAGTCTATATGTAACGAAAACAATACATTTTTGCCTAAATTTACAATGCCTGCAGACAGAGATGCAGGTGAAGAAGGAGCTTTTGAATATTGGCGATCACTTACCCTATGAAAGCAGTTCACGATGTCGTTGCCTTCGATGCACTTCTATAGGGAAAGAGACAAGAACCAAATTCGTGTGCTCAGGATGTAACAATGCCTGTTTTGCACCATTCCACCGATAAAACTATTTTCCTATGTTCCATTATTTTAGTGTTCTGATTTTTCTTTGTTTTTCATATAAATAAAAATATAAATAAAAAGAAAAATATAAATAGATCGAACCCACTTTTTACCTATTTTAGCTTTATTGGAATATAACTTTCCACCGTAAAATCTTATTGGGATTATATATCCCAGGATATCGATAAGGATCTGCGACTTATGTGTCCCCAACATCTTATATGTTTGCTAATTAACAAAATTTGCCATCAAAATTGAAAAAACCCACCAGATTTCTAGAAAAAACTCAGGGGTGAAAGGGTTAAAGGTTCCCGTTAGTCCTATGCCTGATAATATGCAAATTATATTAAGGTAGGATTTGAGTTTCACCTTTAACCATACTGCTGCTCCGTAGGAGAAAATCGGACGAACAACATTTCTAAAAAGCTTCATGTTCCATTTCCTTTCAAAGGTTTTCCTCACAAAATTTCGTTTCATTTGCAAGGGCGAGTGCAACTTCACTTAATTTCTTCTTGTGAATAAGGCGTTTGATCTTCACAAATTCAATAGTGCATGCAGTGACGATTCCCTAATTGCTCTAATCCACTTTGTTAGGCTTATAACATCATCTGCCTCTAGATTTTATTGTCATCAGAATTTGTCAGGTGTATAAGAGATCGGGCCACCAGTAATTAATGTTAGAATTTTCAGAGGGAAACATCGTTATCGTTAGATTGGGTACCTGACAACAACATTACCTGGAAATATAATCGAATTTGTTATCATATCATATATATTTCTTCGAGTTTTGAGCCGAAAAAGCATCATTTGCGCGAGCTTATTCAATTTCTTCAATTTGTATAAATTTTCAGCATATGGTGAAGATACGCTAAGTGAGAGTGGTTGTCATGAGTTGTTTCAAAAAGTGAAGAACAGTTAATTTGACAACTGAGACAAATAATATAGCGCAAATAATAATGCGGAATTGAAAGCTTTATTGGAGTAGGCTTCATGACAAATGCACTTGCATTAGGACTGACCTGTTTTTTAATCATTCCCAATCGTTTAAAATGATTGGGAATGATTTTAAAGCAAGAAAATTGGGTTCCATATCAATTAATGCCGAGAAAAGTTGAAAGCCGATTTTCCACATGCTGCTTGCCAGGCATAAAATAAAGGGGTTTCTGCACAATATAGGCACTGGATTCACTGTGGTGAAGGAAAAAGGAAGAAATCTTTACAGCTAATCCAAAAATTCTAATTCAAAATCATCGTTGTGAATTTGGCAGGATAAGCTAAGGGTCGTGTATTACGAGTTGCAAAAACCCAACGAAAATATTTACGGGGCTTTCTACGGATCACAAGTGATGATATTGAGTCGAGAACTCAAGGAAAATCGTGCCCAATAGTCCTTCAGACATGAGAAAGTTATTCTCCTGTTTGGTAATGCTCGTCGTCATGTCAAAAACTATTTGAAAACACTCAATTGAAAACTCTTATCCCTTATCTTTTATTACTCGTTCTGATATCCAAAAATTGGATTGTGGATGGGCTCAAAACGTGACACGCTATCCGTATGCTGCCAGAAACTTCGCAGAAGTAGTGGCAGGCCATAAAAAATACTTCGGATAAAACATAAGATTCCGTTCTTCCGCAATAAATCCGTTCCTTCACAACAAACTTTGTATAAAAAATGGGGAAACTTATTTGTAAACCGATAAAATGTCATCTTGTGGATTGCCCCTAATTATCTTTTTCCTAATCACGGTTTCTAACGTCTTTAATAGTTTTCATAATATTCTCTCACTGGTTTTGGGTGACTTTTGTGGAATTCGTCCCTGAGCCAACATCCTTGAGAAGAATTACATTCAGCGAAACAAGGTGGACCGGTGTGATGTTTCATAAACAATAGTCGTAACCACAAGTAACGCTTTTGGTACTCAACACGTTCTGAGAATTTATGCCATTAAATTTGTCAGACTTTACGATTCTGATACCAAATATTTGAATTTATAAAAGACAACCTTCGTATATGTCCATATGTATATGTGTGTGTGTGTTTGTGGTTGTGTGAAACATCATCATTTTCATCATCATCATCCATATGCGACACAATTAACAAGAGATAAATATAGAAACAAACAAAAAGCTCTTAAATAAAATCATACGTTTTATATATGTTTGTTTGTGCCTTTGTGTGGCTAGATACAATGCAGACAACCACACACATACATACAACATTAATAAATGCACATGACACTTCCGCGCGTTTGTTGGTTTCCGTTGGATTATTGTTTTTTGTGTTAACGTGTGTGTGTTTGTAACTTATAATAATATATGTTTTTTTTGTGTTAATAAATGCATGTGTTTATTCACCACCAATCTAGATTGTATAGTACTGGCTAAGTTACGTTTTTTATTTGTTTTGTTTCTAGGATGTCCATGAAGGACATTAACGTTTCCAGGAAAATGGGAGAAAAATATAGATAACTCAACATATTATTTCTAAATATTTTTGTGATCGGTGGGATCATTTTCGGACAGAGTCTCTATATACTTACATAATAAACTTGGTGCATGAAGGCTTATATATAATGATCTGCACCATGGCCTTAGCTCAAAACTTATAGTGTAGAGTATATTATAGTTGGCCGAGATTGACAATTTGTTATTTGTTTGTGGATAGAGAAAACACGAACCCGATAAATATGTATTATTGGAAAAATTTAATATGAATTTCAATGATTTTTTATTTTTTTTTGTTGCTTTATTTTATACACACGAGGACCCACTATTACGAAAATAACATAAGTTATAGATAGAAGAATGATTTTATAAATTACCCAGGTTACTAACAAATTTATAACAGCACCGAACATGAAGTATAGGTTTAATTTTCATGGAGCTGTAAATTACATAAAATTGTCGATTATTATTGTTTGTATATAATTGGCATTTATGCTCTCTAAATTGTGTAATTTTGCATAATGAAATATATATTGCCACTTATAGAGTTTGCTGTTGCGAAACTATTGGTTTGGCTGGATTTAGTTGTCGCTATAAAAAAGAAACTCTTAAACATGAGTTTAATAAGAATTTGTTGAAAAACACTTCCAATCAAATAGTGCAAACCATTATCCCAAAAAGCGGTAAAATATAAATTAGAACGAAACGAAAAGTGCAAAATTCACTAGTATATTTAAAGCCCTGCTAATCGAAAACTCTAGATAATTGAATGTTTCATTGAAACTAGAAATTTTACAAGAATTTTCCTACATTTCATTATACTTTAATTTAAAATAGAGTTTTGCAAATTTTTACCTCCAATATTATTTAAATGTATATTTTCGTATATCTAAAAATTTATGTTTATTTGTATGTATGTATGATATTTGTTTGTCCTTTATAAGAGACTACACCACTGGACCGATCGTCTTGAAATTTTTGCAGTAGGTAACTGCCTATCCGAAATGAAAAATAGGCTATATATTTTTTTTGTATTTTTCAAGTAAGCGTGGCGCCTTCCATATAAAGTGAATTTCTAACATCGAATTTTAATATAATATCTGTAGTACTATGACAGCAAGAGCTCTGAAACCATGCACATGTACATTTTAAGCTAATTTAAAGAGTTGCGAAAGAAATGGGCGGAATCGCGACAATGGGCGTGGTACCCACCATACAAAGTAAATATTTAATTTCCTATATCTAGAGTACTGTTATAGATAACGCCTTGGGACAAAGTGTGAGTTCATAAGTTATCAACGTTAGTAATCGTAAAAAATGGGCGGATTCAGATCAGTGGGCGTGGTACCCCTATACAAAGCATAAACATAATATCATATAACTTGAGTGCTATAACAGGGAAACCCTTGACAATTTGTACGAGTCCATCAGAGTGTCAGATAAAAATGGACGGTATTGGATTAATGGGCGTCGCTCCTACTATAAAAAAAACAAAGGTAATATGAAACCGACAGTCTTAAAACTTTGGACAATTACATTAATTATCAATGTGAGAAGTCGTGGACAATTTGGCTGGAATCGCAAAATTCAAAAATCGCCAAAATCAAAAGTCGCCAAAACTGAAAAACGCAAAAAACAAAAATCGCCAAACAGAAAAATCTTCAAAATCAAAAATCAGCGATATCGAAAATTGCCAAAATCAAAAATCGCTAAAATGAAAAATTTCAAGGCCAATCATTAAGTGTTGCCGGATACAATTTGGAAAATCCATGTTCTTTAGTTGAAACAACATCTATAGTAGTAATTGCCTAGGCGATTTCTTGTGACCGATGTTTTGTTCTACCGTGTTAACCCGATTTTGACCAAACATATATTATTTGAAAGGTATTTCTTTTTAGCCGTGTTGCAGATTTACAGATTTTTAAATTTTTTCCTCTATTTTGAGTAAATTATATTTAAAGTTGCTTCTAACACATACATAAAATTATACAATGCTATGTGTATGTTCATTAAATTTGTAGATGTGTTTGTAATAAAAATGCGTTTGTTTTTTTGTGTTGATTTCTGAATTGGCTATAATTGATAAGCATAACTTTAGGGTCTTGATTTAATGAAAAAATAAAATTTCCCAGAATTTGCTAGTTGATATTAATGCTAGTTGATATAAATTGGGCTTACATTTGGTAAAAACTCAAAATATCGCTCTTTAGTTGGTTCTAAAGAAGCAACTCTTATAACGCCATGAGGGTTATAACTGTATTTATACCCTATACCACTATGAGGTTTGGGTATAATGACTTTGAGCTGCTGTTTGTAACTACCAAAAATATTTGACCTAGACCCATCCTTTATAATAGCGATCGAATCAGAATCACTATCTGATTCGATTTAACGATGTCCGTCCGTGTGTCCGTCCATCCGTCCGTCCGTCCGACCGTCTGTATGTCCATGTAAACCTTGTAATCAAACTGCAGGTCGCAAATATGTGTATATTTTGATGAAATTTGGTATATAAGCTTTAACCGGCCATTGGATGAACGCTGTTGAAATTGCTGAAAATCGGTCTATGTTCAGACCTAGCCCCCATACAAATGACCCCCATGATATCGACATAAATGCCATAAGATCCAAATTATCATATAGATCTTACTCAAATTGGGTTTGTATGTGTTTATTACATCCATTAATGAGTAGTCCAAAAATTATTCCTATGGAACAATCCTTACTCATAGGCCCCATGTAGAGCTGCTTCCCGATCTGCACTTAAATCTATCAAAAAACAAAAATATTGCACTGATTCTTTTCAAATTTTGTTTGTATATATTTTTCCAAACATGGACAGGATCGGTCCAATTTTAGGCCTAGTGCACATATAGATATAGCATCCGATATGAACTTTTTCATATCTGCAAAAAAAAAAATTAATAAAAATCCCACTCAAAATTGGTTTATGCTTATTTTCTATATCCAGTTAGTTTGGCCTAAGAGATAGGGTCTCTAAATGCTTGGTATAGGGTATCGTATGGTCGGTCTAGACCGACTATAATTTTCTTACTTGTTTTTTTTTTTTTTGCGAAAGAGTAGAAAAACCGATGTAACATTTTAACAGTGGCTCGATATGTGGCTGTGTATCGTTTTCTTACACAAATGAAAATTGATAAATTTTGAGTTGACTCAATTTAGATGTACAGGTGCGATATGTAGCTTGCTCTAGAATAACACTGTGGAACAAGTTCAGGTTAGCAAAAGTTAGGTCGATTCTGAGAGTGAGGGGTGAAAATAGCGGCGAAATTAGAAGACCCGTATCACGGCGTTTGTTTATGTTAGTTCGAATTTTTTTTTAAATCGACCTTCGCACTTTGCAGTCAAATGCCGATTTTCGGCATATTGTTTATAGGTTTTTTTTGGCTATAACTGTAAAAGCCAAATTATTGCTAGAGACCTGTGCAACAATTAAACTTTTTTAAAAAATTGATTTAGAAAATTTTTATGGTGCTTATGAAGCAAAATGAAAAATGGAAAAATTATTTTTTTCATGCTTTTTGAAATTATTTTCCACAAAACTAAGTCTGTTTTGCTTTCTGTTTGATCTATAATATGCTTCTCAGTTTCTTCAATAAATTTCATTTGAAAAGAAAATGGTCTTAGTCGAAAGGTACCAAAGTAACAGGTTATCGAAAACGCCAAAAAGAGTTAGGAAAGTTCTTCAATGTGAATGATGCAGAAAATTTCGCTTATTGCAACGATATTGAAAAGTTTATGGAGACGATAGGGTTAACCTATTGCGTATAGCACTGACACTAGTGAAAATTTCGATAATTTGAAACACATTCTGGAAGTTGTGAAATATAACGAACACCAGTGGTGCATTTGCTGCGACCTCAAAATAGTTTCATTGATTACAGGCTTAACAGCATCTGGCCGTCCAAAATATCCGTGTTTATTGTGCGATTGGGATTCACGATACGGAGAAGCTATTAAAGGAAGAAACCAGTACAAACAGCATAACTGGAATAGTCGCATTGGACGGAAATGGCCTAAAGACAGTAGGCAACACGAAAGTCTTGTTCCTGAAATGAAAATTTTGTTGCCGTTGCTCCACATTAAACTAGGCATTGCTAAAATTTTTTTGAAATGTATCGCAAAAAGACCAGCAGTATTAAACAGCTTAAAAGACATTTTCCCAAGACTAAGTAACGCCAAAATTCAGGAAGGCATTGTTAATGGTCCCGACATATGGAAAATAATGAGTCGTCAAGATTTGGGCCAAGTTCTGACAGACCGAGAATTAAATGCATGGCTCGCATTGAAAGCAGTCATTAAAGGACTTTTGGGTAAAGAACGCAAAGGCAAAGGCAAACTACAGGCAATCTGTTGCAAACATGTTGGCAGCTTTCGATGAAATTGGGGTTAATATGTCGTGCAAAATTCATCTCTTGCATCAGCATCTTGATCAACTCGCTCAACAGTTGCCAACTGAATCTGATGAGCAAGGCGAACGTTATCACCCAACTGCGCTTCCATTTGAAATAAGGTAACTATAGAGTGTGCATATTCTGAGTTCCTAGATTTTTCTAATATCTTTGTAAGAGTGCACAATTTAAACTTGTTAACGATTGAAAACTATTTTCGTTTCAGGTACAGAGGAAAGAAATCTCCAGATGCAATACTCGCTGAAATTTGTTGGTGTTATAAAAACGCCTTTGAAGAAGAGGAAAACGAGGAAAAAGAGGAAGAAGGGGAAGACAAAGATGAAATTCCAGAATATCTGTTGGACGAAATTATCGGCCTTTCTGATGATGATGACGATGACCAAGATATTAGAGAGAGCAGTGCTGTTGATCCACAGCCGCCTGCTAAACGGCAACTGGCCGAATCATTAATTTAATTTATTTAATTTTTCTACTTAAAACTTTTCAAAACTAACATTTCAAAAATATATATTTGTTCCATATTTTTATAATTTCTTTTTCAATATTTCTTCAAAACCAACGCTGAACAAAATTGGTACATAAAAAATGAGAAGTAAATTAATATTAAGCTGGAAAACGCAAGTTTTGTATTATGATTGTTTTCTTTTCAAATGAAATTCATTGAAGAAACTGAGAAACATGTGCTAGATCAAACAGAAAGCAAAAAAGACTTAGTTTTGTGGAAAATATTTTCGAAAAGCATGAAAAAAAAAATAATTTTTCCAACATTTTGCTTCATAAGCACCACAAAAATGTTCGAAATCAATTAAAAAAAAAAAATATTGAAAAAATATCAATTAATCGGCGAGTTATAGCCAAATAACCATATAAACAATATGCTGAAAATCGGCATTTGACTGCAAAGTTCGAAGGTCGATTAAAAAAAAAATTCGAACTAACATAAACAAACGCCGGGATACGGGTCTTCTAATTTAGCCTCTATTTTCACCCCTCACTCTCAGAATCGACCTAACTTTTGCTAACCTGAATTTATTCCACAGTGTAATTACATTATTGTTGCACGTAATAAAAAAAAAAAATTTAAAATAAACGAAATAAAGTATTTTAATTGCACAAAACAAACTTCATACGAAAAATTTTATTATAATATAAAACATGTCAATAAGTTTCGGTAAGTCGTAGCGAAGCGCGAAAATTAAATCTGCATTTAAAATAACATATTAGGTTTCATTTTATTCTTATTAAAAAATTCTTCTGTAATTGAAATACATATAAAATCTAATCTTGGAACAAAAAAATTATTTTAGACATAACAATGTTTGCCGGGTCAGCTAGTATTAAATAAATGTCTATTTTTAAATATTTTTATCTGGATTTGCTAGTAATATGTTCATTTAAGGACACATTAAATAAAGACAAGTAAGAGTGTTAAATTCGGCTGTGCCGAATCTTTGATACCCTCCACCTCGGTTTGAGTATTGATAATAAATGTAAACAATATATTTGAAAAAGTAAACAATTTGTTAAACATAATACCAAATTATTTCAGCAAACTCTTTGGTTTGATCCGCTTAACAGATGATTTTTGTTTATTTCAAGAGTTCGTCTATAAAGCGCTCTCACATTTGTAATTCGCGCTCCAACGAGGAAAGATCGTTTTCGTCTTTTCTGTTATTTCGGATACAAGAAAACACGTTTAGGTGTTTGTTTTTTGCTCATCGTGGTTGCTGCTCGGCATGCATTTAATTTATATACCTACACGCATGCGTTTCCGGTTATATGACGTAACCTCACGTTTAACTTAAAGTTTTTGCAAATTAAATAGCTCGCCCTAACCTTCATTGCGAAAAAGCTCTCTCAATTTTTTTGTTAAAATATTGCCATATTTGGAAAATAAATTTTTTTTTACAATTAAAGGGGAGTTTGTGGTAACACAAAATAACACAATACAATACAAAATCTAACCAATGATGTAACAAGTGATGCCAGCTTTTTATTTTGAATTAAATTATGTTAATAAAGTATATTTTCATTTATTGACTCCAAATACTACTGCCTGGGAATAATCGAACTAAAATTTTTTGGGTTTTACTCTGCCTACAGAAATCAAATTTTTAAGTCATCTTGAATACTGGGTCAAATTTGGCATCCAAACGCAAAAACCCAAATATCCCAAAAATTTCAATTATAATAATTTATTACCTTTATTTTTTGAATAACCTCAAATTTTCATCCAAAAAAGTTTAAAAAATAATATATAAATAACACTCTCATCAAATTGCGCTTTATTTATGTAACAATTTTTATGTTCGCAAATTTTAAATATCTTTTGAGATTTTCTAAACTTCATTGAATTTAAATTAATGTTTTCTTATCCTGAAATGCTATTAATGTCTACTGAATGGCAATATTTTTTTTTAAATGTAAACGTTTTTAAATGTAAACATATTTGGTGTTTTTTGAATATCAATTTTTGTCTAAAGAAAAAAAATTATATTTTGAAAATTCAGTTGATGTCTTCTAAATTTCAAGTTATTATTTCCGACGTTTTAATATGATTTTCTGAAATTCAATTGATATTTTCTAATTTATTATTGGAAATATGATTTCGAGTTTTTACAATAGATATTTTCTTAAATTTGAATGGAAAATTTAAAAGATGCAATTTTGTATTTATGTGAACAATAATGCTTTAGTAATTATAAATTATTTTTAAAAATTATATAAAATCGCAATCAGATATTTTGTAGGTAAAGCAGAATAATAATTTTATATAACTATGTAGAACTGTTGACATTCATTTTAAAATAGAAATAACTATTGCAAAGCTAATTTGAACCAAAATTGTGGCGCTATCTTCTGTGGGATAGTCACACTGCGCAAAGTGACATTCTGTTTGTTAATGCAAAAGAAATGTATTAAACAAAATATTGCAGAATTTTATATAAATAAAATAATATACCAATTTATTTCTAACATGCTGTTATTATGGATATACATAATGTATTTATATAGATGTGGGAATGACATTATATACTATACTCATTTCTACTTTACATTATTATTATTATTTTAATCAAACTATCCGATGTAAATATTTCATTAGATATTTTTTAATTTTCAATTTAATTCTTTTAAAAAATATTCGTTTTGTTATTTTCAATGAAGTCAGTTCGTTTTTTAATTTTGTCTCAATATTTCTAATTTTGTAAATATTTTAATAATTTCGGTTAATAAACTTAATTTTTATAAAACTAACCATTTGGATTTGCTATATCATTATCAAATCAGAATATTTCAGAATATTTGAGGCAACAAAATGGAATGGAATAACGCATCAGATAAGGATCTACAGGATGCATGCCATGAATACAGATTACCTGACGACGGTGACAGAACTACATTGGTAAGACGAATCAAACTTTTTGAAAAGGAAAGATTGGAAAAAAGAAAGCATGAAGAAGAAGAAAGAATAAAAGCTGAAGCAGAAAGAAGAAAGAAAAAAGAAGATGAAAGATTAAATGCAGAAACCGATAAAAGTAGAGAAGAGGAAAATAGCGAAATTGTAAGAAAACAGAATACGAAAACAAGACTGCAAACTGGAAGAAAGGAAGACCATGAACAACAAATATATAATGAAAGAGTAAGACTCGAAGCAGAAAGAATTTTTATTTTTTAATATATGTATGTATGTATATGTAAATATTACACACAAAAAATACAACGCCCAAATTTTACAAAATCAGCATTAATGTATTTTATATTACTTTTCTTTAGCTAAGAAATTAATATTACTTATAACCATAAGTTTTTTCATAATTCTTTTACAAATAAGTTTGCCATAACTTTGACATATTAACTTCTTGTTGTGTTTACAAAATAGAGTTACCGAGTTTATCATATATGCAAATTTTTTGGGAAACTGTTAACGTATATTATCGTTAGTATTATTTTAATAATATTTATGCTCTATAATTAACAAACTTCCGTTTTTATATGCGCATTTTAGGAAATAAATCATAATAATACATTTAACCATATAAAACCTTAATTGCAATTTTAAAGTTATCCAGTAAATTTGCATTACGTTTTTAGCAGGGTAACATTATTCATCATTAGTGGCAGCAAGCAATAATGATAGAACTAACTTAAGGCCTAATTACCCACACGTAACAAAACTTGCAATTTTACATGGTGTTTCGACTAGCTATAATTCATGGCAATGAACAATGGCTAGTGGAGACCGCTAATGTTGAAACGACGTAAATTCTGCATTAAACCCTGCCATTAATTTGAATTTTCATTCAATTTTGATGTTTAAGTATTTTAAAATGGCGCAACTTAAATCAAATAAAAGCCAAATTAATAATTTCAATATGTATCGCGAATATGAGTGTTTATGGAACTACAAAAGTTAAAACTATAAAAAACGGATTTAAAAAGGAATGCGTGGGAGGAAATTGGACGGCGGTTGGAAATATCGCCAAAAAAAAAATGAAAAATCGCCCAAAAAAATTCCATACAAAATTGGGTTAAGTTTCATATGAAAAAACACCCAAATTTATTGGGTTTTTTTTTGTTATTTTTGGGCTTAATTTCGGTTAATAAAATTGGGTAATTTTTCATTACGAAAAATCACCATTTGAAAAATGGTCCAAAATTGTTCCATTTGGAGTTTTCAAACAACTGGTGGTAATTCATGTTGATTACTTTGATGAAAAGGTGAGTACGTCTTTATCCATAAATGAGAAGGATTAGTTTTGTTTGGTTGTAAATATTTTGGACATAAAATATATGTACAGAAACAAACTGAAAATGAAAAATTTTTAACAAAAAACGCGCGATTTTTGGACAAAATAAAGAATTTTTCGGGGAAAAAGCGCGGCGCTTTGGTCAAAAGCAAAAACTAAAAGTACAAAATTTTGACAAATATTCGCACGATTCCCATTCTCCGCCACAAAAAAAAAGTGAATCAATATATCTTACAAATATCTTTAAAAACGCTACAGATATTTCCCTTCATATTTGTTTTAATGGATAAAAAAAACCAAAAAGTGTTACGACCATCTATTTAATTACATAAATAATAATATATTTAATTTGGAGGCGTACAGTTTCATGACCGACTTTGAAACTGCATTGCAAAGTTCTTTAAAAAAAATTTCCTAACGCAAAAACTACGGTTGCTGGTTTCATTTCAACCAAGCAGTTAGGCGCAATCTCCCAATACAGTATTGTTGCCTTGCCGTCATTTGAAATACTGCAATGAATGCGTGCTTAAATTGCAGGCAAAAAGTTTGGCTGAAAGCTTAAACCAGTACTTCTGTCCATACTGTCGCGGAGCTGCTGAAGAAGCAATGAATGTTTTCATTGGAAAATAAAGAACATTTTTCATAATTTGGGTGATTTTACTTCTATTTTGGGGCAAAAAATCGTTTTTCATATATGTGTGATTTTTTGTTTCTTTTTTGGGTTTTTTCCTTTTTTTTTTGGGCGAAATTTCGTATTTTTATTTTTGGGTGATTTTTAATTTTTTTGGGCAATATTTCATTTGGGCGATTTTTAATTTTTTTTTTTGGCGAGTTTTCTTTGGGCGATATTTCCTAACGCCAAATTGGACACAAATTTAAGTGTTTACAGTTCAAAGACATTTTGGATGTGAAATGTTTTGACGTTATTATATTTCTCTGACTTGAACATGAACATTGCCACGAATTACAGCTAGTCGAGACACCGTGTTATAAAAATCCCAGAATATTGATATTTATTATATATATTGTATATATTTTTTATTTAATATATGTGTGTATATATAAATATTACACACAAAAAATACAACATCAAAAGTTGTTGTTGTGTTTTTCTTTAAATAAATTTATACATAATTTTTTTTTTTTTGTAAATTTACGTTGTTTTTTTTATTAACAAATAGGTAGTTTAGCATTATTTGCTTTATTTTTTTGTTGGTGCATTTTTACTCCCTTTATATTAACCCGTAGTGTCTGCTTCTCTGCTTGTCGACAAGATTTTAAATCGATTTTTAACCCCTTTCCAGTGACCCAATTGATCTGAAACTTTGCAAGCGGGCTTGGTATCGGTTGATCTTGATCGTCTGGCCTGGGTTTGGTCCCATCTGACTAAAATAAACCGATACCAATCAGATAGAAAAGTTTGGTATTGGGACAAACCATTGACCACATTAAACTCAGCACATGTAACTCAAACTATAAAGCACGGAGGTGGTTCTATTTTGGTTTGGTGATGTATAACACCAGATGCTGTGGGCCCACATATACGGATCGACAGGTGTGAGTTCACGAATGATGAGTGAGAGAAGTTATGTGAAAAATGGGCGAGATTAAACCAGTGGGCGTGGCACTTCCCATACATGGTAAATACATATTATCATAACTAACAACAACAAGTAAGAAAATTATGCTCGGTCTAGACCGACTATATGATACCCTATACCATGCGTTTAGAGACCCTATCTCTTCGGTCCAACTAACTGGACATAGAAAATAAGCATGAACCAAATTTGAGTGGGATTTTTATTAATTTTTTGGCTGCGGATATGAAAAAGTTCATATCGGCTGTATATCTATATGGGGACTAGGCCCAAAAATGGACCGATCCTGACCATGTTTGGTAAAGTCTCCTGTATTTTGCAAAAATATATACAAACAAAGTTTGAGAAGAATCAGTGCAATATTTTTGTTTTTTGATAAATTTAAGTGAAGATCGGGAAGCAGCTCTATATGGGGCCTATGACTAAGAGTTATCCCATAGGGATAATTTTTGGACTACTCATTATTGGATGTAATAAATGCATTCAAACCCAATTTGAGTAAGATCTATATGACAATTTGGATCTTATGGCAATATATGTTGATTTCATAGAGGTCATTTGTATGGGGGTCAGGTCTGAACATGGACCGATTTTCACCAATTCCAACAGCGTTCATCCCATGACCGGCAAAAGAGCAGATACCAAATTTCATCAAAATATATTCATATTTGCGACCTGCAGTTTGATTACAAGCTTTACATGGACACACAGACGGACGGACGGACATCGTTAAATCGAATCAGATAGTGATTCTGATTCGATCGGTATAATTAAAAATGGGTGTAGGTCAAATATTTTTGGTTGTTACAAACAGCAGCACAAAGTCATTATACCCAATCCACATAGTGGTATAGGGTATAAAAATATTCACTAGAAATAAGTTATATGGCGCAGCAACGTTAGCCGGGTCAGCTACTATATATTTAATTGCGACCTTTAGTTTGCGTATCAGGTTTACATATGCTAATACACGAAGAGGCGAACGAAGTTAAATCGACTAATAAAGTGATTTAGAGTCTACTTAGTATAAGAGGTGTCTGCTGTGTAAAGTATGATTGATAGTTACAAAATCAACACAAACTTAATATATTTTTTTTGAAAAATTTTTTTTGCTACTCACCTATTTTATAAAAATAAATAAATATCAAAACAATTAAAAAAATAGAGATGTATACAAAACTAAAACAAACCGAATATTTTTAAAGTAAAGAAATGCTAAAGAAAATGGACTTTTTAAAAATAATCGTTTGTTAAAAAAGATACTTTTTAAAACAGTCATCTTCTTAGAAAAGGTACTTTTTGAAAGAAGGGTATTTTTTTAAAGGCACTTTCGTAAGAAAAAGTACTTTTTAAATGAAATGTACTTTTTTTTTTAAAAAATATTACTTTTTTAAGAAAATTATTTTTTAAGTACCCTTTTTAAGTATGGTTTTCAAAAAAAAAAAGGGTTAATACTTAAAAAAAGCATATTTTAACAAAAGGTTACTTTCCAAAAATGTACTTTACAAAAAGTATTTTTTTATAATAGGGTACTTTTTCAAAAGAGAGACTTAAAAAGGGCTGCTTTTTTTAAGGTACTGTTTAAGGAAGGGTAGTTTTTATTAAAAAAAAAAAAAGTATTTTTTGTGCATAAGCAAATAATAAACTGGCGGTTACACCAAAGGTACAAGGTACATGCGGTGTTTTAGCATGTACTTGAACATTGTAATAAAACCAATTCTAGTTCGAAACCAATCGAGTCCAAATGTATGACCGACCTCCACTAACTTTGGAGGCCCGACCCACCCATGCCAGTGGCGCACCCCCTGGAACTTCCCAGGGGGTTTCCCCATACAAACATTTCAAAAATCGCCAGTTTTGGCAATTTACATGAAAAAATCAGCGAAATGCCTATGTTTTTTTCTTTTTGGAGTTTATTTTTCTCTTTATAAATTTATTTAGTCAGGACATATGTAAATGAAAAAATGAATTTAACTTAGTAATAGAAAAGAAATTAAAAAAATTTATTAGAAATTAGCGTTTTTTACAAACCTTTTAAAACCAAGGCATCAGTGTGATGCATTTGCATGTCGTAAACTTAGTTGTGTGGGTTTTTTATTCAACCCTTTTAAAAAATTAACGTATCACTGTGACACAATTGCAGGCCGTAAAATTGCTTGTGTGGATTTTTTAAGCCACCACAAGACACAGGTGCATGTCGTAAACTTACTTGTGTAGTTTTTTTATAGCACCTACTTAAGAAATGAAGGTTGTTTTTACAACCCTTTTTATGGGTTTTTTATGGCACCTTCTTAAGAAATGCGCGTTTTTTGCAACCATTTTAACAATTAAGGTATCACTGTAATGCACCGCAACCTTTTTAAAAAATGAAGTATCACTGTGACACAATTGCAGGTCGTAAAATTGCTTACAGCTCTGTCGTGTACTGCAGTGCATTATTTTTCAAGTTCATTGGTAGGTCACGATTTCTAGAACCTCGTTTACGCAAAATTGTCAATCAAGTAATTAAAGATAATTCATATTATGCGCATTCGGAAAATATCTTGTTATCAATGTTGTTTGATGATAGCAAAGAAAAGCGCGACTGTGCTATCAAGAAAATTCTACGCTATCGAACCGATGTTGACAACCCAACGCAACTTAGAGCTTATAAAAAACCAGATATAAACTTTAGTTGCACAAGTTACACGGAAATGATCAATATGAATGACATAAATAACGTATTTGAACCACCATTCACGCGAAGCATTCCGTACGATACATTGAAAGAATATTTAAATCAAGATGATCCACCGTTTAATGATCCAAAAATTCCATCACAAATACAAGGAACGGAACGACATGTTCAATTGCTAGCTAGCGTTTCCAAACGGGTTATACCGGAAAATGTAGAGGCTGTTATGGCGACGACATTAGAGACCCGTGCGAAATTGCCCAGACTTGAAAGTAAAAAAGACTTCAAACAATAATTTTTTTTAGTTTCTTTTCTATAACTAACTTTAATTAATTTTTTCATTTACATATGTTCTGACTAAATAAATTTCTCAAGAGAAAAATAAATATTATTATAAATAAATAATAAATATTATTATAAATAAATAAATAAAAATAAAGAAAAAAACATAGGCATTTCGCTGATTTTTCATGTAGTGCCAAAACTGGAGATTTTTTGAAATGTTTGTATGGGGAACCCCCCAGGGGAGTTCCAGGGGGTGTGCCACTGGCATGGGTGGGTCGCGCCTCCATAGCTAATGAGGGTCGGTCATACATTTGAACTCGATTGGGGCACTCTAAATGGATCAAAGTGGGATTTTTCAAAATTTGCCCCTACCCAAAAGTTCGACCCAAATTTTGGGGCATCAGAATTCGTTTTAGACGTATGATTCCTTCGGCAAAGATTCTTATTTTCATCCCTAGAAAACGATTTTCACTGAGCAATGGGCGATTTTTAAATCGACACGCCCTAATTTATACGCTATACCACTATGTGGTTTGGGTATAATGACTTTGTGCTGCTATTTGTAACAACCAAAAATATTCGTCCTAGACACATCTTTAATTATACCGATCGACTCAGAATCACTCTTTGAGTCGAAATAGCAATGTCCGTCCGTCCGTCCGTCCGTCCGTCCGTCTTTGTGTCCATGTAAACCTTGTAATCAAACTACAGGTCGCAAATATGAATATATTTTGATGAAATTTGGCATATATGCTTCCATCGGCCATTGAATAAACACTTTTGAAATTGGTGAGAATCGGTCCTTGTTCAGACCTAGCCCCATACAAATGATCCCTATGAAATCGATATAAATTGCCATAAGTTCCAAATTATCATATAGATCACAGTCAATCAGTAATTCAAAAATAATCCCTATAGGAAAATTCTTAGTCATAGGCCCCATATAGAGCTGCTTGCCCCGATCTTCACTTAAATCTATCAAAAACAAAAAATATTGCACAGATTTTTCTCAAAATTGGTTTGTATATATTTTTTTTCAAAGTATAAGTGACTTTACCAAATATGGTCAGGATCGGTGCATTTTTCGACCTAGTCCACACATAAATATAGTATCCGATATGAAATTTTCCATATCTGCAGCGAAAAAAATCATGTGAGTCCGATCACAGGGGAGATGAATAAACATCTGGTAATAAATAAAATGCAGAAAACAGCGACAAAAAGGTTATTACATATCATAATTTTTTCACCAAACAATCATGTCACACCGATTTGTCTTAATGCTCACATGGCACGCGTTAGATTTTACGCTCACATATTACGCTGTTTATACCCTATACCACTATGTGGTTTGGGTATAATTATTTTGTGCTGCTGTTTGTAACTACCAAAAATATTTGACCTAGACACATCTTTTATTATACTGATCGACTCAGAATCACTATCTGATTCGATTTAACGATGTCCGTCAGTCCGTCCGTCCACCCGTCCGTCCGTCTGTGTGTCCATGTAAAGCTTGTAATCAAACTGCAGGTCGCAAATATGAATATATTTTGCTTGAATTTGGTACATAAGCTTTTATCGCCCATGGGATGAACGCTGTTGAAACTGGTAAGAATCCATTTTGAGGCCTAGTCCGCATATAGATATAGCATCCGATATGAACTTTTTCATATCTGCAGCCAAAAAAATTAATAAAAATCCACTCAAATTTTGTTTTATGCTTATTTTCTATATCCTGTTAGTTGGGCCTGAGAGATAGGGTCTCTAAGCGCATGGCATAGGGTATCGTACAGTCGGTCAAAACCGACTATAATTTTCTTACTTGTTTTATTATTATTTATGTAAGTATAAATTGAATTAGAAAACAAACAAAAGAACCATATATAAAAGAAAATAAAAAAGGATACTATGTAATTAAAACATTGATTGAAAAAAAATTAAATATTAACAAAAAACTAACAGAAGTCCAAATATAAGAAAAAACAAAATGGCCGTGATGCGAAAACCAAACCGCTCTATTGAGTACACGCAAGCCCATTTTTGTTGTAATGGGAAAAATGCAAATTTTAGAAATTTTTAGCACAAAAAATCGCATAAAACCATTATTAAGTGTTCGAGAAAAATCGCTAAAATTGCCATATCGCGAAATAGTGCTATCGAATACAAATAATTATTGAAGGCTTATAAGGCAGCATCTGTTCAAAAATAAATATTCACATCAAAACATAAATACGAAATTTTTTTGAGTAGGAACTTATAAGTATATATTTTCAAAATAAAGAAAATCAAAATCTTTTTTTTTTGGTTGTTTCTTATTTGCAAAATAAAATGTTTCAAATATTTTTTATCGATCTATATTAAATCTTTTGTATAACTGTTTGTTGTCATAGCCGTAAAAAAGATTTCTTTGTTTATTGTTTATATATAATTTGATGGTTTTCATACTGTAGTTTCAAACCAAAAATACGAGTATTTGACTTTGGTGTTTATGTTTCTTGCATCAGTGAATATACCCAGCAAAAAAGTGATTGCCAAAATTTTATTTAGGAAAATTCTTCGATTCTTCGTTTTCATATCTGTGAGATAATAAGAATAAAAAATTTTAATAAAATGATTTTATCATCATCTTTTGTTTTTCTTTTTTTTACACCATAAAGACAAGATTTCGCTATAAATATCTTCTAAACGATATATCTTGCAACTGATTGTGCCATTAGTTATTAGTTTTGATTTGGTTTGTAAATGGTTGTGTTGGTGTGTATGTGTTGTTTATTATTGTGTAATATTTTTCATTTAACTATATATGCCAATGTTCACGAAAAAAACCAAAAGTACTCTACTATATTTTTATTATGTTTCAATTTCGATGAAAGTGATATTCAATTTGTATATACATATGAATATATATTGCAACCTATAGCTTTATACCCTATTAAAAATCTGTTACACATTCACATACATATGTACATACATTTTAAACAATGGTTAATTGAAAATACAACATTTATATTTTCAAAGCCAAAACAAAAAGGTGAAATAAACGAAATTGAAACTGTTGTCATTGTGAATGTACAGTTGCGAGCATAAAAAATGCAAAGCAGAATGTATCTGTTTCGAAAACAAATGGTAACCAACTTACGTCCTTTTTGTCTCTTTATTCTTTTATTTGAGGGTATATAAATTAACATCATTTGGTTTTAGTTTCTAATACACCGGGTTAAATATTTTAATTTAAATAAAAAAATTTAAAATTTTACGTAATAAATTATCAGTAAAAAGGATTTAATTATTGAATTACAAGTTTCTTAATGAATTTATGCAATACAAAATTCAACTGATTGTAATTGTGGAGCCCGGTACATTACTTATTAATGAATAAAAATGAAGATTTATTACTGCTACTACTACTAATTTTAATTTCATTATTTTCCATATAAATAAAAAAAATCGCATTTTTGCTCTTTATCCTGTTAATGAATGAGGTAGAAATTAATCAGGCTCAAGATCAAATGCTTTTACTTTAGATAAAGCAAAAAAAAAGAACCATTGGTATTTGTTTCAAAAGTTGATCTATGTTCTGCATGGCAGGATGTGCCAATGATTTTTTGCTTTCTTTAAAGTAAAAACATTTGATCTTAAGCCTGATTAATTTCTAACTCAATCATTAAATTTATAGTATTTCACTTTCTTAAAAGTCCTTGATAATTTAAATTTTGTACAATTTTCATGTCCAATTATTTTTTATATATTTAAATTTAATCCAAAGTGATGACAGAGACTAGTTAAGGTCTCACAATGTATAGAATTTACTAATGTCACTAGAATACATTTTGAATTATATTTTCACAGACTTGTATTAGAACCAGGTTTCTTGTATATCTCATTTCCTTCACCATTATCGTAATGCATTATGTAAATTATATTACATTACTACATTTTCTGTGGCTTTCATTTTTGTTTTATAAATTATTCAAATTTTAAGAACCATAAAATTGTGAATGAAAAAAATGTCCATAAGACAACGCAGGAAAACATAAAAAAAAATATATTACAGAACTTGGTAATAAAATTTTGTATGACAGTGGCATTATTTAAACATAATTGCCATGATTATTGTATGACATTACCATGACAATGGTTTTTTATAAACTTAGACAGACACTCACACATACGCAGCCGACAACTATTTGTTTGGGTACATTTTTGTTAACCATAAGACTCCACTGCAAGGAGGGACATATTCTAAGTATAAGTTTTTCTCATAACGAGAACTTTGATACGTTAGAGGCTCAGTCATTTAACAGTTTCTGTTCGGTTAAGTTTTTTCTTATTCCAAGAATACACTATTAACATTTTACAAAAATTATACCTGATATTTCTAATCATTACTAGTATAGCCCAACACTCGAAATGCAAATTCTAGAAAATATTATTATTTCATTCAATTTTTGTCTTCCAATGTTTTCCTTATACTTATCTATATAAATTATGAATATTTTAATGAGCCTAAAGGCATGTTAATCAATTTTAGCAATTCACAATTCAATACAAAGCGTCTGATATATAATTTAAATCATTCGCATTAACAGGGTGTAACGATTTATTATAAATATTTTATTTTATTTAATATATTTTTAAGACAGATTAAACATAAATTTTATCATTTGCCGCTTCTTCTCCATATGAGCTATAACTATGCCAATTTTCAGACTCCTCCGTGCCCGCGTATTGCTTAAAAAGGGAACTAAAAATTTACCTTCACGTATTAATATATAGATATATATATATTTAGCAATATTACTCTTTTAATTTCAGTAAAAACGTTTTTTCATAATACGTTAAAGTCATTATTTTGTATTTCTACGTTTCGTTTTAAATCGCTTTAGACAAAATCAAATTTTATATATTTGCCTCAAAGTACGAATATCACTATCAAATTTCAAACGAGTCCTTTTCGAAAGAGTGGTCCTTAAAAATGAAAATGTGATTTTGGGGATAGACGGGGTCCAGTTTTTAACTTTCAATATAAAACTAATAAATGTGAAGTTTGGGGACAATAGGATAAAGAAAAGTAGCGCCGAAAATCGATTGAAAATATCAGGTGTGTTTATACGAGGAAAATATGTCTTTTTTTGAGATTTTACGAAAATTTCGCTGTATAGTTTAACTTTCCCCACAAGCTGTTATAAAAATCGGGATCAAAATTAAATTGTCTTTTCAAAAAGCTACAAAAATTCAAAATCTAATAAAAGCTCGCCAAGAAATAGCAAATGCCCCAAACCACTTTTGTTCCTAAAAAACTAGGTCATGAAATTTGATGATATTTTTTTCAGCATTGAGAAATTAATTAAAGCCATTATTTTTTTTGGTCTCTATACTTATAAGTATATCAGATATGAAGTACTGTTTTAGTACCTCGCTGTTAACCTATTGGGCATTGAAACCGAAAATGGGAATTTTTTTTTATAAAATTTTGAAAACTCCTTTTTCAAATTTTAAAAAATTGTCTTAAACAAAATTAAAAAAAAAAAAATGGATCTGGCACTTTAAGGTTTTGTTAAATACATGTTAGAAATTAACAGTCTGATTTTTTTTATAAGCCCCTATGCCAGAATTTTTTTGACAAGGATTTTATTTTTGCGGATTTCGAGAAAAATGGGATTTTTGTAAAGTATTCTGTAAATGTACGTTTTCTAAATACTTTGTATCAAAAATTCATCACTTTTCTACTTTTAAATACTATGTTTTATCGTAATAGCTTAGGGTTTTGGAAAAAAAATAACATGACCCCATTAACCCTTTTGGAATATGGGTCACATATGACCCCAAGCTAATAAAAGACAAATTATTCAAAAAATGCAAATATTTTTTACGTGCTGTAGAATTTTTAGATGCGACGCTAAAAATATAATAACCAAATATGTAGAACTTTCATTCCTAAAATTTGGGATAAATCCGAGAACGCTAACCCATTATTTGCTAAGGCCAGTTTCGGATTTTAAGATATTTTTAAATAAAAACTAGAGGACCCCTGCTGCTCCGCAGCATTATATTATATTAATTAATACCAAAATTTGCCAAGAGAAGTTAACCTACAACGAATTTGCCAAGAGAAGTTAAAGTACAGTAATGCCAAAATATGCCAAGAGAAGTTAACGTACAGTAAAAGTAAAGTTGATTCTCCACGCATAACTTTCCTGAAACCCAACGAATTTAAGCAGTTAATAGCTCAAAAGAAGGAGCTTGATCCACTGAGTGTTCTTAGACCTATGTCAACAGCCTACGTTAATTAGAACTCTAGTTATAGAGGTTTGAGAGAAGAAAAATATTGAAAAAAATCTTGAATGCAAAGTTTATTCATAAATTCTTTTAATATATAAGATTACCGAAAACGAGTTTTTCTATTAAACTCGATGAAACCACTATTTAGAATTTAAGAAACATAATTCATTTATTTTTTTATTTAGTTAACCCTTCAGTGCTCCTGGGATCAAAATTATCCATTGTGATATATCCCTGGTGCAAGGGTCTGCTTATTGCTCGCGAATATAAATTTAAACAACTTTTAACCAATTTATTATAAAATTTAAAAACTATCCATGTATATCTATAATATTAATAGGCTAGGCGATTTCTTGTGACAGATGTTTTGTTCTACCGTTTTATACCGATTTTGACCAAAAGTATATTATTTGAAAAGTATTTCTTTTTAGCGGTTTTGCAGGTTTACTGATTTTTAATATTTTTCTTTATTTTGAGTAAAGTTGCTACTAACCCATACATAAAATTATACATATGCTATGTGTGATTTATTAAATTTGTTGATGTGTTTGTTAATGAGTTTGTTATCTTCATTCACAAAAATAGTAATTCTGCCATGAATCTTGCATGAAATCCATAATTAAAGGCAACCATGGTGGTCATGACATCCATGATTGATTTTTTGACATATCTCATTTGTATTCTTGCTATATTGTTTTATTTGTACTCTGCATTTAAAGTGAATACATCTTGGTTAAATCTGATGTGTCGACAGCTAATTTAGTTAAATCAAACAAATCTTCAATTATATCTTGTTTATTAAAATTTTTAATTTATACTGTACAATAATAATTTAATATTGTACAATAATTGAAAATATTAAAATATTAATTTTTCCTATGAATTTGTATGTATTTTTATGTAGTTGCGAATGAACATCTAAAGAAGATTTTCCGATAAAATGTAAAAAAAAAAATAAATTGCAAGCGTTGTTTCAAGCAAATTCCAGTGGAAATATACATGATTATAGGTGGGAACTTCAAAAGAGAGCTGAAAAAATTTCCTGAATTATGCATAACATAATAACATCAAATAGAAATAGAGATTATACAAATATATATTGGAATTTAAAATCTAGAGATCAAATATATATTGGAATTTAAAATCTAGAGATCAACAAAAATTAATAAACTGAAATAAAAATTTATACCAAAAAAAAAAATAAAATAAGAAAATTAGTATCGGTCCAACTATACGTTACAGTATACCATAAGTTTTGGGAAAACGTCTTAGTCAAACTGTCACAATCCGACAAAACCAACAAAAATAACCTAAAAGAAAAGTAGAGCAAATGTTCAATTTGAACTCATGAATGTTAAATCCTTATTCAATAAAAATTAAATTAATTTTGAGAATGTTTATTTAATCTGAAAAAACGATGTATTGAAATATGTGCATCAGCGTTTAAGGAGTGCGATCGAAATACTTCTTAAACATATTTTTTCTCTCTACTTTTTTAAGTTTTTTATCGTGTTATACCTAAACAAGTCAGAGTGCTAAATTCGGCTGTGCCGAATCTTTGATACCTCCCACAAGGGTTTTTCGTTTACATTAATATCTGGACTTATTGCAGTATTTGTAACAGATGTAAACAAAAAATTTTGATAAACTAAATTATTAGAACAAACATACTGGTTTTTTAACATTTTTTTAAAGGTGTCCTCAAATTTATGGACATATATTGCAACAATGATTCCCGATTTATTCCATTGTCAATAGCAACCTGCCTGAAATAATGGCAAATAATGTTATCCCAAGCTTAGCCAAGTAGATGGTTAATTTTGTGATTGAGCATGATTTCAATAGACATATGGACAGACGGACTGAAGGATGGATAGATGGACAGATGGAAGGACGTTGGTATATCGACTCGTGTTTTTATAAGGATCAAAAATATATCTTTATGCGGTATTAAAGGCATTTTTCAGTGCGTCTGCACAGCGGTGTGGAGGATAAAAAATATGTCAGTTATTACGATTGCTTATAACTCCAGTCATTTGTCTTAATAGAAAACATGGTTCGGGAATAAAGAAGGTATCACATGATGTCCTTAAGCCCAAGAAAATAGGAAACATTCTGATAACAACTCCAAACACATCTACTTAGTAGAAAAGCAACCCGCTTCACACAGTGCTCAAATTATTTCTTCCGAAAAGTTAAAGCAAATGCAGGTTTGAAAACATACAAAGTCGAAAACGTCCAAGAGAAAAATGCTGCAAAGAATTTAGAGGCCAAAAAGACGGAATTTTAAAGCATGTTTCATAAAAAATTCCAGGTTAAAATTCTTATGTTGCTAGTGCTCGATGAAATGTCAAAGCAGACAATATGCAGCTGAGGCAAAAATGGCAAGTCATTAACGTGTGTTTGCAAAAATGACTCCCTTCCATTCTTAAGAAAGTTTTTGGATAGTACAAGAACAATAACGTGGTATTTTGTACCACGGGAAACAAATCTTTTAAACCGTCCAGAGCTTAGACCAGTGCAGTGATATTGTTCTATTTTAAAAAAAGAAGTTGAACACCAAAAAACGGATATGAACAATCTGTTCCAAATAAGTGACAGCAATCACTATGAAAGCCCTATTGGAAGGTTTTTCGAAAAAGTTCCGTAAGTTCATAAGTAATGATTAGAATTATAAAAATTATGTTTTTGTAAGCTTTAATATAATTTAAGTTAAATAAAAAAAAATAAATGCTCCAGGTTCAATGGTTTGATGTGTAAACATCTATACGCGCAGGGGGGTATATTTCTATTTCACAATACAATCACAAAAACAGCGTAACATATGAGCGTAAGACAAAATTGGTGTGACTTATGATTGTATTGGTGTAAAAGTTTTGAAAACGAAAATGTCAAATAAAAAATTAAAGTAAAAAATACAAAAAGAATAATGAAAAACGAAAAATGAAAAATGAAAAACTAAAAATGAAAAATGAAAAATAAAAAATAAAAAATAAAAAATGAAAAATGAAAAATTAAATATGAAAAATTAAATATGAAAAATAAAAAATTAAAAATAAAAACGAGAAATGAAAAATGGAAAATAAAAAATAAAAGATGGAAAATTAAAAATGAAAAATTAAAAGTAAAAAATGAAAAATAAAAAATTAGAAATGAAAAATTAAAAATTAAAAATTAAAAATTAAAAATTAAAAATTAAAAATGAAAAATGAAAAATTAAAAATTAAAAATGAAAAATAAAAAATTTAAAATTAAAACGAGAAATGAAAATTTTCCATTCGAAAATTAAAAATGAAAAATTAAAAGTAAAAAATGAAAAATAAAAAATTAGAAATGAAAAATTAAAAATTAAAAATGAAAAATAAAAAATGAAAAATAAAAAATTAAAAATGAAAAATTAAATATGAAAAATAAAAAATTAAAAATAAAAACGAGAAATGAAAAATGGAAAATAAAAAATGGAAAATTAAAAATGAAAAATTAAAAGTAAAAAATGAAAAATAAAAAATTAGAAATGAAAAATTAAAAATTAAAAATGAAAAATAAAAAATGAAAAATAAGTAATGAAATATGAAAAATAAAAAATGAAAAATTAAAAATGAAAAATAAAAAATAAAAAATTAAAAATGAAAAATAAAAAATGAAAAATGAAAAATTAAATATGAAAAATAAAAAATTAAAAATAAAAACGAGAAATGAAAATTTTCCATTCGAAAATTAAAAATGAAAAATTAAAAGTAAAAAATGAAAAATAAAAAATTAGAAATGAAAAATTAAAAATTAAAAATGAAAAATAAAAAATGAAAAATAAAAAATGAAAAATGAAAAATTAAATATGAAAAATAAAAAATTAAAAATAAAAACGAGAAATGAAAAATGGAAAATAAAAAATGGAAAATTAAAAATGAAAAATTAAAAGTAAAAAATGAAAAATAAAAAATTAGAAATGAAAAATTAAAAATTAAAAATGAAAATAAAAAATGAAAAATAAGTAATGAAATATGAAAAATAAAAAATGAAAAATTAAAAATGAAAAATAAAAAATTAAAAATGAAAAATAAAAAATTAAAAATGAAAAATGAAAAATAAAAAATTAAAAATGAATAATAAAAAATTGAAAATGAAACCTCAAAAGGGCGTTCTCAGGTGCTCGAATTCGAAATTGATTGTGGTAATGAAAATTTAGTTATCAAGCGTAATTTATTAAATATATATTAGGATGGGTCAATTTGTTCGGGTGAGGAAAAACACAACAGGCGTATAGCAGAATCGAAAACCTACACATTCTAAGAAAATCACTCAAAGAAAGTATGGGTCTAATATGAAAACCTAGCGCCCGCCGAGAGACATGAAGATTTTAATATTTTATTTACACGAATTTTAATTTTTATACAAATTACGAATTATACAATTTAGTAGTCTGCTATGAAAGTTATCAACAAGGAGTAATTAGAATTCAATATTATAGTGCTACTCGTTGTAGAAGTTTACCGTTAATGTATTTTATAAAAACGTGGTTTTAAACAATTGTTTTGATTAATTTAAGCACTTGATAGTTAAGTTTCAAAAAGTAAGCGTGTGTTAATTTTTTTTAAAAACTTTTCATATTAAATTATAGAATCATCAGCGGTGTCAATTGACTTTTCCGGGTCAAGTTTTCTGACAAATCACAACGCTAGTATCATTGGCATGCCAAGTGAATTTAGTGAATTAAATTTTCCAAGTTATCGTGATGTTTTAAAGTATTATTTTTTCTTAAGTGATCGCAAAGAAAAAGAAAAAGAAACGACAAAAAACAACACTCGTACGCAATAAACAAAATAATTGAAATTTGGGAAAAAAAATTGATATTGCACTGATAAATAGAAAAAGCATTTTAAAAAAACTAATTACATTTCTCAACAAATACCATAAAGGGGTAAAAACACATCAAGAAGTAATACATTTTCAGAATTTGAGACATTGTTGAATGATGTATGTTATATCGCTAAATGCAATTGCAAATACATACGCCTACAGTTTCTTCAATTTATTTTTTTTTTTTCTTTATTACATATTTTTTATTATAATCTGAAATCAAAATGTTGCTCTGTTGAATTTAAAATAAAATTAATATAGTTAAATACATCCAGAATTTAAGAGCCATATTTGAAATTATAAATTAATCTTTGACTGGAGTTTATATTCTAATGTTATATTATTTGAAATCTCTTCAATTTCAAATTTCGAGTTTGAAAAATATGTGCCGCCGTAATACACATGCACGTTTATACATATATTGCTCCACATGGATATTTGCATATGACACTAAATCTAATGTATTTTTTCTAGAATAAAAATAAGACATTAAGTTTCATCATGTGTCTAGAAAAGAAGACAAGTTATAATGAATTCTCTTCTTTGAACATTATTGTATGAAAATTTAGCACGCTATTTTTCTAAGAATATGATCACAATAAAAATTCATCATCATAAAAACAAAAACATATTCATAAAATAAATGTAGTTAAAAGCAAAAACATAAACAAATCCATCTCTTGTCATAGAGAGACTTTAAACGCTATTTAAAAAGTTTTCAGGTATATGTCATAAAACTTTTTAAATAGAATAAAAAGCTTAGACAAAAAATATTTTATTTAGTAAAAACTTGTAAAATATTTCCTACGTATCGCCAAAATTGTTGAAAGTGAAATCAAAGCTTTGTAATTAAAAACTTTCACCATTGATGAAAATCTTTATTTTGGAGTTTTCATCATAAAGCAATTCGTTGTTCTTGTAATATTTTACGTTTCTATTGCGTTTTATAACCACCGAAGGACAAACCAATTCATCATTGAATTCGAAACAGGCCTGGGCAATGCTATTGGCTTTCATCCAAGGTTCATACAATATCGTTATATTACATTCTTTGGCCATCTCATTTGCATCTATCAGCTCAGCATTAATTTCATATAAATATAAACATTTTCGCGTGGCTTTATTTACTTTTGAGATCGTATAATGGGGACCATTGTATGCTTCCAAGGTTACTAAAGCCATTTCTAAAACATTTTCAGCCTTCACTAATTTCTCACCCGTCAGTATCACGCTGGAGACATATTCCTTAGGATGTGTTATAAAAAAAATTATAATTTGTTAAACAATAAAATATTTTTAATATTTTTACCGGCCACTTGACATTTTTTGTGTTTGATATTATTTGATAATTTGTTAATTTTGACATTCCACAAACTGTTCGTTGCTGATAAGAACTGAGTAAAGAAGTTTAAAATAATAATGCGCTTGATTCTCATAAAATCACTGCTATTAAAAATAGATTTCTTGTGGTTTCAATAAGAAATAACTTTCGTACAAACAAATATGCTTTAAAGCTTGTTTAGTTAATGTGATAAGTTCTGCACTGAGAGAATTACTTTTAACATATCAATAATATTCAAATGAACACACATCTATCAATTTAGGCTAAATTTACAATATTCGGTCGAAAATGATGCCGTTTGAATATTGCTTATGAGTTTATCAACGAATTTTTAATTTGAATTTGTTCTGATGTTTGTAACTACCAAAAATATAGAATCTCTTTCTGAGCCAATGTCCGTTCGTCCGTCCGTCTGTGCGTCTGTCCGTCTGTGTTTCCATGTATGCCTTGTAATCAAACTACAGGTAGCAACTATACAAATATTTTAACTAAATTTTGTATAAACGCTTTTGTTGGACATCGGAAATTTGTGAAAATCGGGGCATGACTTGATATCGATCATGAAATCGACATAAATTGCCCCACAATCCGAACTGTTCTACAGATCTTGTTAAAAATTGATTTGCATGTGCTTCTTACACCTAGTAATTGGAAGTCCCAAATTATATCTTGTAAGACCACTCACAGTCCTGGCTCCTATATCAACCTGCTTCCGCAATCTTCCCTTAGGTGAAGATTTTTCTCAAATTTGGTTTGTGTGTGTTTTTGCAAAAATAAGTGACTTTATCAAATATAGTCAGTATTCATCCATTTTTCGACCTGGTCCCCATATAAAAATATCATGTGATATGTACTCTTTTATATCGGCATTCGAAAATTTTTTAACAATGCAACTGAAATTTGGTTAACACTTATTTTCTATATGCACTTAGTTGGACCTACGATACTTTCACTCAACACATGGTATAAGGTATCGTATGGACGGTCTAGACCGACCATAGTTTTCTTACTTGTTATTTTTTAATATTTAGTTTCATATTAAACTTGGTTTCATCCGCTAAAAATTCCTCAAAAAGCTAAATCTCGATTATATGAGTTAGAGATACCAAATGGTAACCAAGATTCATTTTCTCTTTAGCTCAATTTAATCAAAAAGTTCTCATGTTTAGCTTAGATGAGATAAACGTGATCAAGAAACTATTTAAACTATTTATTCAAACGTTTGCCATATACCAACAGTAATTCCTAATTTCTAATGATTCATAAAGATAATGATGATAACATAGTAAAAAGAACTCTTCGAAAAGGAATGGGTTATAATTCTATTGAGAACACAGATTACGAAGGAAATTTTATACGAAAGTGTTTGTTCAGCAGCTAAAGCATAATCTCAGCAAAGTAAAGTTCACTGGTTTGATGAGCTAGCAACAGCTACCCAAAACTATAAAAAAATCGTATTAGTCCGATCACAGGGGAGATGTGTAAATAGCTAGTAATTAAAGATTTTTTATGGCACTTTTTTAAAATCAAACAGAAACCATCATCTATGTAGGGGCTTTACTAATATAAAACTGTATATTATTGTATATTATTACAACTGGTAAATTCTTAATTTTTAATTTTTAGTTTTTCATTTTTAATTTTCGTTATTCAATTTTTATTTTTAATTTTTCATTTTTTTTTTTTCAATTTTCATTTTTTAATTTTAAATTTTCACTTTTAATTTTTCATTTTTCATTTTTAATTTTTCCTTTTTCATTTTTTATTTTCAATTTTTAATATTTTATTTTTCATTGTTAATTTTTGTGTTTTCTGTTTTCACTTTTCATTTTTTATTTTTAATTTTTAATTTTTTATTTTCCATTTTTCATTTTTTATTTTCCATTTCTAATTTTTTTATTTTCAGTTTTCACTTTTCATTTTTTTCATTTTTAATTTTATATTTTTAATTTTTCAGTTTTAATTTTTTATTTTTCATTTTTTATTTTTTATTTTTTATTTTAATTATTTAATTTTCAGTTTTCACTTCTCATTTTTAATTTTTTAATTTTAATTTTTCATTTTTTATTTTTCGTTTTTTATTTTTCATTTTTAATTTTTTACTTCTCACTCTTTCTTTTGCAATTTTCACCTTTCATTTTTAATTTTTTATTTTTCATTTTTCATTTTTCATTATTCATTTTTTAATTTTCATTTTGCATTTTTCATTTTTCAGTTTTAATTTGTCATTTTTCATTTTTCATTTTTTATTTTTCATTTTTCATTTTTCGTTTGTCATTTTTCATTTTCATTTTTCATTTTGCATTTTTCATTTTTCATTTTTCATTTTTCAATTTTCAATTTTCATTTTTCATTTTTCATTTTTCATTTTTAATTTTTCATTTTTAATTTTTAATTATTAATTTTTAGTTATTAATTTTAAATTTTTAGTTTTTAATTTTTCATTTTTCATTTTTCATTTTTAATTTTTCTTTTTTCATTTTTCATTTTTCATTTTTCATTTTTCAATTTTCATTTTTCATTTTTCATTTTTAACTATTAATTTTTAATTTTTAATTTTTAATTTTTAATTTTTAATTTTTAATTTTTAATTTTTAATTTTTAATTTTTAATTTTTACTTTTTAATTTTTAATTTTTAATTTTTAATTTTTAATTTTTAATTTTTAATTTTTAATTTGTAATTTTTAATTTTTAATTTTTAATTTTTAATTTTTAATTTTTAATTTTTAATTTTTAATTTTTAATTTTTAGTTTTTAGTTTTTAATTTTTAATTTTTCCTTTTTCATTTTCTTTTTTATTTTTCAAAACGTTTTTATAACGGTGTTTGCTCCTTCATGTTATCTCCAAACACTTCCTAATAAAATCGCGACTTCATTTTATCTCCAAACACTTCCTAATCTTTTCACCAATACAATCGTACTGAGCTTATAGAAATTGGTGAAAATCGGTTTATGCTCGTCCCCATACAAATGACCCCTATGAAGTTGACTCAAATTGCCATAAAATCCAATTTATCACATAGATATCGGTCGGACAATTCTTAGTCATAGCCCCCATATAAAGCTGCTTCCCGATCTTCACTTAGACCTATCAAAAGCAAAAATATTGCACAGATTTTTCTTAAATTTGGTTTGTATATGTTTTTGGAAAAGAGAAGTGACTTTAAAAAACATAGCCAGGATCGGTCCATTTTTCGACCTAGTAGGTTGAAGAACCGTATTTGAACTACAGGCATCACCATTCTGGTGGGTGAAAAGTCAGGGCGAAATTACTAGGCCAGTATAGTAAAGTCCCCAAAGGGGATTTGTATGACCTTTCATATTTTCTCTATATCGTCATGTTTGTTTGCTTGTTTGTTTATTTAGTTTTTCAGCTGAAACTTAAGAACCGTTGATGATTTCTAATTTCATTCTTCAGCGAATGGTTTCCGAAAATGAAATCCGAAAAAAATTATTATTTTCATTGTTTAAATAACGTAACATATTCAAGGCGTATTATTATCATTTATTAGTAGTGATATTTTTAGTATTATATCAAACATACATCAGTATTTTTAAATATTATAATAAAAATTATTTATTTAAACTTTGGCCACAATGATGCTGAAGAAACAAGTAAGAAATCATCTATAGTTCTTAAGTTATAGCTTTAAAACTAAGCAAACAAACATCAAGGTCATAAAAATGTTGGGCCTGATAACTTCAAACCCTTTATAAGTTTTACTTCACTGACCTAGTGCTTTCACTCTGACCTGAAACTTCTCACCCCCAACAGCGATCCCGAAAATGCTCCACACTGATATTTGAAATATCAGAAGAGATTCTTTTTCGCTTTGTTTGATTTATCTTTCGAAATGCTTAATTAGCTTCAGGTTTTGGGGCTGTGGTGGAAGAAAGATTGTCTTTGAATTCTAAATAGTTCTCAAAATAGTGTTCAAGTTAATGCAAACGAAGCAACATGTGCTGCCGCCAATCATCAACAATTCTTCATTGTCTCTTAACGTTTTTGTTACGCATTGCCTAATAATTTTAGTTAAAATTTGCCTTATAATATTGAAAATGATCTAAGTCGAATTTAGTGAAATTTCTATCTAAAACATTTGAAAAAAAAAAAAAAACTAGAAGCTTTAAACTCATCGAAATAAAACAAATAACAAATTTATAGTCGGGCTAGGCCAACTACATGATATCCTAAACCATGCGTTGCGACCAAATTTTCGAAAGTGGTATTTCGGTACTTCATAATATTAATACCGGGATCCCGTTGTTAATACCGGTAAAAAAAAAGGGAAACTACTTTGTAAAAAAAAAATAAAAAAAAAAAAAAAAAAAAAATAAAAAACAAAACAATTTTTCTTTCATTGTCATCGAAATTAAAAAATAATTAATACTGGATATTGGCTAAGAATAAGCCGATGACTCGAAAACGTCGATGATGACGATGTTGAGAATATGTTCGTTGCGATAACTGCTAAAAAAAATTATCTGCATGAAATTGCGGGAAAAATTTTAATTTTTTAATTTTTCCAAAAAACGGTCATAATGTTCCAAAACATTTCGTGGAGAAGCGATGTTTCTACTGGAATATTATGCACTTTTGGAAGAAAATTTATTGAATGAAAGGTGTTATTGATTACTTATGGAATACTCAAATAAAAATTTTTCCCCGCAGTTTCACGCACACAGTTTTTTATTACTTATCGCAACGAAGATTCTCAGCTGAAAATTTTTGAAAAAAAACCATTCTTGTGCTCTTTATGGTCACATTTGCGCCAAAAATCATAATTGTTTTTTTTTTTTTTTTTCGCGAAAACCAACTTTTGGTGAACAATTCCAGAAAAATATAAGCCAAAATTAAAAATCGCAAAAGAGGGATCGATGGGCAAATTCAAGACGATCATTTAAAAAAACCCCAGCTCAAACTGTTCAACTATGTGAGGTGTAGAGTAAATTGAAGAAAACAGGTGCTATTCGTCCCACTGTGCGACCTCTGAACTGAAGGAAAATTAACTTACAAAAAAGGTCTTAAAGTACAAAAAACAAATTACTTAAGTAGGGCCACTGCACCTGTACGTAAATTTCAAAATTAGGTTTAAACATGATAACACCTAAAAATATGCTAGTTACTTATAAAAACTAAAATAGTTAAATGAAATTGATATGAATGTTAACTAACAGCAAAAAATTAATACCGGATACCGGGATTAAGTGGTCATTAATACCGGTACTGAACGGTATTAAAAAATTTCGGTTTCCGGGATCCCGGTATTGCAAGCCCTAATTAAACCTTCAGAATGATTTGGACAACCTACATAAATGGTGTTTCTTCAATAATCTTCAATTAAATCTTGACATATGCCTTCATATCTCTTTCACCAGATTTAGAAACCCAAATCCAGCGTTCTCCAATATTGGTAATTATAAATTGAAAACTGCAGACTCAACCATGTCTTCTGTTCCACATATTAATTATATTTTCCAAAAGATTATGCCATACTTGCCTTTATAAGAAGAGTTGTTCTGAATTTTCTGATCCATGTACGTTCATCTTACGTCAGATCAAAGTTAGAATATGCTACTGTTGTTTGGAGCCCACATTTTGGAATATATATCTCTCGTATTGAGAGAGTGCAGCGTATTTTCCTTAAGTACGTACTTTCATCATTTAAGTTTGTATATCCTCATATAGATCAAGATGTTTATTATTAGGTCTCGGAACATTAGAATATCGTCGAAGATTTCAAGCTGCACTATTTGTCTTTGATATAATTACTGGAGGTATCGACTGTCCAGATTTGTTATCGCAAATAAAATTGTATGTTCCACCTAGAATACTTCGTCACCATAATATTTTTTATATTCCATGCCATCGCACAAACTATGCCAAAAACAGTATTTTAAATCGCGCGTGTGCCGATATAAATGCTATTAATGAAATAGTTATAAATGGAATCCCAAACCACCTAGCGCCCCGGTAGGTGAGTAGGTAGCGTGCTCGCCTACCACGCGGGGGTCGTGGGTTCGATTCCCACCAGAGGCTTTGGTCTGTCGCTGCAAAAAAAAAAAAAAAAAAATTAACACACTACTCCCTCTTTCCTCCTTCCTATATCTATATCTTTCCTAAGATCAACACAATGCACTGCATCTGTAGGAGGCATCCCCTGAGTGTTGATTAATAAAAAAAAAAAATAAATAAAATTTTGTACATCAAAAGATTGTTTTAAATTACTACTCTTTACATTATTTAATTCGTAAATTTTTTTACATAAATCAATATATACTAGCAGATTCCAGCGCTCGAAATTCGAGTGCAAATTCTAGGAAATTTAATTTTTTCATTTAATAGAGACCCTAAATTTATACTTCACAATTAATCTCATTTTAAATGAAGAAGACAAACTCAACACATTAACAAATTTAATAAACACACACATAGCATTTATGTACGTGTTAGTAGCAACTTTAAAAGATCATAACTCCAAAAAATGTTCCAGACGATGAAAATCTGTAAATCTGGTTAACAGCTAAAAAGAAATACCTTTCCCATCATAAATTTTTTGTCAAAATCGGGGTAAAACTGTGAAACTTACATCGGTCCCAAGAAATCGCCTAGCCTATTAATATTATAGATGTAATTATTGTAATCATAGTCTGTAAGGAAATCATGTTCCAATGACTGAACTAAATAAATGAAATGAAATTAAAAGTGATTATGAGTCGATCGCTAAATAGTGGTACAGTAATCCTCGGTTAATTATCTCATCAAAATATGCAAGATTGTTGGGTAATTAAACGAACATAATTAGACAAATACTTTCAAATACATAAGAAAGGCAGTTGAAAATATGTAAAACAGGGTAATTAAAATATTGATTAAATAAAAATAATTAATATGTATCACATAAAGAAGTAAACTGCAAACACTTTTTGATATGTTTCCACAGAGTTACACCAAAATAATATTTTTAGACTTTGTTTTTGAAATCTATTGCCTTTGGCTGAGTCCCATTTTTGAGCTAATGTTCCACATGGCACTACTTTATAAAAAAAGGCCACTCTCATCAGCATTAAATATATTTTCAGGGGTATAATTTTGAAGAATTGAGGAAAAATTGCTGCTTTCCAAAAAATTTCGGGCGCATTCCCCATAACTTTCATTATTTGCTCCACGTATCTTTGTGAATTTTATGTTTTCTCTCCTCTGCTAACTCCACAACCAACCCCTGTTGGGTTCAAAATCTGAATTATTTTTTAGAGCAAATTCCTTTGCATAATTCATTACCAATTTTCTATAAATGACAGCATAATTCGGGCGGATCTGGTTAAACCATATCTTGAGCCATTAAATAATTTGGGTAATTAAACCAAGGAAATTTAACGGATATTTTAGTTTCTGGATAAACTATTTCAGGTAATTACCCGAATTGGGTAATTAAGCGAAAGTTAATTAACCGTGGGGTTTTGTTAAAAAAAGTGAGAAAAACGGGGATTTAGAATTCGTATAAACGTGTGAAAGGCAATTAAGCATGGGGTAATTAAATGGGTTATACTGCACAGGATATAATTATAGTTCGGGTAGATTTGCTTTTTAAGAAGAGTGTGACAGAGCATCATGCATGGCTGAGGTAGTTTCGTCGTGTCCAGGGTCAACTTGTTTACAGTGTGTGGGGTTGAAAAATGTATTATTTATTTTATACGAATACAGTTATAAGTATAGGAGCAGCAACCTTCTTATCCAGTGGGTTACTCGGGTATTAAAGTTTTCTTTTTACGAAATTAGACAAGCGGTCGAGACTGTATGAATCCACATCAATATTTTGTCGGCAGCTAATGACAAAATTTGGTCATCGATCGCATTGGCGGCAGTGATCAGCCCCTGAATCACCTCGGATATAAATTGCCCACAGCGATGCAAAAGTTGTTACAATTGCACTTCTTTTATCACTATTTGAAAGTGAAAAGTACAATAGCACCATAATAACTAACTAGCAGATTCCAGCCCTCGAAATTCGAGCGCAAATTCTGGGAAATTTTCTTTTTCATTAAATAAAGACCCTAAAAGTCTGCTTGTCAATCATAGCTAATTCACAAATCAACACAAAAAGCAAACTCATTTTTATTACCAACACATTAAAAAATTTAATAAACACACACATAGTATTGTATAATTTTACGTATGTGTTAGTAGCAACTTTAAATGCAATTTACTCAAAATAAAGGGAAAAATTTAAAAATCTGTAAATCTGCAAATCAGCTAAAAAGAAATATCTTTCAAATAATATACGTTTGGTCAAAATCGGGATTAAACGGTAGAACAAAACATCAGTCACAAGAAATCGCCTAGCCTATTAATATTATAGATTTAACATTAGTTCAAATTTTCCCTATTTTATTACATTGCACGAATATGCTTTAAAGAATTCTGTTTCATCATTATTCCACTTTTTGTGCTCGTCCCATTTTCATACGGCAACTTTTGATTAATTATTCGTTGTGAATTGTTTTGCACATTTTGTCTAATCACCTATTTTGTATTTGTGAAATTTACTTACGTTAGCTGCGTTTGACTAAAAGTTTTTGGTTTTCATTTCATTTAAGTATTTAATGACCAAAAATGGATATTGATGGCACTGGGAAAGTTTTTTTTTTTTATTTGAAATCTTTAATGAATTTAAAACAAGTAAGAAAATTATAGTCGGTCTAGACCGACTATACGATACCCTATACCATGCGTTTAGAAACCCTATCTCTTAGGCCCAACTAACTAGACATAGAAAATAAGCAAAAACCAAATTTGAAAAAATTTTGAAAAAGTTCATATCGGATGCTATATCTATACATATACAAACAAAATTTGAGAAGCATCAGTGCAATATTTTTGTTTTTTAATAGATTTAAGTGAATATCGGGAAGCAGCTCTATATGGGGCCAAAGGGAGCATTTTTGGACTACTCATTAGTGGATGTAATGAACGCATACAAACCCAATTTGAGTAAGATCTATATGACAATTTGGATCCTATGGCAATTTACGTCGATTTCATAAGGGTAATTTGTATGGGGGCTAGGTCTGAACATGGACCGACTCTCACCAATTTCATCCCATGGCCGATAAAAGCTCATATACCAAATTTCATCGAAATATGTTCATATTTGCGACCTGCAGTTTGATTACAAGGTTTACATGGACACACAGACGGACGGACGAACATTGTTAAATCAACTCAGAAAGTGATTCTGATTCGATCGGTATAATTAAAGATGGGTCTGGGTCAAATATTTTTGGTTGTTACAAACAGCAGCACAAAGTCATTATACCCAAACCACATAGTGGTATAGGGTATAAAAAGGACAACTTGTAGAACAAGTAAAGTAATATGAATACAGTATACCCTGCAAAGATGAATGGGCAAATCAGATTTCATGGTTAATTAGAGGCGGTAAATATCAGAGCCGCTCATTACTCGAGCTTCGAGCTACTCGAGCTCAACGAGTAGCTCGAGTAGTAAAAGTTAACATTTTTCATGTTTGAAAGCATGTAAAAAGATAAATATAAGTATTTAGTAGAACAAATGTATACTTTTTGGAATCGTACAAGTACCGGTAATATCACCCTGAAATTTGACTTGAATCGGACGGTCCTACTGGCGTAGGCAAACTACTACTCGAAAAAGCTCGATGCCTTTCCATACAAATGTATGATAATATTCACTTCATAGATGTTTGATTTCATTTAAAAAAAAATTTCCCAAATACATGGTATGATTTTATATATTTTGGAGTCAGTTGCATTGGTAGATCACCCTCCTGAAATATTAAAACAGATAAGAACTATGGAGTGGGCTAACTACTACTCGAAAAAAATCATACACTTTCACTCAAATGTATAAAAATATGATCTTCGTATATGTTTGATGCCTATTTGCTAAAAATTGTTCAAAAACACTTGGAAAAAGCTCTTAGTATTTTAATCTGAATATTGTAGAAAGTATGCTTTCAAAATTTCAAAGCATTTTTTTTTTAAACGTTTATTTGCACAAATTCTGTATTAATTCTTAACTATAATAAACAATAGTTAACAATAATAACAAATTCAGGTTAGCAAAAGTTAGGTCGATTCTGAGAGTGAGAGGTGAAAATAGAGGCTAAATTAGAAGACCTGTATCGCGGCGTTTGTTTGTTTGTTAGTTAGAATTTTTTTTTTAATCGACCTTCGAACTTTGCAGTCAAATGCCGATTTTCAGCATATTGTTTATATGGTTTTTTGGCTATAACTCGTGGACTAATGATATTTTTTCTATCTGTAAAAGCCAAATTATTGCTAGAGACCTGTGCAACAATAAAAATTTTTTTAAAAATTGATTTGGAAAATGTTTGTGGTGCTTATGAAGCAAAATGTTGGAAAAAAATTTTTTTTTTCAAGCTTTTCGAAAATATTTTCCACAAAACTAAGTCTTTTTTGCTTTCTGTTTGTTCAACCACATGCTTCTCAGTTTCTTCAATAAATTTCATTTGAAAAGAAAACAGTCATAATACAAAAACTTGCGTTTTCCAGCTTAATATTAATTTACTTCTCATTTTTTATGTACCAATTTTGTTCAGTGTTGGTTTTGCAGAAGCATTGGAAAAGAAATTATAAAAATATGGAAAAAAATATATTTTTGCAATGTTAGTTATGAAAAGTTTTAAGTAAAAAAATTAAATAAATTAAATTAATGATTTGGCCGTTGCCGTTTAGCAGGCGGCTGTGGATCAACATCACTGCTCTCTCTAATATCTTGGTCATCGTCATCATCATCAGAAAGGCCGATAATTTCGTCCAACAGATATTCTGGAATTTCATCTTTGTCTTCCCTTCTTCCTCTTTTTCCTCGTCTTCCTCTTCTTCGAAGGTCTTTTTATACCACCAACAAATTTCAGCGAGTATTGCATCTTGAGATTTCTTTCCTCTGTACCTGACACGAAAATAGTTTACAATCGTTAACATATTTAACGAAAATAGTTTTCAGTCGTTAACATATTTAAATTGTGCACTCTGACAAAGATATTAGAAAAATCTAGGAATTGAAAATATGCACACGCTATAGTTACCTTATTTCAAATGGAAGCGCAGTTTGGTGATAACGTTCGCCTTGCCCATCAGATTCAGTTGGCAACTGTTGAGCGAGTTGATCAAGATGCTGATGCAAGAGATGAATTTTGTACGACATATTAACCCCAATTTCATCGAAAGCTGCCAACATGTTTGCAACAGGTTGCCTATAGTTGTCTGTGCGTTCTTTACCCAAAAGTCCTTTAATGACTGCTTTCAATGCGAGCCATGCATTTAATTCTCGGTCTGTCATAACTTGGTCAAAAGCTTAACGACTCATTAGTTTCCGTATGTCGGGACCATTAGCAACCCCTTCCTGAATTTTTGGCGTTACTTAGTCTTGGGAAAATGTCTTTTAAGCGGTTGAATACTGCTGGTCTTTTTGCGATACATTTCAAAAAATTTTTAGCAATGCCAAGTTTAATGTGGAGCAACGGCAATAAAATTTTCGTTTCATGAACAAGGCATTCGTGTAGCCTATTGACTTTAGGCCATTTCCGTCCAATGCGACTATTCCAGTTATGCTGTTTGTACTGGTTTCTTCCTTTAATAACTTCTCCGCATCGTGAATCCCAATCGCACAAAAAACACGGACATTTTGGACGACCAGATGCTGTTAAGCCTGTAATCAATGAAACTATTTTGAGGTCGCTGCAAATGGTGTTCGTTATATTTGACAACTTCCAGAATGTGTTTCAAATTATCGAAATTTTCACTAGTGTCAGTGCTATATGCAATCGGAACAGAAGGCATTCTATTTGTCTTGTGCATAAGCTGATTAGTGAACTATCGATGAATAAACGCCAATCATTTTTTGTATAGGTTAACCCTATCGTCTCCATTAACTTTTCAATATCGTTGCAATAAGCGAAATTTTTTGCATCATTCACATTGAAGAACTTTTCTAACTATTTTTGGCGTTTTCGATATGCTGTCACTTTGGTACCTTTCGCCAGCAAATTATTTCCTTTCAAAAATAAAGCCAGTAGTTTTGATTTTTTCTGAGTCAAACACAAATTTGCAACAATTCCATCCAATTGGTTTTGTGTGACTAGGATTGGGTCCTTTGATGTTTCATAGGATGTACCTTCACCAGGGTCGTATTCTGAGAAGAAATCCATGGAAGTAGCAGCGGCGTTTGTAGTACTGATATTTGTCTGAAGATCAATTCTTCGGTATGTTGGTACTGGAAGCAACTGGTAATTGGACACTTGGCACTGCTACATAAGTTTTATTCTTTGCTTTCCTTCTATTCAAAGTTTTATGGTAGCAATTTTCTTCTTCATGCGGGGTGTTGTCTAACCACTTCATTGGTATACCAAAAGGCCTTCTTCTTTTCACTTTTCCATTGCATAAGAGTTGAATAGCAATTAAAGCCAACTTTTTGGGGCATAGTTTACGTCAGTGATAAACTCTTGCGAGAAATATTCTTTATAGGCTTCCAAAAAAAATCACTCTCATTGTCACATTTTTTATCGCTTGCTATGAAACGTCCACAGACATTACAAAAATGGTCCATTTTACATTTTGGTTCCCACATTTTTAATACAATATATATTATACAATGTTTTTTTTTTTTGTTTATTTTTATGAAACCGATGCACTTAACTTAAATCACTCACAAAATGAAATAAGTTCCAAAAAATTAATAGCGAATTTTATCACGACCGAGCGAAAATTAAAAGATATCAGCTTCGGCTGAGTTTCGAGTCTTAACTGAATCTTCATTTTTGAAATTAGTTCGCTTGAAATAAAAAAAAAATCGCTACCTGTGCGGTGGTTGAAAACAAAGAAGTTGTTTTACTAATTCCTAATTCTTGGAACTTCCCTTTTTAATTTTTTCTACCTAAATCGCTATTTATTTAATGGTTTTGGGATTTTTAACGCAAATTATCGACTAGGACCATTTTCTTTTCAAATGAAATTTATTGAAGAAATTGAGAAGCATATTATAGACCAAACAGAAAGCAAAAAATACTTAGTTTTGTGGAAAATATTTTCAAAAAGCATGAAAAAAAAATAATTTTTCCAATATTTTGCTTCATAAGCACCACAAAAATTTTCTAAATCAATTTTTAAAAAAATTTTATTTGTTGCACAGATCTCTAGCAATAATTTGGCTTTTAATTGTTGCACAGGTCTCTAGCAATAACTTGGCTTTTATAGATTAAAAAATATCGATTAGTCAACGAGTTATAGCCAAAAAACCATATAAACAATATGCTGAAAATCGGCATTTGACTGCAAAGTAACATAAACAAACGCCGCGATACGGGTCTTCTAATTTAGTTTCCCTTTTCGCCCCTCCCTCTCAGAATCGACCTAACTTTTGCTAACCTGAATTTGTTCCACAGTGCTATCCGGCAAAAAACCGAAACTAAAAAAAATAAAAAAAAAATATATATATTTTTTCCCTTATTCACAGATGAGTCTTATAAGAGATTAAGTCATTCCGATTAAAATTGTGCTCTGGGCAAACAACTACTTGAAAAAGCTCGACCGCTTTCCATACAAATGTATGAAAACATTAACTCCCTGGAAGTTTGACATCATTTTAAAAGACATTTTCCAAAAATACATGGTAAAAGTTAATAGATATTGTAGTCCCTCATGTCAACAGATTATTTTCCTATTATTTTCGGATGAAAGGCGTGGGGTGGGCGAACTACTAGTCGAAAAATTCAGTAATGAAAAAAGAGAAATTAAAAAAAAAAATTTTATGCTTTTGTTTTCAATAAATGCAACTGACTATATCCTTAGATGACTCATTTAAATTTTTAAGCCATTTAGACTAATAATGTGCTACTGGCAACCTACTATTCGAAAAATATTAGTCAGTTTCCATACAAATATATGAAAAAATGCACTTCATGTAAGTTTGAGATCGATTTACAAAAAATATTTATGGCACACATGGTACAAATTTATATACTATAAAATTGCAAATAAGAGGACATTATGTCCTTAAAATTTAAAAGGATTTCGTTAATAATTGTGCTGTTGTCGAATTACTGCTCGAAAAAGATCAGCCAGTTTGCATACAAATATACGAAAGAAATGCACTCCAACCAAGTTTGACATCCATTTACAAAAAATTTTCTAGGAACACGTGGTATATATTTATACATTCTAAAACTTTAAATATGAGGAGATTACGTCCTTATAGTTTTAAAGCATTTCATTAATAATTGAGCTGTTGGCGAACTACTACTTGATAAAGATCAGCCACTATCTATACAAATGTGTGAAAATTTGCTCTTATTTTAAGTTTTATGTAATTTTAGTGCAAATTTTTCTTCACGAATTTTTAAAAATTTATATGTTTTGAAGTTACAGGTTTCAGGACATTATATCGTTAAAATTTAAAACTATTCCAGGGAAAATTGTGAAGGCGGCGAACTTATACTCGAAAAAAAAAATAGCCGCCCTATAAATTTTTATCATTAACTAGTTTAAAAGCAGTACCTGTGTAAGTTGTACATTCTCTGTATTATATTCTAATTTCTTTTTAGGTATTTTAAAAATATAAAAAACCCAAAAACCATAAAATCGAGTAGTTGTTCGTCCAGAGCACAATTTTAATCAGAATGACTTAAGTTTTTATATGAGTCATCTGCGAATAAGGTCAATTAGGGGCATATATGTATATATATATTTAGGTTCTGTTTTTTGCCTAACGAATATAGTTTTTTATTATGTCATTGTGGAAAATTTTCAGGAAAATTTAACTTTTTACCAAACAAACTATCTACTGCTTTTGGTTACTGATGAGGATTGGTTACTCTTCCCGAAACAGCTGTTTAACCTGTTGTGCAGAATATAGATCAATTTTTGAAACAAATGCGCCGGTTTTTTTTGCTTTATTTAAACTAAAAACATTTGATCTTGAGCCTGAAAAATTTCAAACTCAATCATTAAATTGATAAAGATCGAAAATAAGATTTTTAATTTTTTTTTAGAATTTAGTACAAATGAACTGCAATGCGTCTTTTGTAAATTGTCAAATTTTTTACACATATGGGTTAAACCATCTGAACTCAACTTAAAATATGGCTGTTTTTTACATCACTGTTTCCAAATTGGCTGAATTTTGGCAGGATTAAAGTGTATCCGAGAAATAAGAAAAATCCTAAATTTAAGTTCACTGACGCATCTGGATCCGGAAATATGAGGTCTTGAATATCGGGAAAAACTATAAAAATGTACTTAATTATCATTTTCTTGAAAAGTATTATAGTTACGCAACTCATCAAGGTCGCATTTGCAAGGTCAATTAATTACCTTTAATTTGATATACAACATGAATTTTTTTTTGGAAAGGTCAAAGGTCACGTCTCTTGACCTATAATTCGGGAGGCTATAGCTCTAAAAACGACAATTTTAAAAATCTGAAAAAATATATGTTTAAGATTGGTTCCTTCCCTAAAGTTCCAAAAAATTTCAGACTGGGGGTATGCTTGGATCCAGAAATATTTATCATAGAGTAAAGGTAGATATTTAACAAGTGAATTATTATTATTATGAATGCTGTTGTTGTTGTTGTTGTTGGCGTTGTTGACATTATTATGATGAATGCTGTTGTTATTGTTGTTGTTGTTTTTGTTGTTGTTGTTTTTGTTGTTGTTGTTGACATTATTATGATGAATGCTGTTGTTGTTGTTGTTGTTGTTGACATTATTATGCTGAATGCTGTTGTTGTTGTTTAGTTTTATTATAAATGTTTTCAATTACAAATTTGCTATCAGCGGAATAAATTTTAGCTTGTAATTGTGTTTTTGAAATTGGTATGAAGCTGTGCTGCTTTTGAGTTCCCGGAATTGTACGTAATCCTATAAATCTATCAGTTAGCAATTTCTCTTCTTCTTCATAATCTTTTTCCGTTAAATATGCAAAGTTGCAGTTCTGAAGAGTTTGCTGACACCAATTATACAAGTGGAGAGGAGTAGTTATCTGATCTTCGAATGGACGTTGCAAGCTGGCTCTTCGTGCTTCACGCTTTACCGTTCCCCCAAGACCATCACTAGGTCCTTTGCCGTGACTGGTAGCAAAGAAATGCCACTCAGCGAAACAATTAAAATCTTCGCTATGATGGCATAAATTGGGAAAGTTTTTTTTATTTTTAAATTGAGCGGAAGAACCGTCCGAAAAATAAAAAATTTTCTTTGGTATTTTCAAAAACTTGTTTTTTAAAAACTCATTTAGGTGGCGATGAAATAAATGAACTGCTATGGTATTATGTATTAGACAGTCTGATATTATTATAAAATTTGTAGTTTCTAATTTTCCATTTGATTTGTAATAAATTGCTATTGGGTATAGTGTGGCCTGGCTATTATTCCATAAAAAGCCTTGCACAGAATCCTGAACCACAAAAGTTGCATTTTCGGAGAAGTCGCAAATTACTAAATACTCATTTTCTTCCAACGCAGACTTTTTGTGAGCCATAAATGCACCCTGCTCTTTAGATACGAATGAATGGGGTAGAAGAGTTTGCAGTTTTTCGCATAAAGAATCCAGAAAAGAATCAGTTTCTTTAATAATAGTTTCCAAAGAGTCTCTATCTACACTTATCCACTGTTTATATATGATTTCATCAATTTCATTTTCTAATAATAATTCACCAAGTTTCTCTTTAAAATTTTGTATATCTGGACACATGCTACATCTGCCAAGGTAGCAATTTGGTGATGGGGGATTGCATATAAGTCTTTTTAAAAATTCTTTATAAGTTTCCAGCACAAAATCCTGCACATTTTCTGTCAATTTTTTCAGGTTTATTGCGTGGAGCATTAGTTTTGTATTTTGATGTATTTTACAAACACATACATTATGGCTTCCTGACGCATCTGCTAGAATCACATTTTTTGGCCGAAGTTCACAAAATTTAGAAATTCCAATAGTTATCCCTTCATGTTTTTCTTTAAATAAAGCATAAACTTCTCGAAGATTTCCGAGTAAAAGTCTTTTATTTTTTTTACTTTTACACCATTTTCTGTTATTGACACGTAGTCTTTACATCCTGGTAGACATCTGCTGACATCATCAGTTTCATAAAAGATTATCACCACATCAACAATTTCTAATGGCAATCGTTTTCCAAGTTTTGGATTCGGTGTACTCAATACGCCTTCTGTCTCAACCAAGTTTTTTACCTTTCGTGCCATGAAATTTGTTATTTGAAATTCCTCCTCCATTCTTTTCAATGTCCAGCTTTTAGGTAAAATAGTTAAAAGTTGAATTTTATCACTGTTTTTAGTTATTGATTTAAACTTTTCTTTTAGTTGTTCGATTATTTCCGATTCTGGGCATACGTGAGAGGTTGAAGGTGTTGAATTTGGGAAAATGTTGATTTTAATTGATGTTGTTATTTTTTCTAACTTTCTAGTTATATACCCTTTTAATGGAATTTTTCTCGAACATATTGGAGATTCTTGTAAATATGTTAAACTTTCGTTTAACTTAGAAATTCAAAAATCTCCCGAAACTGATGCTTCACTTTCCGAGTCTGAAGTCTCGTTTTCTGGCTCGTTCATAGATTGAATATTATTGTTTACACTTCCTTTTAATTTATAAAGTTCTCTTCTGCATATATCACATATTTTATTTGATATTGAAATGTTATTAATAATTCCAGTCATCCATTGCTGAACTTTTCGAAGTCCTCTTGCATTCCGGACATGAGCAACTTTTTTAAATGGATTACAACAATATATTGTATTAATTGACATATTGTTTACAGAGGCAAAAAACAATCACTTTGAACACTTTTGGTTTTATTTAAAAATATTGATTTTATAGCAACACATGTGGTTTTTTAGAGCAACGTGCTTAGAATGGTTTTTTTTTCGTGGTGCTTCCTTTGACTTCTCGTTTTTCAATAATTTCTCTATATCCAAGTTATTTGACACTACGAACCACACCCGACAACATTTATACTGTTGTCTCGCTCTAACATAATTACCTGTCAAACCAACCCTAACACAGGTCTGTACTGAGTACAGTACAGAGCTAAAGAACCAGAAACAAATAGCGGCGTGCGTGCATAGCCCGCCGACGCTCACGAGCACAACCAACCACATTCATAAACAGTAACAGTAACAGCACCGACTTTTTAAATATCTACCTTTACTCTATGATAAATATTTCTGAAATTTTTTGGAACTTTAGGGAAGGAACCAATCTTAAACATATATTTTTTTCAGATTTTTAAAATTGTCGTTTTTACAGCTATAGCCTCCCGAATTATAGGTCAAGAGATGTGACCTTGGACCTTTCCAAAAAAAAAAATCATGTTGTATATCAAATTAAAGGTAATTAATTAAACTTTCAAATGCAACCTTGATGAGTTGCGTAACTATAATACTTTTCAAGAAAATGATAATTAAGTAAGTACAACTTTGTAAATTTTGACCTTTTTTTACGATTTTCAAGACCACATATTTCCGGATACAGAAGTGCCAGTGCCCTCAAACTTTGCACTTATTTTAGTTCTGTAATAATCTGTCTTCCTAATCATACAATTTGGAGAAGGTAGTGTACACCCATTGATTGATTTGACATGGAATTACCCATATATGTAATATGCACAAATGAATTTTTTTATGTACCTTTTTATTTAGTTTTTATTAATAGTATATAAAAATAACCTAACTCATAAAAACAAAGTTTTTATTAAAACTCTCTCTTTCCTTATGCATGTGAGTTTTGAATATCTCCGTGACTGTGTGTGATTTGCGTGACTATTTTAAAATTTATCTTTGGCCACAACAAGTCTATGGACGAAGTTTTAGAATGATTGGATGAGGGGAAATGACTGTCCGTGCCTAGCCCAAAGTTAATCTATAGTCACAACAAGACTATGGGCCAAGTTTCAAATCAATTAGATAAGGAGAATGGGGTTGCCATACGACACGAGAGTATGAGTTAAAAGAAAGTATTTAAAAAATTTAAATAAAAAGAATTTAGTATAGTACTATTTATTGAATCTCATTTTGTATACCTGCTCTCCTACAAGCTACCAACAGGAGCTCTGAAATGCTAGTTTATATGACAACCGAGCTCTATTGCCTATTTATCTGAATTTAAAGATAAACCCATTGAGAATCGGATAGCAGTTAATTACTGAACTGAAACGAAACTAAAGAACTGAAAATTAAAGATAATAGTGTAATGTAGTGTGGTGTTTACACAAGTATTGTCATTATGACAAAATATGGAAGATACTCGTATGTACGCTACTGTTTTAAATGAAAGCATCGTTACAAGAGTTATATTAATGTGTAAAAAAGTTATTTTTTCGTTAAAAAAAATACATAGAATCATTGCAATTTTATGTTTATTTTAGTTTCTAAATTTTTAAATTATTCGCTTTTTCGTTAAAAGTTGAGGCTTTAAAAAAATTTCTATCATTCATTATATTAAGGAGCAACTGCCCTCGCGTTTCTCCTTTAAAAACATCTGGCCCAACATACATATATCGAAGCTATTATTCGGGGGCATAGCAAAGCACTCTAATACTTAATACTTAGGGCTAGTAAAGACCCTTAGACAGCTTTTGTATAGTTTTGCCCAAGAACCCAAAATAATTTTTATCCAAATTTTTAAATCCGAAAAAATTGGTAATTTTTAATAATTATTAATAAAAATTGATTCATAATTATTATGAGCAAGTTAACCAATAATAATTGGAACATAACTATTATTATCCAATTAATATATTTTTTATTGTTTTATAATAGTTATGAATAACTAAATAGAAAAAAAAGCATTATTATACCCTCCACACCTCAGTGGCAGAGGGTGTATATAGGTTTGTCATTCCGTTTGTAACGCATCGAAATAAATTCCTGAGGCCCCAAAATAATATATTTTCTTATTCGTTATAACAAGGGAAGTTGATTTACCGATGACAGTCTGTCCGTCTGTCCGTCTGTCTGTCTGTCCGTCTGTCCGTCTGTCTGTGGAAATCACGATCACGCCGTCAATATCTAAGCTAGACCGTTCTTTTTTATATAAAATCGTTTACTAACATCCCAAAGGAGTTGCTATTTAAAATCGGCAAAATCGGTCGAAGGGTTCACGAGCTATGAATGAAACTTTGAAAAAACTCTTGAAAAAATAAAATTTTTCAGTGTGTTTGTTGTTTTTCTTCAGATATGTTGTATATGTTGTAATTCTTCGTATTGTTGAAGACATTACAGTTGTGTGTATATTAATACTGCACGTGTCACACTGGCCTAAGCAAGTTTTACCACATATTTTTTTATCATTAAAATTAAATATTAGAAATTAAAAATTAATAAAAATTAAAAGTGGAAAATGAAAAATGGAAAATGGAAAATGAAAAATGAAAATGGAAAATGGAAATTGAAAATTGAAAATGGAAAATGAAAATCGGAATGAAAAACTAAAGATGAAAAATGGAAAATGGAAAATGAAAAATGAAAATGGAAAATGGAAATTGAAATTTGAAAAATGGAAAATGAAAATCGGAATGAAAAACTAAAGATGAAAAATGGAAAATGGAAAATGAAAAATGAAAAATGAAAAATGAAAAATGAAAAATGGGAAATGGAAAATGGAAAATGGAAAATGAAAAATGAAAATTAAAAATTGAAAATCGGAAATGTAAAATGGAAAATGAAAAATGAAAAATGAAAAATGAAAAATGAAAAATGAAAAATGAAAAATGAAAAATGAAAAATGAAAAATGAAAAATGAAAAATGAAAAATGAAAAATGAAAATGGAAAATGGAAAATGAAAAATGAAAAATGAAAAATGGAAAATGGAAAATGGAAAATGGATAATGAAAAATGGAAAATGGAACATGAAAAATGAAAAATGAAAATTGAAAAATGGAAAATGGAAAATGGAAAATGGAAAATGGAAAATAAAAAACGAAAAATGAAAAATGAAAAATTGAAAATGGAAAATGAAAAATGCAAAATGGAAAATGAAAATGAAAAATGAAAAATGAGAAATGAAAAGGAAAAATTAAAAATGAAAAATGAAAGATGAAAAATGGAAAATGGAAAATGAAAAATTAATAAATTAAAAATGAAAAATGAAAAATCGAAAATGGAATATGGAAAATGAGAAATGAAAAATGAAAAATGAAAAATGAAAAATGAAAAATGAAAAATGAAAACTGAAAAATGAAAAATGAAAAATGAAAATGGAAAATGAAAAATTAAAAATGGAAAATGAAAAATTAAAAATGTATAATGAGAAATGGAAAATGGAACATGAAAAATGAAAAATGAAAATTGAAAAATGAAAATTGAAAAATGGAAAATGGAAAATGAAAAATGAAAAATGCAAAATGGAAAATGAAAATTAAAAATGAAAAATGGAAAATGGAATATGGAAAATGAAAAATGAAAAATGAAAAATTAAAAATTAAAATTGAAAAATGGAAAATGAAGAATGGAAAATGAAAAATGAAAAATGGAAAACGGAAAACGAAAAATTAGAAATGGAAAATGGAAAACTAAAAATGAAATATGAAAAATGAAAATTGAAAAATGGAAAATGTAAAATGAAATATGATAAATGGAAAATGAAAAATGGAAAATGGAAAGTGAAAAATGAAAAATGAAAAATGAAAAATGAAAAATGGAAAATGAAAAATTAAAAATGAAAACTGAAAGATGAAAAATGGAAAATGAAAAATGGAAAATGAAAAATCAAAAATGAAAACTGAAAGATGAAAAATGGAATATCAAAAATGAAAAATAAAAAACGAGAAATGAAAATGAAAAATTATAAATGAAAAATGAAAGATGAAAAATGGAAAATGGAAAATGAAAAATTAATAAATTAAAAATGAAAAATGAAAAATCGAAAATGGAATATGGAAAATGAAAAATGAGAAATGAAAATGGAAAATGGAAAATGGAAAATGAAAAATGGAAAATGAAAAATTAAAAATTAAAAATGGATAATTGAAAATGAAAAATGGAAAATGAAAAATCGAAAATGGATAATGAAAAATGAAAAGTGGAAAATGATAAATGGAAAATGATAAATTAAAATTTAAAAACTAAAAATGAAAAACGAAAGTGAAAAATAGAAAATGATAAATTAAAAATGAAAATTGAAAATGAAAAAGGTGGAGGGTATCAAAGATTCGGCCCAGCCGAATTTAACACTCTTACTTGTTTTTTAATGAATTTTTTAAAAATAATTTTTTTTTTATTTCGAACATTTTTCCGCAATCATTTTTTGATAAAAATCACTATATGCGTTATTGTTTTATTGTTGCTTTTTGTTCATACAATAATTAAAAATACGTCACAAAAATGTGAAAAGTTAAATTAATATTAGAGATGGGCGCATGAGTGCATTTTGGCTTGAACATTTTTTTATTATCTTTTTATAACATAATGTCATAAATGAAAAGCGCCTAAATTAAACTGAAAAGTGTAATGTATAAACGAATGCGTAATTTAAAATTCTAAAGCAGTTGGCACCAATTGTTCATATTGTTCCGGAGCACATTGAGTTGGAATTGCCTGTTTTCTTGGCTTAATTAAAAAAACAAAATTTCAGTATCGTCAAAACTGCTGACACGCGGTTAAAGCATATAAAATTCTACATCACTACTATCTATCATTTCAGAAAAATAATATTGCTTATAAAATATTAGTTATGAATTAAGAAAAAACATAAAAATTGTTTTGCAATAATTATGACTTAAATAATTCGTCATAAAACTTGTAATAGTTTAGTCCTTGGTTTTGCCATTCTTGCTATGGCAATCACACTTTCTCACTGAGTACCGTATAATTTTATAATTTTACAAATAGTTCAAAAAAATCACAAAAATAACAAATTCTCCATTAGCGAAACTTTTTTAAAGTGTAGAAACTGACCGCCACTCCACCTTCAATATGATGTATGGTTTGCTTTTAAAACAAACGCGGTTTCCACAGTTCAATAAAGAATCACAAAGACTACGTTTGTTGCCTTTTGCGTAACAAATGCTGATTAAATATTTCCGTTTAACTCTTTATTAGATTACAAATATTTTGATTTAAGTTCCCATACGATTTTTTTAAAATACATCTTACATAAATTTACATTGATTGCAGCATTTTCTTCTTGTTCTATCGTCATTCTCTACAATTTCAACGTTGTAGTTTTTGCATGTTTTGACAACTTTGAGTTCACCTTCAAATTCTAGGACTATCTCAAAACCACGATCCAAAGAACCCTCAAATAGCAAAGTTATAAAGCAATCTTTTATAACTTTGTTGCTATCCACTAAAAGTGCAGAAATGTTGAGAACAATATTTTCGGCTTTTTTAAAGTAAGTTGCTGCATCAACTTTCACTAATCTTGAAATAGAATTGATCAAAAAAAGAAAAATAATAATAAATAAATAAAAACAAATTTACCTGTAAAAAAGACCATCGGTACGTGAGAGTACTTTCAGAGCACTCCTTAATATCTTATTAACACTTTTCAGTCTTTCTCCAATTATGATTTCAGTATTGTCATGTAATGAGCTAATGCGAAAATCCTTAAATAAAATAAATCCGTTCAAACGAATGATGAAAAATAAATTTTAAGTAGCTGTTCAACCCTACCTCTGATTTTTTTGTTTCTGTCATTATTCGTAATTATTTTTATTAATTGTAATTCTATTTCAGTTTGGACTGATCTCTTGTTTTATTGTTTACTTCTGAAGTACATTAAACGACTGTTGTTGAAAAATATTCAATTACTAGAGATAATAGTAATAAAGAGATTTGATAATAAAGTGAATCACATACAAGAAAAACATATTCTTAAAATATAAACTGTTTTCTTAGGATTTTACTAAAAATTGATGCGGATTTGAAAAATTCCGAGACAACTATTCGGGTCTCTTACAGAATAGCTTTCGAGAAAGAATCTCCGATCAGCAGGTGGTAAGATTCCAACCGTAGTGGCTGAATAAAAACCATAAAGTTTAACTGAGTGATTGTCATATATTTGATTCCTGGAAATATGTTCATATTATATGGGGTTGGTTCAAAAATATACTCATAATAATATTTATCAACGTTCGACACACCTATCCGATTTTTATCAATCTCATTTGCGATTATTTTTGAGCATCAGCGCAAGGTAATTATACCCTAACCACTGAGTTGTGCATGGTATAAGAACATATGATGACGAAACGTCATTTATATGGCTACAATATCAAATTGTTCTGATGACTCAAATTGAAACTTGTAGAGCAGAAATGGAAAAACCACTTTTGCTGTTCTCTTCTCACTGTCATGAGGTTTATTTTCAGTTCGTTTCATTACTGTTTGACACTCCGCTCGAAAAACATACCTTTTTATATATAAACTAGCTGATCCGGTAGACATTATGCTGCACAGTTATTAAGAAACAATAACCAATTTGATGATTCACTTGGCCGTTGCTCTTAAATGTAGATGCAAAATTGCGAACATCTTTATTATGCATGAGTTTTGTTGCTCCAAATGATGTCATTCGGAAGCAAGAATTGAATTTACGATTTTTGCGCAAGAACAATAGCTTTTTTAATAGTTCAGACGGCAAATTCAATGGTGAAACTCTTTCTGATGCGCAGCAATGACCGGCCGACTCACCTTTGTATTTAGCTGGATGACAGTGTTTGCATTCTCTGTTCCTATTTCTGATGACAATTTGTGGATAAGAACGATAGTCTATTTCCCGCTCATATTCGAACGCAATGGGGTGATGTGATGTATGTGTTAACGCGTGACGTTCTTGTCGATCGTGTGCTCTGTGTGCGTCGCACAGTGGCTGAAAATCATTTTTCATTGGCCAAAATTCTGTAACTTTTGAACCGATCAAAATATTTTAGTACTGTTTTTTTTAATAGATAGATAGATAGTTGATCTTGACTCAGTGTGAATTTCATTTAAATCGATTGAGTACTTTTTAAGGAATTCTAGGTCAAAGTTTAACTTTTGATTTTTTTTAACTTTTAGCGTGATATATGTTTTTTTTTATTTATTTTTATTTATTAGAAAGTGTCATATTTGGAGTTAAATAATTATTATAAACATTTTTTGTAATAATGAAATTTTTTTAATGCTTACACTCAAAAAAATTTTTACACTCAAAAAAATTTTTACACGCAACAAAATAGTAAAATTCACTAGAAATTTAACTAGTATTACTAAAAAATTAAAAATGTTTGCTATCAAATTTGCAATTTGCTGACACTCAAGGAATATTATTATTACTACAGAAAAATTTATTAGTGTTTGCTGCCTAATTTGTTACACTAGCTAAATAAATCTGCTAAACATTAGCGCAATGATTCTAATTTTTTTTTTAATTTTGATATGAAAATATGGGTTCTTATTTTTTGAATCTTTCTTATCTATTAAAACATTGCATTCATATGTGGGAAACCTTTTAAGAATAAAAACTGCAATAGATTTAAATAGCATTTGTAACAATGGTAGGTTCTGTTTATTATTATTTTTTACTAATACTATGTTTTTCGTACTTAAATAACAATGAAAGGCAATTATAATTATTATTCATTAGACTCAAATATTGATTGCAAATATTCCATATTTTGTTCTGTGCTATTTCTGTTCTTTAGTAGTTTTTTGGCTTCTTCATCTAAATCCCGATGTTCCACTTTCCATTGATTTCGAATACTGGAGATGAACGGATCGGACGTTGCCAATAATATATTAAATAGATCTTCATTTGTGGAATTTCGTGACATTTTTCTAGTATTGTGTTGTCTATAAAATCTGTAATCCTTGTTCCTTTTTTCCTGAGCCTCCTCTGATAGATCTTCAAGTGGCACCAAATGATATTTAATGACATCTTCTCCATGATAAAGGATTTTGTGGACTGTTGCAGACATATTTCTCCATGGGTAGTTGGTTGTATATATTTTTGCAGTTTCCTTAGCATAATCTCCAAATTTTCTAGAGTCAATTTCTTCATTGCACGCAAGTACTTCTAGGATTATTTTAAATCTGAAAATAAGGTTTAAATCAACTCCTGTTATTTCAGATGCTGTTTCTGGATCTGAAAAGAATCTTCTTGCGGTATTGCCATCATTTGTATTGCCTGACCCTTGTTTTGGCTGATCTATAATCAATCCAAATTTGCGATATTCATCTTGAACATGTTTCTTTTTTGAACTTCTTAACTCTTTGTTGGTTTCGTTGTTTCTTATTGATCCTGAAGGCCCGAAATCCAAATCATAACTGATTTTTAGTATGTGTTCCATAAGTCGTATTCTTGCATGTAGTGGTGATAATCCAAATTCGAAGGCATCGGTATTATCGAATGATTTTGTCGGGACTTGGTTTAATTGGCTTGATGTTGCTTGGCATATAATGCAGCTGGATGCAGCCTTCGTGTTAGTCAAAGCCTGACCTACTTTTCCATCTATCATTGTCAGCACTAATTGGTAGCTTACTTCAATTTGCTGCCCATCTAACTGTAATTGTAATGGCTGTAGTGTTGCTATTTGGGCCTTGATATCACTAACTTCTTTGTTAATGGCATCATGACTTTCTTTTTTGAATTCAAATTTGATTGGCCTGCAGTATTTCGTAGAAGATGGTGTCTCATTTTTCCAAATATCCATTGTTTGCGTTGTACTACTCGAAGGCTCCGAATCTTCCAAAATCTTTTTCAATCGCAATGGTACAAATGATACCATGAACATATCTGAGTCCGAAATATTTTCACATACAACTTGTTTGTATTGTTTTTGTCCCGAAGAACCATCACATCCCCATTTACAAAATAGAATTAACTTTGTGTTTCCATATTTCTTTAACTCAGTTCCTGTTATTGATTGTAGCAAGCGTTTGGCTGTGTGATCAAGTAAAGATTGTAGTTGTACTTCTGCCGAAATTGGTGTGATTGTAATAGTGTCCTTTGATGGCAAACAGTCTATTTTAGCAGCTGTTATGTGATGATATGCTGGATACATATTTGAGCCTTTTTCAATCGCACGCAATCTGAGCTGAATATATTGGTGTTTTGTTAATTTCAAATCCAGAAATAATGCTAATGCCTCCTCATTTGTGAACTGTTTTGCATCGCTCGGAGTTGGTATACTTTTAAGAATTCGCTTTGTTCTCACTGGACTAGCATTACAAGTTTTTTCAATGATATCCACTTTTGTTAATTGGTTTTGTGCTCGTAATTGATGTAGAAAAGATTCTTTTATATTTGTAGAACCAATTTCCTCGTTAAAATTTTTAAGTTTCCGCCTCTTAGATCTATCGCTGCAGTTGTCCAATGATTTGCGTGGTCTTCCAGCCTTATCTAGCTTTGCTGTTTCTCCACCAACATTAAGTTGGCCTTCTAACCAGTTTGCACTTTTATTATAAAACTTTTGTTTACAGTAGTTAACTTCTTTCAATCGTTTTTTTAGTACTTTGACGAAATTAGATAATTGCTCTTGTATTTCGGTACTAGACGAATTTAAGTTTAATTTTATTTTAACGTAACTAAGAACATCTTCCTGGTTTTTGTTTCGAAAATACTCTTCGGCCAGTTCTTTATAACTAAAGTTCTCCATATTTTTCTCAATATTTTTATTTGCGTCTGTTATCACTTTTTTATCACTTTTTATCACTTGCGAATATACGTCCGTACACTTGAAGTATTAACTTATTATTGAGTAATCCCTTATAGAATCCGTCATTTTATATATTTTTAGGTACATGTTATTCACACATTGATCTTTAATTTCATAGCAGGTAGTACTTAAATTGAACAAAACTGCACTTGTAATCCAGACTTCAATATCAGGTAAAACTAATTAGTTTCTCGCCAATATGGGGTGGTTTTTTATCTTTAGTGGTTTAGTGCCGCGAGTATTGACAAACTTATAAAATTGTTTATGACTTTGGTTGACCCTTAAATTTGACAACAGGTAAATTAAGAAAGAGATCATTTGTTTACTGTAGAACCTATTGTGATCATTTTATGACTTATTTTTTTGCTGATCAAAACAAAGCCAATAAACCCTTTCGCAGGTATTTTATTTAATTATTTTACTTTTACGTAGTCTAAAGTAAAAAAACAAAATTTTTTTTAGAGTAATTTTTTTAGAGTAATTTCATTAAAATGAAAAAAGTGTTCTACCGGGGGCTCGTGGGGGGTGCAAAAGTATATATAGGGTTAAACAGGATACATTCGCCTTTCTCCGGGTGGTATACGTTTCTTGTTCCCTTACTTCCTTTAGAAGTTCTATTCCACTAAAGTTTAAATTTGAGAAAAATATAGTGGTTTCATAAATATTTCATAACGCCCCTAATATCAAACGTTAGAACTGTGACTACTTACAAAAACTAAAGACTATAATCCTACTAACATTATAAAAAAGACCGCAGGCCAATATCGATGATAGCTTGCGAGTAGTAACCATTTATTTTGGATAAAAAACAAAAAAAAAACACCTTTTGCTGAATTAAAAAAAACAGTTGAGTTTGACAGCATGCCACGCCCACAATTATCAATAGTTTAACCTAATTTTTTGGCTACCTTAATCTGGATATATAAGCTACAAAAAGGAGTAAAAATTTAAAAAATCGATGACAAAAAAAAATTTGACTTTTGGCCAATGAAATCAAAATTTGAGCCACAGTGCGTCGGCGACTCCATGACTTGTCTCGCTTTGCCTCAGATATACATTATGATGTTGATCTTCCGCTGTTCTATTTAACCGACGCACAGTGGCTGAAAATTGTTTTTAATTGGCCAAAATTCTGTAACTTTTGAACCGATCAAAATATTTTAGTAATTCTTCTTCTAGTGGGTAGATATTTAGCTACGATTGAGCCTGTTTTAATTTTATTAAATTTGATTGAGTACTTTTTACGAAATTCTGGGTCAAAGTACAACTTTTCATTTTATTTTTTTTTAACTTTTAGCGTGAAATATGGGTCCTTTATTTTTTTTTATTTATTAAAAAATGTCATATTTGAAAAATTTGTAAACTCAGAAAAAAAAAGTAAAATCAACTGCAAATTTTGCTATAATTACTGAAAAATGAAAAATTTTTTGTTGTCAAATTTGCAAATTTGTTTACACTCAAAGAATATTTACACTAAAAAAAGCGTTAATAATATTATCTAAAAATATTGCTATTACTACTAAAAAAATTATTTTTTTTTGCTATCAAATTTGATAATTTTAAAAAACATTTTATAAATATAAACTGCAATAGATTTTTATTGCATTTGAAACAACGGTAGGTTCTGTTTATTATTATTTTTTTACTAAGACTATGTTTTTCGTACTTAAATAACAATGAAAGGCAATTATAATTATTATTCATTAGACTCAAATATTGATTGCAAATATTCCATATTTTGTTCCGTGTTATTTCTGTTCTTTAGTAGTTTTTTGACTTCTTCATCTAAATCCCGATGTTCCACTTTCCATTGTTTTCGAATACTGGAGATGAAGGGATCTGACGTTGCCAATAATATATTAAATATATCCTCATTTGTGGAATTTCGTAAAATTTTTCTAGTATTTTGCTCTCTATAAAATCTATAATCCTTGTTCCTTTTTTCCTGAGCCTCCTCCGATAGATCTCCAAGTGGCAATGATAAAGGAAAAGGATTTTGTGAACAGTTGCAGACATATTTCTCCATGGGCAGGTGGTTGTATATATTTTTGCAGTTTCCTTAGTATATCTCAAAATTTTCTAGAGTCAATTTCTTCATTACACGCAAATAAAGGGTTTTTCAATAAGAGCGCTACAAAAGTTTTTTTTTTAAATAAAACAAAAACGGTTTTGGATATCAATGAAATTTTTTATTCCTGTGAAAACACGTTCGATGCCCTTATGTATGGAAGTCGATCTCTTTTGCATGGCCACCACGGGCACGCTTGCAGAAGTCCAGACGCTGAACCAAATTTTCGACGGTTTTCAAGCATAAATCGGTCGATACTGCTGCAATTTTACGTTCGATATTCGTACGAAGTTCATCAATCGTCGCTGGCTTGTTCACATAGGCCACAGACTTGACGTAGCCCCACAGGAAATAGTCCAACGGCGTCAAATCGCACGACCGAGGCGGTCAATCGACTGGACCATTTCGTGAGATAACACGTTCTCCAAACTTGGTTTCCAATAAATTGATTGTGACATTCGCTGTGTGGTTTGTGGCGCCGTCCTGTTGGAACCACATGTCCTCGAAGTCCATATGATCCAATTGGGGCCAAAAGTATTCGGTTATCATTGAACGGTAGCGATTCCCATTCACAGTAACGTGCCGGTCTTGATCATCACGGAAGAAGTACGGCCCGATGACGCCGCCGGCCTATAAACCGCACCAAACCGTAATTTTTTCGGGATGCAATGATGACTCATGGAGTACGTGTGGATTGCTGTCTGACCAATAACGAATTAACGAAGCCATTCAGGCAGAAATGATCCTCATCGCTGAAAATGATTTTTCGATGAAAATCCGAATCATTTTCAAGTTGTTTCTCAGCCCAATTCACGAACATACGACACTTCTGGTGGTCAAGCGGCTTCAGTGCTTGCGTCACTTTGATCTTGTAAGGATGTAGGCCAAGATCTTTTCGCAAAATTCGCCACAACGACGTCACAGAGATGCCCAACGCTTGAGAACGACGTGTGAGAGACACATTTGGGCTTTCTTTCTGCCTGTAGATTCAAATTTTTCCACTAGACGCTCAATTGTTGATATGCTAGGACGATTATGTCGACCATAAATTGGACGTAGCGCTCTTAACGTTGAGGCCACTGACTCCTAATTCTGTAGTAAATTTTAATAACTTCGACTCGTTGTTGGCTCGTATATCTTTCTAACATGAAATGGCAAACCTTACTGAAGAGAAATGTCAAAAGAGCGGCAAGAAATATGGCGTCGTTTGCTGTCCCTATCTTTCTACTTTTGTAGCGTCCCTGTTGAAAAACCCTTTACTTCTAGGATTATTTTAAATCTGAAAATAAAGTTTTTATCCACTCCTGTTATTTCGTATGCTGTTTATGGAGCTGAAAATAATCTTCTTGCGATATTGTCAGGCCCTTGTTTTGGCTGATCTATAATCAATCCAAATTTGCGATATTTATCTTGAACATGTTTCTCGTTTGAACTTCTTAACTCCTTGTTGGTTTCGTTGTTTCTTATTGATCCTGGAGAACCGAAATTCAAATCATAACTTTTTTTTAGTATGTGTTCCATAAGTCGTATTCTTGCATGTAGTGGTGATAATCCAAGTTAATATGAATCAGTATTATCTAGTGATTTTGTCGGGACTCGATTTAATGTTGATGTTGCTTGGGACATGATGCAGCTGGATGCAGAATTCGTATTAGTCAAAGCCTGGCCTCTTTTCCATCTATCATTGCCAGCATTAATTGGTATCTTACTGCAATTTGCTGCCGATCTAACTGCAATTTTAATGGCTGTAGTGGTGCAATTTGGGCGTTGATATCAGTAACTTCTTTGCTAAAGCCATCATGAGTTTCTTTTTTTAATTCAAATTTGAGTTTTCCAAATATCTTTTGTTTGCGTTGTACTAGTCGCACGCTCTGAATCTTCCAAATTCTTTTTCAATCACAATGGTACAAAGTCCGAATTCACACAAGGCAACTTTTGTTGCGCAATTCTTGAGTTTGTTGGAGAGAGGGGAAAGAAGAGTGGTATTTGGTACGGAGTTGCTTGTACTCGGCAACTCGTTTTGTTGTGCAATTCGTAATTATAAACACGAAGTTAGCTGCAGCTTATTATTTCACATTTCTTTTTATTCTTTGCTTCGCTGTGAAAAATTATTATTATTATTGCATTTATTTTATTTTTTTTTTTTTTTTCATTTTTCTTTGATTTCCATTTTTTCACACAAATAGGTTTTTTTACTTTGGACCAATAATAAATTCTTTTTACACAAGCTAATAAAGTGAACTGTCAAAAATGTAAGAATTTGAAAGTAAAAGAAAACGAAAAGCGGCAATAAATTTCTCTGTGTGAACATTAAGGCAACTTTAAAAGAGAATTGAAAAAAAGTTGCGCAACAAAAATTGCCTTGTGTGAATCCAGACAAATGAACCATGAACAAATCTGAGTCCGAAATATTTTCACATACTACCTGTTTGTATTGTTTTTGCCCCTTTGGTGACAAACAGTCCATTTTGGCAGCGGTTATGTGACGATATTTGAGCCTTCTTCAATCGCAGGCAATCTGAGCTGAACATATTGCTGTTTTGTGTATTTTTATACCCTATACCACTATGTGGTTTGGGTATAATGACTTTGTGCTGCTGTTTGTAACAACCAAAAATATTTGACCTACACCCATCTTTAATTATACCGATCGAATCAGAATCACTTTTTGAGTTGATTTAACAATGTCCGTCCGTCCGTCCGTCCGTCCGTCCGTCCGTCCATCCGTCCGTCTGTGTGTCCATGTAAACCTTGTAATCAAACTGCAGGTCGCAAATATGAATATATTTTGATGAAATTTAGTGTATAAGCTTCTATCGGCCATGGGATGAACGCTATTGAATTGGTGAGAATCGGTCCATGTTCAGACCTAGCCCCTATACAAATTGCCCCTATGAAATCGACATAAATTGCCATAAGATCCAAATTGTCATATAGATCTTACTCAAATTGGGTTTGTATGCGTTCATTACATCCATTAATGAGTAGTCCAAAAATGATCCCTTTGGCCCCATATAGACCGCTTCCCGATCTTCACTTAAATCTATTAAAAACAAAAATATTGCACTGATTCTTCTCAAATTTTGTTTGTATATATTTTTGCAAAATACAAGAGACTTTACCAAATATGATCAGGATTGGTCCATTCTGGACCTAGTCCCCATATAGATATAGCATCCGATATGAACTTTTTCATATCTGCAGCCAAAAAAATTAATAAAAATCCCACTCAAATTTGGGTTTTGCTTATTTTCTATGTCCAGTTAGTTGGGCCTAAGAGATACGATTTCTAATCGCATGGTATAGGGTATCGTATAGTCGGTCTAGACCGACTAGTATTTTCTTACTTGTTTATTCTTACTTACAAATATCTATATCAAAAGGGTAGTGTATTTTGTAAGCAGGTGTCATTACTAGTAATAGAACAAATAGTGACTATTATAAGCTATAAAATATCTAAAGCACAAATTTAACACACCATTGTATACTTATAGGGCTGTTTAAATTACCGTAATTTGAAATTTTTTTGAGTAATTTCATTAAAATGAAAAAAGTGTTCTATCCACGGATAGTCACGTGTGCAAATATATACACGGAGTTAAAGAGGATACTTTCGCCTTTCTCTGTGTGGTATAAGTGTCTTGTTTCACTTTATTCCCTAGAAGTTCTATTCCACTAAATTTGAAATTTGACACAATTATAGTTGTTTAATAAATATTTCAGAACACACCTTATATTAAACGGTAGGGTTCTGACCACTTACAACAACTAAAGACTGCAATCCTACCAACCTTGTAAAGAAGACCGCAGGTCATTATCGACGATAACTTGCGAGTAGTAACCATTTATGTTTGATATCGAAAATCGCCAAAATTAAAAATAACCAAAAAATCAAAAATCGCCAGTATAAGACATTTCCAAATGATATTCTAAATTTAAGAGTAATCCTTAAGTGTTGCCGGATTTAAATTGGAAATTAAATTTTTTCCCGTGGGCAGCTATATGTAGTTTGGCCCAAAGTGGAATTGATCCTCTTAAAACACGACTAAAATATACTATACTCTGCCAACCTCTCCGTAAATGCTTTTGTTAATATATTCGGAATCAGTATTATGGGTCCTTAAAATTCATTTAATTATGATCCCAAAACTGTAAAGTTCGCATCACTGAAACGCCTTACAGTTATTCGTTCCAAATATTTTTAATGGACAATTTTTTATTACAATAGAACACATTTGTTTCAGCATTGCATTACTACAATTTCCTTCTTTATTTTCTATATATGTATGTGTGTGTGTGTGTGTGTGTTTACATATAATACATTTCATTTCCCTTAACAAATTTAACAACATTTTATTTCATGATAAAACTGTGGCAATAACCGCAAACACTTTTTTAAGCTTAACACAATATTTCTTATATTCTCTTGGCTCTTGTGTTTTTGAATGTCTTCTGACAAATAATAAATGTTTGTCACAAAATTATCTAATTTACTATTGTTGTTGTTTTTTTCTTTTTTGATATACGGCAAAAATTTAAATTTTCTTTATACGGGAAAAGCAGATATAAGAAAGGCAACGGATGATAAAATAGCTTAAATTTTTAAGCATACGTTAATAATTGCAGAATTTAAGAAAATCTTTTTTTTTTAATTTTTTAACCTTCGCGATTCCTAAAACAATCCAAGCCGATCTGTCAGTCAGATTGATAGTATTAGCATTTTTACATACTGGATGGGTTGAAAAACCTGGTTCCTAAGCTTCTAAGACACCAGTTTTTTAAATATTGGCTTTTCGAATATATAAAAATACTTTTACTTATTTGTCTAAATTCGTTTTTTAAACGAATTTTTTAAACATGTATTGACATGTTCATTTATAATACGTGTATTTTAGAAGTTTTGTTTAAGTGTAATGAAGTAAATTGAATCTAAAATGTAACTTTTAAGGCAAACTCATCTACAGTGGTATTATCATTGATTCGATGATATATTGAACACTACGTCTGATTTATATAAATAGGATTGATGCTATAATAAATATACATCCCTTCAAATAACGAAACAATTTAGATGGATTTCTATATTTGGAAAAATATCATAAAAGTTTTGTAAAACTTGGAAAGATTTAGCTTTCATAAACTTCTTATGAGGCAAACTGTTTATATATTGAGAAAGAAAGAAAATACAGGTAACAACAAGTAAGTAAATTTTCCCATACCATGCGTTTCGAGAACTGATCTGAGGTCCAACTAATTGGGTATAAAACCTAAGCATATCGCATATCTTAATGGAATTTTTAGTGTTTTTTTGCCTGCAGATTTAAAAAAGGGGACTAGGTCGAAAAATGGGTTGATCTTAACTATATTTGGTAAACTCACTTCTTTTTTTTTTTTGCAAAAACCTTATATCTGTGGTCACAAGCATTAACCGCCTAAGTCGAAAATCATGCTTTTGAGAAAAATAACTTTTTATATAAATGTAATGTGGCTTCATTAAGACTTAGGTCAGAATGTTTTCGTTAATAACTTCTTAATAAACATTGTTAGAGAAACGGGGATTTCACGCAAATATAAAGCGTTTTTAGTAGAATATGATAGCGTACATAACTCAAATCGTTCTTACGAATACTTAGGCGGTTATCGCTTGCGACCACAGATATACAAACGAAATTTGAGAAAAATCTGTGAAATATTTTTTGTTTTTTTTGATAGTTTTAAGTAAAGCCCGGGAATCAGCTTTTTAAGGATTGTCCAATGGGGTTTATTTTCGGTCCATTGATTAACGACTGATGAATGGATGTAAGAAATACATACAAACCCAATTTGGACGAGACCTACATGATAATTTAGATCTTATGGCAAATTAAGTCGATCTCATAGGGGTCATTTGTATAGGGCAGAGCTGGGGAACCTTTTTACCCTGAGTTGGCACATTTAAAATAGCAGTAACAAAGGACGTCAAATAAGTTTCAATACCGATAAATGTAACTTTTGTAAAGATATTAGTGTTCTAATTTAAATTTTTTTTTTATTTTAAATTCAGTTTTTCTTTTTTAAATTCAGTCCTCACCTAACTCAAATAACTCTATCTGTAGTTCTTTAGCTGCCTCAGATATAGCTACTAAATGTGGTTCAAATACCAACTTCATGCAAGAATATGCTCATCACAATCTGCAAATCTTTCATTGGCTTCGTCTATTAAAGCATCTAAGACACTTATATATGTGTCGAATATTTTATTTTGAGATGTTTGCCAATTTACCATTTTTCCTAGTTCCGGAAAGTATTCTGCTGAAATATCTGAACAAGCCAGCAATGTTTTCATATATGGGGGGTTTCATGTCAAGTGCACCAACTTTTGAAACCGATGTCTTCCGATCGGGATGAAATTTGCACCAAGGTTAGTCCTACTGTATAGTAGTTTAGACACAATTTTTCAACAAGATCGGTCAAGATCTCTCTGAGTTAGAGGGGATGAAAATTTGACATTTTGGCCAAACTGGTGTTTTTTCTCATCCCTGTAACTTATTACCTATTGTTATTAGAAAATTTTCTCCCAAATTGTTTAGATAGCTATTTCTTCAATATTTCGGAAAAAAATATATAAAAAAAAAAATTTCAGGACCTATATTTCTGACGGGCTTCCAATACTAATAGTATTGTGAATACTAATAGTTCAACTGTGATATCAAGCATTATTTATATGTGATACTTAAAAAAATTTTTATTTATTCTTACATTTATACATATTTTTAATAATTTAATTTAAACTAATGTTTATATAAAAAATAATATGTGAAATTTAAAGAAAAGATTACATATTTAATAAAAATATCCCTGAAGAAGTTGGAAAATCCCAACGAAACGTAGGAGAAAAAATTAAAGAATAATCTTTTATTTAAATCTTGAATGAATGAAGCCCGTCAGAAATATAGGTTCTGAATATTTATTAGGCATTAAAAAAAAGGTCGATATATAAAGAAAATTAAAAAAAAAATTTTTTTAGGCTTTTTTTTTGGCTACTGAGAAACTAGACAAATTAACCTTTCCGAAGGTATGTAACATACCTTCATAACATAACAGAAGAGAATGGCTCTCTGTAACCTGAAAGAGTTATTTGCAACATTTCAATCTGAACACGAGGATGTTAAAATTGGCTTCACGAAATTTACCCAAATGAGGCCAGAACATTGCGTTTTGACAGGAAGCAGCGGAATTCACACAGTATGCGTTTGCATTTACCATGAAAATGTTAAACTGATTTTTAAGGAAATCAACTTAAAGTATTTAACAGATGATTCGGCAGAAGATTTACACGATTACCGCGATTGCCCTAAATTGACTATGTGTCCTAATGCAACAACTTCTTGCCACTTAGGTGAATGTACCAATTGCCCGAAAACCACATTCATCAAAGAAAATTTAATCAACTCTTTAGATCGAGAATATATAGAGGAGGTCAAATTCAATTCTTGGATTCAGACTGACCGATGCACATTGAAAACAATCATTTTGAATGTGGATGATTTTCTGGAAGAAATGTGTACAGGATTGCTAAACTTGAGAACCCATGACTTTTTAGTCAAAGAGCAATGGTCGTTCTTCAAGGATTTGAAGATACATTTGAAGTCTGGTGAATTCGTTATTTCATATGATTTCGCAGAAAACTATAAATATGTTCTTCTGGATGCCATATAAACATTCCACTTCAATAACGACCAAGCAACTGTATTCACAGTAGTTATTTACTACATGAAAGATGAAAAACTGGAACACAAAAGTATGGCAATCATATCCGACAATTTAAAATATGATACCGTTGCAGTTTATGAGTACCAGAAGATAATACTAAAATATCTAAAATCTAAATTTACAGTAAAGAAGGTATACTACGTTTCGGACGGAGCTCATAAACATTTTAAAAACAAAAGTTGCTTCGCAAATCTTATGGCTCATGAAAAATATTATGGAATGACAACTGATGGTGCTCCTTTACTGCTCATGGTAAAGGAGCATGTGATGGAGCAAACCTTAAAAGAAATGAAGCGAAGTATAGCCTCTAGTGCTCTCATCAAGATCGCATCTTAGATGCGACTGCTTTATTCCATTGGGCAAAGAATTATTGTAAAGAAACTAAAATAGTTTTTAGTGGCAAAGAGGATCATCAGGAAACATTGAAAACACTGAAGAGCAGATTCGATGCTGCAGTAACAATCGATGGCACCGCTCAATACCATGCTTTTATACCGCTTGTCGATGGAAGACTCAAGTTGAAAAAGTTTTCTGCCTCTATTCAATGCGATTTCTTTCCAAAGCCAACAAATAAACCAGCAGCGAAATCAACAGCTGAACCTAGTAACGCCAAGAAAGGATTGACAAAAAACGCAGTAAATAAAGGCGACAAAAAAGCTGGATGAAAGACTGGCTATTTAAAAAATTTCAAGACTTAAATACTTCATCAGCTACAATAAATTAAGTATAACAAGTAGGAAATTTATAGTCGGTCTAGACCGACTATACGATACCCTATACCATGCGTTTAGAAACCCTATCTCTTAGGCCCAACTAACTGGACACAGAAAATAAGCATAAACCAAATTTGAGTGGGATTTTTATTAATTTTTTTGGCTGCAGATATGAAAAAGTTCATATCGGATGCTATATCTATATGGGGACTAGGCCCCAAAAAGGACCGATCCTGACCATGTTTGGTAAAGTCTCTTGTATTTTGGAAAAATATATACAAACAAAATTTGAAAAGAATCAGTGCAATATTTTTGTTTTTTAATAGATTTAAGTGAAGATCAGGAAGCAGCTCTATATGGGGTCAAAGGGATCATTTTTGGACTACTCATTAATGGATGTATTGAACGCATAAAAACCCAATTTGAGTAAGATCTATATGACAATTTGGATCTTATGGCAATTTATGTCGATTTCATATGGGTAATTTGTATGGGGGCTAGGTCTGAACATGGACCGATTCTCACCAATTTCAACAGCGTTCATCCCACGGCCGATAAATGATCAAATACCAAATTTCGTCAAAATATATTCATATTTGCGACCTGCAGTTTCATTACAAGCTTTACATGGATACACAGACGGACGGACGGACGGACATCGTTAAATCGAATCAGATAGTGATACTGATTCGATCGGTATAATTAAAGATGGGTGTATGTCAAATATTTTTGGTTGTTACAAACAGCAGCACAAAGTCATTATACCCAAACCACATAGTGGTATAGGGTATAAAAATAGTTCTGATATAAATCGATCTAATGTAATTAAGATTAAATTTTATTAAATTATTTATCTTTTTATTTTTAGTATTATTATTATTATTATATATTAATATAATTATTATTAAAAATAAATAAAATATAATAATTTTTCAACATTTCTATAGAAAAAAAGCGATTTTTTTCCTGAGGTTAACACATTCTGGGTATTACAGTATCGAAGGTATAAAATTTTAGTTATGTATGTTATATACCTTCGGAAAGTTTAGTTTGTCTAGTTTCTCAGTATAAGTTTTATATGTAAGGTTTTAGACACAAATAGAAAAAAATTCAAAATACAGTATTCCCCGCTTAATTGAACGTGTCATTTTGTCAGATTTTTCGTTCAATTATCCGGGTGGTTCAATTAACGAAATCCCGCTTAATTGATCAACCTGTTCAATTAAGCGAAACCCGCTTAATTTCACCAGTCGGTCAATTAAGCGTTAAATATTCATCGTAAAAATTTCAAAAAAAGAAAAATAAATGAAAAACATACATATTTATATATGTATTTGAACACATTTTATTAAACAAAAAAAAACAAAAAATACAGTTACTTTAACAGAAATAAATTCATTAAAAAAAACGAAAACATAACAAATACCCTTTTAAATTCAAAATGGGTACAAAAACAACGTCGAAGAAATGTATTTACATATTAGTACATTAGTAAAACAGCTTATAAATAATTTAAAGTATTGTTAAAATGCTTATGCGGGCGGATGAAAAAAGTCTGTAATTTTGGTTTGCATTGTTTTGTGTTTGACAATGTATTGCTCCATATTTTCCAATTCAATTACATACTTATTAAGCGGTAAGAAATATGAGTGAAGTATTTTAATAGACTGCAGTATTTCATAAGTAGACGGTGGAATGGCTTCAATTTCTTCATCTTCAAATTCTTCGTTTTCAGCCGTGTTATCACTGACGGTGTCCAAAATTTCGGCGTCTGTAAGCTCGCCATAGCATGATAAATTCTCATCGCATGCCACATAAGCATCAAACTCTGTATTTTCAATTAAATCGTCTGAGAGAATGACTTCACTTTCTTCTGTTTGCTCTTCATCTTGAAATATACCAGCCTTAAAAGAACACAACATGTAAACGAAGGAGAAGTAATAAAATATATCCAAAAATACCTTTCTGAAGCAATTTTTTATTGTTGAAGGTGTTATAAGCCACAAACAATGTTTGCTTATATGCATTGCTTGTAGAGGCGTTATGAAATTGGAAAATTCATCGATAGTTTTTCCACATTCTATAGCTGTGATTTGTTTTCTTACTATATTTTGACGATAGTATGCTTTAAAACAATGAATAATGCCTTGATCTAGAGGCTGAATGATTGACGTTGTATTCGGCGGGAGAAATTGCACATTTACATTTTTCAAATCGTCTATTTTCTTATGGCAGGCAGCATTATCCACAAAAAGAATTACCTTTCGGTTTTGCTTTATCATTTCTTCATCGAATGAATACAAAATTTCAGTCCATAAATGTTGAGTCATCCAGGCTTTATTGTTGGACAAATATTGTAAAGGCAACACTTTGTTTTTAAAACATCTTGGTTTTTTGGTCTTTCCAATCACAATAGCTTTTTTGTAGTCGCCCGTTGCATTACAAATAAAAAGTAATGTAAGTCTCGCTTTGGACGATTTAAAACCCCGGACATTGGCTCCTTGTTTTGAAAGCGTAGATGTTGGCAAGGCTTTATAGAAAAGGCCTGACTCATCGGCGTTGAAAATATCACTGGCAGCATAATTTGAGATGAGATTAGGAAGAATAGCATTTTGAAAATTCTCAGCAGCTTCAAAGTCTGCTGAAGACTGTTCGCCATGCATTTTTTTTAAGACAATTCCATGTCGTTTTTGCCATCGCCAAAACCATCCTATAATAAATCAAATAAATTACAAATTTACCAACAATATAAAAAAGTGCTTACCTGTAGTGGGAGTAAAATCAAGATTTAACATCACCGCAAACTGCTTTGCTTTCTCCATTAAAATGTTGACAGAAATAGCTGCTCCTGATGATCTCATTTGGCCGAACCAGGTTAAAAGAGCTTCTTCGACATCTTTGCACGATCCGATTCTTTCGCGTTTGCGTGATAATGCACACTTTCTTGAATTGTCTTCAATTTTTTTCACCTCGCGAAAAACTCTATTGAGCGTACTAGTAGAGCATTTGTATTTCGCACACAATTCATTTTTATTTTTATCTTTTCTTTCGCTCAAAATTTTGAGTTTGTCTTTAATTGACAAACTTGTATAGCTTTTTTTACTCATTTTGCGTACACAAAATAAATGATAAATTGTAATCGCTTGTCAACAAAATTCAAAATACAATGCCACTGGCAGCCAACATTGAAATAGCAAATGACAGCTGTAATTGGGTATTATATGCTGCCAATTTAAATGCTGCCAAGTAACATAAATGTTTTTAGTTTTTTAATAAATATTTTTTATTAGGATGTTCAATTAACCGAAAAATTTACTTGTGTTTAGTTATTTAGCTGCATATTTTTATGATCAACTAAGCGGGAAAATCAATTAAGCGGGATTCAATTAACCGTATAAAATGCTATTCAACTTATATGGAACCTTTTTGAACCCAATTTTTTCGGTCAATTAACCGGGAAAATCAATTAAGCGGGGTTCAATTAAGCGGGGATTACTGTAGTGCATTTGTGAAAAATTGAAAAACCGTTGTCTTGAGTTACAAAACATTTATTTTGATAGATATCCCACTCCCATCCCATTAAGCGACCAAAAAGCTCTTAAAGGAAAAATTCTAAGCTTTCTTATGGAAAAAAATGCCCTTTTTGAAAAAAAAAGGCAAAAAATGCTTTGATTTAGCCAAAAACAACCTAAAAAAAATTTTTTTTTTAAAGTATTTTTTTCCGAAATATTGAAGAAATAGCTATCTAAACAATTTGGGAGAAAATTTTCTAATAACAATAGGTAATAAGTTACACGGATGAGAAAAAACACCTGTTTGGCCAAAATGTCAAATTTTGATCCCCTCTAACTCACAGAGATCCTGACCGATCTTGTTGAAATATTGCGTCTGGACTACTATCCAATAGGACTAACCTTGGTGCAAATTTCATACCGATCGGAAGACATCGGTTTCAAAAGTTGGTGCACTTGACATGAAACCCCCCATATATATTTCGTTTTTCCTTGAAGAGAAATATTTAAATCATTTTGTTTTGTCATATATCAGACAAAAATGTTATATGTCTGCAAAATATTTCATCTGGTAGATGACATGGGTTTCCTTCTTCTTGAAAAAATTTAAAATTTGTCTACGTAAAGTTAAAATTTTTACCATAACCTGTCCTGTTGATAGCCAGCGAACTTTGTAGTAGTAGGACAGATCAACACCGTACGTTTCGTCATCTAAATTTAGCATGTGCCGAAATCCTCGATGACGCATTGCTTGTACACGATTATAATAAACAATCGATATAACTTTCTCTAAGACGTCTTCTGAAATGGTAGATTTTGCGCAAAGATTTTGTTGGTACAATATGCAATGAAGAGATATCAATATTTTTAAGTTACAATTTTCTTTTTTAACAATACAACGATTCCTTCGTTTTTACCTCTCATAGAAGGTGCGCCATCGGTGCAGAAGCGGATTAAGTTACTTAAATTTTATTTTAATTGCCGAGTTTTCCACGAGTTTTCCCAGTTAATGTAACCGCTGAAAATTTTTGGTTACAGCACGAATAAAATATAAAAATAAAAATAAAATTTTTCATTTCCTATAATTGCGCAAAGTTTCCCCGTAACATTTTGAGCTAATTCGTGGAGCCGATGTATGATAATTCTTCTAGAAAGAGACAATTGTTTATATTTTTCAACCTTGTCGGAATCTAACATACTCACTGCTTCAATAATGCCTTCCTTAATTATTTCGACGTCGCTAAATGGTTTGCGCTAACTTGAAGGTAACATTAGTTGCAGAAGTAGTTTTTATAAAAGCAACAGAAGTAGCCTGTTCTTATGCTTTCCTTATTTCAACTTTTCAAGAACAGCTTGACGAGTTTCTGTTTCTAGCGCGTTTTCGTATTTGATTTTATCAAAGTTGTTAAAACTGTGTTGCACAACAAACACATCATTTTATCATTGACAAAAATAAAGAAAAAATTCAACTCCCATTCGGAAATTAAATTTCTATTTAGTTCATTTAATTTTCTTATCTAGGACATTGTGGTCAAAAAAATAAAAAATAGGTGTATTAAAACAATTATGATTTCACTAATGATCGGTAGTAACGAGAACGAAGTGAACAATGCACAGTGTAATATCTGTGGTTTTCTAGAATAACCGCGTATGTCATAAAATCAAAATGTTCAGGGGAGCCAAAAAATGTTATGTTTGAAATTATGGGCTCGATATAAAGATTTTATAGCTTTTTCTTTAACAGTCATGTAGATATGGGCAATAAATACTTTATATAAAATTTTGACTCAAAAATCTTCAGAGGAATAGACCCTAGAGAAGGACGAAAAAAAACAATATGTAAATTACACTTAAAGTGTGTGCAGATAAAACAACTTATGTCGACAAACGTCGTTTTCTTTGAAAAAGAAAACTACCAATGCAACCCCCCATGTAGACATAAGTAGTTGTTACTTGAAACATGGATTTTTTTGTTCGTCCACAACGGGACTTAGGATAAGAATATAACAACGTATCAAGAATATAAGTGACAAAAAATAACAGAAATAAACATACAAGTTTATATAAGTGGTTATAAACTGAAAAATAATCCAAAATTATTTTGCATTTTTTTTTCATTAATAACAACGTACGTCGCTATGTGTCGCTTTTCTGAGAAAATAATTTGTCAGCGATCAAACGTAGGTTGACATACGTCGTTAGTGCTGCAAATTAATTTAATAAACATTTAAGTTACATCGTTATTTGAAGAAAAAGCTCAGAAACGGTCAATATTTTTTTTTTTAAATTGAACACATGTAAAGAGCGTTAAAAATTAATATATTTGGCATCGTTAACTCAAAACTGACAAAAATGGACATACGCGGTTATTCCAGAAAACCACAGATATGTCAAATCATAATCAAAACAAAGAGAGAAAAATACATGTGAAACAATTGATTTCTAATAGAAGAGAAAATAGGGTTACAATAAATATACGAACTATTTTTATTTGTATGTATTTGAATATCAAGAAGATAAAAAACTAGAATAACCATCGAGGCCACATACGAAATTCAAAAAGGCCACAAGTTCCCCACCTCTGGTATAGGGACTAGGCCTGAAGGTGCACTGATGACCAACAGAAGCTTGCATATCAAATTTTATCAATATACATTCATATTTGCGACCTGTACTTTGATCAGAAGGTTTGCAAGGACACACAGATGGACATACGAACAGACATCGCTAAATAGGTATAATACAAGATGGGTACAGGTCAACTATTTCTGTTAGCTGCATAGTTATAATACCCTGACCACATAGTGATATAGGGTATAACTAATTTTTATCATTTAAAATAGCTTCACAGCTTTTTAAGCTCTTTTTCCATTCCGGACGTGGCATCTCTATAACATCCGTTGAACATTGAACTCACCACAGTCACCTGACCTTAATTCTATAGCGATACTTTAATAGTGGGATGGGAAGGTTCGAACTACCTGTCTTATGTGTAAGGAAGAACTGTGGAATAAGCTGCAGGCGGCATGGAATCAGATCGTGGAAGTATGGTCACATTCACGAATCTGTAATTCAAGAATAGAGTGGTGTAGTTAATAAAAAAAAAATATTTACGTACATATTAAAAGTAAATTATAGAGAATATATTTTTAAAATTTGAAGAGTTTTCATTGAAAATAAAGATATCTGCTGGACATTTTAAATTTATAGAGGAGATGTGGCAAATACTTTTGGATTTAGCGAATTAACTACTTTAAATGGTATTTTGTGTTTCGTCAGTTATGAATTTTAATCAAATTAGTAGTTTGCTCTTAAAGGAATAAACACCGTTATCGTCACGTCAATCCTCCGCGTAAAGGGAAAAACCTTTCCTGTTTTTTTGTTTTGTGAGCCTCATGTTTGCTACTTCGCATAAAGTTGGGTTATGTACCTAAGTCCATACTTTCAGCAGTAATTCATGTTTCATCGAATAAATTTCGTTTTCATCGGTTCTTTTATTTCCGGTTGAGGGATAACACGTTTCGGTGGTAGTTTGTTGATCCGAGCGGTTGCTGATCAGCATGAATTTAGGTTATGTACCGAAATGCATATTTCTGGTAATGTTATGTAACCGATCGTTTTGATAGTTTTAAGGATTGAAATAAATTGGCGCTCCCCAACCTCACTTGCAAAGGCATAGGTTGTGCAGGGATACATATGTCATATAACCTCGCATTATGACTAGCTGGAGCTGGTGCCAATCTTAATATATAACAAAAAAAAAAAAAAATTTTTAATCACTATTTGTCCTCCCTAAATATCGCAATGCTTGGGAAATTTTTAATTGGTATCTATAAGGATCCATTAAACATTTCAACATTTGAAAAATCAGAGAGATCAGGAAACAGCAACGATACCAATATCGGAAGTGTAATTATGTATATTGTTAAGCAATTGTAGAGAAAATGGTCGCTACCCGCCATTTACTCTGCATCCATGCATCTGAAGGTAATTTTTTTAAGCCAACATATAAGAGGACCTATTTTTTTGATGTTTAAGATAAGGTTTCTCTTAATTCAGAATAAAAAATAAATACACTTTTCGAAAAATGTGCAAACAAAATGTGACATTTTTTGCCAGAAAAGAAAACGGCACAAGATTCAAATTTGACCTCTATATATTCGAGATCAAAACAGTTGATTAAATTCCCTCTGATGAATGTGGTTTCCTATCAATTTGAACACTCACCTAAAAGGCATTAGTGCACGTAGTCAATTTAAGGCAATCGCGGTAATCGTGTAAATCTTCTGGCGAATCAGCTAATCAACAACTGAACCTAGTAACACCAAGAAAAAATTGCCAAAAAAGGCGATAAATAAGCTGGATGAAAGACTGTGAATTTAAAAATTTACAAAACTTAAATACTTCATCAGCTGCAATAAACTAATTAAATAATACTCGTAGTTATGTTATAAATGGATCAAATGTGATTAAGGGTAAATTTTATTACATCATTTATTTTTTTATTTTTTTATTATTACTAGATATAACCCGGTGTGCTTCGCTACCCCCTCCCCCCCCCCACCGAATCGTAATGAAAGGGCCCAGGCAAAGTCCTAAGGCTCTCACTATTACAGTAATTCAGATATATCACATTTAATATTAAGTTTGTATGGGGATACCACGCGCATTTGTCCAATCCCGGCCATTTTTTTGTCTGACTACTCACGTTAATAATAGATGATAATAGATGATGCAAAGCTCTCTCTATCATAAGCTATCATAAGCTATCATAAGCTCTCTAATCCCATCCCGCCCAACTTTTATTGGACTACTCACATTAATATCTGATGGACTCTTGCAAAATATCGAGTCTTTCCTTTTTATAATACACCAGTTATATGATATTAGATATCTACTTTGCATGGGCGGTGCTACGCCCGCTGCACAGTGGTTGCCATTTCATACAAAGAGCGGCCAAAAATAAAAGCAGTCATCGTAGGTGAATAATATTTGGGACATCTCACAGTCTCTTTAAATGACACCAATTTCTAAAATCTGGTTAAAATCTGTAAAAGGATTCAAGGACCTCTCTTAGATCCTGAAAATTTAAATTTCGTAGTAGGCACACCAAATCGGCATATCCATTGATTCCATCAGTCTATGACTAAATCTAAAATTTGGTCCATGTCAGAAAAAGGATTCAAGGACCTCTCTTAGATCCTGAAAATTTAAATTTCATAGCAGGCATACCAAAGTCGGCATATCAGTTATCTTAATAAATGTGTGCCCAAAATAAGTTTTGGTTAAAATTGGCAAAAGGATTAAAGGGCATTCCGGAGATCCTATCCTCATTCCAAAAATTTATTTATAAAATTCTATAAAATCACCATAATAAATAAAAAATAGATAATGTGTCATTCTAATAGATCAAAAACAGATTTATTTAAAACTGACATATGCTTAGGTGGTAACTTTCGTTGTCCCGTTATAAACGGATCTGATGTAAGGAGTAGACGATTAAGCAAATCTTCATTTGTTGCCACACGAGAAATTTTACGTGTGTTATGCAGGTGAAATTTTTTTATATCTTTATTTCTCGACTCAGCAGCTTCCTCAGACAACTCCCCAATCGACACGAGAGCACATTCAATAATTGCAGTTCCGTGAATAAGAACTTTATGAACGGTAGCTGGAAGGTAATACCAGGAATATGTTGTTGTAAGTTCCTTGGCTATATCGAGTGCGAATGTGTTAAATTTCCCAACATTAATATTATAACCTGAATTGAGCACTTGCAATATTGTAGCACATCTTTCAATAAGGTCTCTATCTAGTCCTGTTATTTGAGCGGACAAGCCAGCATTATTGAAAAATTCTCTGGCAGTATTTCCATCATTCGATGTTCCACTCCCACCACTTTTAGCCCTGTCGACTAGCAATCCCATTTTTAATCGAAATTCTGTTTGAATTTTTTTTTCCTTTGCTTTACTTGGGCTCTTGCTTCGAGGGATCTAGCCTGCCAGACTTGTACTTCCAGTTTGTATGATAAATGCAAACAATATTCAAAAAATCGTATATATGCATGAAGTGGTGACAATCCGAATTCAAATCTATCCTTTTGAACTTCTCTTTTCAAGCATTTCTCAATATTGTTCATATCTGTGGGTTTGGCGTTGCATATATAGCACTTTGAGGATGAGGTTTGGGTTAAGGTATTACAAATTTTACCACCTACCATAGTCAGTTGCAAAATATGCTGAACGCATAATGTTTTATTCCCAACAATAATTTTAGTAGGAACAAGCCCCTCTATTTTCATTTTATAGTACTTTTCTTCATCGATGCTTAATTCTGTCGATTCCTTTTTAAATTGAATTCGAACAGGGCTACAATATCGAGTGGAAGATGGCCGTGGATTTTTGTGGATTATTTTGGAACTGCTCGGACAATCTTCAGTTGTTAATAAAACAAGTGGATGTTCCACTTGATGATGTAAGAAACATGTGGCTGTCTTCCAAATTCTTGTTCTCCACTTTCTGTTTGTATTCGCTGTACCCAGAACTTCCGTCGAAACACCATTTGCCTATAAGTTTGAGGTTGTTCACAGGATCAGTGAAAACATCTTTTACTACAGTATCCTGCAACTCTGAAGCTCTACTCAGCGTCTGATTCGCTAACAGTTATATATTCCGGATAAGTTTCTTTTTTTGTTTTTAAAATATCATAGCGGCAAAAAAGTTTAGCAGAAATTTTAGTGTTAACAAATTCCCTAATGAGGAGATATTGATGCTTCGTTAAATTAGTTTCCATCATAAGCAAAATAACCTCAGTAGTGCTTGCAGGCGAAATTTTTGTGCTATTTACTTCAGTAGCAAAACGCAAACAGTCAGCAACAAACTCATCCATTCCGGCTATCTCAGCTATTCGTCATCTCTTTGTTCGTCTTGTGCATTCAGAGAAATCCAGTTTGAGACGACCACTCAGAATGCTTTCGCAAAACGTAAGATCTTTTTCGACAGCATATATGCCAAAATATTGAAACAATTTTGCAGCAGTAATTAACTCGTTTTTCCAATTGCCTCAAATATTTAGCTCCTACTATATAGCCTTCACGCTCGATTTTCAATTTCAAAATATCAACTATAATTTTAATCTTCTCTCCATTTTCACCGGCCGCGGTACACCACTTCTCAAATATAAACTTGCGGCTTAATTTGCATTCATAAGAACCACCTAAGCGAAAAATAGACAATAATAAAAATTTAAACTAAAAACATAACATAATAAAATAAACTGCACAAAAGAAACGAAGACGATAATCACAACACAAAGCCGCAGAACAGTTATGAGTACACAATCAAAAAAAAAAAAAAAAAGACACCGAAAACGGTGAGGCCGCTTTGTTCTATTGAATATAACTCAACACATCGCAATTTTTCGCAGCTGAAATTTACAGAATATAATCTGTAAATGTCGGTAAACATTTTACAACAAATTTGGATGTCAACTTCGATCGACTTCGCAACTAAAACTCTAAATGAAATTTAAGTCTACACACGAGTTAGTACTGAAATAGGCACATATAATAAATTGATTTAATGAAATAGACACAACTTGTTGAGAAGTTTTTAATTCTTTTTAATAATAGTTAATACCTTTCTTTACAATATTTAATTCTTCCATTGTTTAAGCAATCATTTTTAAAGAGGTTTTTACGTTTTATTTTGGACCTTCATTTGACAGTTGCTCACGCTGCGAAACAAAATTATTTTCATGGTCTGCCTTTTGCAGCTATTCTTAAAGAGGACAGGTGAAATAAAGCAAAAACAAAATTAATTTGAAAGAGAAAAATCTATTGTGAGATAGTGTTGCCACAGTTTTACCAAGAATTTTGACCAAATTTTTTTTATTTTTGGCCAATGGGGACGACCACAGAGCGCTGCTTCGATCACGTCCATTTGTTGTTCGACTAATCATACGGAGAACCTAGGGGCTCACACAAGGCCACAAAGCTCTCTCTTTTACAGTACTTCAGATATATTACATTAAGTAGTTACTTTGCATGGGGAGTGCCACGCCCATTGGTGTGAACCCGCCAATTTTTTGTCCGACTACTCATTTTAAGATCTGATGGTGTCGTGCAAAGTGTCCAAGCTTCCCTTTTTTGTACACCAGTTATATGATATATATTTACTTTGTATGGCCGGTTCCACGCCCACTGCTCCGATCACGCCCATTTTTTTGTCTAACTTATCACATGAATAACTTATGGGCTCCCACAAAGCGATAAGACTCTCACTATTACAGTACGCCAGATATATGGCATTTTACATTTTATTGGGCTGAAACTGCCCATTTTTTTGTCCGACTACTCACATTAATAATAGGTGACATCAGATAAATTTGAGAAGCTCTCTCTATCACAGTACTCGTAATATTGAACTATTACTTGTATGGGAGGTACCACGCCCACTAATCCGTTTCCGCCCATTTCCGGCATAGCTACTAATATTAACAATAGGTGACCTCACATAAATTTGCAAAGCTCTTCCTATCAAAGTACTCAATATATGTGTGGGAGGTGCCTCGCTCACTAAAAATATTTAAAAAATTATAGCCTATAGCACTTCCCATATCCGCAGTAAGACTCTGTGAAAACTTCAGGAAGATCAGATGGGTAGTTACGAAGATTACCTCCTACAAACAAACAAACAAACAAACATACAAACAAACAAACACACATTACCTCTTTATTATATTAATATAGATTATTATTATTATTCGAATTTGGCATTTCTCTGAAATAATCAGGAAATCCACTTACTCATTACGAGTTAGGCTCGGTCGGTTCCGTTGGGAACAAGACGTCTTTTAAACTTTGATTTTTTTTTTATATTGTCGTAATAATATCACCCATAAATTGTCTCACGATACTGGTCGACAATAAAATTGTTGATTTTTGTATGTCTCCGATTATCTTCTCTTTAAGTCGAAGTTTCTTCATAGCTTCTTTTAGACTTGATGGTATAATACCAGTTGTAGATGTTATAGCTGGAATTATATGGACCTCAGTGAGATTCCATTGCTCGTTAAGGCGTTGGGCAAGCTCACGGTACTTATGTCTTTTGGTGTTTTCCGTGGTAGTTAGGTTCTCATCATTGACTACAGCAAAATCGACAATGTCTGCTTTCCTCTCACGTCTATTCCATAACACTATGTCTGGTCAGTTATGTTGTACTGTTCTATCTGTGATAATTGTCCTATCCCAGTACAATTTGTAGTCATTGTTCTCTAATATACTGGGTGGTTTGTATTTGTAGTATAGCTCAGTGTTTTCAGGAACTAACTTTAGTTTGGCTGCAATTTCTCGATGAGTTATGGTTGCCATTAAGTCATGTCTCCGTTTTTATTCTTTGTTGGCCAATATACTACATCCAGCTAGTATGTGTTTGATTGTCTGGTTGTGGCAACCATAGGTTCTACAGTTATCATCGGTTACTGATGGGTCCTTGATGATGTGTTTTAAGTAGTTTTTAGCGCAGATTATTTGGTCTTGTATGGCATTAATGAATCCTTCGGTCTCAGGATACAACTGTCCGGCTGTTAGATAGTAATTGAACCATTTTTATACCCTATACCACTATGTGGTTTGGGAATAATGACTTTGTGCTGCTGTTTGTAACAACCAAAAATATTTGAGCTACACCCATCTTTAATTATACCGATCGAATCAAATTCACTATCTGATTCGATTTAACGATGTCCGTCCGTCCGTCCGTCTTCTCAAATTTTGTTTGTATATATTTTTGCAAAATACAAGAGACTTTACCAAACGTGGTCAGGATTGGTCAATTTTTGGGCCTAGTCCCCATGTAGATATTGCATCCGATATGAACTTTTTCATATCTGCAGCTAAAAAAAATTAATAAAAATCCCACTCAAATCTGGTTTATGCTTATTTTCTATATCCAGTTAGTTGGGCCTGAGAGATAGAGTCTCTAAACGCAGGGTATAGGGTATCGTATAGTCGATCTAGACCAACTATAATTTTCTTACTTGTTTATTTACGTGTTCTGCATGTAGGATCGCAGGATGTCTGCCGTGAATAGCCTTTTGTTTCCGTCTTTCAATTTTCTCTGAATCATTGACAGTTATTAATTGGTAGTTTGTATCTACAAGGCTAAGGGGGTGTCATAATCTGCTTTTGCGATTATCCTGTGTAGCTGTGATGTGACGGATTTTTTCTCGAAATACATTCGAATTGACTCAATTTGTCGGGAGTGCATATTGATGATGCTTACTATTCCCCGTCCACCTTCTTTCCTAGGGAGACTTATTCTTTCCGTTGCGCTTTTCGGATGGTGGCATTTAAGGCGGGTCATCTGGACTCTCATTTGTCGTTCCAGATCTTCGAGATCAGTATTGATCCATTTTGTTATACCTAGCGAATATGTTGTGATGGGGATAACAAATGTGTTTATTGCGATTGTGAGGTTTCTTGAGTTTAAAGATGATTTAAGATATTTGTAAGACTCATTATTTTCCATTGCTATTGTTTGCTCGTTATTAGATTTTGTATATGAGCTGTCTGAATTTATTTTTCCTCTGGTCATGCTTTGGATCTTGTATATATTGACGCCACATTCCATAAAGATATCATTAGAAAAGTTCTCTATAATTTGGATTTGTTCGTATCATCCTTTCTTGGTGTCTGAATATGTCTTCAATTCATCAATGTAGAACAAGTGTGATTTTTTATTTCATATCCCCAGTTCATATCATTCAATAGTGCACTTAGTGGGTTTAATGATAAACAGAACCATATAAGGCTTAATGTGTAACCCTGAATTCTTTTGCAAAAAGAAATTAAAAATTTTTTTTAAATTTTTTTAAAATTTTTTTCCGAAAGATTGAAAAAGGTATAAAAACTATTTGGGACAAATTTTTTAAAGTACAATAGGTAAAAAGTTACATGGATAAGAAAAAAATACCTGTTTGGCCAAAATGTCAAATTTTGACCCCCTCTAACTCAGAGAGCTTTGGACCGATCTTGTTGAAAAATTGTGACTAAACTACTATCCAATAGGACTAACGTTGTTGCTAATTTCATCCCGATCGGAAGAACATCGGTTTCAAAAGTTGGTTCACTTGACATGAAACGCCCCACATGTATTTAGTTGAATATCTTCTGCATAACCATGCATGCAAGTTTACTTACAGACACTAGGCACGTCAATAATACAAATCCTCTTCATTCAGATTGCATATTCCCTACAATTTCCTTCTGAGCAAGCCCAGTCAAGTATTACTTCATAAGAGTTACAGCTGCATCAGTAAAAATAAAATAGTTCTTTAATTTCTGACAAAGAATAACATGATCTACTTTATCGAATTCCTTAGAAAAATCTAACAAACACATGAATGTCAAATTTTCTAGATCATATTCAGGTGTGGTATCATCCATTACCTTTAAGGCAACAGTAGTACAGTTATGAGTACGGCATCCAGATTGTAATGGAGATACAAGTTTGTTAAGATTTATATAAAATTGATTTGCTCTGTCAAGAAGTACTAAAAAAGCTTAAGAAAAAACTGGAAGAAAATTTATCGGTCGGTACTCACATGCATTAATAGCAGTGGATGCTTTTGCCACGGGAATCACTCTTCCAATTTTCCGCAACTTAGGACAGATGGACGTTGTTATGAAATGATAAAATATATTCGTTAATGATCCAACAAAATACGGCAATATTATTTTTACAAATTTAATAGACACCCTATCCTCACCCCATCTCAAAACGTTCTTGGTCACATCAGCCTCCGATACCGCAGAAAACGAAAATCCCCTATTGCAGAAAAAAGTGCTTTGAGGACAATTATTGTTTCCCATTATGACACCGTAACAAAAAAAAAATAAATCATTCAGTTCATCAAGGATTTACTTTAGAAGACATTTGTTATTTTTAAAAGAAAAATTTCTTAAAATCAATACTAATTGTCTATTGAGCTCTTAAACTTCTTAATAAATTGCTATACCACAATGTGTTTTTTGCGTGAGTTGTCACTCGTACTCTGTTTAAAATTACCGATATCCAGTTTCCACAATTAAACGTCTTTACACAAATGGCATGAACACTTTTGAGCAATTTTTGATGATTTGATGATGTTAGTATTGTCGTTCATATTCTATTAAGACAAATTAAAATGGCCATCTCGTATTTCGTTAATTACACTTCTTCACGTACTCATAAAACCTGTAACTTTGTACAATTTTGAGAGTGAGTTTGTCAAAAATTGAGATCTATTTTATATCGCTTAAAATCAGGGTTTTCAGAAAATATATGTTTCCTCGATATATATACTGATTGGTGTACAATTTTTGTACAAATTACCCACTAGTAATCACATCCGTTGTGCATTTATACTTCGACGTGTCTCGAGGCAACAACAATATGACGTTCATTTATCAGCTAATCCAACCTAGTTAAGATTTAACTATGTTTGGACCTGAGACCTGGACTTCATAGCCGATGCGAATTTCAACAACTCAATTATCCAATTATTTGATGATTATTGCCACGAATTATATAAAACTAGGTGATGATTTATTTCATTATTATTGTGTTTTAAATACACCAGTCTTTTTTATATGAATTGTTTAAACATGCTTTATCTTTAGAACCTATAAAATGGCATTTTCCATGAACGAACAGCAAGTCTCTTATTTTCTCTCTGTTGTTGAGTAATTAAAGAAAACTTGGAATTTTTATTTTTAAGTTCCAACAGCACTGAATGTACTCTTGCAAGTGCTAAATATTTTCTCTAGGACCTTCTATTGTTTGCGATACTTATACTCTTATAAGCATTCACTTTAGCACGTTTCATATACGAGTACAATATTTACAATATTTATTTTGTTTGCTATAGAATTTGTGGTAAAATAAACTGTTCATCTTGTAGGTAACATTATTATCGAATGAAAGTTGTGATGTAGTCTCGTGATGTTCTTTTCTCTATCTACTAATATCAAGATAATATTATATACAGTTGATAGAAAATGTATTCGTATATCTGAAGACGAATATTTTAAGTACCAATATACATTATATTAAAAATATTTTGAATTGCAAACTATTTACCATTGACAGCTTCGATATATACATTAGTGTGACAGCAATTTCTTTTTTTGAATTTCAAGACGTGCGGGCCGGATTATTGTGGCAATGGATCTAAAACTTTAGCGCGAAAAATTTAAGCCGAATCGGACGCGCATTGAGATCAAATTTCAAATGTGAATTTATATGTAAAAATTATCAAAAAAAAAAAATCGTTTTTCACAAAAATTTTGGTATTAATAGTTGCGTTTCAATTAAATTAAATGATAAACCATAATCAAAAGCTATTATCGGTTGAAAAATAGTCAAGTTATATCAAGTTCCCCAGGCAATAAGTGCGTCGCAGACCACTCGATTAAGAAAATAGAGCTCACATTTTTAAAGGCATTGAAATAATTTACAACAACAATATTTTTGCATTTTCCTGATCCCAAAATTATCTTATGTAAAGTATTTTGCACCTTGTTATGTCGTTGTAAATTAATGTCAAAACGGTACGTATTTTTTAGCACTATTTCAAAATCTTCAATTTTACTTTATCAAAAATTTTGTTTAAGAAATTTTCAGAAATCAACGATTGGACTTTTAGGTAATATTATTTAAAGAATTTAAAGAAAATTTATTTTTTGTACTTTTTCAACTGTTAGGCTACATCTTTTTGGTGTTTTCATACTATTTTACTACTTGATATATGTTCTCAATTCTGTAAGTCAAGGTTAAATTGAAACACTATAAATTGCCCCCCTTTAAGTTCAAAGTCAAATTTAAGAATATTAACATTTTTTTAAAACAAAATATCGAAATGAGACATATGGAGCATTTCATGTCAAGTGATCCAACTTCTAAAACCGATGTCTTCCGATCGGGATGCAATTTACACCAATGTTAGTCCTATTGGATAGTAGCTTAGACACAATTTTTCTAGAGGGTGTCAAAATTTGACATTTTGACCAAACAGGTGTTTCTTCTCAACCATGTAACTTTTTACCTAATGTTCTTAGCAAAATTTGTCCCAAATAGTTAACATAGCTATTTCTTCATTCTTTCGGATAAAAAAATTAAAAAAAAAATTTTTTTTTTTGTTTTGTTAGTTTTATCGTCATTTTTCAGACATATTGCAATTACTACTGTAATTAATATGCAATTTTTAATTTTGTTTAAGTGGTGCGTGGTAAAGAAGAAGAAAGCGTATATTTCAAAAATTCATAACTGCACTGTATTCTTAATCGGACCGGTTTCTGGCATTTCAGCCTTCATCAGCGATTTATTGAACATTGTGTTAATTGTTATGTTTTAATTGAATAGATTGTTTCTATATGAAAATTTTTTCTACTAAGGGCGGCCGTGAGGTTTTGAACCATGAACCTTCACATACACTCGTACTTGCACTTTTTGGTCAGCGCTTTAACACACTCACCTAAAGTCAGGCCTACGAGCAGTGTGGTTAGTTTTCAGTTTTCGTACCATACAGCTTTACTTTGTATTAATTTCAGAAGATACAACTCTGTCCAAACAAACAATCGTTATTTTTGAATTTTGAATATTTTTTGCATTTATACTTCTAATTTCCACTATTCTCAGTTTTCGTAAGAGTTGTCATATGTGATGTACGGTTTTTTGTACATAACTACATATGCACTTTACATATATTTGAGATGACGCTTTGAAGCGAAGAAAATTTTTTGTTTTGTTAGTTTTATCGTCATTTTTCAGACATATTGCAATTACTACTGTAATTAATATGCAATTTTTAATTTTGTTTAAATGGTGCGTGGTAAAGAAGAAGAAAGCGTATATTTCAAAAATTCATAACTGCACTGTATTCTTAATCGGACCGGTTTCTGGCATTTCAGCCTTCATCAGCGATTTATTGAACATTGTGATAATTGTTATGTTTTAATTGAATAGATTGTTTCTATATGAAAATTTTTTCTACTAAGGGCGGCCGTGAGGTTTTGAACCATGAACCTTCACATACACTCGTACTTGCACTTTTTGGTCAGCGCTTTAACACACTCACCTAAAGTCAGGCCTACGAGCAGTGTGGTTAGTTTTCAGTTTTCGTACCATACAGCTTTACTTTGTATTAATTTCAGAAGATACAACTCTGTCCAAACAAACAATCGTTATTTTTGAATTTTGTAGAAAAAATTTTCATATAGAAACAATCTATTCAATTAAAATTTTTTTTTGACCTTTTTTTCAAAATCAAAAATTTTTTGATTTTTTTCAAAAAAGGAATTTTTTTTTTGCTGGATGAAAGAGTGGGTATTTAAAAATGTACACAATTTTAATTCTTCATCAGCTACAATAAATTAATTAAAAAAATAATTACGTTATAAATGGACCTAATGTGATTACGGTAAAATTTTATTAAATTCTTTATTTTTATTATTATTATTATATATTAATTTATTTATTATTAGAAATAAATAAAAAAAATTATTTTTAACATTTCTATAAAAAAAGTGATTTTTTTCCTGAGGTTAACATATTATGTGTATTACAGTAACGAAGGTCTGAAATTTTAGTTAGGTATGTTACATACCGTCGGAAAAGTTAAATTATCTTGTTTCTCAGGTTAATTTCAAAAGTTAATTTATCTAGTTTTTAAAGTTTTGGAAATACTTACTTGGAAATACTAATAGGAAAAAAAAATTCAAATTAGTGCATTTGCTAAAAATTTAAAAACCGTTGTCTTGAGTTACAAAACATTTTTTTTTGATAGATATCCCACTCGCATTCCACTAAGCGACCAAAAACTCTTAAAGAAAAAAACCTAAGCTTTCGTTGGAGCCCCAAAAAAAAAATCCTTTTTTAAAGAAAGAAGAGTCAAAAAAATTTTGGTTTTGAAAAAAAAAAGTAAAAAAATTGTTTTTATTTTTTTAAATTTTTTTTCCGAAAGACTGACTGAAGAAATAGCTATTTAAACTATTTGGGACAAATTTTGCTAAGGATATAAATATTTTCTTCCCAGGATTTTTTTTTTAATAAAACAACTTTAATATATTCATAAAATTCCTGAAATTTATTCGTTGTTTTATGAAAATATTTAGATTATTTATTTTTTATATTTAAAACAGCATAACAAACTTGTATATCGAGGGCTTATGTTAAAAAAGTGCTATCTGCATCAATAATTATTTTAAAGAGAGCGTGTAAAACTTGTTTATTAATAAGATCTGAACAGAGAACAGTTTGAAATCAAATATTAATATTGCTATCAAATGTAAATAGCACTTTTTGAATATAAGCCCTCGATATATCTTTATATGAATATAATCATTCTAAAAATAAAAATTAAAACTAGGACACATTTTGAGTACCCTAAGTGTTAGTACGGTTGAGTCCCCAACGCATCGTCTAGAAATAAAAACTATTAATATTAAATTTTGCAAAAAATCAAATACTACAAATGAAAATTCGATTTAATGTGAAAAATCATACTTTCAATTTTACATATATTAAGTTATTCAAATAAAATTCAAAGCATTGATAAATAATATCTCGGAAGAAGAAGATAAAGGAATCTGCTACGCTGCTGCTAACTTATTTGCTTGCTTTTTATGGCCTGTGACAATAAAAACTAACAAAAAAAAACCCCATTAAATTAACAATGAGAGACACAAAACAAAAGCAAAAACAAAAAAAAAAAAATACTCAATACATTTAAAGGAAAACTCCAAAATCCGCATGACTGTGAAAAGTTATACAAAAATAAGGAGGCAATGAAATTTGGTAAGAAGAAAATTTTAATATAAAAAAAACTCACGAAAAAATTATTAGTGACAATAGGGAAAGAGGCCATTAAATTGTTGCTGCCTGCAATATTTCCTTTTTTTTCTATTTTTCTGCGTTTGTTCAATTAATTTCAAATTCATGACTATTAAGTAACCAACATAAGGAAAATATTTATAATAGAATAAAAAATTATACCCAGAAGCAAATACAAAACGTTCAATTCAATTGAAAATAAATTATATTTGAACATTAAATAAATTTACAGGATATTCATTGTCCAAGATTAGAAATCAGAAAACAATAAATTTTCTTAATGATCATTCATGCTTTCACATAAATTTTAGGGTAATTTTCTGTTAGAAGTTTAAATAAATTATTATTTGAATCGTAGATGTGGGAATAACAGCAACTATGTACTACGTATGTACATGAATACAAGTTTTCAACTGAAAAATTAAGACATTATGAGCCAAGTTTTAGAATGGCATGTTTCAAACATATCAATCAACAAAATACTGACTATATACTTTTATGACCATTAAACACACATACTAAAACTACAAATTATAACAACAAACTACACGCAGGAAAACAAAAATGTTTAAGAGAACTTTATATTAAAAAGCCAATCGAAATTCCATATTTTGGTTCATTATTTAAAGAAGGCGGAAGAACATCAGCCCTCACTTCACTTTTACTCTTAACTTGGGGCCATAATTCGCCACAAGTTAAATTACGACTTAACTGAAATTCTGATACCTTGGTAATCTTGTGTTGAACTCATATTGGCCAAGTTTCGAGTCGATTATCTCTTAAAAAAATAATCTTTATATATAAAAGCGAAAGTACGAGGGCGGATCAAAAAGTCCGTGACTTTTAGAATGAAACGCAGTTTTTTTTTGCAAAAAAAAAAAAATATTGTTCAACATATTCTCCTTTTAGCTCAATACACTTAGTCCAACGTTACTCCAATCTTTGTAACCCTTTAAAAAATAGGATTTTTCGAGGTCCTTAAAAAGGGCTGGGGGCTAAATCCGGAGAATATGATTGACAGTTTTTTTTCGCAAAAAATATTTAATGAGCTCTCGAAATTCACTTTTTCTATTTTAAAAAAACCACGAGGTTGTATGTTTTGAACATCTGTTAAACGCAAAGTAAATGACGGAAGTTGCTCAAAATTTTACACTAGTCTGCGAACAGGTAATACTTGATGGGGGCAGTGTTGAATTTCATATAACTACGAGGGAAGTTCGAAAACTCACGGAGTTATTGATCCGACCTCGTATGTATGCTTGTTTGTTTATAAGAGGCTAAACCATTGGACGTCACGCCGAAAACGGTCGGGATAGGATAATGATTAAAGCAATTATTCAATATCATACATCTCGAGTACTATGACAAAACAGCTTCGAAAATTTATCTGAGCTCATCTATTACACTACTCAACAAAATGAAAAAAATTTCATGTACTCCGGATGCGATAATTTTTTCTGTGTAGATAACCTTGACATGAGCTCGAAAAACGCAATAAAAAATTTTTTTTTCGTTTGGTTTTTTTTTTTTTTTTTTTTTTTTAAATTTTAAAAAATTTTTTTTGGTTAATTTGTTTCGTCCAGCATAACTCGGGAACCACTAGCCCGATTTAATTGAATTAAATTGTAAAAAATTTAAAATTACAATTCCCTTAATCTGTTTATATATTGTTTTCCTATACAAGCAACAGTTTCCAAGTTAAAAATGAATATATAAAGGAAAAAACTTATTTTTGCCTAAAGATTTAAATTTTTTTTTTTTTAAAAATCCATAAAAAATCCCAAATGAAAAAAAATGTCAAATCTTATTACTTTTACGTAAAGATACATAACCTATGAGCAAAATAAGAGAAAGATCATGAAAATCGATGCACGCGTTTCGCTTTTATTCGCAATTGAGTAAAGGTATGAATTTAAAAAATTTGCTCGACATATGCACAACTTTGTCTATGGTAAGGTTTTTTCTTTTTTATTACAAAAAAAATTAAAATTTGTTGGGTGACAAAAATATATGACTTTAAATTAAAAAACAATTCGATATATGTACAAGAAATTATCCTAAGGATATCAACATTAATTAATTATAAAAAAGTTTTAAAAAAAAATATCTAAACACAAAAATAAAAACCTTCAAATTAAAAATAATTATGTGCTTTTGTCTTTCTTTTATATTGTTGTGGGTCTGTTTCTCTTATTAGGAACCAGATATAGTCCCCCATCATAGCTTCGTTCCAAAATCCTTGGTATCGGTGCTCAATTTCTTTCATTTGCTGATGAAAACGCTCACCATGCTCGTCACTCACATCGCCCAGGTTGTCCGGAAAGAAGTCCAAGTGCGAGTGTAGAAAATGTATCTTAAGCGACATATTTGCTCCAATTTTTTTATAATTTTGGAGTAGTTGTTCGACGATCTCTCTGTAATTTGAGGTTTTGTTGTTTCCAAGAAATCCGGAAACAATTTGCCGAAATGAGTTCCAAGCTGCAGCTTCATTTGGTGATAAAATGTGTTCAAACTGTTAGTCTTGCAACAACTTTTTAATTTGCGGACCGTCGAAAACGCCTTCCTTAATCTTTGCCGATGAAAGGTGAGGAAAAATGGTTTTTAAATAGGCGAACGCTTCGCCATCTTTGTTGATAGCTTTCACGAAGTTTTTTATGAGTCCGAGCTTTATGTGAAGAGGTGGGAGAAAAACATTTTCTTTTTTTATGAGTGGTGTATATTTCACGTTGTCGCTGCCGGGGATGAAGTTAACTCTTTCTGTCCAACTCCTCCTGGTGTAATGATGTTGACGATCGCGGCTGTCCCAAAGGCAGAGAAAACAACAGTACTTTGTGAATCCACCTTGTAATCCACAAAGGATACCGATAACCTTAAGGTCGGCACAAACTTTCCAATCGTGTTTCTCATAGTTAAGGCACTTTAGTAGATTGTCCATGACTTCGTATGTTTCCTTGGTGTCAACGGCATGAGCAATTGGAATCGAAGGTTTCTTGTTGCCGTTGTGCAGTAAAATTGCTTTAAGGCTCTGCTTGTTGCTGTCGATGAAAAGACGCCACTCTCCTGGATCGTAAGAGTACCCGAGTTCACCAAATAATCCGGGAATGTCCTTACAAAAACAGATGTTGTCTTTTTTTGTGTAGTACCTTGCGTATGGTTCATGACGCTTCCTGTAGATTGTTGTCACCACACCAGGAGCCAAGAAACCGAACTGTTTCATGCGCGATGCATGCAACTCTGCATCTTCCTTGGAGAGTTTCAATTCTCTAACCCAATCGTTCAGTTCTGCTTGGGAACATAAGCGTTGACCTCCATGCAATGTATATGTTGACTCGCATTCTGATGTGGTTCCTACTGTCTCCGGATCTGATGATGGATGTATCGCCTCATTATTAGATGCCCATCTTGAAACGGGCGGTTGCGGGTCCACTGGTTCTTTGGAAAATGGCACTGGAAAATTCACTGTTGAAACAGCAGCGTAAGTCCATCGTATATTTTTTCCCACGCCTGTTTTTTTGCTAAGACAGAAGTAGCAATCTGTTGCATGGCAAAGCGGAGCTCTCCAAAGCATTGGCATGATGATTCTCGGCTGTCGTCTGAAAGAATTGCAATAATAAGTTATATATGTTCTTGAATTTCGTAATCTACACTTACCTTGAGTCACTTAGCTGTACGTAGCACCTTGGACATAGAGCACTTGGTGTCCACCGCTCATCTATGTTTGAGACCTTTAAATTGAAGCTCTCTTCAAATGAATCTCTCAATTTAGGTGAAAAATAACGCTTGTTTTTTCCACAAACGTATTCTCCGCACATGTAACAAAAATTACTTGGATTGGTATTGCATTCAAATACTCGCGAACGTTTGCTCATTTTAACTATCGCGTTCGTCGACACTTGTTGAATGAGTAAAATCGATCAATGAAGACCTATTTGTACTGTGTATTGTTTAGTATTTTACTGACAGGTACTTATAAATGGGTGTATATTTTTTTACGGTGGCTACATACCTGTTTCACCATGTGTGAGTCTTAAATTTTCCGAATAAATGTGGGTTGCATTTATGTAAAAAAATCGTACAGGTAGTCACCGGAAAACCCAAATAAGTAAAAAAGTCCCCTTTCCTTTTTTCCTTTTAATTGTTCACGCACATTTATTACCGTTTATTACTTTGCTTACGCAATCATAAAAATTAAATAACCCTTTGTTTATTCCGTTTTGTTAATTCTGAGAATCATAAAAAAAAAGAAAAAACCTTACCATAGACAAAGTTGTGCATATGTCGAGCAAATTTTTTAAATTCATACCTTTACTCAATTGCGAATAAAAGCGAAACGCGTGCATCGATTTTCATGATCTTTCTCTTATTTTGCTCATAGGTTATGTATCTTTACGTAAAAGTAATAAGATTTGACATTTTTTTTCATTTGGGATTTTTTATGGATTTAAAAAAAAAAAAAAATTTAAATTTTTAGGCAAAAATAAGTTTTTTCCTTTATATATTCATTTTTAACTTGGAAACTGTTGCTTGTATAGGAAAACAATATATAAACAGATTAAGGGAATTGTAATTTTAAATTTTTTACAATTTAATTCAATTAAATCGGGCTAGTGGTTCCCGAGTTATGCCGGACGAAACAAATTAACCAAAAAAAAATTTTTAAAATTTAAAAAAAAAAAAAAAAAAAAAAACCAAACGAAAAAAAAATTTTTTATTGCGTTTTTCGAGCTCATGTCAAGGTTACCTACACAGAAAAAATTATCGCATCCCGAGTACATTTTGACTGTTGACTAGTGTTATTAATGTGAGTAGTCGGACAAAAACGGGCGGAATCGAATCAATGGGCGTGGTACCCTCTATATAAAATTAATATTAACTATCATATTTCTGGCCTGAGCCCATAAGCTATTAATGTGATTGGTCGAACAAAAATGGGCGTCATCGGAGTGGTGGGCGTGGCACCGACCATACAAAGTAAATATATAATATCATATTACTGGAGTACCATTAAAGGGAAAGCCTTTGCGTGAGTGCATCAGATATTAATCTGAGTAGTCAGATAAAAAAAAATGGATGGAATAGGATTAGTGGGCGTGGCATCACCTATACAAAAAGTATGAAGTACAATGATAACTACAGTCTTGAAACTTTTGACAAGTATAAATAAGAACGGAACCGCCGAATTCAAAAATCGCCAAAATCAAAAATCAGAAAAACCGAAAATCACGAAAAATAAAAATCACCAAAAAGTACAAATCTTCAAAAATCAAAAGTCGTTAAAACCAAAAATCGCCAGAAACAAATAAATAAAAAAATGACAAACCATCTTTTTTTAATTCAAGGGCAATCGTTAAGTTTTGCCAGATTTAATTTGAGAAATCCATGTTTTTCTCATAGGCAGCTATTTGTAGCTTGCTCCAGAATAGCAACGCAGAAAAATTTGATAATTTTTGTAACGCAGGCATAAAAACTAACAATATAACATACCAGCAATCATTAAAAAAAAAAAAATAAATATGATAAAATATATCAATACCTCAATACAAAATGACTATAAAAACATACATGTCAATAGATCTCGGTAAATCATAGCGAAGTACCACTGGGCATACCAGTAATAGATAAATCAAGAAATAAACAAGTAAGAAAATTATATTCGGTCTAGATCGACCATACGATACCCTATACCATGCGTTTAAAGACCCTGTCTCTTAGGCCCAACTAATTGGATATAGAAAATAAGCATAGGCCAAATTTAAATTACCTTTTTTTTTTTAATTATGAAAAAGTTCATATCGGATGCTATATTTATATGGGGACTGGACCGATCCTGGCAATATTTGGTATGGTCACTTATTGTTTGCAAAAACATATACAAAACAAAGCAGCTTTATATGGGGGCTATACTAAGAATTGTCCCATAGGACAATTTGACTGAGATCTGTATGATGATTTGGATGTTATTAGCATTTAAGTCGATATCATAGCGGGTCATTAGTATGGGGACTAGGCCTGAACATGATCTGGTTTTCACCAATTTCAATAGGGTTAATCCTATGGCCGATATAAGCTTATATGATAAATTTTATTATTTTTTATAAAAATGAAAAACCTCATTTTCGATCATTATCATTTTAGTGATTGAGTTTGAAATTATTCAGGCTCAAGATCAAATGTTTTTACTTTACGGTATACAAAACATATTTGTCTCAAAGTTGTTCTATATCTTAGTTTGTTATATTGGAAGAGGCTTAAATAGTATACTTTTGCTTGAATTCTCGTTTGGTTGTTTTCAGCAAATATATATGAATTTAACTTTTTACCAAATAAATTATCTACGGCTTTTGGTTACTGATGAGGGTTGTCGTGCAGAATATAGATAAATTTTTTAAAACAAATGTGCCAATGTTTTTGCTTTATTAAAAGTAAAAACATTTGATCTTGAGCCTGAATAATTTCAAACTCAATCACTATATGTGACCTTCTCCGAGAGAAGGGACCTAGTGTGTTAAAATTAAGTTTTGAGAAAAAAACGCATTTAAAGTTTCTACACCCTTTTAGGTATCAGAATCCACCGTTTTTGACACAACCCGTTTTTTGACACACTAGGTCCCTTTTCTCGGAGAAGGTCACATATAATAAATTTAATCAAAAAATATTAATACTTGCGACCTCTAGTTTGACTACAAGGTTTACATAGACAAGCAGACGGACAGACGGATGGATAGACGGACGGACATCTCTAAGTCGACTCAGAAAGTTATTCTCAGTCGATCGGTATTGTAAAATGTGGGTCTAGGTCAAACAGATTTGGTAGTTGAAAACATCGGTACAAAGTCATTATACCCTGACCACATAGTGGCGTAAGGTACATATATATATTAGAGTTATTCAAAAATAATTTTTTGCTTCTGATCTTTGGATATTATCACTTTTTTAAAGGTTTTTGCATCAATAAAAATTATGGCGTACTTTTTTTTTTTCTAAATTCCATTTCCTTACCCGGCCTCTAGGCGACTGAAAACGCGGATTTTGAGTGACGTTTTTAAAATAACCAAAACTGTTGAAAATTTATAAAATTGCACTTGACTATTCGATTCTACAGGAAAAATCAAGAAGATAGGATTTTCTTTACGCTTTTCTAATGTACCATGTAGCTATTAGGGTGGTCCAAAAAGTCATTTTTTTTTTTAAATATTTTTTAGATTTTTTTTTAAACGCTCAATGAATATTTGGCTCCCTCTGAGGAAGATGGTACAAACAGTTTTTTTTTTTTATCACAACCCGTTAAAAAGTTATTAAGCCCCAAATCATTATTCTTAAATGAAGACACAATAATTTATAGTTTTATAATTCTTATACAAATTTGATTATTTATTTAAAACAACAATAAATATTTATTCAAATAATTTTTTTCCACCGCAGATAAAGCGAAACCATTTAAATTGTTTTTATTTTTCACTAAACACGAATCATTCAGCCTTGAAATTTTACCAACAAGTTGTTCCGTGTAAATACTTGTTGATGGTATATTTTCAGCTATTTTAATTGCATTCTTAAAACTTTTTTGGGCTGGCCATTCATCGGCCTTAAAAAGCATAAATGAAATACTAATTCCAAAATTAACAAGAGTTTTTAAACTCTGGAGAGTAATATAATGAAATTGATTTCCAAAAAACTGAATCAATATATTTATGTTAACTTGTTAGTTGCATAACAATTGGGAAATTAAAAATGTTTGTGATTAAAAATTATATACAATGAAAATTTAAATAAAAGTAAGGGAAAAGGCTACTATTGCACGATTTTTTTTTTAATTAAAAATAAAAACTGTATAACGAAAAGAGAAACACTCCGTTTGTTTTTTTTTTTGATGTTTGCAGTTTTAATGTTCTTAAAGCAATAATATTTACAAGGTTTTTAGCAACAGCCAAGACTCTACTTAAATTTTGAATACCAAGTAAATAGAAATTTACTGTTATGAATTCAGCAAGAAAAATATTAAACGTTAAGGCAGATAATAAAGAGAATTAAATCATTAATGAAATGATGAATATTTAAATGAACTAAAGTTAAATTATTAATTAAAAATGGTTTAAATTAGAATTGTGGCCAAACAAAAACAATAAATAAAATTTAAAAATTGCAAAACTAAAAATTATGTTTATTCAGTTAAAAATAAAGATTTATGTTTGAATATCTTTTAACGGATTGTGATAAAAAAAAAAACTGTTTGCACCATCTTCCTCAGAGGGAGCCAAACATTCATTGTGCGTTTAAAAAAAATCTAAAAAATATTTTTAAAAAAAAATTACTTTTTTGGACCACCCTAAAAAAATCCTATCTACTTGATTTTTCCTGTAGAATCGAATAGTCAAGTGCAATTTTTTAAATTTTCAACAGTTTTGGTTATTTTAAAAACGTCACTCAAAATCCGCGTTTTCAGTCGCCTAGAGGCCGGGTAAGGAGATGGAGTTTTCCAAAAATAAAAACGCCATTATTTTTATTGATGCAAAACCCTTTAAAAAAGTGATAATATCCCAAAATCAAATTTTTTTGAATAACTCTAATATATATATTAATTAAGTCGAAATGGTTCATTGCTGTATATACGATATACTTTTTTTTCCGAGTAGCAGTTTTAAATTTTAGGGCCAGAAATATTTCCAACTTTAATAAAATTCCTCTAGTTACTTGACTAGACGTCTTTGGAACGTGTGAAATAGCGGAACCAATCATCGTTGAAGCACTTTGCCACATTTTAGTGTTATAGTGGGTTTACATCTAAGCAAAATCTAGTACATACGACATTTCGAGCACAATCTAGTGCATTTTTATTAGATTTCTCATACAAAACAAAATTTATTTTCCCATACAAAACAAAATCTAGCTCGTTACTAGATTTTAGCAAAATCTCACAAAATCTTATCATGCTTGGGCACTAACAAATTATACTGCTGTGTTTTTTTTTTAATATTGTAGTAGAAAATTGCAACGCAGTCACTGAAAAATTAACATTTAAAAACAAAAACAAAAGCAAAAATATTGAATAAAAAGGAAATAAAATATTAATTAATAATAAAAATGACGATTCTATAATAAAAAAATATTTAGTAATTGAAAAGTTATAATTTTTTATACTTCTTTCTATGTGCCCATTCCCATCTGCTGTATAATAATCGTGCAAACTGCATTTCGTTTTGTCGTTCACACAATACATTTAACAATTGCTGATGTGTTTTTTTGCCCCAAAATTTCTATTTGAGCTTGTGCTTTTTTCACTCTTGATGATTAATATAATACTAAAGTCCAAATTTCCATTTTGCTATTGTTTTGAATATTTTTGGTATTTCTAGTTCATATAATTTATTTTAATCAGCTTGTTTTCGTCGTGGAAACAAAATCTCACAAAATTTCAAAAAATCTAGATGTAAACGGTATAGATTTTGAAATAGATTTCAACTAAAATCTACTTAATTTTCCTTAGATGTAAACGTACTATTATAGTATAATTTTTCTGAGTGTAGTAGTGAACACAGTAGCTGTGGTTTAAAAAACAAAATGCAGTGATTTAAAAGCCAATGATATGTAACATGCGAGCGTTTAGATTGTTCGCCAAGAAATATATAATAAATAAAACGAAAAACTTTAGCAAATTACCTGCATACAGAGAGGTTATTTAACATATGGTCTATTGAAGGAAATTTATGAAATGTTAAAAATTTGTTTAAATAACAAATAAAACTTTAGCATTTTTCTTAAATTGTTATGGTTTTATGTTGTTTACTTCTATAGATAAAGGGGAAATGATTTTTTTATATCCTACATGATATTGTCGAAATATAATTAAACTTTTCTTTGCACTTAGGATTGTTTGGCTGCCATTCATGGTCTCATATAAAGTTAAGACTCTCGTTTCCATAATAGTTTAGATATATATAATGCTATAAAATTAGGATTTGAGGGGCTGCAAAACAGAAAATATAAAATAAATAACAAAAACTTTTTAGAATGCATTTTTATTCTACCAGAAAACCAGGTTCGGGGTCAAAATCCACCGAAGCGCACCAAAAATATGCCGCAGCCTTCTCAAATCATATAAAAGCACTGCAAATAAAAATAACGAACGTTACATAAAAAAAAGCACGGTAAGGTCAAATATACCTATATATAATAGAGAAGTGCAAAATCAACCTTTTTTCTCGATTTAGTAATACACTTAAATTTTTATTCCAATTTAATCACTCCGCAAAACTCAACATTGAATATAATCAGCGTCATGTTGATGGGCGCGTAATTCTGATCAGTTTGCTTTTTCTGATCGAACATTTTTATTCACATTTAATCACTCAAATCTAATCAGGTTACAAAATGCGTAGTTCGGATCAGTTCATGTCATTTGATCGAACATTTGAATTTCACATGTTTGAACAAACGAGCGTTGGCGTTGAATAACACAGTACAAAACATGGGACTCAATTCTGACAACTGCACCTGAAAGTAGCCCCAAAAATAAGAACTTCTGCATCATTCGTTTTGTCAAGTTGGCTGCCATTATAATTTAATGGCCATACGAATTTTTTTGCTCAAAGTGGATTTTTATCACTTTTTGTATATTTTAACACGGTTATAGCTCGGTAACGAAGTTGTAGATATTGAATAGGAGAAAAAAAGCCGAACAAACCTACAAAAAAAAAAGCATCCAGTGCCTTAAAAATCGCAAAAATGCCCGTTTTCCTCCTATTTTTTCCCCATTTTCACCTTTTTTTTTTTTTTTGCTAATAACTGGATTTCAAATCCACAAATATGTTGTTTTTATACCCTATACCACTATGTGGTTTGGGTATAATGACTTTGTGCTGCTGCTTGTAACTACCAAAAATCTTTGACATAGACCCATCTTTTATTATACCGATCGATTGAGAATCACTTTCTAAGTCGATTTAGAGATGTCCGTCCGTCTGTGTGTCCATGTAAACTTTTTAATCAAACTACAGATCACAAATATGAATCTGTTCTGATGAAATGTGGTATATAAGCTTTTCTCGGCCATAGGATGAACGCTGTTGAAACTGGTGAAAATGACCCCTATGAAATCGACATAAATTGCCATAAGATCCAAATTATCATACAGATCTCAGTCGTTAGGGTTTTATGTGTTTATTGTATCCATTAATCAGTAGTCCAATACTAATCCCGATATCTAATTAGTTGGACCTAAACGTGTGGTATAGGGTATCATATAGTCGGTCTAGACCGGCTATAATTTTTTTACTTGTTTCTTGATAGACTTTACTTTGCATGAAAAAAAAATTCCGATTCATATTACAGCTATTCTTACACAGAAAATGTGAGATTTTTATTTGAATTTTACTTTATTTATTTGTTAAATACTTTACGTGCATTTTCAGTTTTTTTTTAAAAAATGAATATAAATAAATAAATCACCCCATGTTCTTGAAACCACTATCACAAAAAGAAACTCGTAAATGAAAAAATTCTTTAATATACGAGTTTTTTGCTGTTCTATAATTTCAATAAGAATATTTTTTCTTGTTTTAATCCACATAGAAAACGTTTTGTGAAATCAAAACAAATGCCCTTTTTTCTACTAAACAGGTCTTAAGGGATTAAAAAAACAATTGATATTTAAACTCTAGCATGTTTTTTATTGAACCTTGTCATTATTTAAAAAAATTAGACCTTGATTTTATGAAAAAAAAACTATTTTAAAAAACGTCTACATTTTGCGTTGATTTAAAAAAAAAAAATCGTAATCAGTGGTCGATGTTAATAAAGCACACTTTTGGAGATGATGTTCTATAACTATAATAACAACTTTTTATTTACACAATCTATTTTCTATTATAACTTGTTCAATTATAACATAGATTCTTTATGCAGTAATTATTACGAAAAAAAGCAATTTAAAATAATATTTCTCTCAAATCACATATTTTTATATTTTTTTGCATATGACTGCCACAACTTTGTTTATGTTCGAAACAGTGGTGATGCCAGTCAAATCCAATTTATTTGAATATTGAACTTTCTTTGGTAATGCCTAATTTACTTCAAAATCAGAAGTCATTCTTAATTGAATGAAATTGAAGAACAAAAACAATTAAATTAACAAGTAAAATGTTATTTTAAAAGAAAATATTTTTTTTTTTTACTTTTTTTATAATCTTAAGGGAAAAACATGCAAAATAACTTAAAGTTTTTTTTTTGTGAAAGTGACTAAAGAACCATATCGGTTTCTACATAACATATGGTTCTGAAGCTAAGCCATATGTTTCATGTCATTTGAAAATAAAAAATATGATTTCGAAAAATACTTCGAAAATATAAAATTTATGTTTTCAAGAAACCCAAAATTTCAATTTCATGTTATTTCAAATTCATTCTTATTCAAATATGTTTCAAGAACAGGGCTAAATATTTTTTTTTTTAAATTTTATGATAAAATGTAAAATGTAAAGCGCATTTGAGTATATTCTTCGCTTGAACGCAAACGAACATTTATTTGGGTGTTGATTAAGTATGAACGTTTCTCAATGAGAGAATTGGTTTTGCTGTACAAAAATGGGAAAAGCATGCTAAATTATGGGAAAATGCCTGTTAAGTCTATAGGAAATGCAATCTAAATGGTAGAAATGCATTTCATGTGCATGTTTTTGTTTTTTCGAAAGATTTTTTTTATTTGCAGCTTTGAAAATCATTTTTCCTAATGCAGCATACAACTTTCTTACATTTAGTATGCAATTTCCCAACATTTAGCGTGCAAATTTTTCTAATTTTTAACCGAAAAATTCCCATTTTTAGCATGCATTTTCCCATAAATTTGCCCAAATTTAGCAAACATTTTGCCATTTTTGACATGCATTTTTACCATTTGGCATGCATTAACAGGCATTTTCCCATAATCGAGCATGCATTTTCCCACTTTTACCAAGCGCTTCCCTCAGTCCCGTTTCTCAGCAGTTGCAACTCTCCGATAGATAAGTAGTGGAGCCAAATGCTTGACAGTTTGACTTCTCTTTCTAATACCCTATGCGAATTGTGCGAATTATTTTTAGGGCAGCTTGATTGAAAAATTTAAAGTGTTAGTCTGGAACATAAGATCTTTTTAAACTTTCTTTTAACTCACACTCTCTGTCTGTCTGTCTGTCGTGGATCAATCCCATTCGCCCTTATCCAATTGATCTGAAACTTGGCCCATAGTCTTGTTATGAAAAAAGACTAACTTTGACATAGTCACTTACAGTCATGGAAAGATTAAAACCTTACTTCCCCTTATCCAGTTGATCTGAAATTTTGTTCGTAGACTTGTGACTAAAGATAAATTTTAAAATAGTCACGCAAGGTCACGCACAGTCACGGAGAGCTTCAAAACTCATGTGCACAAGGAAAGAAACAGTTTTAATAATACTTTGTTTTTATGGGTTAGATTATTTTAAAGTTCCTTTTGTGAGAAAGACACATTCTCTTCAAGGAGTACCTCTTCTTAACAAAAGACATTTTCTTAAAAAATTAAAATTTTCTTAAAATGACTTTATCTTAAAAAGTTTTTTTATTAAAAATGCACATCTTCTTAAAAAAATTAATTTTTAAAAAAATAATGTGTAAAAAATAGCTTATTTTAAAAAATTAAAATTTTTTGTTTTAAATTTCCATTTCTTAAAATAGTACCTTTTAAAAGTACAGTTTCTTGAATTTTTTTTTTCAGTTACCTTTTTTTAAAAGAGTACTTTCACTAAAAAAATTTGTAATTACAAAAGAACCTTTTATCAAAAAAAGTACCCTTTCTTGAAAAAGAAAATTTTCTTTAAGAAGTATCTTTTAAAAGTTAATTTTCTTTAAAAAATAACTTTTCTTAAAAAATTACCGTATCGCTTATACATATCGATATACATATGTTCCGCTATGGATATATAAACATGTATCACTATTTTTATGTTTGTATATAATTTTACCAGAGTGTCGATATATGCTCATACGTTATTCCTCAATTATTCCGTCTATACGACCCAAATTGAATACCAAACTGCTGCAGATCATGATGAACATTTTAGGTCTAAGCACTCTATTGCCGGTAGGGGAATGTTTTCTACAGCCAAGCAGACTGACAGATAGACAGACATCGCCACATCGACTTCTCCTTTTATAAGAATTAAGAATATATGTAGTTTATGAGGCCTTCGAAGTTTATTTCGATGAGTTACAAACAGATGATGATATATACCGTATGTACAGTGGTGTGAAGGTTATAAAAAAGATATTTTCTAAAAATTAAATTTTCTTTAAAAAAGTATTTTTTTTAAGTGCCTTTTCTGAAAGAAGTAAATTTTCTTGAAAAAGTATATTTGTTATATATTTACTTTTTGGTGAAAGAGAAGTAATTTTTTTAAATGTTAATTTTATAAATAGTATCTTTTCCTATAAGTATCTTTTTTATACGTATATTTTCTTAAAAGTGCCTTTTCTTAAAAAGATAGCTCTTCTCCAAATTAATTTTCTTAAAAACGTACCTTCTCATATAATAAGACCTTTTCTTTAAAAAATGCATATTCTTAAAGCACCTTTTCTTAAGAATACTTTTCTCAAAATTTTCTGTTCTGAAAAAAGGGATTTTTTTAAAGTCGCCTTTTCTTAAAAATTATGTTTTCGTAGTAAGTATATTCTCGGAAAAGTTACCTTTTCCTAACAGAACCTATTGCTCATAGTACCTTTTCTTAAAGGAGTACCGGTTCTTAAAATGTCCCATTTCTTAAAGAAGTATCATTTCATAAAAAAGTACCGTTTCTTAAAAATAACTATTTTCTAAAAAAAAAAAGTTAATAAACTGAAGAGCAACATGTAAGAAAATTAACTGACCTCAGAAAGTGTAGAATTGAACAATGGGAGCCATAACAGAATTACGTAGATGCTGTTAAAAATTTACAAACGAAATTTAGATGGCATACCGGGAGGCCGGTAATATGTGTTCAGAAACCACCAAATTTGTTCTAACGAGTTCATAAAACATTTATGCGTTGCTAGCAGCCATTAACGTAACGAAAAAGGAGTATACGGCCTTATAGAGTCAGCCAGTCAGAGTGCAAATATATTAAGCATTAATTTTGTCTTAAAAACCGATAAATATATGCATATATCGAATACATAATTTTCAGTTCTTGCCTTGGCTTAGCTTAACCTACGAAATTATGACAAAATAATTTCTACAATCTTCCTTCCTTTCTGCATCATATTCAACCGAAATAATCATAGAGCACACTGTCTTCATATACGAATCCATTTTGTATCTATTTAAAAAACAAAAACAGATTAAGAACAACAAACAAAATGCTTAAAATTATGCATGTTAATGAATGTACGGCACAAGGATCATTTCAACTTAACAGCAAATGGGGTGACAAGTGCAAGCACTTGTTTATTCCAAGTTTAGTTGTTAAATAGTAACCTTAACATACATACATACATGTGTACAAACATACGACTCTATATGCAAGTGCAAACATATTTGCATACTCTGAAAAATATAGAAGTATTACTTGGAAGCAAGAAAAAAAAAACTATTTCTAATTGGTTTGTGTATATTTGCAAACGAATGTACAAAGTGAATAAATATTAATATATGCAAGCTTGTTCTTAATATTTGTTTGAAAAACAGAATTTCTTTATAAATATGCAATCTGATGAATGTTTATTTCATTAAGTTTGACACTTTGGATTATTTAGATTGTGAAAGTTTGTTTAAAAAATTCGTTCACTAAATATGGTTAAAAATTTTATATTTTCAAAAAATAAAAGACTCTTGGGACTTAAAGGAGCCTATACCGATTATAGAATATACTAAACCACTCAGGTCCTAACATGGTCAAATGAAAAACATATTAGGTGAAGTAATTGTGGATATAGCAAAGGAAATATAACCGAATTTTTAATGAACCAATATGGACTACTGCGGTTATATGTAAATATATATTTCTGTGAATATTGGGAATAATTCTTAACTTATACATATGAGTTTTGAATCTCTACGTGACTGTGCCTGACTTGGCGTGACTATTTTAAAATTAATCGTTTTCACAGCAAGTCTATCGACCAAGTTTCAGGTCGATCGGATGAGGGGAAATGGGTTTTAAATCATTCCGTGACTGTGCGTGACTATGCGCGACTGTGCTTGATTATGTCAAAGATAATCTTTTTTCAAAGCAAGTCTATTGATGACGTTTCAGTTTGATCGTAGAGGTGGAAATAGATTTTAAATCACTCCGTGACTGTGCGTGACTATGCGTGACTGTGCGTGATAAAGTCGAACTTAATCTTTCTTTACAGCAAGTATATCGACCAAGTTTCAGATTGATCGGATAAGGGGAAATTGGTTTTAAATCACTCCGTGACAGAGCGTGACCATGCGTGACTAAGTCAAAATTAATCTTTTTTCACAGCAAGTCTATCGACGACGTTTCAGTTTGATCGTAAAGGTGGAAATGGATTTTAAATCACTCCGTGACTGTGCGTGATTATGCGTGACTGTGCGTGACTATGTCAAAGTTAATCTTTCTTCACAGCAAATGTATGGACAAAGTTTCAGATCAATCGGATGTGGGGAAATGACAATTAGATCACTCTGTGACATAGCGTGACCATGCGTGTCTAACTCAAAGTTTATCTTTTTTCACAGCAAGTCTATCGACCAAGTTTCAGTTTGATCGTAAAGGTGGAAATGGGTTTTAAATCACTCCGTGACTGCGCGTGACTGCACGTGACTGTGCGTGACTTTGCGTGACTATGCGTGGCTGTGCGTGACTACACCAAAATTAATCTGTAGCCACAACAAGACAGTGAGCCAAGTTTCAGATCAATTGGATAAGGGGGAATGGGATTGACCCACGACAGACAGACAGAAAGACAGACAGAGAGTATGATTTAAAAGGAAGAGTATAAAAACATTATTATTGTATACAAAATTCAATATAACAATTTATCAATAAATTTAATTTTTATTAAAAGAAATATTTTTTAAACCAAACATCTGCAAATCGAATGTACTTTTTAGCAACATTTTAATGAATATTTTGTTTTTGTTTAATAAAATAAAATGTTTATTCAATAAAACGTTTTCAATAGAAAATAAACATGTTGTTGCATTTTAAACAATAATATTTATTTAATAGTACGAGTACCATTTTATCTCATAAAAATAATATAAATATTTATTTACTCAATATCAACAACTATTTTAATATCGGTTATTATTTTACCAATGAAAATTTTTTAATATGCATTTTTTTGAACTGTGAATTTTATGAACTAAAAAATCCAAAAAAAAAAACAAGTAAGAAAATAATAGTCGGTCTACACCGACCATACGATGCCCTATACCATGGTTTAGGGACCCTATCTCTTCAGTTCAACAAATAAGATATAGAAAATAAGGATAAACCAAATTTGAGTGCCATTGTTATTAATTTTTTTGGCTGCAGATATGAAAAAGTTGATATCAGGTGCTATATTTATAAGTGGACTATGTCATAAAATGGACCGATCCTGACCATATCTGGTAAAGTCACTTATATTTCTAAAAAATATACATGAACCAAATTTGAGAAAAATCTGTGCAATATTTTTGTTTTTTGATAGATTTAAGTGAAGATCGGGAAGCAGCTCTATATGGGGCCTATGACTAAAAATTGTCGTATAGGGATTATTTTTGGACTACTGATGAATGGATACAATAAACACATACAAACTCAATTTGACTAAGAGCTATATGATAATTTGGATCTTATGGCAATTTGTGTCGATTTCATAAGGGTCATTTGTATGGGGACTAGGTCTGAACATGGACCGAACTTCACCAATTTCAATAACGTTCATCATATGGCCCAAATTTCATTAAAGTATGTTCATATTTGCGACCTGTAGTTTGGCTATAAAATTTACATGGACACACAGACGGACAGACGGACGGACGGACAGACGGACGGACGGACGGACAGACGGACGGACGGACGGACATCGCTAAAACGACTCAGAGAGTGATTCTGAACCGATCAGTATAATCAAAGATGGATTTAGGTCAGATATTTTTGGTAGTTACAGCAGCACAAATTCATTAAACCCAAACCACATAGTGGTATAGGGTATACCAAAATAAATAATTTGTAATGAAAAAATTTTGCACCACTTTTTTAAAAGTAGAAATGAAGTACATTCACACAACAATAAAAATAGACAGAAGTAATGCGGGTTTTTACGTGTGTGCCTGTCTTGTCGACTTAACCACACGGTGGTCTTAGCACTTGGATAGATATTATGCGTTTTGCCTTCGCTCCGCCATAAGACGGTTACAAGCTGGAGTGATGTGTACGGCATCACTCCACACTTTGTTATTGAGTCGGACCTATCTAAAACCCTTTTGCTTTAGAGGTAGCAACACCTGGGTGAATGCACCTCCACATCGATCTGTGATCTGCCCGCGTTATGGGCACCACAGCCACTGCGAAACTCCCCGAGAGGCCGTTCCCATAACACAGTTTTCTGATCCATTTTCACGCACTCTCGTATCGTCAAAGGACTTCTACTCATGCTACATCCGACATTCTTGCATCCGATTCATCTTGCGACTCATCTTCCACTCATGCCACCCACACAACGCTTATACCAGCTTTCCCAAACAACGCATATACCAGCTATTTCACTCCACAACCACCCCTACTCGTCACACACAGCGATCTCCTCTGCACGTCAGATTTGAAAGCCTCTAGTGCCACGTTCGTAATGTGGTCCAACAATACCTTCAATTCAACTTGGATCTCACATATATTAAAGGGGTGTGACAACCTTTTCATCTAGTTGGATGTTTCACGATCCACCAGTCGGCCATCAGATTCCTGTGTTATAGTTCGCTTAGTCTCCACGAGAAGTCAAAGAGTCCTCTTCTTAGGGCTATTCGATCTCCCCGCAGTACCAAATTTAGCACCTTTTGGTGAGGCTTCGTTACCAATTGGCCAAATTTAGTAACTACCAGTTACCCCCCGTACGGGATTGCACTGGCAGACATTTCTCTTCCTTAACCTTAAGCCGCTAGGAATAATCACCAGAATTAACTGGCTTTGCCTAGCGTTACCCAGGAGCACTACTTGGAGGTAGGTTATAGACCATTGTGTCACGTCTCTGGCAAGCCAGTTCCTGATGAGTACAACTTTTGCTCCCAATTAAAATATACAGTTTGAACTTCCCACAATAGTACTGATAGACTCAACTAAAACAAGCTGCGTCAATATTTGGCGATATTCAATATTTTTTTTAATAGCTAATTTGGAGTGCTTAAAAAAAGAGGTCGTCATACCAGAAATCGTCGAAACTATTTGATGATCATGGAATGAAAACGCGTGAGACGAATGAGCTGATATGCATCGCAACTGAGCAGGAACGTTACATTTTACGTGTTTATTTGAAGATGTAAAATCTATCTGCACGATGGGTGTGCAATTGCTCATATCTGGCTATAAACACAGCACTGTGACCACTTCTAAGGAGTGCCGATGGCGATGTTCAACAGCAATCTGAAGGAGTACTTAGACGCGAATCTATAACACACCAGAATCCAAGAAATATTCAAAGCAATGGTCTTCTCCGGATAAACGTGCACCAAAGAAGTTAGAGGTGGTACCGCCTGGCAACGAGGTTAGTGGTAAGTTTTTGGGATGCATGTGGGTTTGTTTATATCGATTACGCTGAAAATGGTAAATCAATCACCGCTCTGTAGACCATATTTTGAGAAGGCGGCCAAATATTTATTTTATGGTTGCTGATTTTAAAGTTATGTTGTTCATTTTACCTCGGGAGTAAAAAAATTGTGACTCTATTTCAACAACATTACAGCAAACAGGGTCTTCGAACCATGGCCTTTCTCAGTATTTTGCTAAAATTAAAAATTTTTTTGTAAATTTTAATTTTTAAATGACAAAAATTTATTTTGTTTTAAAAGATTTAAAGTAAAATATATTTTATATAATTTTGTAATTCTTAAGAGGGGTAAGGTTTTAAAAGTTAAAAAAGTCGTATTTTTCATTTTTTTTCATATACACGTAATAGCGTAACTTTTGAAGAATCTCCGAAAAAAGTTTCAATTAAAAATTTGAATAAATAAGTCCGTGACAGCGAATCTCCGGAGGCATTGTTGTTTTGCGGTGAACATCATAACTCGCTAGCGGCTCATATGAAATAAAAAAAATCGAAATGCATTTAAAAGGTGAGATGTTTCCTGAGGTAGCGCCGAAGGGTTTTTCATTTTTTTTTTTTGCAGCATTTTGAAGTGAAAAACACGATTTTTGCTATAAAATTTCGGGAATTTGTTGTTAAAAAATGGGGAAGAAAATGAAAATTAAAAAACTCTTCGTGGTTACCTAACGATTTTTGTGTAGATATAGTTTGTAGAATTTCAAAACAGTCGGTCAACTAGATTTTGAGTTATGATGTTCGCAGACTTCGAACATTTATTTGCGAGAAAATCGATTTAAAGATTTTTAAAAACAGATTTTTATACGATATAGCATATGAGGCCTGTCTCTGGAAACGCTGTATCTTCTTTAGTTTTGCTCCGATTTATTTGAAGTTTTAACACAACACCCTCGACAGAAATGCAAAAAAAGGGGTATGCTTCACCTTTTAAAAGGGGTATGGGGTTTTTATGCTTCAAAAAGTGGTAATAAAAGAAAAAAAATTGAAATTTACATAGTTGCAAAAAAGAGTATTTATAATAATGTTTCCACAATTATTATTCATTACAGTTTGAACAAAAAGATGTAGACGATATAATTTTGCACATATTGAGCAACCAATTCTTGAAGAATTTTAACCTGCAAGAAATTGAAATACACAAAGAAAAAAGTACAACTTTTGCATAAAATTTGTAAAAACGGTACACACTGAATGCGCTCATAGCAAGGCAAAGGTCACCAAGACTGGTTATTAAAGGAACTTATTTTTGAGAGCTAATTTACAAGTGCCAACTATAGTGAAAAAAGGGTCGAACAACAAAACCAATTGACGGATATAGTGAACGATCTCGAAGGCGCAAGATGGAAAATAAAAAGAAAAATTAAGAAAAATAAAATTTAAGTATTTTATAAAATTTTTCTTTTGTGACCATTAAAATTAGAATTATTGTTGTAAAAAGGAGTTTCCTTAGGGGCTAGTGATGGTCAAATTTGGTGTAAATAAAAAAATAGTAGAAGCGAGCCAAAGGCGTACAAAGAGGATTTTGAAAAGTATTCCTACATCAATTGAAGATCAGAAATTTATTTCAAAAGAAGCAAAAAAACCCTATTCGGAAGCGAACCCATGAAAAGAATTGTGGGATTTTTCCACAGTATCGAGATTTAGTTTCTGCCAAAAAAGAATGCGTACCTTCACAATCTGCTATTAGTGTCATTTCAAGTTCAGCATAAAATTGCAAGATCTCCTTGAACATACTCAGAATGATTGGTAAATACGCTTGATACTGATCATTAAAAAAATGGAAATGGCAGCATTTGCTTAATTTATAAGTGGGGATGTGACGGATCATCTGGCCAGAAACAATACAAGCAATTTAATCCCGAAAATTCATCAGATGCTAATTTATTTATGGTATCTTTTGTTCCATTGCGCTTAACAAAAATTTATTGCGGCTTAGAGCCGTCATCTAGTAGAGCAACAGAAACTGATGTACGGAAAAATTAAATTCCTTCTTCCACAAAGTATTGCAGACCAACAAAATTTGCATTCAAAATGGAAACCAAAGATGTCATAACTGAAGAGGTTCAAAAAATAAAAGATCAAATTAAAGAACTTCAACCAGTAATATTTAAATTTTTGATGACCAAGACATTGAAGTAAATTTTAAAATGTGTCTCGCAATGATTGATGGAAAATTTGTACAAGCTTAAACCGAAAGAATGTCATCGTCAAGCTGCATTATATGCCAAAAGACGTCAAGTCAATTAAGCCAACCCCCACTACAAAACGATAATTTTAAGGTAGCCTTCGAATTTCGAATGTCCCTTTTCATGCAAGAATAAGTTTTATGGAGCATATTCTTACACTGGATTATGATTTGGAATTTGGTCCGTTAGGCGAAGCAGTGAGAAAAAACAAAGAAAATGAAGGAAGAAAGCAAAAAAAAAACAAATTAAAAAAAAATACCTACAGCTAGGCCTCATAATCGACCAACCAAAACAAGGAGAAGGAATCTCAAATGATGGAGATACTGCAAGGAGATTTTTTTTCCGATCCAGAAACTGCAGCGTCTATCACAGGTGTAGATAATGAATTAGTAAGACGATTCAAACTCATAATACAAGTTCTAGCATGCACCAGAAAGATAAATGCAAAAAAATTTGGAGATTACGCCATAAAACAGCTATACTTTATAATGAAAAATACTCTTGGAGATATATGCCATCCACAGTTCATAAAGTTTTGTACCATGGGGAAGAAATTATTGAAATAATTCAAAACAATAGGAGATAGGAAATCTATCTGAAGAAGCGCAAGAAAAGAACAAAAACTACAAATTCTTTCGCGAGCACAACACAAGAAAAATTTTCGGATGTTGCACTAATGAAAACCTTATCACATTCGACAAAAATGGAAAACTACCTCTATTGAATTAGACGAAGAAGCTAAGCAACTTCTAGAAGATGAAAATCAAGGCTACTTAGAAGAAATATTTACTAAAATTGTTTGATTTAAAGTAGTTTTTCAGCACACTAACAACAAGTTAAACTCTTTTTTTTTTTATATATTTAACAATTTTTCTAGATTTAATGGACTTTGTCTGAATCCCCTCGAGTCCAAATGTCTCATCATGTACAAGAAAACTCTACGTCATAATCTAGATTTTGGTATTGTTCTCAACAATCAGAGAATTGAAATTGTGTCCTCATCAAAAAATCTGGGTATTGTTTTTAATGACACACTTAGTTGGAACAATCATGTAAACGTTGTAGTAGGGAGAACGTATGGTATGCTTCGGACGCTTTGGGCGACTCAATCTTGCACTCCATTGAATATAAGAATAATACTTGCAAAATCTTACACAATGCCGGTTTTATTATACGGGTGTGACATTTTTGCTTTATGTGACTCAACTAGTAAGAGAAAACTAAATGTGGCCTTCAATAGTATTATAAGGTATGTTTATGGATTAAACAGACTTGATCGTATTTCCTCGTTTTCAACAAGACTATATGGTATGTCGTTTGAAAATATTTTAAAATTAAAGGTGCTACACCTATTACATAAAATTATATATCAGAAGTAACCATCATACCTTTTCAACCGCTTAACCTTTGCAAGATCCAATAGAGGGAGAAAGCTTGTACCGATAAGATATCGTAGTAAAATTTCTGAATGGCAGTTCTATTTTAATGCCGTTTATCTCTGGAACTTACTACCAAATCAAACTCAGAAAATCAACAACGCAATACAGTTCAAAAACAAAATAACTGCTAGTTTTTCAATGCAAATTTGAATTGTTTGTCACTTATTGTTTTTAATACACCAACGTTATTTCAACCATTTTTCTCTTTTTTTTTAATCAAAATTTTTATCATTTGATTCTTTTATATTAAATTATGTCAAACTCGTTCATTTATTTAGTTCTTTATTTTATTTCTTTTTATACCCTATACCACTATGTGGTTTGGGTATAATGACTTTGTGCTGCTGTTTGTAACAACCAAAAATATTTGACCCAGACCCATCTTTAATTATACCGATCGAATCAGAATCACTTTTTGAGTTGATTTAACAATGTCCGTCCGTCCGTCCGTCCGTCCGTCCGTCCGTCCGTCCGTCCGTCTGTGTGTCCATGTAAACCTTGTAATCAAACTGCAGGTCGCAAATATGAATATATTTTGATGAAATTTGGTATATAAGCTTTTATCGGCCATGGGATGAACGCTATTGAAATTGGTGAAATTCGGTCCATGTTCAGACCTAGTCCCCATACAAATGACCCCTATGAAATCGACATAAATTGCCATAAGATCCAAATTGTCATATAGATCTTACTCAAATTGGGTTTGTATGCGTTCATTACATCCATTAATGAGTAGTCCAAAAATGATCCCTTTGGTCTCATATAGAGCTGCTTCCCGATATTAACTTAAATCTATTAAAAAACAAAAATATTGCACTGATTCTTCTCAAATTTTGTTTGTATATGTTTTTGCAAAATACAAGAGACGTTACCAACCATGGTCAGGATCGGTCCATTTTTGGACCTAGTCCCCATATAGATATAGCATCCGATATGAACTTTTTCATATCTGCAGCCAAAAAAATTAATAAAAATCCCACTCAAATTTGGTTTTTGCTTATTTTCTATGTCCAGTTAGTTGGGCCTAAGAGATAGGGTTTACAAACGCATGGTATAGGGTATCGTATAGTCGGTCTAGACCGACTATAATTTTCTTACTTGTTTTTTATTTACTTTATATAATTATACAATTTATTTAAATATTTTTGTATACCGTTACTTGTTTTTCTTTAAAAATTCCCATACTATAATATAAAAGATGTAAATCTTGTTGTATGGGAAGAACAAATAAAAATAATTTAAATAAATAAAAATTTATTTTTTTTTTTATCAATTTACAATAAAAATTGATATAGAAATATTTTAAAAGGACAATAAACATACTACTTTTTCATTGAAACTTCTCTATCTTGAACCCAAGTTTTAAAATCGAAAAAAAGTCGTACATTCATAATTTCAATTAAAAATTTTAATAAATTAGTCCGTGACTCCGGAGGCGTTGTTGTTTTGCGGTGAACACCATAACTCGTTACCGGATCATGTGAAATAAAAAAAATCAAAATGCTTTTAAAAGGCGACATGTTTCCTGAGGTAGTGACGAATTGTTTTTCATTTTTTTTTCTTTTTTTTTGGCAGCATTTTGAAGTGAAAAATATGGTTTTTGCTATAAAATTTGGGAATTTGTTGTTAAAAAAAGGGGAAGGAAATGGAAAAAAGCTCTTCGTGGTTACCTGGTGATTTATGTGTAGAAATAGTGTGTAAAATTTGAAAGGAATCGGTCGAGTAGATTTTGAGCTATGATGTTCACGGACTTCGAACATTTATTAGCGATAAAATCGATTTAATTTTTTTTTAACTGATTTATATACGATACACCGTATGAAGCCGGTCGCTGAAGATTATGTATCTTCTTTAGTTTTGCTCTGATTTATTTGAAATTTTGACACAATACAACAAAGAAATACAACAACAACAAAAAAAGGGTTCTAAAACCTTACCCCCTTAATAAATTATATTTTAGCTCGGGCTCTTTCAAAATGAAAAAGTTTACGGGGCCAAAGTTTGGCGTTTTCTGGCAAAATCTAACTAGCACAAAATTCTTAAAAGGTATTAGTTGTAAAATTAAAATGAAAAAATGAAAAAAAAAACTTTTAAACTCTTTCTTTTATCTCATACTCCCTGTCTGCCTGTCTGTCGTGAGGCAACCCCATTCCCCCTTATTCAATTGATCTGAAACTTGGCCCATAGTCTTGTTGTGACTACGGATTAATTTTGCGGTAGTCACGCATAGTCACACACTGGCACGGAGTGATCTAAATATCACTTCCCCTCATCCGATCGATCTGAAACTTGATCCATACACTTGCTGTGAAAAAAAGATTAATATTGACTTAGTCACGCTCAGTCACGCATGGTCACGCATGGTCACAAACAGTCATTGGGAGATTTAAAATGGATTTCCTCTCGTCCAATCAATCTTAAACTTGGTCGATAAACTTGCTGTAAAGCAAGATTAACGTCGACATTGTAACACACAATCACGCATAGTCACGCACAGTCACAGAGTGATTTAGAACCCATTTCCCCTTATCTGATCAATCTGAAACTCGGACGATATACTTGCTGAAAAGAAATATTAACTTCGACATAGTCATATACAGTCACGCGCAGTCACGGATAGACTAAAACCTCACCTCCCCATATCCGATCGATATGAAACTTTGTCCATAGACTTGTTGTGGCCAAATATTAATTGTAAGATAGTCACACACAGTTACGCATAGTCACGGAGAGATTCAATGCTCATATGCATAAGGAAAGAAAGAGTTTTAATAAAAACTTTGTTTTTATGTGTTAGATTATTTAACCTTTCACAGTTCACTTTCGTACTAAAATTCAACTAAAAATGAATATGTATTCGAATCCTCCATAGCATTATTATTACCGGTCTATATTTACTTTTCATAGCAAAAACTAAAGGCTAAGGTCCCACCTAGCAGACAAAAAACCGCATATCCAAATTGTAATCCAATCAAAAGTTATGGATTTTTGACCGCCTTCTCGTGAAATGGTCCACTGTGCGCCGTTTTGAAGAAATCAACAAAAGGAAAGTAACCTTGAAATTACTTTGCATAATTTTTTATAGAACATCCTATATTTTTGTGTTTTATTTTGCTGCATCTTGGTACTTGTAGAGCTTGGTTTTGTGGTTTTAACAACCTTTGGAAATAATACCCGCTTCAGCACGAATACCTTAAAAAAAAAATTGTTGGCTGCTTACTTCCAGCTAAGGAGCTGAAAGTCATTGATACTATGGGAATTCAAAGGTCCACGACTGAAATTCCGAGAAAAATACGCAAATCAAAATTAAGTGAGCCTTATTTTGTGCTTTTCTATAAATACATAAATGTATTCGAAAATGCTTCGAATCTCTTACAGGACATGACCCTTGGCTCCAGGTCACCAGGTTAAAACGAACAAATTCTAGTAACAGTTATATCTGCTTTTTATACCCTATACCACTATGTGGTTTGGGTATAATGACTTTGTGCTGCTGTTTGTAACAACCAAAAATATTTGTCCTAGACCCATCTTTAATTATACCGATCGAATCAGAATCACTTTCTGAGTTGATTTAACAATGTCCGTCCGTCCGTCCGTCCGTCCGTCTGTGTGTCCATGTAAAGCTTGTAATCAAACTGCAGGTCGCAAATATGAATATATTTTGATGAAATTTGGTATGTAAGCTTCTATCGGCCATGGGATGAACGCTATTGAAATTGGTGAGAATCGGTCCATGTTCAGACCTAGCCCCCATACAAATTACCCATATGAAATCGACATAAATTGCCATAAGATCCAAATTGTCATATAGATCTTACTCAAATTGGGTTTGTATGCGTTCATTACATCCACTAATGAGTAGTCCAAAAATGATCCCTTTGACCCCATATAGAGCTGTTTCCCGATCTTCACTTAAATCTATTAAAAAACAAAAATATTGCACTGATTCTTCTCAAATTTTGTTTGAACATATTTTTGCAAAATACAAGAGACTTTACCAAACATGATCAGGATCGGTCCATTTTTGGACCTAGTCCCTTTATAGATATAGCATCCGATATGAACTTTTTCATATCTGCAGCCAAAAAAATTAATAAAAATCCCACTCAAATTTGGTTTATGCTTATTTTCTATATCGAAGTAGTTGGACCGAAAGATAAGGTCTCTAAACCATGGTATAGGGTATCATATAGTCGGTTTAGACCGACTATAATTTTCTTACTTGTTGTGCTTACAGAAGACATAATTTGTTGCAGGCATCGCTTGTTTCAACCACTCATACTCTTCTTTCATAATCGTTTGGAAATTGGCATAATGATCTGCATAAAAATGTTAACACTTCGTTGTTGTTATCATTAATATGATTTTCACTAATTTGTTCAATAACGTATACTCATTATTATTTATTATTAATCATACGTCATCATAATTTATTGTTGATTTCTAATTTTGTTTTTCGTTTTCCTTTCTTTGCAGGTAAGAAAAACTACTAACTATTATGGTCATTAATTTAATATAAAAGTGAGTTCTTAATTTACTATATTTTGTATTTTATAATTCCAAAAACATTAAGATTATATTGAGCATTAAAATTAGGTTATTTTTGATTTAATTATTGACATAAACCTGCTGACTCAGAACTTTGAAATTTCATCTATAAAAATAACTTGTTTTAATTTCGTATCACTCATTGCCTTGTCAATTTAATTTAAAATTCTTTTTGTTAAAATTCATATCATAAATTATTAAATTTAGTCAGTAGTAGAAGTTTACTAGCACAAACCATCTGAGAAGTTTTTTATATTAGAATTATTTAACAAAACATTTACACTGAACACACACACATAAATACACTCACAAACAAATACATATATACTCTGCCTTTGTTATTCATAGAACAAGTTTGGGCTCTATTCTCTGCCATGTTTCTATTTAAGAGCCATATCTAAAATAAATTCAGTTTCAAGTTGGAATTCAATTTGTGTGTACATTCACTTGAATCAATCGAGATTAAATATGAAATGTTCATGTTAAGTTTTGATGACTTAATTGAATTATTTAATAAATAAATTTATGATCAAAGTTAAGCCAATGTTAGTTTATGAATAGATGAACGTAGAACACAATATTTATATAAGGAGTGTTATATGATTACCGATAGAAACCGGATAGATACACATTTTTAATTTTGCTGCAATAATTTCCTTAACTTAAATTTGAAAGTAAATCTAGTTCGAAAAACATAAATTTGCACATTATTATAGCAATAGCTAAATCGCTACATCATTTGAAACGTAGTTAATTGAAATCACAATAAAGGATAACAAGGCAGGTCACAATTAGTTACTGAAAGCTACATAATCAAGTATTCAAACAGTATAAAATTTGCATATAATTAGCAACAAGTAATTAGTAAACAACTAAAAGAGAATAATATAAGATAGTTGAGAAAAGGATGTTTATCTTTTCAAGTTAGATCTAGAGACTAATTAAAAAGTTGTTTAAGATAATTTCTTAGAAGTCTCAGACCTATATATGTTTATTTTAATAATGAAAATCAAACAAATTCGCTATTGGTCTGGGTGTATGTCTATTTGGAATATTCAAAAGTATTCCAAAAAATTTTCTACACAAACGCATTCTAAGAAATTTATATATACAAAAAATTTGGAAATATTCTATACAAAAATATTTAAAGAAATCTTTCTATTCAAAAGAATTCCATAAATTAATAACTAAAAATTCTAAAACAATTTTCCATAGGAAAATTTTCCAACAAATTATGCGATAAAAAATTTGCGAAGAAGTTTTTCTATTCAAAAATATTCTAAGAAATTTGTATATACAAACTAAAGATACCAATATATACATACTGAAATTCGGAGAATTTTTCTGTAGAAAATATTTCTCAAGAGTTTTTATACATAAAATAAATTCCAAGAAATTTTTATATTCAAAACCATTAACAAAATTTATTTTTTATGCAAAAACTTTGATATACAAAAATGTTTGAAATTTTAAGAAATATTTCTATACAAAAATATTATAAAAAAATTCTATATATTTTAATACAAGAATTCAAAAAAATTGTCCATACTAAAAATATATATTTATTATTCGGAAATATATTACAAAATTTACTACACAAATTAATGTAAGAAATTTTTCTATAAAAAAATGTTTAAAATTAAATTTTCTATAGAAAAAAGTTTTTCTACAAAAAAATGTTCTACGAAAATTTCATATACAAAATAATGTTAAGAAACTTCTCTATGCACAAAAAAATTCCTATACAAAAATTTTCTGTATGAAAATTTCTTATAAAATATTCCACTTAATTTGTTTATACAAAAATATTCTAAGAATTTTAGCAATACACAAAAATTTTAAGATATTTATTCATACAAAAAAATTCCAAGTGATTTTTCTACATAATATTTTTTAAGAAATTATTTTTTTTCAAACATATTTTTTGAAATTATTCTTTAGAAACATACGAGCATACTTACTATTGAAAAAAAATGTTCCATATAAAAGTATTCTAAGAAAATTTTCTATACCAAAATATTCTCAGAAATATTTTATACAAAACTATTATAAGAAATTTTTCTATAAAAAATATGCTTAAATATTCTTTAAAATTTGTATATACAAAAATTTTATAAGAAAATTTTCTATAAAAAAATATTCAGTATAATTTTTACAGTGTTGCTATTTTAGCATATTAGTTGCTAGATTTAGCAACTTTTTTAGCAAAATTTATGAACAGAAACTAGATGCTAACTTAGCATCTTTTATTAATAAAAAGTTGCTTTTAGCATCTTTTTCTTGGATTTTTTTTTATTATTTTTTAATATATAATCTTAATTTTAATGGTATTGATATGTTTTGATTTCTCAAAGTGTATTACGAGAAATTTGTATACTACTCTTTTCACTACTCTGCTCATTTCTTTCAACATATATATGATAAAACAGTTTGAAATAGAAGAATGTAAAGCAACAGCAGTCTTAAATGAATTAAAAAGTCGATTGCCAAATAATATAAATGCATTAAAAAAATGCCAAAATTTTCAATACAAAACACATTAGACCGGGTAAAAACCGATAACCAATATATTAGAAGAGTTTAAATTTAGATCTTCTGAAACAGAAAAAATCCAAATCTATTGTGTTATATCACAAAACAATATTAGGATACAGCCTCTTTATGGATTGAAGTTAACAAAAATTCTAAATGCAAAAGTCCACTTAAGAGTTGTCAACATTTGTATTGTCTTTATTAGTTTTGTCCTTCTCAACAGCCGGAGTTGAACGTTGGTTTAGTTTAATGGCTTTAGTTAAAAGCAAACTTTGCAACAGAATAAAATCCGAGTTGTTATGTTCCGTAATACGTATAAAAGGAACAATGTCGTTGATAAAAGTCGATCGTCAGAAAAATATCAGAGCCAAGAAGAGCATGAAGATGAAGACATCACAGAAATATTAGTTTCCATAAACCAATTATGGTAATATACTCGTATTTTTTGATTATGTAAATTCTGTTATATTTGAAATTAAAAAAAAAATCTCTCTAAACTTAAAAATATTTAATTTAAAATTTAAAGAAGCTCAATTTGATGTTAAAAAAATTACAGATGAAATTCAAAATTATTTTATTTAAAATCTAAAAAATATAAATCGAAATTTATGTGTTTCTATTTAAAAACAAAAGAATTTATTAATAAGTACTTAATTTTTCAATCAAAAGATAATGAAATTTAAAAAAAAAAATTTTGCATCTTTTCTTTCGACTCCAGTACGTTTTAGCTTCTTTTTTTTTTTTTTTTTTTTTGCAATTTTGCATCTTTTCAAATTATGGCAACACTGATATACAAAGATATTCTAAAAAATTTTGCTATACGCAAAATTTTCTAACAAATTTTTCAATACAAAATTTTCTAAGAACTTTTTCTATATAAAAAATTGATTAGAAATTTTCTTACAGAAAAATGTGTTAAGAATTTTTAATAATTTTATAGAATTTCTGTATGAAATTATGAGAATTTTCCTATAAAAAATATTTCTCAGAAATTTTTTCATACAAAAATATTAGATATTAAAGATTGAGTTTGAAATTATTTAGGCTCAAGATCAAATGTTTTTACTTTAAATAAAGCAAAAACATTGGCACATTTGTTTCAAACAATTGATCTATACTCTGCATGACAGGTTATACAGCTGTTTCGGGAAGAGTCACCAACCCTCATCAGTAACCAAAAGCAGTAGATAGTTTGTTTGGTAAAAAGTTAAATTCATATATATTTGCTGAAAACAACCAAATGAGAATTCAAGCAAAAGTTATACTATTTAAGCCTCTTCCAATGCTTGAATTCTCATTTGGTTGTTTTCAGCAAATATATATGAATTTAACTTTTTACCAAACAAACTATCTACTGCTTTTGGTTACTGATGAGGGTTGGTGACTCTTCCCGAAACAGCTGTATAACCTGTCATGCAGAGTATAGATCAATTGTTTGAAACAAATGTGCCAATGTTTTTGCTTTATTTAAAGTAAAAACATTTGATCTTGAGCCTAAATAATTTCAAACTCAATTATTAAAATGATAAAGATCGAAAATAAGATTTTTTATTTTTATAAAAAATAATAAACTTAAATTAGATATTAAATTTATATACATAATTTTAAATTTTATACACAAAAATATTAAAAAAAAATTTCCTGTACAAAAATTCTAAAAAAATGTGTTCTGTTGAAACATTATGTGAGAAATGTGTCCATACAAACATATCCCAAAATATTCTTCAATACTGGAAAAAAAAATTGTCTGTACAAAAAATTTCGAAAAATTTATTTTCTATACAAAAATAGTCTAAGAAATTTTTCTATAAAGAAATATTCTAAGTGAAATTGAGTACGAAATTTACTTAACTATTTCTCTAAGAACTTTTTCGATACATAGATATTCTAAGAAAATTATCTATACAAAAATGTTCTAAGAAATTTCTATACAAAAATGAATTCTCAAAAAAAATTTTTATACAAAAATACTGTAAAAATTTTTCTACAGAACAACATTCTGATTATTTTTTAATAGAAAATTATTCTAATTAGATTTGTTTCAGCCTCATAGTTAAAACCAGAGTTCAGAAAAAAACACACACTGAATAAAAAGCTTGTACATATACGTAAACAAACATAGCTCAGACAAAAAAACTCATATTTTTATTTTCATAGCAATTATGTGTGTTTCTAAATCTTATACGGTGCCGAACGTATCATGAGTGTGTTTCGTTTTAATATTTCGTTATTAACATGAACATTTTTTATCACGTATTTTTTGTTTCGGACACACATAAACCACACAGATTCGAGTGTAGCTTTATTTTAGGTTCGTGTTCTGGTACATATACTGCGAAAAAACAGAATATGACCAAAAATATGTCCGAGTGCAGTTTTATTTTAAGTTCGTGTTAAAAAAACAGAACATGAATAATAAGCAGGTTCGAGTTCAGTTACATTTTAAGTTCGTGTTTGTGCACTGACACCAATTGGTTCGCAAATTAAGCGTGGGTGATTGTGTTAGTGGATACAAAACATCCTAACAACCAGCCGTGAGACACAAATTATGATATAGATCTCGGTCAAATTAAGTTTGTATGTGTTTATTACACCCGATTATCAGTTATCCAAGAATAAACCCCATGTGGCAATTCCTTTCATAGCCCCCATAAAAACAAAAATATTGCACTAATTTTTCTCAAATTTGGTCTGTATATATTTTTCTAAATGTAATTAACTTTACAAATATGGTCAGGATTGGTCGAGCTAGTCCCCGTATAAGCATCCAATTTGAACTTTTTCATATCTACAGCAAAAAAAAAAAAAATTAATAACAATGACACTCAGATTTGGTTTATGCCTATTTTTATATCCAATTAGATGGACTGAGGAGATAGGGTCTCTAAACCATGGTATAGGGTATCGTTAGTTGGTATAGTCCGACTATAATTTCCTTACTTGTTTGATGTAGTAATTGCTGATTAACAGGACAACCCTTGTAACTCTTGCTGTAAGCAGTGCAAGCATGTTGTAGTAGTGTTAATTTCTATGGCGCAATTAGCTACGGGGTGCTACAAACCGCATTTTACACATCGAAATGGTTTTCTGCAATATGTTTTGGTATGTCCAAATTATTGGTACTGATAATATTGAACCAAATCATCTGTTCTCTTTGGAGCTTAAATTTATGCAATTGCATTCCCAACATGTCGTAAAGTATAAATGTTTTTGTTATTCAGGTGAGGCTCAAGGTCCACAAAAAACATTGGCAGTGGCTGTTTTGTGACACGACTTTTCACGGTAACTATGTCCCTAACTTTATGTCCTATCAAAATAAGTTCGAAAATAAGTTAAGTTAGAAACTATATATACGAACCAAATTTGAGAAGAATCTGTGCAATATTTTTGTTTTTTGATAGATTTAAGTGAAGATCGGGAAGCAGCTCTATATGGGGCCTATGACTAAGAATAGTCCTATAGGGACCATTTTTAGACTACTCATTAATGGATTTAATAAACACATACAAACCCAATTTGACTGAGAGCCATATGATAATTTGGATCTCATGGCAATTTATGTCGATTTCATAGGGGGTCATTTGTATGGGGCTAGGTCTGAACATGGACTGAATATCATCAATTTCAATAGCGTTCATCCTATGGCCGATAAAAGGTTATATACTAAATTTCATCGAATTATATTCATATTTGCGACCTGCAGTCTGAGTACAAGGTTTACATGGACACACCGACACACAGACGATATAAAACAACAATTAAGTTTGTGTGACCCTCTTTTCGGATTTCAAGTGCCAGATTCACTTTTTTATGCTCTGATAACTTTGGCCAGCACATTATATAAATGCTTTTGTGAGAAACACTGTAGAACATATTTTTTAACAGCTTCATCTCAAACAATTTTTCATTAACATCCTTATAATAAGTTTTCAACTCAACAATTATCGCAATCTTGGCATATCGGAACATTTGTTAATCACTTGTTATTTAATTTTTGTCTTACTAACGAATAAAGGAACCAATTATTAGTCTCTTGGATCAAAAAGATTAAATTTGGAGGGAAGTTGCTCAAATAAGTACAATATTGCTTATCACTAACTGTTGTATTAAAAAGGCGCTACAACACTAAAAAGAAAACGAAAAGAGCTAATATAGCAATTTTTAAATAAGGTTCCAGAAGGAAAATATGCGATTTATAGTAGTGAGCACGAAAAGACGTTAATTGACATCGTAGCTCAATAGCCACTGCCATATCACTTTATTGATTACCTGTTTCGAAACTGTAGGTATATAAAAAAATGTATGCAATCTGCACACCTGATGTCCTTTAGACTTTGTCATTTCTGATTTCCAGTAGGTCCGGCAAACATAACTGATAACTAGTTATGCGAGATTTTTGTCTAAGACACAATAGCTTTGGATTACTGTGAAAGCGACAGTCTGAAACATATTTGGAGCCTATGAATTAAGTATGTGAGTACAAAAGGCTGGCAGCTACCAAATAAAGTAAATATTCGATATCATATACTTGGAATTCTACAATATTCTGAGCCTTGAAACATTGTTTGATTCCCTAACTTATTAAAATCAGTTCACTTTTAAATTTCATTATAATGGATGTAGCGAAGCGAATCGAGTTATTGCTTCTATAAATAAACATGTTTTAAAGTTACAAACACTATGTATGTGTGAGTGTTCTTTTATTTTCATTCCAATCATTTTGCGCTGCTTATGCGATTAAATTAATTATTTAATACAGATACAAACTCCAACACCCACCCCATTTGTATATTACTTAAGTATTGGTATAGTACTGGAGTAGAAGTAGAAAGCAATTTTGCTCTAACCATTTTACAATTTAATTATATGCTGAATGAATAAGAAATTAAAGTAGCTAATGTACAAATAAAAGCCAACTATGGGGACGAAAGAATACAAAATACATAATAAAACAAACATGAGCACAATGGCTTAAAATAAAAGGCATGGATGCGAATATAAGAGATTTTTTTTTAAAATTTGCTACTGGTTTTTATGTACTGTGTACAGTGGTTAGGGAAAATATACAAAATTGTAGAGATTCAAGCAATATTTTAGGAGTCAGGAAGAAAGAGATGCTTCGCACTATTATAACTAGAAGTATGTTTTTTGTTTTCTGTTTAATAATAGTTTTTAAGAAAGAGAGAGTTCAATGATTATTCATATACCTTGCCCATCTTCTTAATAACGAAGGTATTGATATCGTAGTTTTTCAGGAAACACATATTCTTTCTGAGGAGGATTTCAATAACCGTGGGATGATTGATGGCTATGACGCTATTGGCGTTATATATCACCGGCACTATGGCTCCGCTGCGTACGTTAGAAGTGGTATAGAAAATCAATTACTATCTGACTATAACTGGCTTGAAATCATTTCATTTTCAAACGATAAAAGTAATTTTGATCAGGTAATCGAAACTTTTTATAAGATAATTTCAACAAATATAACGAAAACTGTTCCTTTAATGAAAATAGCTAATGTAAATGCTCCTCCATGGAATACAATCACCCTAGCATGGTTGAAAAATCGGAAAAACAGGCTCTATAGGAAATTTAAGAAAAGTAATAACCAAATTGATCAAAGTCTATATATTATAGCTAGAAGTCATTATAACCTAGAAAATAAAAAATGTTACGATAGGTATCTTAGTAAAATGAATTCAAATATAAAAAAAAAAATCCAAAAATGTTTTACAACTTTGTAAATTCTAAACGTAAAATTTCATCATACCCAACCACTATGAAAATGAATGGTACTGTTCTTTCAAACGATGTTGATATTGCAAATGTTTTTGCTGAATTCTTTGCGTCCACATTTTCCACAATGACGTTAAACAACACACGATATCCCTATGATATTCCAAGGCTGACATCAACAAATATTTCATTCTTAGACGAGTTGACTGTTCTTAAGAATCTAAGAAGTATAAAAAGTTCACTTAATCCAGGTCCAGATGGTATTCCCAGCTGTATCTTAAGAAATTGTGCTGAAATATTGGCTACCCAGTTAACTCTTATATATAATAACTCTCTTAAATTCGGCTTCTTTCCAAAGTGTTGGAAAAATTCATTTATTATTTCGCACTACAAATCTGGTAGCCGCAGTGATGCTACTAATTATAGAGCAATTGCAAAGCTTAATGCTATACCTAAACTTTTTGAGAAAATTATAACTGATATATTATCACACGAAATGTCATCAATTCTATCACCAGCTCAACATGGCTTTTGCAAAGGACGGTCTACGACTACTAATCTAATGGAATTTACTTCCTATATAAACTCTGGATTCTGCAAAAATAAACAAACTGATGTTATATACACGGACTTTAGCAAAGCTTTTGAAAAGGTTAGCCATGATCTACTGCTAGCGAAACCTGATGCTATTGGATTTTCCGGGAACTTCTTAAAATGGATTCGGTCGTACTTAAAACATCGTAAGCAATGTGTAATTTTTAATAACTCTAAATCGAAATATATAGATGTTACTTCCGGTGTCCCTCAAGGGAGTCACCTTGGACCTCTCCTATTTTTGCTGCTTATTAATGATCTACCAAAGTCTATTCAATATAGCAATATTCTTATGTATGCCGACGATGTAAAAATCTACTCCACCATCATAAACAATGAAGACAGTATACGTCTCCAGTCTGACTTAAATAGCTTCTACAAATGGTGCAATGTCAACTTAATGGAATTAAATCTAAAAAAATGTCAGTCTTTGACCTTCTCTAGATATTCGCCATCTTCGAACCACTATGTCATCCATGACACAAAACTAAACTCATTTGAATCGTTCATAGATTAGGGAGTTCATTTTGATAAAAGACTATGTTTTAATTCTCACGTAACAATGACTGTTAATAAGGCAAATGGTGTTTTATCTTTTATAAATCGTTGGGCAAAGGAATTTAATGGTCAGGCCGATACTTGAATACGCATCAGTAATCTGTGATCCACAGTACAATGTTTTCATCAAAAAACTTGAATCAGTTCAGAAACAGTTCTTACTATTTTGTCTACGATATCTTGAGTGGAATGCGGAATTGAGTCTTCCACCACATCGCAGTCGTTTGGCTCTAATAAAGCTTCCAACTTTGAAAAGTAGAAGGATCATTTCTAATATAACATTCTTCCTTAACCTGGTTCATGGTAAAATTGATTCTGAATGCCTTCTCGGAAAAATTCGTATAAATGTGCCTAACAGACAACTTCGATCGTATGAGCCGGTTTACCTGAATTTCCACAGATCAAATTTCATTAATTTCGATCCATTCCGAAGAATTTGCAACGAAGTGAACAGACACTATGCTTTAATTGATTTATCCGATGATGTTGATGTTATTAAAAGAAGATTAACGACATATTTGAACTCTAATGATTATGTTTATAACTGTATTTAAAGTCGGTATTATTTTTATAAAATACTAGATGTAACCCGGTGTGCTTCGCTACACCCTCTCCCTTCCCCCCGAATCGTTATGAAAGGGCTCACGCAAAGTCCCAAGGCTCTCACTAATACAGGAATTTAGATATATCACATTTAACATTAAGTTTGTGTAGAGGTGCCACGTGCATTTGTCCAATCCCGCCCATTTTTTGTCTGACTACTCACGTTAATAATAGATGACCTGCGACAAATTTGCAAAGCTTTCTGTATCATATTAATATACAGCCTGAGCACTCCCATACCGCAGTAAAACCCTGTGAAAATTTCAGGAAGGTCAGATGAGTAGTTACGGAGATTACCTCCTACAAACGAACAAACAAACAAACACATATAACCTCTTTATTGTGTTAGTATAGATTATTAGCATAGATTTTTTATTCGAATACTTGCTGATATACAATGTTTTTTTGGTTTTTTTCATTTGGTGCAACAATTATTAGATTTTTCGGCGTTCCCACCCTGGAGCAAGTATAGTGTATGAGGGGGCAAGATCGCCATATAGTGTTAGCTTGGCAGGATCGCCATATAGTGTAAAAGGCAGGATCGCCATATAGTGTAGGTGGGACGCCAGCTAGGATCACCAAATATTATAAAAATCGCTGGACCGTTATATAATGTATGCCTTGTAGCAATCTACGTACATAGTGGCATTTAAATTTAATATAGTGTATGTATGGGGGCAGGATCGACATATAGTGTAAGAGGGGGCAGGATCGCCATATAGTGTATGAGGGTGTACAAAAGGATACTAAGATTGGGTGAGAACCGGACCAATCTCAGGAGGAATTTTGTCAAGTGCTTTCCTCAAAGCAGTTCCCGCGTGCACGCTAGATGCACTTTTTTATATAGCACGTAAGCAGATTATGCCAATGTTTGAACCCTTTGGCAGAATATGCCAGTAAAAAAAAAAGAAAATCTCTGTTTAGTTTTAATTATAACCCTTTCAAATCAGAATTATAATTGATTATTTATTTTAAAATGCTGGTCTTTTATATCATTATAATTTAATATTTTTACTTAATTTAAATAATAGTCTTCTCTTTTCTTTACATTCGCATATTACAAATTCATTGATTTTTGAACGTTGAGCTCAATAGCCAATCAGAAAACGTTCAAAAATCAATTTAAATTTTTCCCCTCAAAATTTGAGTGACATTCCTATTTGTCATGGGTTATTGACACAATTTAACTTTACACAAATTTGTCATTTTACATTCCAATGATATTTAATTACACAATAATTTATTGTTTTGTAATTCAACCCTTTACCCAAGGTTGGTGTACTTTGTGGTATGTGTTGAATGAAAAGAAAAGATATGCAAAAAAATAAATAAATGTAAACAAATAAATACAAATAAATATGTGCATGTGCATATAGTAAACAAAAATAAACAAAAAAATATAAACAAATAAAGATGAATAAATGAAATAAATAAAGATAAATGAAGATGTGTGTAACATCATCACACCCTTACCCTTAAGATGAAATTTATGGGTTTTAGAAAATTCATGAATTTCATTACTTAAAATAAAAATGTTATTTTTGTTTCTCTTAAACTTAGTGGTTATTCTAATTTTGTTTTTGTGATATAATATTATATAAAAAAATGTAATAAGTAATTTCTATCTAGTTGTTAACAATATAAATAAGTGAGTTCACTATGTGCTCTTATGTGTAGTAATTAACAATCTATACAATTTTACATTTTCATTTACGTTTATATAATTTTAAAGTATTATTATTATATAATTTTATGTTTCCTTTTACATCTAAGATTGAATTTTCATTTTATATCTATTAAATTTCTCCTTTACATTTCATATTAATTACATCAATCGAAACATGTATAACTTCATGTGGTCAATGACATGGCAATTTTCATCTTTTATTTTAAAAATAATTATTTTCTTTTCGAAATTACGATAAATTTTTAGTCATCTATTCTATGTCGCGTGGTGTGTACTTTTGATTCTTTAAAATTTTCGAGGATTTTCCCTCATTATTTTCTCATATTCTATCTTATCTTTCGGGGTTCGTTACATAAAATATACTCACATACTTTTCGTCACTTTTCCATTATAGTGCGAATTTATTATTTCATTTATATTTTCTAGATCATAGCTATCATTATATCTTTCATTGCGACCTTTGTCTACAATGATTATCAAATCATTTATTTCCTATATATATATTAGATGTCAGTTTCTTCACGTCGAAATCTGGATTTCGCAGAATTATCACTGTATCTTATTATATCAGGCACGTAGTTTCTCCATTATCGAATCTAGTTTCGATGGATTATCACCACGTCTTAAACGCGCAATTTTATTGATTCATTTTATACCCCTATTATATATTCTTTACATCATTTCCTTTCAATTATTTCCTGATGTACACACACCGATCTTGGAGTGAACATTTCCAATAGGCGCTGCCATCCCTATCGTCTGTCCTAGTTCGTCAGTCATCACCAGCGTTTTTATTATCTCTTTTATTATGTTTATCTTCTTTTAAAATTTCCTGTTTTATTTCCATTGTCTTTATTTTCTTTTATAAAAAGTCTTTCCTTTATTTTCACCATTGTCATTGCCAAAAAAAAAAATGTAAACAAATAAATACAAATAAATATGTGCATGTGCATATAGTAAACAAAAATAAACAAAAAAATATAAACAAATAAAGATGAATAAATGAAATAAATAAAGATAAATGAAGATGTGTGTAACATCATCACACAAGGAACATGTAGCTGCCTATGAGAAGAAGATGGATTATCAAAATTAGATCTGGCAACACAACTATTGGCCTTGAACTTAGCGATATATTTCCACGACAAATCACACTGATAACTAATGTACTTAACAAAAGACTGTTGCTTTCGTAGTACTTCATATTATTTATATAGGAGGTGTCACGCCAATTATAGATAAAATAAAATACACAAAGAAAATTGTGATATATCTATCTTTATTTAAATGAATCTTAAGACTGAGGCTTAAAAATATTTAAAATACAATTAGGGCTAAGCAACGCAGACAAAAATGCTTACGTTGCTGTCTGGCAAAGTGTGGGAATAAAACAGAAATATAATACAAAAAATGTTGCGATACAAAAATGCAATAAGATTCTAAATGGTCACTACACTTTGCCAGCCGTTACAATTAGTTGTGGAGGGGATACGTAACTTCTCCCCCTTTTGAATGAAGACTCTCCTGAGTCTTCTATATTTTTATTATTATTCATTTGATTCGGTTTTTATTTTTAATTGTTTTATTAACAATTTCCTTTTTTTTTCATTTCTTAAATTATATATTCTAAAGACAATAATCTTTTTTCTTTTTTTTTTTTTGTGATATATGATTAATAAAAAAAATATTTTATTTTGAGTATTTGGCGATTATTTCACTTATCTGGGGCGAAGGGTTCAAAACTTCTCTTTCCCTAATTTGCAAGTTTTCCTGGACTCTTTCTTGTCTAATATTTACTTTTACATTATTTTTCTTAGTTAGACAATATAAAATGAGGAACAGAGCAAAAATTACAGATACAAGTGTCAAACTTATCCCATACGACACATTTCTGTGGAATTTTAGTTCTTTTATTTCCTTAATATTTTCAAAATGTTCAGTGGCAATGTTTTTGAATTTAAAATCTATATTTGTTACATCTAATTTGTTGTTGTTTGGATAAAAATATTTTTCCTTGTACAGAACTTTTTTATTTGAAAAACTTTCGTTAAGCATAGAAATATTACAATTGTTGAAAATAATCAAAAAATTGCCTGTAAGATTAAATTTTCTATCGTCACAATCTTGATCGACTTTTACATAATTAGAGTTTTTAACAATAAGGGTTTCTTCGTCTATATTAACTATTACCGTTTCATTGTTATATATAAATTTACAATTATTAAAAAAAATACAATTTTTGCTTTTCTTCAAGGTTCTTATTGCTACGTTATCTTTGTAAATTAAATTCTGGCCGTTAATATCTACTATATATTGGTCTTCTGAATCTATTTCTAGGCTATTTTTATTGGGGATTCTAGTAATTAGTTTTAGTTCAGTTCTTATAAAAGTTTTTGGGATTTGTATTGCTACAATGATAGCCTGGTCACTAAATGTCATAATTCCTACCTTTAACATTTTTAACTTATAAAAATCTATTTCAAAGTCATTTATTTCCTGCGGAGAAAATATACTGGGATGAATTATGTTATTTTTTGCTGACACAATATTATCCTGGATCTGATCTAATTTGTGTTCCAAATTCTTAAGCTTTGCTAATTGATCCAGAAAGAAAAATCTTGAAATATACTCATTGTTGTCCATTTTAATTTTTCCGAAATAGTTTAATATTTTTTTCCTGTCGTCTTCTAACGCGGATTTTAAATACCCCAGAGATTTATTAAAAGAATCATTAACGATTATTTGTTTATTTAATGTTTCTATAGCCTTATGGGAATTCTGATCAGTGACTGACAAATGGTCATATATTTCCCGTCTATCCTCATCATCCATAGTTCCAAACACCCATTTATATACCCTTCCTCCAAAATTGAACAATCCTCTCCTTTTCCTATTGTCTTTTGGTATTATAGTTTTTATTTTTGATTTCAAAAGTTGTACCTCATTTTCAAGTACATTTCGGTTATTTATATCTAAAGTTTCTATATTTTTCTCTATAGTATCTAGTATGTTTCTCACCTCACCAATATCTATAACGTGGACTATTGTTATAGTTTCGTTTACGATGTCGACTTCTCGCATCTTTATTTCGACAAATCCATTTTCCTCGGAAATCTTATTAACTTGCAGAGTTGCTCGACTCAGCTGCGTCAGGGACATTAGCAGTAGTGTTATTATGAGAATCTGAAAATTTCGAAGGTCTTTTAATATTAGAAACATGAACATTTTCCAATTTTTGTTTCCTAAACTTAGGTTGTTCCTTGTGCCTTACGTTTCTGTAATTCTTTATGTAACCTTCTTTCCTATTTTCTACGTAGTTTTCCCTAGATTCATTTCTTCTTTGAATCATTTTGCATTTTGCATTTTCTAATCTTTCCTTTATAATGCTATGATTGATCAATTTATTCTGCACATCTAAGGGACTACAGTTTATCGTGCTATGATAGTTACTATTGTACAGTTTTATCGCCTTATTAATTTGGGTATTTACCGGAAGTTTTTCCTCTAAATTAAAGACTCTGATTTTCTCTGTGATCGTACTATTGAATCTTTCAATATCCGAATTACCGGTATGGCTATTCGGTTTTGTAAAATGATATTGAATTCCCTCCTGATCAAGGAAATTCATTACATTTGCGTTATTGAATTCATTGTCTAGTACAAATTTAGTAACATTGCCCTTAATGGCCAAAAATGCCCGAATCTTCCCAACTAGGGTTTGACTATTTCTGCCGTGCAAATAAAATGAAACTACATGTTTTGAAAATTTGTCAATGAAAATTATGAATGAATGTTTACTGTTGACATAAGTATCAACATGAATTATTTCATTCGTTGTGGAAGGGGTTTCAGTTAATCTGAATTTATTTTTAATTGGGTTTCTGTCGTATTTTGCTGATGAGCAAATATGACAGTTGTTTATTATCTTGTGAATTGATAATTTTAGATGCGGGTTGTATACTTTATGTTTGATATTTTCGTATGTAGCTATAATACCAGAATGTCCGCTCTCATACTTATGGAATAATGCTATTTGCCTATTCAGCTCATTGTCATCGTCTATATCTTTAGCAAAGTAGGAACACTTAACAAATTTAAATTTTTCTTTATCGGGAAATTCTTCAATCAATTGCAACTGAACCTTATAATATTCATGATCAGTCACCTCCGAATATATTCCTATTTTTCCTTTAATGATTTCTCTCCTTAGAATATTAGACACGTTCTCGTTTTCAATGTCGTTTCTATCTATATAAATTCGTTTATTACCAAAAACTGTTATCGTGTCCGTTTCCTTATTCTCCACTACAATAATTTGAATTTTAAAACGATTGACTACAGTATCCAAAATTGGAATACCATCATTAAAGTCTTCCTCTTGAGAGTGTATCGTTTGAACATCCATAGAATCTCCGTCATTACTTGTGTCTCCATTATGTATAAAATCTTCATTAAATATTTCTGCTAAATTTATCTCATTTGTCTCCGCATTAATTCTACTTAGAAAGTCTGCAATATAGTTACACTTTCCTTTTATATATTCTATTTTAAAATTATATTCGCCTAATTCAATAAGGTATCTCTGTAGCCTTGGGCTTATATCCCTGCCCGAATATTTGCTCATAAGCCACTTCAGGGGTTGGTGATCGCTTTCCAAGTCAAATTCTTGTCCGTATATATATGGCCTAAAATATTTAACACCCCAAACTATTGCCAACAATTCCTTTTCAATTGTTGCATAGTTTGTTTCGTGTTTGTTAAGCGTTCGCGAAGCATATGCAACTGGGTGACCATCTTGAGTTAAGACAGCTCCAATTGCATTATTGCTTGCATCGGTGACAATTCTGAAACGCTTAGAAAAATTTGGATATCTTAATACGGGAGAATTTGTTATGAGCTCCTTAAGTTTTTCGAAGGCTACTATGTAGTTAGGGTCATTTTTATTTACCTTTCCGTTCTTCTTTAGATACCTAATCATTGGATATGCTATTTTAGCGTAATTATGGATGAATTTTCGATAAAATCCGGTCATTCCTAAAAATGACTTAATTTGCTTTTCGGTATCTGGAAGCTTAAGCTTCTGTATTATAGAGATTTTGTTAGGATCTGGTTTTACACCACAAGTTGTTAGTACATGACCCAGAAATTGCGTTTCCTTTTTGAGGAAATCACATTTATTTATTTGTATCTTTAGTTTGGCATTTCTCAAGGTTCTAAGTATATCCTTGATGTTATTAATATGTTCCATTAAGGATGAACTAAATATTAGTATGTCGTCCATATAAACAACACATGTCTTATTTATAAAATTTCTAAGTAGCGAATTCATCAATCTCTGAAAGGTTGATGGTGCATTTTTGAGGCCAAAGGGCATTCGTATAAACTCATAGTGCCCAAAAGGAGTAGAAAAGGCCGTTTTTTTTCTATCCTCTTCCCTAAGAAGTATCTGATGGAAACCCTTAGCTAGGTCTATGGTCGAAAAATATTGTGCTTTACCCAGCCTATCTAATAGTCCATTTAAGTTAGGTATAGGATATTTGTCCTCTATCGTATGCTCATTCAGTTTTCGATAGTCAATTACTATTCTCCATTGTTTCTCCCCAGAATTATCGTTCTTTTTGGGAACAATCCACAAAGGGCTATTATAAGCAGAATTGCTCTCACGGATAATATTTTGTTTCAACATTTCATTTATTTGCTTTTCTATTTCACCTTCATGGATTTGAGGGTACCGATATATTTTCGAATATAAGGGTTTGTCAGTGTTAGTAATTATTTGATGTTCTATTTCAGTTGTAGCTGAAAGATTATCTCCCTCGAAATAAAATAGATCTTTAAATTCAGTAAGAAGATTTGTTATCGTTCCAGTCTCTTCTTCATTCAAATGGCTAAAATCAAGCTTGTTTAAAACATTTTCTTTCAAAATTGGTTCGAGTAAACCTATGTTCTCTATATGAAAAGGGTAGTGCATCTCTTCGAAAAGGAATTTATCACCCAAAATTTCCACATAACCATGTTCGTTATTTATTCTCGCCTTAAGGGGTATCAAAAAATCTTGTCCGATTATAGCATCATATTCATCATTCTGAAAGTCAATTACTTTCCAACTAAGCGTTCCGCTACAATTAAAGTCTTTTGGAAAAGGTGTTACTATTTGAAAATGTATTTCATCAATTCCGTTTATCGTTCGATATTTAATAGGTTTTTTAAGTTTTTGTTCCGGGTAATTTTCAACTAATTTATTCCGCTTAACAATGCTCGTTGTTGAGCCAGTATCTATAAGGCATTTAATTCTTTGCCTACCTATAGTAATTATTATTATGGGCAGTTTAGATTTGGAGGCATTGTCAAAAAATTTACCTCGTTTTCCTCGACATTACTAATGTCCATCATGGTGCCGTTATTGTAATCGTTTGTAACGTGCCCTACACTTTCTCCGCGATCAACGCTCATGTGTGAAGTACGAGTCCTATTTGAACTTGTCCCTTGTCGATTATTATTGTTGTAATAACTTCCGCTGTTGTTGCCATTATTGCGGTTATAGTTATTATTGTACCGGTTATTATTACTGTTATTATTATTATTGTTCTTGTTATTACTAGTATTATTATTATCATAACTATTATTATTATTATAATTATTATTGTTCTTATTATTATTATTGCTGTTATTTTTATTATTATTATAATTTTTATTGCTATTGTAATTATTATTACCACTATTATTATTGTTCTTATTATTACTATTGTAATTATTATTGTTACCGCTATTATTATTGTTCTCTGGTCTCCGTTTATATTGCAAATTAACTCTATGGTCAAAAGCTATGGCCCTAGTATCATGTAATAATTTTAATTTCGTATATTTGGCAATTATATCGGTCATTGTTTCATGTTCACCTATATGTGCCCTTATTGGTCCATCTATTTTTTCCAACAATATGTCCACCAAATCCCTATCAACGTTTTCTGGTCTATATATGCCAGGTTTAAATGGATCAGCTAAATAAATATCATTTACCTCGTATTTACATCTCTCAAAATAACTAAATAATTCGCTTAAATTTCTTACTTTTATAGTCCTGCAAGAATTGAAGACCTCCGCATAAGTCCTTTTCGGGCTGAACTCCTGTAGAATTTTGGCTTTCATCTCCTCCCAGGTAGCATTGATTTGTAACTCCCTCACTCTTCGGCCAGCGTTCCCAAGAACCTTTTCGTTTGCAACAATTTTAACGCAAAACTTAATAAGATCGTGGTTATTTCCACAAAGAGTGAGGTTTGTCTCCACGGCATTTATAAATGATCTGCAATTGTGGTTCTCCTCAAGTGGCTTAAGACGCCGAAATTGTTCGATGACGTCCTTGGCCGACATATTAAATAAAAATTGTTGATGCTGCTGTTGTACCTGTTGTAGTTGCTGTTGTTGTTGATCATATTGTAGCTGCTGTTGTTGTTGAGCTTGTTGTATTTGCTGTTGTTGTTGATCCTGTTGTAGTTGCTGTTGTAAATTGATTTGTTGTTGTTGTTCCAGCTGTTGCTGTTGTTGATTTATTTTCAACTCCTGTTGTTTTAGAACCATTTCAAGTTCTACTATTCTTTGCTGCAAATGTTCTGCCATGTTTTTTTCGTTTAGTTTGCGATGTGAGTCGAAAGTATTATTTCGTTTGTTGTTCATAAAAATTTGGTCTCTTATCGTTGTTGTTTATTAATTTTTTACTTTTCAATTTTGGTTTTTGGTTTTTTTTTTGTTTAATATATTTTTTATTTTACAATTTTCTGGTTTTTAATGTTATTTAATTCATTAATTTCTTTTTATTTATTTTTTGTTTTTAATCTTAATGGTACTTATTTAATTGTTTTTGCGTTCACTTAGTCCTATTTTTTTTTTTTTTTTTGGTTCTTTTCACTTATTCTTTGGAATAAGTATCCTACCGACTGCGCCAATTATAGATAAAATAAAATACACAAAGAAAATTGTGATATATCTATCTTTATTTAAATGAATCTTAAGACTGAGGCTTAAAAATATTTAAAATACAATTAGGGCTAAGCAACGCAGACAAAAATGCTTACGTTGCTGTCTGGCAAAGTGTGGGAATAAAACAGAAATATAATACAAAAAATGTTGCGATACAAAAATGCAATAAGATTCTAAATGGTCACTACACTTTGCCAGCCGTTACAATTAGTTGTGGAGGGGATACGTAACTCGCCCACTAATCCCATCCCGCCCAATTTTTATTGGACTACTCACATTAATATCTGATGGACTCGTGCAAAATGTCAAGTCTTTCCCTTTCATAAAACACCAGTTATATGATATTAGATATCTTCTTTGCATGGGCGGTGCTACGCCCACTGCTATGACCACGCCCATTTTTTTGTTCGACTAATCATACAAAGAACCTATGGGCTCATGCAAAGCCACAAAGCCCTCTCGTTCACAGTACTCCAGATATATGACATTAAATAGTTACTTTGCATGGGGAGTGCCACGCCCATTGGTGTAAGCCCGCCAATTTTTTGTCAGACTACTCATACTTAAATCTGATGGTGTCGTGCAAAGTGTCAAAGCTTCCCTTTTTTAATACACCAGTTATATGATATCATATATTTACTTTGTACGGGCGGTGCCACGCCCACTGCTCCGATCACGCCCATTTTTTGTCTAACTAATCACATGAATAACTTATGGGCTCACACAAAGTCCCAAGATTCTTACTATAACAGTGCTCCAGATATATGGCATTTTATATTTAATTTGTATTGCAGGTGCCACGCCTGTGGGTCCGATACTGCCCATTTTATGTCCGACTACTCACATTAATTATAGGTGACATCAGACTAATTTGAAAAGCTCTCTCTATCACAGTACTCGAGATATATAATATTGAATTATTACTTGTATGGGAGGTACCACGCCCACTTTTCCGATCCCGCCCATTTCCGTCGTAGCTAGTAATATTAACAATAGGTGACCTCACACAAATTTGCAAAGCTCTCCCTATCATAACACTCAATATATGTATATGATATTAAAAATTTACTTTGTGTGGGAGGTGCCACGCCCACTAAAAATATTTAAAAAATTATAGCCTATAGCACTACCCATATCCTCAGTAAGACTCTGTGAAAATTTCAGGAATATCGCATGGGTAGTTACGGAGATTACCTCCTACAAACAAACAAACAAACAAACAAACAAACAAACAAACACACATTACCACTTTATAATATTAGTATAGATTTTTGTAAATATTGCTCAGCTGTTGCTTTATTGTAGCTGAATTAAATAAATAAATAAATAAATAAATAAAATGTTACTCTTATTGATACGAGTGCTGAAAAAGATGTATATATCATAACAATTGAAGTCTCTGGTTTACATATTGTGAACGTTTACAAACCTCCAAATATTGTATGGCCTGACTTAGTTCTTCCCACATTCCCTTCCCCATCATTATATACTGGGGATTTCAACAGCCAACATATCTCATGGAGGTACACAACCGATGACAAAAGTGTTAGTGGAATGGGCAAAGGTCAATGATGCAAAAGATGCTGCTACTTTTCACTCCGGCCGCTGGCGAAGAGGATATAACCCCGATCTGACCTTTGTAAGTCTTAAAGAGGACCACACTCCCATTCCAATTTACCGTAAAGTACTTGACGGCTTTCCAAACAGCCAACATCGTCCAGTATTCCTAGGAACTAATATCCAAATCCATCTAATCGAATCAGTTCCTAAACCACGATGGAACTTTTGCAAAGCTACTTGGTAATCATTTGCTCGTGATCTCGACGCAAACATAAGGTGGATAAACCCAAACCCAAAAAATTATCTCAGAATGGTCAAAATGATAATTGCTACTGCGAAGAAACATATTCCCAGACGGTACCGTAAACACTATGTCCCAGGTTAGCCCGAGCAAACCGAAGCTATCCACGAAGAATATCTATGTACGCAAGATGAGACAATTGCAGATGAACTTCTGAAATCACTAGATAAGGCTCGCATGGAAAAATAGCACAAAACGGTTGAAAATACAAATTTCTCCCACTCAAGTCGGAAAGCTTCGAGCCTTCTCCGTAAACTGGGAGATAGCACACCTATAGCAAATTCCAAGTCGACTATGCATCCAGGCAGCATTGCCCTAAACATCAAACGAACCTCAAAAATCGTATCAGATAAGAAACACACTATTGATATAAAGAAGAAACTTAAACAAATAAAACGTCAATCGCAAGTTATACCACATTTTTCAGGATCTTTTGAAGAAAAGGAAGTCTATTGTGCAATATCACAACTTAAACCTGGTAATGCAGCAGGAGCTGATGGTTTATTTCCTGAATTTTTCTTGCATAGTGGGAAGAACTTCCGAAAGTGGCTGACACTTTTCTGTCCCAACATCATGCTCACTGGCTACAACCTGAAAGTTACCGCCCAATAGCACCACTGAGCATAGTATATAAATTACTTGAGAGGTTAATTTACAATAGAATCGAACCCAATATAAACGATTTAATCCCTGTAGAACAAGCCGGTTTCTGATCGGGCCGCAACTGCACGGACCAGGTCCTATCCCTAACAACATACACTGAATCAGGCTTTCAACAGAAACTCAAGACTGCAGTCCAGTTTGTAGATCTAAAGGCTGCATACGATACGGTGGAAAGATGGAATGATCTATAAGTTTTTAAAAGTTATACCTTGCATTCGAACGGCTACGCTTCTAAACAACATGCTGAGTGGTCGCCCTTTCATAGTGTATCTCGGAACCAAATAAAGCAAAATATGTAAACTTAATGATGGACTCCCTCAAGGATCAGTACTGGCTACTCTCCTATTTAACCTATACACACATGATCTCCCATCATCACTTTCGAGAAAGTTTACATATGCCGATGACATTGCTATAGCCACTCAACGCTCTCTAGCCGAAGACGTAGAATCTGGTCTTACAAATGACCTTACGTCACTTGCTACCTATTTCAAAAACTGGAGGCTTTGTCCCAGTTTAAATAAAACTGAAGTTTCATGCTTCCACCTAAACAACAACCAATCTAATCTAGAGCTAAATGTACGTTTTGGTAACACTACATTACCCCATAATCCGACCCCAAAATACCTAGGTGTCACCCTTGATAGAACCCTCTCATTTAGGAAACACATCGAAAACACTGCCAACAAAGTAAAAACGCGAAACAATGTCATCCAAAAACTTGCCTCAACTACTTGGGGAGCTTTCGCAAAAACACTTCGCTCGGTATCGATTTGATTAGTATAATCCACTGCAGAATACTGTGCACCGGTCTGGCTCAACAGTCCACATGTCAACAAACTAGATGCCCAACTCAACGCATCAATGCGATTGATAACAAGTACAATGTGTTCTACTCCAATAAGATTTCTACCTGTTCTTAGTAATATACAGCCACCAAATATAAGATGCCAAAATGCTGTAGTCCGTGAACACCGAAAGATAATAACGAATCCCAGCCTTAAAATATATCAATATATCGAAACCGCCCATGACGATCGTCTCCAATCTCGAAACCCACCATTAAAGCTTGCCAAAACGCTCACAGATAACAACTTCGATCCACAAAATATTTGTACCGACAATTGGAATCAAGCCTCGTGCGATGACGCCATTCAAATCCAAGATTTGACCTGCATGCCAGCAGGCTCAGACCTACCAAGGCTTTTGTGGGTCAGGCTAAACCGTATTAGAGCGAACACGGGAAGATGCGCAGCTACCCTTTACAAATGGGGCTCAGCGGACTCCCCGCTGTGTGACTGTATTGACACTGTGCAAACCATTCACCACATTATAAGAGAGTGCCTCCATCGAAGGTCTCCCGGTGAACTGTCCGAACTGAACAGCGCTGGCCCTGCCGCTGCCGAGTGGCTGAGAAATGTTGACATCAATATCTGATTCCTATCTTTATATTCTTTTATGATTTCTTTTTTTTTTTGTGTTTTTATTTTTAATAATATGTTTAAATACTTATGTAGTTTGTTTTGAACAAGAGCAATACGATAAATTAATAAATATTGAAGTATTTTTTTATTGAAAAACTCTAATTTTATTTTAATTTTAAGAAGCAAAACAAAAAAAAAACTAAGCATGTAAAATTATTCTTTGCAAGAAACGCAAAGGAATATTCCACTACGATTAGGTAGGCACTTTTCATAACCCCAAACTAGCTCACACACTATGCAGGGAACCCGCGCCATTACAAAGGAATCTACTTCATATGCATTACTACAATAGTTACAATCGCAAGAACTAGTCCCATATTTGTCAATATTTTAGTTTATTTGGAAAACTGACATGGATGCTTATCTACAACATTTAATGTATTCAGAGTACGTTTCAGAGTATCCAATGGACTTAAATATATAATAAAATTTAAGAATTTAATTATAAAAATTCATTTAAATGATGAAATAAGTCTACAAAAGAGAAACCACTGTACTGCAAATGCAATAAAAGTAACCTCATTTAATGAAAAAATAAAATTAATAATGTTAAACAAAGTCATCCCTTTCTCAACATGTTCATATTTAAAAAACGCGTATTCATACATTTGCAAATTAATTAGCATAGTGTTTACATTAGAAAATGTGCTTATACAAATGTAGCTGGTTGTGTTGGTTGGCTTGTGATTGTGATTGTGAGATTGAAAATAAAAATATACAAATGATATGTATATTTTCTATGTTCATTAGGGTGGCCCTTAAAACTCTCAGTCTCACCCCCTAGAAATATGTAAATAGCAATAGAAATACAAAGTTTTGAGTCAATCAAAAAAAATTTAGTAATGCCTCAACGCGACTGTTCATATGGGGAAAATATGATTTTTTTTCAGATTTTTATAAAGTTTCGTTCTACTGATTAATTTTTTCTATAAGTTATTATATGAATAGATTTCGATACTAAATTATCTCTTTAAAAAGCTACATAACTTCAAAAGGGAATAAAAACTCGCCAATAAATAGCAAATGCCCCACACAACTTTTGTGGCAAAAAAAAAACTAGGTGGTGTAATATGACGGATATTTTTTAAACTTTAAGAAATTAATTATAGTCATCATTTCTTTAGTCAGTATACCTAGGAACACTCAGACATGAAGTATTGTTTTATTACCACGCTTCTAACCTATTGCGCATTGAGACCGAAAATGGGAAATTTTATAATAATGTTTTGAAAAAAATTTTAAAAAATTTTCTTTAAAAAAAGTTTAGCAAAAGGATTTGACGCATTAAGGTTTTGAAAAATACATGTTACAGATTACAAAGAATTTTTTTGTTGGATTTCGAAAAAAATAGTTTTTTGTGAAATATACAGTAAATGTACCCCTTCTCAATACTTTGAATAAAAACTTTTCAGTTTTCTACTTTTAAATGTCACGTTTTATCTTAATAGCCTAGGGTTTTTGAAAAAGTTTATATGACCCCATTATCACTTTGGACTTCGGGGCAACATATGACTCCAAGTTAGTTCAAATATTTTTTTAATAAAAATTTTCCAAAATTTAAAACTTAGTTCAATTATAAGTTAATAAAATAACTTTCAGAAAATTTCAAAATTTTCAATATACTTTTCAATATATTTTCAAAAAATTTCAATAAATGGTTAACCCAATGTAGTTATCCCAAACCAAACCAATCATTTGAAAAAAATCCATAAGTAAGTATGACCATCCATCAAAAAAAATAAAATTTTAAATTTGAGACTTTAAATTGTTTTCGAATCTTTGCTACTATTTCGTACTATAAAAATTATTTCGGATAAGTAACCGGTTCATTTGGAACGAAATTCTTATATTCCGGAAATAACCTTTACTGACCAAAGCAAAGTAAAAAAATCACAAAAATTAAATTAAATTGTTGAGGGGTGAACTAAAGCTTCAAAGCAAGTTTCGATTTCGGTTAAATGTAAATAGTGATTTACACATATTTAATTAAAATTCCAGAAATCGAAACAAGAATGAATTTTAGAACACTTATAAAAAAATTATGAATTAGGAACAATTGGTGCTTTCCCGGTGCACAGATGTAAAAAAAAATTAAAATAATTATAGTTCCTATTTAGAAAAATTTAAATAATAAAACAAAAAAAATCCGGTATATTGTTTCGGCCCCATGTTGGGCGCCATTTCTGTAATGGTGCGGCAACGTGGTTATCGAACATGACCAACTTATCGGGCCCCACGTTGGGCACCATTTCTGTAATGGTGCGGCGTTGTTGGAAGATCCGCTTCCGTTTTCCTGAGTCTTTGCTGGTCGCACGTGCTGGCGTAGGGGCCTAGCTCGCCGGATGGGTGGTGTCTTGCTCAGGCCCAGGGAAACCGCACTACAGATTTTCACGTGCGATTTAAAAAAACAACTGTCAAAAAAAAAAAACGGACGCTAAATGCGACGGATGGCCATACTTACCTTGGGATTGGGGACGAGGTGTTCTGCCCCTTTTGCCCTCCCTACCATGTTACCTCGACTCCATCTTAATTGGAGGTAACCCACAAATGATAAGATTTGGCTTGGCTTTGGTTTTCCACATTGGGTTCAAAAACTTTTTATATACCCTTCATTTTAAGGGTTTTTAAATTTTAAATTAATTTTATCAACATTTATTTTATTTGTTTTTTTTTTATATAACTCTAGCAAAATTTTACTTTTAGGAAAATTTTTAATTTTAGGAAAATTTTTAATAGTAGAAAAAATTTTAATTTTAGCCTTTTGAATTTTAGCACTATTTAATTTAAGCACAATTGGATTTTAGCACTATTTAATTATACCCTATACCACTATGTGGTTTGGGTATAATGACTTTGTGCTGCTGTTTGTAACAACCAAAAATACTTGACCTAGACCCATCTTTAATTATACCGATCGAATCAGAATCACTTTCTGAGTTGATTTAACAATGTCCGTCCGTCCGTCCGTCCGTCTGTGTGTCCATGTAAACCTTTTAATCAAACTGCAGGTCGCAAATATGAATATATTTTGATGAAATTTGTAACAACGCAAATTGCGTTGCACATAAAAGCCACCAACCAACAGCCATTAAATACCCACCGTACCGCAACACCACATCAAACGAGAACAATACCTACGTCACAGCACTAATAAATACACATTCAACTAAACATCAATAGAACCAAGCCACTCATCATTTCTCACTAAATAAATACACATTCAACCAAACATGAACAACAAACCAGTCTTCATACGAATTAATACATACACATTCAACTAAACATGAACAAAATAGACTACAACAGTAAGGTATACACATTCAACCAAACATGAACAAAAACCCAGCACCTATATAAATTAATACACATTCAACTAAACATGAACAAAATAAGCCTTCTAAAAATAGCTTTCAAAGTAGCTAAAGCAAATGGTATTTTTAATTCTCACTCAGTTTATAAACTTATTTACATAAGAAGGCGAAGTTGGTCTGAGAATGGCAATTGATTTTTCGGCGCTAAAGCTGAACGGTATATCTTACTAAAAGATATTTCCAACCTTTTAAAGACGATCGGTACCGGTTGTCATCCATATTAATCCAGCGGCTTAACGGCTGACTGCTCCCGATAATCCAGCGGCTTAACGGCTGACTGCTCCCGATAATCCAGCGGCTTCACGGCTGACTGCTCCCGATAATCCAGCGGCTTAACGGCTGACTGCTCCCGATAATCCAGCGGCTTAACGGCTGACTGCTCCCGATAATCCAGCGGCTTAACGGCTGACTGCTCCCGATAATCCAGCGGCTTCACGGCTGACTGCTCCCGATAATCCAGCGGCTTAACGGCTGACTGCTCCCGATAATCCAGCGGCTTAACGGCTGACTGCTCCCGATAATCCAGCGGCTTCACGGCTGACTGCTCCCGATAATCCAGCGGCTTAACGGCTGACTGCTCCCGATAATCCAGCGGCTTAACGGCTGACTGCTCCCGATAATCCAGCGGCTTCACGGCTGACTGCTCCCGATAATCCAGCGGCTTAACGGCTGACTGCTCTCAAATCCAGCGGCCTGTGCTGACTGCTCCCGACTAACCCCGCTCTTATCATTACAGGTGGCCAAGACACAGCGCAGCTCACGACAGCAACTCTAGTCGCACTACCGCCTTCTGCAGGCTGCTGACGCTCTCCCGACCGGTCGCGCCATCGACTACCTGTATGCCCGAGCCACGCCACCTACTGTGCCGCCACCTGTCTGCCAGTGTCAACACAACACCGAAATCATCAAGCGGCGCATCTAAGCCATCTACTGTGCCGCCATCTGCCTGCTAGCATAGTCGTGCCAGGCCACCTACTGTGCCGCCATCTGTCGACCAGTATCACCGCACTCCTGATATCATCAGCCGGCACATCCACGCCACCCACGGAGCCGCCATCTGCCTGCCTGTGTCATCGCACTGTCAGTACCATCAGCCGGCGCACCAAAGCCACCTACTGTGCCGCCATCTGTCGACCAGTATCACCGCACTCCTGATATCATCAGCCGGCACATCCACGGTGCTGCCATCTGCCTGCCAGTGTCGCCGCACTACCAACACCATCAGCCGGCGCACCAAAGCCAGCTACTGTGCCGCCATCTGTCTGCCAGTAGCAACGCAACGCCGAAATCATCAATCGGCGCATCTAAGCCATCCGCTGTGCCGCCATTTGCCTGCTAGCATAGTCGTGCCAGGCCACCTACTGTGCCGCCATCTGTCGACCAGTACCACCGCACTCCTGCTACCATCAGTCGGCACATCCACGCCACCCACGGTGCCGCCATCTGTCTGCCAGTAACAACGCAGCGCCGAAATCAGCAATCGGCGCATCCTAGCCATCATACGACCGATCACGCCGCCACCTGTTGGCCAGTAGTCGCATCGCCCGTCGACCGACGCACTCCAGCATACCACTACGCTGCCATCCGTCAGCCAGTAGTCGTAGCGCCTGTCACGCGACGAACCCGAGTCAACCACTACGCCATCACCTGCCGGCCAGTAATCGCGCCACCTGTCAACCGAGTCAACCACTGCACCGCCATCTGTCGACCAGTATACTCGAGTCACCACTGGCTAGCATAGCCGACCTCCCGATAATACGAAAGCAGAACTGTTGTCAGTCGCGTCTTCATACGTATATAGATACATATAATCATATATACATAATTAGCACTTAAATAAACTACTTTGTAACTAAAAGGTTTATAGTGTTTTATTGCATAAGGTTTGAGGGTCCTTAGGCTGACCCTGGAGACGACTGAACTACCTCAGCCGTCGATCAAAATCCTTGTTATAAATGGCGCCCGAGCAGGGACCCAATTCGAAAACGGAATGCGGAAAATCCGAAAAAACCGCCAACGAGATCGAATTGGGTGCAAGACAACCTGACAACACCCCAGAGTTCTCAACCAACAATCACCTAACTACTGACACACACGAAAAGGCAAATACCGCTCCAGTTCCGCCACGAGACACTAACGCTCCACCCGAGGTGGAAATCCAACGAAGGTCCGAAATTTCACCCAGCGAAATCATGGCTATCATTCAACGCTGGGACCTCAGGTATGGTGGCAATGATACCGAATTGGTGGATTTCCTCGAAAGGTTCGAGGAACTAGCGGAGTGCTACCAGATCGCACTGGATAGACTGCTGCCATCTCTTTTGGGGGTCCTTAATGGCAACGCCCTCAAATGGTACCGGATTAAACGGTGCCACATAACGTCATGGGCCGAATTCAAAAGTGAGGCAGAAAAATTCTTTTTGCCGAGACGGCACCTAGCGCACCTCGAGCAAGCTTTTTATAACCGAAAGCAGACCAACCGCGAGAGGGCAAAAGATTTTATCTTGAGCTTGCTGACACTCGCTCGCCAACATCCGCAACTGCGATCTTTAAACCACCTCGACCGAATCTATGATGGGCTTCGTACCGAGTACCGACACTACGTGCGGCGTAACGATTTTACCACCCTCGACGAACTAATGGCAATGACCGACGAGTTCGAGTCTCTGCGGGCAGAAGAGCGACCACAGACTGCACACATGGTCACCGGTGGTCAGTACAACCGCTCAAACCAATGCTGGCGATGCAAGGCAACAGGCCATACACGATGGGACTGCCGTAACCCTGGCAGAATTTTTTGTTCATATTGTGGTCGTGACGGTACACTATCCCGAGACTGTCATTGCCGGGAATGGCAAACACGACCACGGCGACCACGTCATGAACGATTAATGGTAATAAGGCGCCCGATTTCATACCGACCCTCAGCCAAAGCTGCCACCAGACAAGCAATAACTGAATCCCGCACTCCTGCTATCGCCAACGCCATTAGACCAATACCTGCGAGGCCGACTTCCCACCCGCGAGTAACTTCGTCTCAGGAAGTTGACTTCACCCACGCAAAGGCGGCAAAACAACCTCTGACGCCGGCAACAACATACGAGTCGCCACCACCAAACCCACCACCCACCCCAGCACCACCTCCGCAACCAGTAGTCAAGATGCAACATCTGCACGGCCAACCTGATTCCCACTACCCAACTGCACACTCAGTTAAAGGGATCCAAGCCAAGAAACCGGAGCGGCACGTAAAACGCCGAAACTTTTTAATTAAACCACCACCACCACCTATTCCCTATCCAGCACCTATCTCAACGCCACAACCGAAGTTATGCCATAGAGACTACACGATCAACCTGATCCCTACCAGCCCTTCACCACAATCATCGACTCCAGCTCCGACACCAGCACGATCACCGTCACCACACCGCATAGTACACAAACCGCAAAAACCAACTACAGCAGCATCGTCACTGACGGAGCATCGCTCCCCGAAGTAGGGGGGGGATGTAACAACGCAAATTGCGTTGCACATAAAAGCCACCAACCAACAGCCATTAAATACCCACCGTACCGCAACACCACATCAAACGAGAACAATACCTACGTCACAGCACTAATAAATACACATTCAACTAAACATCAATAGAACCAAGCCACTCATCATTTCTCACTAAATAAATACACATTCAACCAAACATGAACAACAAACCAGTCTTCATACGAATTAATACATACACATTCAACTAAACATGAACAAAATAGACTACAACAGTAAGGTATACACATTCAACCAAACATGAACAAAAACCCAGCACCTATATAAATTAATACACATTCAACTAAACATGAACAAAATAAGCCTTCTAAAAATAGCTTTCAAAGTAGCTAAAGCAAATGGTATTTTTAATTCTCACTCAGTTTATAAACTTATTTACATAAGAAGGCGAAGTTGGTCTGAGAATGGCAATTGATTTTTCGGCGCTAAAGCTGAACGGTATATCTTACTAAAAGATATTTCCAACCTTTTAAAGACGATCGGTACCGGTTGTCATCCATATTAATCCAGCGGCTTAACGGCTGACTGCTCCCGATAATCCAGCGGCTTAACGGCTGACTGCTCCCGATAATCCAGCGGCTTCACGGCTGACTGCTCCCGATAATCCAGCGGCTTAACGGCTGACTGCTCCCGATAATCCAGCGGCTTAACGGCTGACTGCTCCCGATAATCCAGCGGCTTAACGGCTGACTGCTCCCGATAATCCAGCGGCTTCACGGCTGACTGCTCCCGATAATCCAGCGGCTTAACGGCTGACTGCTCCCGATAATCCAGCGGCTTAACGGCTGACTGCTCCCGATAATCCAGCGGCTTCACGGCTGACTGCTCCCGATAATCCAGCGGCTTAACGGCTGACTGCTCCCGATAATCCAGCGGCTTAACGGCTGACTGCTCCCGATAATCCAGCGGCTTCACGGCTGACTGCTCCCGATAATCCAGCGGCTTAACGGCTGACTGCTCTCAAATCCAGCGGCCTGTGCTGACTGCTCCCGACTAACCCCGCTCTTATCATTACAGGTGGCCAAGACACAGCGCAGCTCACGACAGCAACTCTAGTCGCACTACCGCCTTCTGCAGGCTGCTGACGCTCTCCCGACCGGTCGCGCCATCGACTACCTGTATGCCCGAGCCACGCCACCTACTGTGCCGCCACCTGTCTGCCAGTGTCAACACAACACCGAAATCATCAAGCGGCGCATCTAAGCCATCTACTGTGCCGCCATCTGCCTGCTAGCATAGTCGTGCCAGGCCACCTACTGTGCCGCCATCTGTCGACCAGTATCACCGCACTCCTGATATCATCAGCCGGCACATCCACGCCACCCACGGAGCCGCCATCTGCCTGCCTGTGTCATCGCACTGTCAGTACCATCAGCCGGCGCACCAAAGCCACCTACTGTGCCGCCATCTGTCGACCAGTATCACCGCACTCCTGATATCATCAGCCGGCACATCCACGGTGCTGCCATCTGCCTGCCAGTGTCGCCGCACTACCAACACCATCAGCCGGCGCACCAAAGCCAGCTACTGTGCCGCCATCTGTCTGCCAGTAGCAACGCAACGCCGAAATCATCAATCGGCGCATCTAAGCCATCCGCTGTGCCGCCATTTGCCTGCTAGCATAGTCGTGCCAGGCCACCTACTGTGCCGCCATCTGTCGACCAGTACCACCGCACTCCTGCTACCATCAGTCGGCACATCCACGCCACCCACGGTGCCGCCATCTGTCTGCCAGTAACAACGCAGCGCCGAAATCAGCAATCGGCGCATCCTAGCCATCATACGACCGATCACGCCGCCACCTGTTGGCCAGTAGTCGCATCGCCCGTCGACCGACGCACTCCAGCATACCACTACGCTGCCATCCGTCAGCCAGTAGTCGTAGCGCCTGTCACGCGACGAACCCGAGTCAACCACTACGCCATCACCTGCCGGCCAGTAATCGCGCCACCTGTCAACCGAGTCAACCACTGCACCGCCATCTGTCGACCAGTATACTCGAGTCACCACTGGCTAGCATAGCCGACCTCCCGATAATACGAAAGCAGAACTGTTGTCAGTCGCGTCTTCATACGTATATAGATACATATAATCATATATACATAATTAGCACTTAAATAAACTACTTTGTAACTAAAAGGTTTATAGTGTTTTATTGCATAAGGTTTGAGGGTCCTTAGGCTGACCCTGGAGACGACTGAACTACCTCAGCCGTCGATCAAAATCCTTGTTATAAATTTGGTATGTAAGCTTTTATCGGCCATGGGATGAACGCTGTTGAAATTGGTTAGAATCGGTCCATGTTCAGACCTAGCCCCCATACAAATTACCCCTATGAAATCGACATAAATTGTCATATGATCCAAATTGTCATATAGATCTTACTCAAATTGGGTTTATATGCGTTCATTACATCCATTAATGAGTAGTCCAAAAATGATCCCTTTGGCCCCATATAGAGCTGCTTCCCGATTTTCACTTAAATCTATTAAAAAACAAAAATATTGCACTGATTCTTCTCAAATTTTGTTCGTATATATTTTTGCAAAATACAAGAGACTTTACGAAACATGATCAGGATCGGTCCATTTTTGGGTCTAGTCCCCATATAGATATAACATCCGATGTGAACTTTTTCATATCTGCAGCCGAAAAAATTAATAAAAATCCCACTCAAATTTGGTTTTTGCTTATTTTCTATGTCCAGTTAGTTGGGCCTAAGAGATAGGGTTTCTAAACGCATGGTATAGGGTATCATATGTCGGTCTAGACCGACTATAATTTTCTTACTTGTTTTAGCTTAATTTTAGCATTAGAAAAATTTTTGTTTAAACTTTATAATTAGACAATTTTACATTTAGAAAAATTCACATTTCGAAATATTTTATTTTATTTTAATTTTACAATAAAGAAAATTTTTATAATCGAAAATTTTATAGTTAGTAAAAATTTTATATTTTAACCAAATTTTATATATAGCAAAATTTTATTAATCTAGTAACATTCTTAAATTTAATAAGGAAAAGTTTAAACATAGAAAATATTTATATGTGTGTAAAAATTTTAATTTGGAAAATTATTTGTATTAAAAAAAATTTTACCGCCTTATTGCTGGTGTTGATGAGGTACCGATGAAGTTGCTGAATGAAACATGGCATAATGATTGTAATACATTGGATGATGTGCGGCAGCATGTGGAGAATCCATATCTCCCAGATATTGATGGTTAGGAGGTGTATGATAATTGGCAGTCCATTGCCATGGCTGACCCGCTGAACATGCCAAATTGGCGGCACTACGTTTTCGTGAATATGACAAGGTATTATAATAGGAAACCATTTTCGTTTGTGTTTCTATTGATTAGGAGCTTAACAAAACTTTTCCTTTTGAGGTTAGAATTGTTTGTCAGTTTTATATTTTTTTTATTATTTTTGAACACACGCAACGAAATAAATATTTTGTTTTATAATTCTTCCATTTAATTTTCCAAATCAAATTTATTTCATTAATTTTCTAATAAGTTTATTTTTAAACATTTTTTTGTATTAGATTATAATTAGATAATGTATATATATTTTTCATTATATTTTTCTTATTGTTTTTGCACGCGTTCTTTGTCTTATTTTTTTCTATTTTTTTTTTTTAAATTTATTAAACTTAACTTTAATTTTACTTTTATTTTAACTTTATTTTAAGTTCACTTAAACTTTACTTTTCTTAATTTTACTTTAATTTAATTTTAATTTCCTAAACTACATTTTTAATTTTTAAGAGGGTTTTTCCTCAACCGTTCTTCACAATAAACATAATTCAACTCATATTAAAAGGAGAGAGAGCAAGTGAGATTACCGAGTGAACGAAGGGGTAAGCTAATAACAATAGCTGAAAACCAAGTGGGAGAACGAGAAGGATTGCAAGCTGTAGTTGACCCACACATACATGAATAATCATGAATAAATCAGTTTGCAAAAATAGAACAAAAAAAAATTTTCCATTAACATATTACAATATAAGGTGTTGTTTACATGAACATACTTGAACTTGAAAATAATTTCAAGATCAAGGTTATATTTTTTTTTCTGCTTTCTTATTTCTGCTTGTACCAGAAATTCTTTGGCTACAGTGCAGAGCAAAACTGATCACCGTCACATAATAAAAGACAATTTATTCAAAAAATTCAAATATTTTGTAATTGCTAATGAATTTTTTGATGTGACACTTAAAACATGACACCAGATGTGCAGGCCTTCATGCTTAAAAATTTGAATAAATTGCATAAAGCTAACCCATTCCTTCTCGAGGCCAAATTTTGAAATTTTGCATATTTAAAAAAGCACAATTTTATTTCCCAACCCATAGTAAGGGTTCCATCTAGCTTACTAGAGAAATTTAATTTATTTAAATATGCCAACATTTATCGTTCATCGATTTATTCCACGTTTTTACCATGGAAAACCTGCACATTTGTTTATTTTATTTTAAGCGTCAAATCAATTCAGCAGCACTTAAAAAAATTATTTGATTTTTTTAATAAATTGTTTTTCATTAGCTTGGGGTCATATGCGACCCCAAGTCCAAAAAGGGCTAATGGGGTCATATTATTTTTTCAGAAACCCTAGGCAATTTAGATAAAATATAACATTTAGAAGTAGAAAACTGATAAATTTTTGGTACAAGGAGTACATTTACTAAATATTTCACAAAAAATCATTTTGTTTAAGAAAATTTTTTAAAACTTAAAAAAGGAGTTTTCAAAATTTTATCAAAAAAATTTTCCAAATTTGGTCTCATTTCGCAATGGGTTAACAACGTGCTAATAAAAGACTACTTCATATCTGAGTACCTATAGGTATAGAGACTAAAACAATATTATAGATTTAGTCAATTTGTTAAAGTTGAACAAATTTTCATCACACTTCATGACCTAGAATTCTTTGGCGCAAAAGTGGTCTGGGGCATTTGTTATTTCTTGGCGAGGTTTTACGCAATTTGAAGCTATATAGCTTTTTGAAATTATAATTTAGAACTGATTGCTATTAATATAACAAGTCGTCGAAAAAATGAAACTATAAAACGAGTTTTTCGTAAAATCTGAAAAAGTTATATTTTCCCCATATAAACACACAAGAAATTTTCAGTCGCTTTGAGGCACCTCTAAATTTTTTTGATTAACCCGAAACCTTGTATTTCTCAGTGTTTTGCTATTCATATGTTTTTAGGGGGGTGAGACTTTAAATTCGAACACTATTTTTCCCCTCCATATAATAAAGGGCCACCTTAATGTTCATACGAATTTATAATGAAGAAAGCTTTAAAGCAACCAGCCAGCCATGCACAAGAGATACTAGATGGTGCTAGGTGGCACGTTAGTAATTATGCTAAAAAGACACGAACAATTTTTACACTCCATGGAACACTGAAATTCATACATACATACATACATATAAGTATGCGTATATATTTACATTACACATAGAGAATGGATTCGTTGTAGCGACCAAATTTGTTGCAAAATTAATCTTTGTAATCCTCTGTACTATCACATTATTCTATTGTGATTACTGAATTATATTTTCCTAGTTACCGTACGAAGATGTACAATCGAATTTATATTTTTATTATTGATTGTAGCAACCATTTATTCATTAGTAGTACTATACAATAGCCATTCTGGCGGAGTGAAAGATGTAGTTGAATGATTCAACGAATGCTGCCTGCCTGCAATATTTTAAGCATCATTCACGCAGACAAATTTCTAAGTATTTGAGCGAAAACAACTTACCTGCAGAGCGACAATTTGGTTTCAGACTCCAAAATAGCTGTATAACAGCTTTATTTTATTTATGCAGCTGAGGAGATAAGAAGCAAGATGGATGATGGAAAAAATTTTTTTTTTTGGTTTCATTGAACCACTGAAAGGCATTTTGATAGGGAACACCACTCGATTTTATGCTTTTTTTAATTTCTCAGCATAAGCAGTAAGAGCAGTGAGTTATGAAATGGGTATCACTGGGCTCAGGACTAGGACCGTTACCATATTCGATATATTACATTATATATATATATATATATTCGCGGGTTCTTATAAGGAACATAGGGACTCTAGATGTTTCGGTAACCATTGGTGATTAAGATGGCCTGCTGATTAGGCTAACGCAACCGATCCTGGTGCTGGGGCTACAAGCAGGCCACCAGGCCAACAAAGAAAAGTTATACCGTATTGGGTTGGTCAGCAAAGCCTGGTTCGCTTCAACAGGGGACAACAAGTCCAGGGTGAACAGTGTGTGAGGTTGGCATTTAAAAAGGAATGACTTTGTTAACTAATAGCTGTTGTATCTGCACTCGCTGCACTTTCCCGTTAGTCCCCCAATGAACTTCTAAAATTGACATCGTGGACTCTGTAAAAGATCTCGGAGTTGTGTTTAATGGAACTCTAACTTGGTTAAATCATGCTAATCAAATGTTTTTCAAAATTTCAAACATAGGGTGTTTTTAAGCCTTGTAAAGAATACCACAAAAAAATTAATTTTAATCAAACAAATTTATTTATTTAGCGTGGCCGTTAATTTTTTTTTTTTTTTTTTTTGATTTCTTATATTCTCTCCCTCCAAATTGGTTCAGTTCTATGTAAAAAAATATACAAATTTGGCCTTCAAGCCCATTTATTCAAATGTAATTTGTTTGTATAAGACTATCTTTTTAAAAAAAAAACATTTTACAAGAATATTATATACAGCAATATTTTAGCTCTAGTAGTCAACAAAATTAGCCTCAAAGAAAGTTTTTTGCTAAAATTAATAGCTTAGAAAATAATGAAGAAAATAACCAACAAAATACCAAAAATTATATATACAAAAGTTATATTTATATGGAAAATTAGATTACTGCAAAATAAGTGATAGAAACGCTGTTCACATTATTTCAGCAATATTGGAGTCCGTCAATAAAGATATTGCGCACTTTATTAGCAACAGAACAACAATCCAAATTGCAAGACAAAAATTGCGAAAGAAAAGAGCGACAGTTTTAAGAAGTAAGTTTCGATTGGATGCTTTAGATACCATATGTTTACATTGGGATGGGAAACTATTGCCAGCCTTAACGGGGAATGTTAAAGTCGATAGACTTTCGATTTTAGTTTCGAGTGGAGAACGTGAGCAGTTTTTGGATGTACCAGCACTACATTCAGGTTCAGGACGGCACCAGGCCGATGCCATATATTGTTCAATTTGTGAATGGGGTTTGCAAGAAAAAATCAAATGTTTGGTGTTTGATACAACAGCGGTCAATATCGGCCGATGTAAGGGCACTTGTTCGTTGATTGAACACGATTTACAAAGAAAGCTAATGTGGTTACCTTGCCGACACCACATTTGTGAAGTTGTACTGAGAAGTGTGTTTGAGGACAAATTTCAAAATCATTCAAGCCCTAACTTAGCAATATTTGAAAAATTTTAAAACGCATGGCCAAAATTAAACGGTAACAACAGGGAGCAAGGAATGCAAGATAAAGTGGTTAATAATTATTTCAAAAACAAAAAATTTCGGGTTGTAAGTTTTTAACACAATCTTACAAGAAGTACAGCCTAGAGAGGATTATACGGAGTTACTAGAACTTGCCTTGTTATTCCTGGGTGAGAAAGTCAAAAATCCGCCAAACAGTGTAATAATTCGTTCCCCGGGTGCTTACCATCATGCGTGTTGGATGGGAAAAGCTATTTACAGCTTGAAAATATATTTGTTCCGTGAAGAGTATAACTTGACTGAATCTGAACACATTGGACTACGTCAAATTTGGATTTTTATTGTCGCCGTGTACGTTGAAGCCTGGTTTGCTGCTCCCTTAGCAATACAAGCACCACACACCGACTTAATTTTTTTTTTCAAAATTAAAAGATTTTGAAAATATTGACGGGGGAATCTCGCAGGTTACCGTCAGAAAATTCAAAAACCATTTATGGTATTTAAATGGGGATGCTATTGCATTTGCGTTTTTTGACAACAATGTCGCAAATGCAACAAAGGAAAATGCGGTCGCTGCTTTGAGTATTGAAAAAGAAAAACAAATTAACCTCAACCGCGTACAATGGGAGAACAAACAGTTTCAAAATTCATTAGTGGTGGGCTTGGGCAGTTTGTTTCTTCTCAAACAAGAAATTTTTTTTGAGAGATTTCAAATTGATACTTCTTTCATGACATTAACTCCGTCGAAATGGCCTGCGCAGGATTGCTATATGACAGCGGTAAAAACATTGAAAAAATTAAGAGTCGTTAACGATACCGCCGAAAGATGAGTGCAGTTGATGGAGGAGTATAATAACCTCTTCACAAAAAATTAAGAGCAAAAACAATTTGTACTGCAGGTTGTTACCGACTATTGTCGCCGATTTTCGAGCTCTAAGAAATTTACTGTATGTCAAGTGTTATATATTTTTTAATACTACTTAATAATTTTGTTTTTGTTTATTTTTTTTTTTTTTTTTGACTAAACGTAGTATAGTACAAAATAATTTAATAGATATAAGCTCTTATTGTACATGCTTAGTATAAATATTTTCCATATAAATATAATTTTAGTATATATAATTTTTAGTATTTTGTTGGTTATTTTCTTCATTATTTTCTAAATTATTAATTTTAGCAAAAAACTTTCTTTAAGGCTAATTTTGTTGACTACTAGAGCTAAAATATTGCCATATATCATATTCTTGTAAAATGTTTTTTTAAAAAGATAGTCATATACAAACAAATTACATTTGAATAAATGGGCTTAAAGGCCAACTTTGAGGGGCGGACGCACCCTCTAAAACACAACTTATCGCTATGAAATTTTTTTTGTATTTTTTTTTTTACATAAAACTGAACCGATTTGGGAGGAGAGAATATAAGAAAGCAAAAAAAAAAAAAATTCTCCATACAACTAATGGCCACGCTAGTGGGCATATATATGAGAATAAATTCCGCCATATGGCCACCATGGTTATTCTTGAAGAAGCACACTCTGGACATCTTGTTGCTCTCCGCAAATAATGGAGAGGTATCAAATCGCACGACTATAGAGTCCAATTGGCAGGCACATTTCTCAAAATCAACTTGTCGCCAAATTTTGATTTTAATAAGTCGCCGTATGGCATGAAACGCCATCGTATTGAAATCACAGCGCGCCCGGATCAAAGTCATCAATATTTTCAACAAAAATCATTGATAATAGTGTGGTAACGGTCTCCATTGACCGCAACGGTAGCTCCGGCTTCATTTTTGAAAAAATAAGGGCCGATGATGCCAACAACATGTATACTGCTCAAAACGGCACATATTTCTGGATGTAATGGAGTCTGTACGGTCTGTACCGAATTGGTCTCACTCCGTGTGTGGCAATTTTGTTTATTAACAAACCCGCTAGTCCAAAAGTGAGCCTCTGCGCTGAACACAATTTGGTGATAAAACATCGGATTAATTTCCAATTGCTCTAGAACCCAATCGGTGAAAGAACAACGCCTACGGTGCACTGTGGCTGAAATTTTGATTTCATTGGCCAAAAGTCTAATTTTGCTTGTCACCAATTTTTAAAATTTTAGCACCTTTTTGTAGCTAATATATCCAGATTAAAGTGGCCAAAAAATTAGGTTAAACTATTGCTAATTGTGGGCGTGGCATGCTTTCAAACTCAACTGTTTTTTTAATTTCAGAAAAAGGTGATTTTTGATTTGTTTTTGATCAAAAATAAATGGTTACTACTCGCAAGCTGTCATCGATAATGACCTGCGGCCTTTTTTTATAATGTTGGTATGATTATAGTCTTTAGTTGTTGTAAGCGGCCACAGCTCTACCGCTTAACATTAGGGGCGTTATGAAATATTTATGAAACTACAATATTTTTCTCAAATTTCAACTTTAGTGGAATAGAGGTTCTAGGGAACAAAAGTGAACGAGAAACGCATACAACCCGGAGAAAGGTGGAAATGTCCTCTTTAACCCTATATGTACTTTTGTACCCATGACGACCCGTGGGTAGAACACTTTTTTCATTTTAATGAAATTACTCTAAAAAAATTCAAATTACGATAATTTAAACAGCCCTATAAGTATACAATGGTGTATTAGATTTGTGCTTTAGGCATTTTATAGCTTATAATAGTCATTATTTGTTCTACTACCATAATATATTTGTAAGACAGAATGTCAAAACATAGAGGATGTAATTCATTAATAACCTGGGTTTTTTTATTATCATACCTTTTTTATACCGTTTTACTTTACCTAACAATGCACTAATGCAGATTTAAAATAATCCTAGAAGTACTTGCGTGTAATGAAGAAATTGACTCTAGAACATTTGGAGATTATATTAAGGAAACTGCAAAAATATATATAACCAACTACCCATGGAGAAATATGTCTGCAACAGTTCACAAAATCCTTTATCATGGAGAAGATGTCATTAAATATCATTTGGGCCACTTTGAGATTTATCAGAGGAGGCTCAGGAAAAAAGGATTACCGATTTTATAGAGAGAACAATACTAAAAAAAATATCAGGAAATTCCACAAATGAAGATCTATTTAATATATCATCTCCAGTATTCGAAAGCAGTGGAAAGTGGCACATCGGGATTTAGATGAAGAAGTCAAAAAACTATTAAAGAACAGAAATAACATAGAACAAAATATGGAATATTTGCAATCAATATTTGAGTCAAATGAATAATAATTATAATTGCCTTTCATTGTTATTTAAATACGAAAAACATAGTATTAGTAAAAAATAATAATAAACAGATTCTACCACTGTTACAAATGCAATTAAAATCTATTGCAGTTTTTATTTTTAAAATGTTTTTTGAAAATGATCAAATTTGAGAGCATAAAATAATAAATTTTTCTGTAGTAATAGCACGATTTTTAAATAATATTATTAATGTTTTTTTTTAAGTGTAAATATTCTTTGAGTGTAAACAAATTAGCAAATTTGACAACAAAAAATTTTTAACTTTTTAGCGTAAAAATTTTTTTGAGTGTAACATTAAAAAAATCCCATTATTACAAAAAATGTTTATAATTACACTGTCCAACAGCATTTTTGGAACAGAATAGCGACCCTATAATTCTGAAAGGGTATGTTGAGTAGATCATTTTTGTAGAACAAACTTATGGTCCAGCACGTCTGAGTATTTTTTTACAGTGGGTCAAAATTTTCATTTTTTGGTCGAAGGGAGCATTATACTTTATGAAAAAAATGCTGTAAGTTAATGTCTGAGAGAATTCTTATGGTCAGAGTTGCATTGTGGAATTGTATGAGGGTTATTTTTGTGGAAGATCTTAACCCTCTAACTGGTCTCTTTATGGGTCAATTTGACCCTTTTTTCGAGAAAATCAAAAAATACCCTTTAAAAAAGGACATTTAAGGATTAAAATATTCTACGAAAACGTTTGCCGAAAAATTTCAATGGGGGTCACCAAAGACACCATTGTTGTAAATAAAGTTCTTTACGATTAATTGGCAAAATTACACGCCAACATATACAAAACAGGTAAAAACGGCGTCAAGTTCGGCCGGGCCAAACACTGAGTTCTCGCGTCTAGTCAGCTGTGACTTACAAAACGGGTGTGATATTTATTAAAATTAATAATAAAAAATAAAAGAAAAAATTCAAGCATAATTGAGCTACTAAGCAGTACATATCGGGTGTGATTTTTACTAAAATTAATATAAAAAAAGAATAATCCCATTATTACAATAAATGTTTATAATTATTATAAAAATCCAAATATAAAATTATTTAATAAATAAAAAAATAATAAACACATAGTTAAAAAAAATCAAAAGTTCAACTTTGACCTAGAATTCCTTAAAAAGCCTCAATCAATTTTAATGTAATTAAAACTGAGTTAAGCTGAACAAAATATCTATTCATTAAAAAAAAAATTACTTAAATATTTTGATCGGTTCAAAAGTTACAGAATTTTGGCCAATGAAAAACGATTTTCAGCCACTGTGCGGTGGTCTTAATTACTGCAGTACGCACATTCCCACGGCGTATTGGTGTTATTGTATCATTTAGAGAGTATGTGGCAAGAAACTATCCACAATTCGACGGGGAGCTTGCTCAGGTGAACGATTATGTGCGCAATAAAAAAATGCTAAATTGTCTAAATTGTCTAATTGTCTAAATTGTTGCACGAATCATCGATTACTGACTTTTTAAGTGAATTTGTATAATTTGAAAGCATGAATCTATTCGCCGTGATCTGGTAGAGAATAATGATAATAAATGTCGAAAACTAAGCGGAGTTTGACAGTACGTTTGACAGCTAACCCCGTCGTAAGTTCTATATAAACAAACAAATTATTCAATATGTAAAGAAGCTAGTGGTTACCACAGCTTTATTCCAACAAAAATAAGATTATGACTTTGCTATGTACATCTAAAGTTTACACCGGTTGCAAATCTAAAGATAACACAAAACTAAACAGAACTTTCAACAACATTATACTATATCCAAAACTATTTGACCTTGGCCCATAATTTTTTATACCGATCGACTCGTAAATCTCTGAGCCGATTTAGTGATATTCATCTGTCCGTCCGTCCGTCTGTATGTCCATGTAAACCTTATAATCAAAGTACAGGTTGCAACTATGAATCTATTTGGATTCTGTATTAGGCAAGATAGATCTACTTTTGGTCTCGTTAAAAGATGGGCTAAGAAGTTTTCAGATCGATTTGTTACTAAACAGCTATATGCAGCATTTGTAAGACCAATTTTGGAATGTGGAATCCATATTTTAAGGTTCATGCAGAAAAAGTTTTTGCTATTCTGTCTACGTGGTTTAGATTGCAGTCTTAATGACTTACCACCATAAGCTAATAGACTAAAGCTTATCAGACTTCCAACTCTTGACAGTGAATGATGACGTTGACTCGTAGTTTCTTTTAGCAAATTTAAATTTTCACATTCCTTGTAGATTCACAAGATATTTTAATCCGTTTCTTTTGTACTATTTTAGGACTAATTATGCTATTTTTTATCCTTTCCGCAGAAATTGTTATGATTATAATGTGTTATACAATTTCGTTGTTTTTAAGTGTAATGTATTGAAAGTAAAGCGCGATATATTTGAATAATTCAATTAACTATTTTTTTGTTCATTATCTATATATTAATACACGAAGGTAAATTTTTAGTTACCATTTTAAGCAATATGCGGACACGGAGGAGTGTGAAAATTTGCATAGTTATAGTTCATATAGAGGAGAAGCTGAGAATGATAAAATTTGTGTTTAATCTGTATTAAAAATATATTAAATTAAACAAAATTAAATATTTAAAATAATTCGTTACACCCTGTTAACGTGAATGATTTAAGTTATATATCAGAAGGTCTGTGTTGAATTGTGAATTGCTAAAATTGATTAACATACCTTTGGGCTCATTTAATATTCATAAATTTTTTATATATATAGAAAAAAAAAAAACATTGGAGTACAAATATTGAATGCAAAAATAATATTTCCTAAAACTTGCTCTTGAATTTCTTGTGCTGGGCCATACTAATGTTTTTTAAATATGTCTATTCCTAATATCAGCTGATGACATAGCCTGTAGCTGATTTACGACCACACAATCTGCTTGCCAGCTCTTGGAATCCGCCAGGGTTCGGACCGTGTGTATGCGGTCCCCGCGGTAAGGGGGCATGGCCATTCGGTCATGTTGGGTGGGTAAGTGTGAGGCGGGGTTCGGTCGTTAGAAAAAATTGGTGAAAATCGGTGCATGTTCGAACTTAGTCCCCATACGAATGACCCTTATGAGATCGACTTAACTTGCCATGATATACAAATTATCGTATAGATCTCAAACAAATTGGGTTTGTGTGTGTTTAATACATCCATTTATCAGTAGCTTAAGAAGAAACCCTATAAGAAAATTCTTAGTCTTAGCCTCCTCATGATGCTGATTCCCGGGCTTCACTTAAATCTATCAAGAAACAAAAATATTGCATAGATTTTTCTCAAATTTGGTTTGTCTATATTGTTTCAAAAAATAAGTGATCAGGATAGGTTCATTTTTCAACCTACCCCTATATAATTATAGCATTCGATATGAACTTTTTCATATCCGAGGCAAAAAATTTATTACAAGGCCACTCAAATTTGTTATATGCTTACTTTTTATATCGAATTAGTTGGACATAAGATATATGGTCTCTAAACGCATGGTATAGTATATCGTATATTCGGTCTATGTCGACCACAATTTTCTTACTTATTTTATTCTACTTTTACATAACCTGACAACGCCAAACCCTTTGGAGGTTTTAATATATTGGCCTAGTACTTTTGCCGTGACTTAGAATATCTCGCCATACTAACAAGGACCCCGAAATTTTCCACAGTGTAATTAAAGCAAATATAAAATTGCATAATTTTTCCAGTTCATTGGTTTATTTGTTCTTTCTTTATGGACTAAAGACCAAAAATAAATCCCTTAAGAGTACATTAAAAAAATTTTTACTGTATACCAAAGTACACTTTGTTCTTTCTTCTTCGAAAATTTTCTTATAATAATAGCCCTTATATTAATTAAATAATTAAAGTGGTTATAATTTACATTTCTACAATAAGCCTCCAAGGAATGCAACATAATTTTTTGTAAGCATTTAGAACTTTAAATAACATTGCTAATTGTCAAAAAAAAAAAAAAAAGAATGACCCGTTTCATGGGCATCTTGATAAAGTTTTCGGGATAAAACATAAATGCTGCAGAAATACTGGACAGCATGGAATATTTTAAAAATGCTATGAACCAATTAATAAAAGAACTTACGAACATTACCAAAAAGTTATACAGCAATTTTCAACTTGATGACTTATTCGAAACTAGCATAATATTTCTAATCTTTAAAAAAGAGACAAAAAGTTTCCAGGAAACTATAGAAGAATATTCTTTATGAATTGTACTGCGAAATATTTAGGTGGTGTCCTAGCACAAAGATTGTATAAATGGGTAAACTGACACAAGACGGATTTAGGAAAAGTTATTCTACAGTAGACAACATATATGTAAACAGTAGTACATCACAAATTTAACATTAATGTTTTTTCTTTAATTTTTAAACTAAATTCAATTGGTATGTCCAAAAAATATTACATTTTATTGAAAATGTGTATAAAAAGACATACTCTACAATATGAAATGGAATGGAGATATCAATAAATTTGAAATTGTATCAGGGGTTTACCATCACCACTGCCGTTTTCGTTGTACATAACTGATCATCATAAAGGACGAGGAGGTGGTCTACGGACAGATAATATGAATATAAAACTGTTGATGTACGCTGACGTTATCACTTTAATAACAGACGAAGTGAGGATTTTACAAGACGTGATATAAATTTTGAAATGTACTTAGACTCTCGAGGTGCATTTATTGACCTGGCTGAAGGATAGCCAAAAATGGGAAGTGGACTTACAGAGAAATGGAAATAGAATAAGGGGTTGAATACTGTTATCTTGGTATGATCCTAACTCCAAAATGAATTTTTGCAAAACAAGTAGTTCCGGAAAAATTTGTGTAAACTCTACATGAAATAGTAAAAATGAAAAACAGCTGTGAACTAAAATTCGCCTGTTTAGTGCTGTTTGTTGGTTCATTCAGTCGTATGGCGTCCCAATTTACTGTCAGTCCTATCTTGAGAACATAGGCAACTTTCAAAGATACTTCATAAAACGTATCCTTAAGTTTCCAAAATTTACACCAACTTATGTACTTATACATGAGTAGGGAATAGCTGGTGCAGATCTGTGTACACTAAACCTTCATACTCCGATCACAGATTGTTCCATAACCTAAAATAAATAGTTTTCGTAAAAAATAATTAATGGCTTAAACGCTTGAGTGTGTTAGTTAGCATACATAATATTAAATGTTCATACAAAGCTCTGGAAAATTAAAAAAACAAACTAATTCGAATAAATAGATGCCAGCAAACGGGATCTTCTTATAAGAACTTACCCCCATCGGTATCACAATTTTATATTCATCAAAACAATATTGAATCTAATAATACATGGATACCCAACACTCGATGTGTTTTAATCGAATCAAAAACGTTGTTCATTACGCAATACAAAGGAAGTTCAAAAATGTACAGCACATTGGTAGGTGCCCTGATTTAAACAACTTTCGACAACATTTTTTTTTTTTTAATTATCGTATCACAAGGAGAAATCATTACAATTCTAAATAGTGGAAATAATTGGCAGTCTTCCCTGCAGTATACTATCAATGCGCAGGTGTATCGAAAAATGCTAATAATAGAATATAATTATTAAAATTTAAAAAAAAATTTTATAGTTTCTCTTTTCTTCCGGCAAATGACATCGTCAAAGCCGTATATTCTTTTAGATTTTATGTAAAATCATTTAAAAAATATAATTAAATAAAGTGTTTCTACTACTATTACTACTGGACTACTGGACATCAAACTTGGAAAATTTAGGCCCAGCTGCAACTTATAAACATTACAACGGTATTTAAATCATTTAATAAACTATCAAATGTAGTTTAATTTTTTATTTAAATATAATGTCCATCTATTGTTTTTAGATCTGCCGTTTCCGTTGACTTTCGTCTGCTTAAATTAGTAATCATTAATAAAATCTCGCGATTTTATTAAAATTTTTTATTTAGAAATATATCAAATGAAAATCGGGGAAATCAGGAAAACCATGGAGTGAAATCAAAAAATCTTAACACCTGTTTTTGCTCTTAACTTTTTCCGCCAACTTTATTTGTATATTTTTTTTAAAGAAAACCTTGATTTGTTCTTAGTTGGATTGAAATAAGTGACAAAATAAAAGCACATGCTAAGAAAATAAATATTTTCAACAAAATCCAACTGGGTCCTACAGAAAGTTTGCCAAAAAATCAACGATATGCCATCAAACTGATTAAGATGTTATAAGAAACTATCAAGAGAACTTGGTCGTTGATAGGAAATAAGGCTCAGCAAGAAAGAAAGATTCACATGATATTTTTAAGTAAATAGAAAGCATATTCAAAAGAGCTCACAACACATCAGGTAAAAACGTAGCCTGGTCAGCTCAGTGCTTCAAAAGAATCCAGATATGAATACTACGAAGAATTTAGAGACCAAAAGCGGAGCACGGATAATACGCCTGCTGTATAATGGATGACGGAGCGTATGTACTGATAGATTTTTTGTGGCTTCCGGGTTATATTTTTTTATTGCTAATGCTCGAATAAATGCCGAAGATAAGTTTGGGGTCCAAAAGCAGATGAAAATTTAAAAAAAAATTCTTGGTACGGCAATCGATATGCACTTGCGGTAAAAAAAACAACTTATTTGGTTATATTAAGAAGATTGTATTAACGAGTATGTGCAAATGATACTATTTACTTTCATAAGATAACACAACCTGTTCAAATATCTTTGGTCCAATTTGGTATAGTGTGTCTACAGTAAGAACGACGTTGAGTGGTACAATAACAATAATGTGGTTTTTGTGCCAAGGAAGGCAGACTCCCCAAACTGCTCTTGTGAGAATTGTCCTAAAGAGCACGAAAAAAATATGTCCAAAAATGTGGAAGATTTTGAACGCAGATCACTTACCTGTTCCCCAATAGTAGGGTTTCCGACAAAGTTCCGTAATTGCACAAGTAGTGATTAGAACTACAAAAGTTATCTATTTTTGTAAGCTCTAATATAATTTAAAAAAAAAAAAACCGCTAAGTTCAATGGGTTCCTAGTTATTAAATTTTATACATGATAAGATTTTTCGATCTCACTCTTATCAGACTCCCTTTAACACACTTACCTAAAGTCAGGCCTACGAGCAGCAGGTTTAAACGTCATGGCCGTCCTAAGTAGAAACATTTCATATAGAAACAATATATGCAATTATAACATAACAATTATCACAATGTTCAATAAATCGGTGATGAAGGCTGAAATACCAGAAACCGGTCCGAATAAGAGTATAGTGTAGTTATGAATTTTTGAAATATATGCTTTCATCTTCTCTACCACGCACTTACCATTGCTTACTAAAAACAGACGTAAAAGAACACTTCAGTTATTGATTGTTTTTAAGTTCTTAAAACTTTGTGTTTCTTAAAGAAAGACTTCCTTATTCCAATGCTCCTCAGTTTAATTCGATGGCTTTATCAAAAAAAATTAAGAGAACGAAAAAATTAATCACGACAATGCGCAAGGACAAAATCCACATTAACAATGTTTTGCGAATAGAAATATAAGAAAATTTAAGAAATAGCTACAATATTTTAAAAACAATTAATATGTGTTTTCAATTTACGTTGTTTTAATTTTTTTTTCCATATTGTTTATCACAAAGTGTAGCTAGAGCCCAGGGATTTGTATGGAACAAGTATGGTGGAGCAAAATAGTACTGATCTCAATTAATAAAAATTTTAGAATTCTGGGAATTACATTTCTTGTACTATACTCTTAAATGCCTACTATCCTATTTTTTTTTAATTTTTTCATTTTTTTCCGAATGGAAACTGTGGGGACAGAAAAATTGGGTTTAGATTGCAATTCATCCCTATACACAGATTTTCTTTTAATAATGTTATAAAATCTTCGCAGATTTATGTCCTTATCACGGCGTTTCAATACTCAGTATTCACATTAAAAACTGAAAATAATCATTAGATCATCAAAACTGTTTACGGACTTATATATATTGTGTATGATTTTTTCAAAAGTGTAAACAAAAATAAAACAATTCGATTGGTTATAATTTCCGAAAAAAATAATTATTAATACAAACTCGATTTCTAGTATTTTAACCAATCATACAGTACTGGGGTATCAAAATTCCAAGTCAGGGTGAAACTACTAGGACAATATAATAAAACCTCTAAAGGGTTTGGTGGTCTCAGGCCAGACTTGTATTTATACTTTTATTTGTTTTTCCCCAGGAATAAAGAATAAAAACATCAGAACGACTACAGGGCGAATGATGAATATTATTTTTTTTTTTTTAAATAATTATCATACGCACCATAGTTGTTGTGATGTTTTTTTGTATTCCTAACGAAAATAAGAAAAAAAAGTATAGTACCGAATTCTTAAATATTTAAGATTAACAGTGAAAAATATTATCACCGTAAATAATTTGTATGGTGGTAAAAAATATTTTTCTGTGTGTAGTACTTTGTATATATATAACGATGTAAGTACGTCTATGTATGATGGTATAAATAGCAACAAGGATGCTTGGTTACTTCAAGGATTAACATTTATATACAGATATTTATGCCGTTTTCTCATTATAATATGTAGCTGTTATGCGGATTAAATAGCAACAATATAAGTGTTTCTGTTACAAATCTTAGTTGGAGAAAAAAAATTATGAAAAAAAAAGAATGACTACAATGAAAAGATTAGTTTCATAATTATGTGCTGGTTGTGTTTGTCTAACTTATCCGTACATTATAAGTGTCTTTGTTTGCAACGCCCAGAGGCTGTGCATGCAATTTAATTTTAACAATGCTTGTCCAACCATATTAACCCATGAACTTATATCACGGTTGAAGTCGCATTTGAAATGGAAAAAAAGAAAAATCTCTGTTTCAAAGGAATTTGCGTGTGATTTTTTGTGTTCTTCATATGATATCACTCAAACTTTTTGTAGAGACTACGGGGTATTCTTTTTTACCTTAAATTAGATGAGTTTTTGCTTAATTTATTTATTTATTTATTTATTTTCGGTCTATGGATACAATATTATCCTTACAGACTAGCAAGAAAACGTAAAAATATATTAATTAAGAAAACTTAACATTATTTAAAATAAGTCTAAATTGGGTATGGGGAATAGTAATATCCAAAATATTGCAATAATTATTAAATAATCTACAAGCCCTTGTAAGCGGTTCATTTAATGCATAATCTGTTTTCTGCATATCAACATAAAAGAATTTATCAATTCTCCGAAACACCCTTGGAGGAACATAAATTTTAATTAATAGTAACAATTCAGAGTAATCAATTTCACCACAAATAATAACGTGTAAAATATTTAGAGAAAATATCTTTCTTCTAACATTCCAAAATTTTCATTGAAAGTAGAGCACACTTACTCTCATAAGGCACAGAAAGCGAAGGAGTAGAAGATGATGCAGACTGAAAATTTAAAAATGAGAGCGCATAATTTATAAATTTAACTTAAATTTTCTCAATACGATTTATATGAATAGTTGTATTAGTACTTCAAATTAATGAAGCGTATTCTATCTTTGATCTAACAAAAGAAGTAAACAATGCTTTCTTAGTATAATTATCAAAGACATTATCTGAGTTTCGACGAATAAAACCAAACAATGAATATGATTTGGGTATCACATAATTTAAGTGACCAAATGATAGCTTAGGATCACCTAAGTCTAAAATTTCACCTACAGATGATAAAACATTATGCTTCATTATATATTGAGAGGGAAGAATATAATGACATCTGTGAAACGTCATATGAAATCATTTTCCAATATTAAAAGGAAGGCTATTACAATCAGACCATAAAATAAGCCTATTTAAGTCATCCTGAAGAACAGAAATATCTCTGACTGTTGAAATGGGTTTGAAAACTTTAAGATCATCAGCATACAAAAGATATTTCGAATTTTTAAAACAGTGATAAATATAATTTATAAAAATATTTAAAAGTAAGGGACCCAGGATACTACCTTGCGGTATACCAAAGGTCAAAATAAAAGATCTAAAACATATTCCATCTACTGAAACCGTAGAAAGACGGTCAGTTAAATAATAACGAAATCAACTAAGCATTTCCGACTGGAAACCAATCTTTGAAAGCTTTAGTAAAAGAAGTTCATGTGGAACACGATCAAATGCTATCGTAAAATCCGTATAAACTGAATCAACTTGAACACCTTTTTCAAAACAAGATATATAAAAATTTGTGAAAACAGCTAGGTTAGTGGTAGTTGATCTCCCAGCCATAAATCCATGCTGAGATACGCAAACGCTTTAAACGATAAAAAAGTTTTCTGTACACAATATACTCAAAAACTTTTGCAATATAGAAATAGGCCTGTAAATCTCAACATTATTTTTATTTCCAGACTTCAATATTGGAAATATCGTTGTATATTTCCATTTTGGAATAAAATAACTCGCCCTTAATGATTTATTAAAAATTATCTTCAGAGATAAAATCAATGAAAACAAACTTTTTTTCCAACAAGAAAGCAGAAATACCATCATTATCCGATTTATATGATTTAGAAAGCTTATCTATACAGAATGCAACATTTTCATCTGAAACTTGCAACGACCCAAAATCAAAAAAATTATCAACAGTTAGAAATAGGAAAAACATCATCATTTAAATTAGACTGGAAATATTTGGCAAAAAGATTAAGCGAATCATACAGTGTGTTAGATGTGAAACCATTATAAGTCATTAGAACTGGTATTGAGGAATTATTTCTTTTGGAATTAATAAAACTCCAAAAACGCTTTGGATTGTACTTTATAGAGTTATTAAAACTCACTATGTATTGGTTGTATAAAAACTTATTGAGGAAGTTAAACTCTCTTTCATAGTGTAGAAAATTTTGTTTATCTCGATCATTATTTGAGGCTTTATATTTTTTTTATGAAACTTATTTCTAAGATTTTATAATTTTTTTAGCCCTTTAGTATACCACGGGAGTTATGAACTTTTGGACTAGCCAAAGGAATATTATATTTTATAATTTTTTTAATATTTTTTAGAAATGAATCATAACAAATTGAAACAATATTACTATTCAGTAAATTATACCAATTACAATTATTAATATGAGAATTTAAAGAATCAAAATCACAAGCATAATAATTATAACTAAATCATCACTGCCAATGTTACATATATATACATAAAATTCAATTTCAAATTCCAAGGCAGGATGATGACAAACGGAAGGAAAAATTGGAAAATCAGCTTGACAGAGAGAAAATTTTAGTAATAGTAATAAGCAAGCACATTAATCACTTTCTTTCATAACTGCTTTTGAAGGTAAAGGCATAGTTTCAGATCTCCTTTGTAATGACATGTTTCCTCACTACACTAGGACCGGACTCAGCATACACGATCCAGTTAATTTTTTTTATATCTTGTTCACTTACTTCTAATATAAAATACTATATGGAATACCACACTAAACCAAGTAACACGATCACGCTGCTGCTATTTGAATTGTCGTGGTTACAAAAGTTGGAAGTAAGGAGATAAAATGGTAAAATTTATTTTCAATTATATATCCCTAAACTCTTTTCATTAATAAGTATATTCTCTTTTATTTGCATTTTCTAAAATTCATTAATTGGTGGGATCAAATATTTTCAAATAACCGTTCCTCAACTCATTTAAAAGATTAGATAAAATGTCTTTAAGATCCCGATGGCTGAAAAAATTCCATATTGAATTCTCTTCAGAAATGATAATTACACTGGTCTACACATGTTTTTTAACTAATCTGGGTGCGCCGAATTCGAATCTGGGCTATCGCGAAAATTGGACTATCGCGTCTTGTTAATTTTTTATCGCATGCTGGCAATACTGTAAAACAGTCAATGCTGACACTACAATTTCACAATTATTAATTTCACAGAAGCCCACATTCATTCTACATCTTCATAATAGTAGCGTTTAAGCATGTCAGGGAGATCATGTGTTACTGATTCAAGCTATTTTTGATTTGTGTGTGGTGAATATTTGGTTGAAAAAAAAAGGATATCCAATAACAGGATCATTATAATATTCATATTTACATTATTTTGGTTTTGCTATCAGAAACTTGGACAACCCGTGGACACCGACAATGTTTTGCAATAGTTGCAGAACTGTTTTAAACAAGTGTCACATGGCAAGAAGATCTATTTCGATTTTTCAATTCCAGTAGTTTGGAGAGAATCAATTAACCACCAAACGGACTGTTATTTCTGTTAAATAAAAGTTGCTGGATTCAATATGAAAAATCGAAAAAAATATTACTTATGCGAATGTTCCATCGGTTTCCAAACCAGGTTCAACGCAACAAACTGAACCTCACAACAATGTCCACTATAGAAAACAACAAGACAAACTCAGTTAGAGTTGAAACGATGAATATGATGCCTATACAAATGCCACGTTACACAGTGGACCATTTCACAAGAAGGCGGTCAAGAATCCATAACTTTTGATTGGAATGGAATTTTGATATTCGGTTTTTTTTTTTTTTTTGTTCGGCAGCCTTTATCGACCGATAATAAAAGAAGCCTTTATCGACCGATAATAAAAAAAGTTATGGAGAGTTTAAAATACATTTTAATTTTTAGTTAAAATTTGGAATAAAAGTGAAGTGTTAAAAGGTTAAAAAAGGTTCTTTTATATATATCTAATTTTTTGAATTAATTTTACAATTGATACTTTTTAAAAAAATTTTGTCAAATTTTGTTAAATTTTGTCAGAAAATTCCAGTCTTCGGCCCCCGTACATTTTTATTCCTAATGTTCACAGTGCCAAAGGTTGGCTTTTTTAAAGATCCCGAGTTTAAATATAATTTATTAAGCAGTGAACATAAAAGTTAACTGATATTTATTCAAGATATGTCCTTTATATGTCCTTTATTTATTTAAATATCAATAGAAATACATTTCTGAAAACTACAAATACTTAAATAAAGTTCAGAGTGAACATAGGGCGTCAACGAATTCTCTCCATCTGGTTCTATCTCTGGCAATTGTTTTTGTTTGGTTCCAGGATATACGAGCTAGTAGACATTCTTGTTTAAGGCATCGAACCCAGGTGTTACGGGGTCTACCTTGGCGGCGTTGTCCTTGAGGGTTCCAATCTAGGGCTATTCTGGCAATTTCTGTTTGTGGTCTTCGCAATATATGGCCTATCCACGTCCACTTTCGTTTGCGAATCTCTATGTGAACTGGCAAGGAGCTTGCCCTTTGGAGCAGGGCATCGTTTGAAATTCTGTTTGGCCAGTGGATGTGAAAAATTTGTCCCAGACATTTGTTAATAAATGTTTGAATTTTTTTAATGGTATCTTGCGTTAAGCACCATGTAGTGCAGCCATAAAGCAACACAGACTTTACACTACAGTTAAAAATACGTACTTTTGTTTTACGAGAAATATTATTTCTTCTCCAAATTTTGGTTAAGGAAAAGAAAGCCACTCGTGCTTTATTTATGCGATCGGCTACGTCAGCGTTTGACCCACCGTCCTTAGTTTATCTTGCTACCAAGGTAGCAGAAAGCATCTACATCTTCAATGGTCTGACCGTTAATAACTAACGGTGTGGCGATATTTGTGCCTATGCGCATGAGCTTTGTTTTGTTTATATTAATACTTAAACCAACATTTTTAGCATTTTCGGATAGTCTGGAAAGTTTTACTTCGATATCCGAAAAACGATGTGCCAATAAACATATATCATCGGCATAGTCTATGTCATATAGAAATTCGGATAAAGTCCATCTGATACCGAAAGGTGCATCTCTGTTGGTTTTTTCCATTACGCAATAAAGAAGTAGCAAAAACAACGTTGGAGAGAGGATGCATCCTTGTCGCACACCAGTGGTGGGAACGAATGGCCGACTCTCATTTCCATTAAAACGTATCCTACATTGTGCATCCCTATATAGTTCACGTATCATGTTAACTATTTTTTCAGGAATTCCTTTGTAGGTTAGCGCCGACCACATGGAGTTTCGGGATATAGTATCGAATGCCCGTTCAAAGTCAACAAAAAGTAAATAAAGAGGAGTATTATATTCAGCAGATTGTTCGATAATTAATTATTGATTCAAGATAGAGATGTTTAAATGGAAAAGTCGTATGTTAAAATTTTTTTATTGTCCTTTTAAAAATTTCTATATCAATTTTTATTGTAAATACATAAATTTCTAAAGCAAGAAAAATTGTTAACTATGTATAAAAAGAGTATAACTTATTGTTGTTGTATTGAAAATCTACTTTAAAGCAAACAATTTTAGTAAATATTTCTTCTAAATAGCCTTGATTTTCATCTTCTAGAAGTTGTTTAGCTTCTTCGTCTAATTCAATAGAGGTAGTTTTCGATATTTGTCGAATGTTGGACATATATGCATCTGAAGTGCAGAACAAAATCGTGATAAGGTCTTCATTAGTGCAACATCTGGACATTTTTCTTGTGTTGTGCTTGCGAAAGAATCTGTAGTCTTTATTCCTTTTTATTGCGCTTCTTCAGATATATCTACTATTGGTACCATATCATTTTGATATATTTGTTCCCCATGGTACAAAATTTTATAAACTGTGGGTGCCATACATGTCCAAAAGTATTTTTCGTTCTAAAGTGTAGCTGTTTTATTGACGTTCTCTCCAAATTTTTTTGCAATTATCTTTCTGCTGCACGCTAGAACTTATAATATGATTAAAAATCGTCTTATTAATTCATGATCTACACCTGTGATAAATTCTGTAGTTTCTGTATCGGAAAAAAATCTCCTTGCAATATTTCTATAATTTGTGATGTTGGTGTTCGATTATGAGGCATAGATATTTTTCTTGAATTTTTTTGCTTTCTTTTTTCTTATTTTTCATTAATTTTTCTCACTGTTTCGCATAATTTACCAAATTCCAAATCATAACCCAATTTAAGAATTTGCGCCATAAAACGTGTTCTAGCATAAGGAGGGGATATTCCATATTCGTACGCTTCCTTAAAAATATCGTCTTGTATTGGGGGTTGGCTTAATTGACTTGATGTCTTTTGCATATAATGCAGCTGGATGATGACTTTGTTTTGACTAAAGCTTGTGCTACTTTTCCATCGATCATTGCGAGACACATTTTAAAATTTACTTCAAAGTCGTGGTCATAAAACTTAAATATTATTGGTTGAAAAACCTATAGCCTAACGCCTTTTAAAAGGTGAGGCACACCTGCTCATGTCTTAAAAGGGTATGTTGCAATTGTTTTTTTTTTTTACCATTTAACTATTATTTAAATTTTTTTCCCATTTTGTCAGGTATTTAAATTATATAACTCAAGTTGCAACTATTAATGTTTTTGAATAATACCTATGTAAATGTACCTGTCAAAATAAAAAAAATTTAACCCATTAATGTTATTTAGCAATTAAGCGCATTATGTCTCAACCCTTTTTTTATAAGTATACTAGATGTAACCCGGTGTGCTTCGCTACACCCTCCCCCTCCCCCCCTTCCGAATCGTTATGAAAGGGCTCACGCAAAGTCCCAAGGCTCTCACTAATACAGTAATTCAAATATATCACATTTAATATTAAGTTTGTGTGGGGGTACCACGCGCATTTGGGTAATCCCGCCCATTTTTTTGTCTGACTACTCACGTTATTAATAGATGACCTGAGACAAATTTGCAAAGCTTTCTCTATCATAGTGCTTAATATATATGATATTAAAAAAGCACTTTGTATTGGAGGTACCAAGCCCACTAAAAATATTTAAAAAAAATTAAAGCCTGTAGCACTCCCATATCTTCAGTAAGACTATGTGAAAATTTCAGGAAGATCTGATGAGTAGTTATGGAGAGTACCTCCTACAAACAAACAAACAAACAAATATTACATCTTTATTATTTTAGTATAGATTATTAGTATAAATTTTTTATTTCAATTCTTGCTGATACTGATATACAATGTTTTTGTTTTTCAATTGGTACAACAATTATCAGATTTTTCGGCGTTCCTACCCTGGAGCAGGGTACATGTAACTGCCCATGAGAAGAAGATGGATTATCCATATTAGATCTGGCAACACTTAACTGTTGGCCTTGAACTTAGAATATCATTTGACAATTTTTTCTTTTTAGCGATTTTTGGTTTTGCCCATTTTTGATTTTGAAGATTTTTGTTTTTGGGCGATTTTTATTTTTCGCGATTTTTGGGCTTGGCGATTTTTGACAAATCACACTGATAACTAATGAACTTGTCAAAAGACTGTCTCTTTCGTAGTGCTTCATATTTTTTACATAGGAGGTGCCATGCCCACTAATCCTATCCCGCCCAATTTTTATTGGACTACTCACATTAATATCTGATGGACTCATGCAAAATGTCGAGTCTTTCCCTTTTGTAGTACACCAGTTATATGATATTAGATATCTACTTTGTATGGGCGGTGCTACGCCCACTGCTCCGATCACGCCCATTTTTTGTTCGACTAATCACAAAAAGAACCTATGGGCTCACGCAAAGCCACAAAGCTCTCTCTTTTACAGTACTCCAGATATATGACATTAAATAGTTATTTTGCATGGGGAGTCCCACGCCCATTTGTGTGAACCCGCCAATTTTTTGTCCGACTACACATACTAAGATCTGATGGTGTGTGCAAAGTCTCAAAGCTTCCCTTTTTTTGTACACCAGTTATCTGATATCATATATTTACTTTGTACGGGCGGTGCCACGCCCACTGCTCCGATCACACCCATTTTTTGTCCAACTAATCGCATGCATAACTTACGGGCTCACACAAAGTCCCAAGACTCTCATTATAACAGTACTCCAGATATATGGCATTTTATATTTAATTTGTATGGTAGGTGCCACGCCTATTGGTCCGATACTGCCCATTTTTGTTCAACTACTCACATTAATAATAGGTGACATCAGACAAATTTGAAAAGCTCTCTCTATCACAGTACTCGAGATATATAATATTGAATTATTACTTGTATGGTAGCTACCACGCCCACTTGCCCGATCCCGCCCATTTCCGGCGTAGCTACTAATATTAACAATAGGTGACCTCACACAAATTTGCAAAGCTCTCCCTAGTACTCAATATATGTATATGATATTAAAAATTTACTTTGTGTGGGAGGTGCCACGCCCACTGAAAATATTTAAAAGATTATAGCCTATAGCACTTCCCATATCCGCAGTAAGACTCTGTGAAAATTTCAGGAAGATCAGATGAGTAGTTACGGAGATTACCCCCCTAAAAACAAACAAACAAACACACATTACCTCTTTATAATATTAGTATAGATAACAACTCGTGTCAACTCTACCGTTTCCTTTTTCTGTGAGTATAAAAAACAAATAAACTTAAACATACACCGGTACGACCACTTTTTGTATTCATAACACACAAGCGGACGGACGGACGTCATTAAATCGACTCAGAAAGTGATTTTGAGTTGATCCGTATAAATTAAGTATCTGTCAGATAATATACTGACTTTAGCAGTATATAATAAGGAGTTGGAAGAAAGTTTTTTTAATTTGTAGTATAACCCAACGTGCCAAACTTTATCGAAGGCTTGTTGTACATCCAAAAATACTCCTGAACAAAATTTCTTAGTTTCCAATGTGTTTCTTATCAAGTACGATGCCATTGCTCAGGAGTGCCATGCTTCTATCTAAAACCAAATTGGTATTCAGGAATGACATTAAATTTTTCCAGAACTGGTAACAATCTTTTCAATAATATTCGTTCAAATATTTTTGAGAATACAACCAGTAAACTGATTGGTCTATAGGATGTAACAATATTTTCTGGTTTGTTTGGTTTATTTACCATTACATTCTCTGCGCATTTCTATTGCGAGGGAAAGTAATTTAATCTCAATATCGAGTTATACAACAATGTGAGAAATAGTATGCCCCTCTTAGGCAGGGATTTAACTACTTTTCCATCTATGCTATCATAACCAGGTGATTTTTTGCAACTAAGTTTATTTATTTCTTCTTTTACTTCAGGAAGAGAAATGTGTTTTATGGGCCAATCCATTGGACATGGACTATCTAAGTACTCGAGAAATTCTGCAACATTAATGTTCTAACTGGTATAGGGCTGGAGTGTCATTCGAAGATGAAGAGCAAATGCTTCAGCCTTAGATTTGTTTGTTTTACTACATCGTTAACATCTTTTATAGGTACATTTCTCTTTGTAGGTCTTTTTATATGCCTTGTTGCCTTCCGCAAGCTAAACTCATCGCTTTTAAGAAAGTTTTGTAGCGTCTCATTTTTCATACCTTGGAGTGTTATTTTAAGATCTTTAGCAGCTTTATTAAAGATACGCTTGTTATTTGGATTTCTACTATTTTGTCAAACTTTTCTTAGTCTTCTTTTATTTCAGATCATTTATCTAATTTCAGAAGATATAAAAAATTGGTTTTGTGTACATTGTATTGTTTTATTTGGAGTTGATAGAAAACCGGCTTCGTGAATTAAATGATTGAATATTTCGACAGCATCATCTAAATCTGTTGTGGCAGTTATATCAATATTTAAGTTCACATTTCTTTCAATCGAACTTTCAGAAGATTTAATATCCGTTTTGGCAGTAATAATTTTGTGTTGTTGTGATTTTGACTGTAAAAATGTGTTGAAACAAGCTATAAGGGGGGTGTGGTCCGAGCTCAAATCATCAACATCGGTTATATTTAACAATTGACTAGAAATTGCAGAGTAAACTGCAAATTCTAGCAGATCTGACATTTTTCTTGGATCCGTCGGCCAGTATGTTGGGTTGCCTGTTGACAGCACTGAGTAATGATTATTTACTATGCACTTGTGGAGCTCGCTTCCCTTGGGATTAACTAATCTAGATCCCCACCAAGGATGTTTAGCATTGAAGCCTCCCGCAGTGAAAAATCTTGACCCCAATCTATTGAAAAAATTATGAAATTGTTCACATTTTACTGAGTATCTGGGAGGGAAAATATTTGACCGGCGGAAACTGGCGGGTATACAATGTGATATATGATGGTGGGGGGGGGGGGGTGGGGTTTGGACTATAGAAAGAGCTTTTCATGGGCAGGAGTTATGCTCTATTTTTAAGTAGGAGATTTTCGGGAAATTTGGAACTTTAAAAAATTTTTTTTTCAATTTCTAAATGACTGAATGACTTCTATTTCTCACATTAATAGCTTAGGATGTACAAAATAATATAAAATTTATTTTACTTTAAAATCTTTTAAAACAAAAAAGTTACGGTCATTTAAAAATTAAAATTTACAAAGAAATTTTTATTTTTAGCATAATACTGTGAAAGTCCATTTTCGTAGACCCTGTTCGCTATGATATAGTTGTGATATAGAGTCGCAATTTATGTGGCTCCCGAGGTCCACTGGTATTTACTTTCAAATAAATAACATAGCTATAAAATCGGTAACCATAAAAAAATTATTTTTGCACGCCCTCTCAAAATATGGTCCAGAGTGCGCCAGCAACTTCGTCAATTCACTGTAGACATTTAACTACAGTTTTAAACGGAACAATTTCAACAATCTCAGATACATCAATTTGTTGAACATCTGAGTGGAGTGGAGAATGTCTAATGAACGTTGTTCATTTTAATAATTTTTTATGTTTAATTATGTTTAATTTGTTTAAACATTGCATTTTATTCATATGTTTGTTTATATTTACACTCCATTTTGACACATAAAATTATTTGTGTTTATTATTACTTCACATTTATTGCTACTCCTCATTTACTTCCGTATATTTTAATGTTGCCAAACAATAATCAGAATAAACAATATAGGTCAGTCAGTGAACTCAATAAAATTATTTAACCATTTATGACTAACAACACTATTAACACTATTATTGTGGTTGGAAATCAAAACACAACAACAAAATTCACTTTTTGCTTATCTATAATATTAATACGCAAGGCGATTTCTTGTTAGCGATACTACTGTGTCAGTTTAAAACCTATTTGGACCGCGCATACCTCATTTGAAAGGTATTTCTTTTTAGCTATCCACCAGATTTACAGATTTTTAAATTTAAATTTTTTTTTGTAGTAAACTGCATTAAAATTGCTAATAACACATACATAAAATTATACAATGCTATGTGTGTGTTAATTAAATTTGTTAATGTGTTTGTAATAAAAATGAGTTTGCTTTTGTGTTGATTTATGAATCGGCTATAATTGATTAGCATACCTTTAGGGTCTTTATTTAATGAAAAAATAAAATTTCCTAAAATTTGCACTCGAACTTCGAGGGCTGGAAACTGCTGATAATTATTTTAATATTCAGCATTTTTAGTTGGAAACAAAAACACAATCACAAATACACTATTTAAGTTAATTTAGTATTAAGCAATTTGATCATTGTTTTGGGTATAAAAATACCAACAAAATAAAGTATAGGTCTAGTAATACAGCATATCGATTGTGCCTTATTACTATGCCTTTACTAGGTTAGGTTAGGTTGCCCAGTGGCAAGGCCTAAGGGCAAGAAGAAACCACCATGGTGGTCTAGCGAGCTGCAGCAGGATAGAGACTCCTGCAGAAAACTCTTTAACAAGGCAAAGTTTTCAAGAGCGGACGAGAGACTCCTGCAGAAAACTCTGTAACAAGGCAAAGTCTTCAAGAGCGGACGAGGATTGGTCGGCGTACATGCTGCAGCTTAGGACCTATAAGAAGAAGATTAGAACGGCAAAATGCGATTCTTGGAAAAAATTCTGTGATAACATAGGGGACGTTTCCGACGCATCCAGACTGCGAAAGGTTCTGGCTTCTACCCCTCACACATAAGGCTATTTGAAGGATCCAGTGGGGGTGTGGAGCACCTCCAGTGGATAATCACGTAGCTTGCTACTGGACACCCATTTTCCGGGCAATTCTCATACGTCACTACAGGCGTTGGAATACTCTGACGCTAGCACGGCGGACATTGCTTCGGAGATAGTTAATGTACCAACATTGACCTGGGCGATTAAAAGCTTCAAACCTTACAAATCTCCGGGACCTGACGGTATCATTCCAGCTGAATTGCAGCATGTGTCGGACTACATTTCCCCTTGGCTATGCAGTCTTTTCACTTGCTGCATAAACACAGCGTATATTCCTTTGAAATGGAGGGAGACAAGAGTGGTGTTCATTCCAAAAGCTGGAAAGAGCTCACACACTGTCCCAAAGGATTTCAGACCAATAAGCCTATCATCGTTCCTATTGAAGACAATGGAGCGTATGATAGACTCTTACTTACGTAGAATTATTGACCCTAAGCTGCTATCAACGAGGCAACATGCCCACAGCAAGGAAAGGTCAACTGAAACAGCTCTACACGAGCTTGTAGGTACCATCGAGAAATCGCTCTCGGCAGGAGAATACACTATGACAGCCTTTTTGGATATAGAAGGGGCTTTTAACAACATCACACCGGATAACGTCTAAACTGGGAACGTCGGAAATATCCCGATTTGTGAACAGGGGAATGCCACAAGGTGGCGTTCTGTCACCACTTCTCTAGAACTTGGCGCTAAACCCAGTGCTAGTATCGTTAGAGGGGCAAGGCTGCAGCGTAGTCGCATATGCTGACGACGTGGACATGGCCGTAAATGGGAAGTTTCTATCTACAATTAGAGATATCCTGCAACGGGCTCTCACAGAGCTATCTATCTGGGCAAGGGGTTGCGGTCTGGGGGTTAATCCGACCAAAACGGAACTTGTTCTTTTCACTAGGAAGTATAAGATCCCTACCTTCGATCCCATTTCTCTCAACGGCACTGAAATCGTCTTCTCTGATGGAGCCAAGTATCTTGGCGTATTCGTGGACAGGAAGCTGAACTTCAGACGGAATTTTGAGGAGCGGGTGAAGAAGGCGACTATAGCTTTATACTCCTGTAAGAAGGCCATTGGTAAGCGATGGGGCTTTTGTCCGAAAATTGCTCACTGGATCTATACAGCGGTGGTCCGTCCAATACTCCTGTATGGAGTCATCGTCTGGAGGCCTGCTTTGGAGAAGGCCACCAATAATAACCTTCTCGCAAGGGTACAGAGAATGGCTTCCATGTGCATCACTGGAGCCCTTCGTACTACACCTTCGGATGCCTTGAACATCCTATTACACCTAATACCTCTGGACATATTAGGGCAGCAGTCGGAGGCCTCATCGGCCATTCGATTAAGAAGCACACTACAATGGCGGGGCTACAATTGTGGCCACGGGGTGATCCTGAATGACAGGAACTTGCCATTGAACGTGGATTACACTACTCCAAGGAGCGTATTTGAACGTCACTACTGTACACTAATACCGACCAGGGAATCTTGGTCTGGGAGGACACCAGGCAGTAGGCGTTCCGTAAATTTCTATACTGACGGATCGAAATTGTGCGGTCAGGTTGGTTTTGGAGTCCATTCAGGGGAGTTTGGCCTAAATCTGGCTCGAAGGTTACCAGACCACTGCAGTGTATATCAGGCAGAGGTACTGGCAATAAAGAGGTTGCTGACTGGTTGGGTCGGAATATTCTGTCTACGACCGCAGTCAGCATCTATTCTGATAGTCAAGCCGTGGTAAAATCCATGCGATCAATGTTCCTGAAAACGAGAACCGCCCTTAGCTGCCGCACGTCCTTAAATGAGATGGCCAAGCAGTTCGACATCAGGCTCATATGGGTCCCAGGGCACAGGAACATACCGGGAAACTGCAAAGCGGATGAGCTGGCAAGACAGGGTACTACCTTACAGGTTCCAGCGGATTTGGAATGTGTTGGTACACCCCTGGAATCGTGCAAGCTTGAACTTCGGCTTCGCACCGCTTGCATAACGAATAACAGATGGGCTAATGGATTAACGTGTAGGATCACAAGACAAATCTGGCCTGCTCTGAATCGAAAGCGCACAAATGCGCTACTATCACTCCCCCGTGGGGAGATCTCAACGGTAGTTGCTGTTGTTACTGGGCACTGCCTTATAGGGAGACACGCTGAGCGCCTTAAGGTCTCGTCAAATGATTTCTGTCGTAGCTGCTTGGATGTGGAGGAGGTAGAGAGCGTAGAACACTTCCTCTGCCACTGCCCGACGCTATCCAGAACAAGACTACGGACATTGGGATCGCCGTTTCTTCACGATCTCTCTGACCTCTCAAACGTGGAAATTTCACATCATAGGGGCTTCATTAGAAGCTCGAACTGGTTCTTCGGTGGGGACTGAGGGGAACACCCATTCGTCCCGTGGTATCACAATGGACCCCAGAGTCTAAGTGTGCTGGTCCTTGGATCAGCAGCCACTTCCAACCTAACCTATGCCTTTACTAACAACTTTCAAGTTCCAACTGATTAGAGGGAAAAACAAAATGAGGAAATAAAGCTTAATGCCAACTCTGTTTTATGTGTCGGAGTTGAATCAACATAAACTTTATCCTTAAAACTTTTTACTGCCATAACTTTTGCAATTATTAATTGAGAGTAGAATTCGGACTAGTTCATAGGACTTTAGTTCGGACTTTACACGTTTCACACCTGATATTTTTTTAATATTAAATCAAACAAACATCAGTATTTTATTCTATCTTTTACATGGATATATTAACAAAATTTATCTATTTAAACCCTAGTTACGATTTTGTCGAAGACAATTATTGCCAACTGTATTACCCGTATATAACAGTGGATTCGTTTAAGCCACAGGTGGAGTGTATGAATGATTCTCGGCAAATTCGAATTAAACACTCTTACTGGTTTATAAAAGAATGAATTGGCCTAGTTTTTGTTGCTTAAGAAACTCATATTTCCTTTTTTGTACTGGATTTTATAAAATTCAGGCGCCCTATTTCTGGAATATTTCTTAGTTGAGTAATTTACGATATATGTACGGATTTTTAATAGATGTGTACACATTTTCGTTTATACCAAAATATGTAGTTACATTTCAGCAGTTATTAAAAAAAAAATAGAAAAAAGAATTAACAAAAAGTTTTTAATTGGAGAAACTCTAACTTCAATTTCATTTCGTTTTCCAATTTTAGACATATTAGAAAGAAAAATTTTGTATAATTTGAGCGTAACTTAACGATATAAAACATTTTATGTGTGCTTTTATGGTTCCTTGAACATGAAATACAATGGCCCAGCACAATTGCTATTCTCGGCAGGCCTTTAGAGTTCCATTGAGAAAATATTTATTCACAAAATTTTAAATATTAAAAGCACATGATCGTAGTTGATCATAACGTCCAAGTACTTTGAGGAATGTTTAGTCGTTATGAAATATCCGCTTACAATTCCACTTCTTTCGCTTTCTTTTACATCTGCTAACTAGCTATTTTTAATTTTTTTTTTGCTCAGATCTGACTATAGAAACCATCTAAATCCCCTTTCTGGTAGCTAGTTACCATATATTTGTTTTAAATTTCTCAGCCACCAATGATATTTCTATCTACATATATAATATCTATTTGGAAATTTTAAATTCATGAAATAAAAAAAAAACTTTCCAACGTCCTACAAAAATAATAGATACAAAATGATTTTTGCAAAATAATAAATTTATTAGTTTAGGCTCACCAGATAACTATTTCTGGGTTTTTATTTGTATTTAATTATATTATCTGTCTTTTCCTCCATTTTGTTCAAGCTTACTTTCTTTAATTTAATTTTTTTCTTGGAATGTACACTTTGCTAAAATATCAATACACAAAGCAGTGCCAGTTGGTTTGAAATAACAAAATCATTATCGTATGCATGTTATAGTCAAAGACAATTTGTCAATAAATTCCACAGACTATAAACAATTTACAAGTATTCTTCTTGTTATACACACCAGGGTACACTGATTAAAATATTCAGTTGGCCTAACCGAATTCCATTAACCAAAATATTTGCTTGGAAGCCGTAAAATGCCTAGATCGATTATCCGGTGCCAATTGAATGGTTGAGAAACATTTCGTAATACAATTGAAATTCCGTTCTCAGTGTATGTGGCTACACATTGTTCCTTGTGCTACAATTACCGATTTTCCATTCAAGTCTATAATTTTAAATTCTGACAAAAACTTCTGTTAAACTACAAAAACATTTAACTACAGTGAATTCTAACATCATACATATGCAAAAATATACGTATAATTGACAATACATAGAACGCTAAACATGCATCAATTTATATAAAAAAAGATAGCACAGAATCAGGAAACATAAAAAAAAATTACAAATTTTCACATAATAAATGACGACAATTTGTATTGTGCAATCGAATTGAACAGGCACTGTAGTCTTTTGTGTTGTGTTATCTATGCATATTTTATGCAATTTACATGTGTATATGTATGGACTTGTGGTAACTGGACACATACAAACATATGTTGATTTCTGTCTGTCTATCATTTCACTAACTAATAGACATTGATTATGCGTTAGTTAGCAATTCAAATGCTACAAATTGCATTTGAAATTGTTGGTGAGCAGGCAAGTAACACGAACTTACACAGCAACATACAACAATTGCCAAAAATGTTGATTTCCGTCGAATGAAAATTGTACATTGTTATGTTGTACCACAAAGTACATTCACACATTCATACAGTTGTTACAATAATTTAACTAACAGCTCTTGCGGGTCATTTACGATTATGTTGTATACACCAAAAACAAGAAGATGTATTTAAATTTTTAATTTATTAATGATTTTTTTTTAATACTAAAAGCAAATACATCAATTTGATTTGTCAACTTCTTTCTGCTTTAGCTGGAAAAACTTATGCTTGCAACTCAACTGCCTTAACAGTCGATGTCTATTCTTAGCAGAAATTATGTTATTCCTACTGAATTTCTTTTTAAAAATCTTTTTTGTTAGTATGACCCGCGGAAGACTAAACTGATTTTTGCAACAAATATCCTTTTATTTTTATACATTCATTTTATTCTATTTTTATTTTCTTAAAAGTTTGTATTTGTATATTTTTATATTTTTTTAAATATTTTTTTTTTACATTTTACATTTATATAAATTTTTTTTTTTAATTCTTATGTTTTCATATTTTCATATTTTTATACATTTTTATTTTTATATTATTATATTTTTATATTTTCATATGTTTATATTTTTATATTTTTATATTTTTATATTTTTATATTTTTATATTTTTATATTTTTATATTTTTATATTTTTATATTTTTATATTTTTATATTTTTATATATTTATATTTTTATATTTTTATATTTTTATATTTTTATATTTTTATATTTTTATATTTTTATTTTTTATTTTTTATATTTTTTTATTTTTATATTTTTATATTTTTATATTTTTATATTTTTATATATTTATATTTTTATATTTTTATATTTTTATATTTTTATATTTTTATATTTTTATATTTTTATATTTTTATATTTTTATATTTTTATATTTTTATATTTTTATATTTTTATATTTTTATATTTTATATTTTTATATTTTTATATTTTTATATTTTTATATTTTTATATTTTTATAATTTTATATTTTTATATTTTTATATTTTTATATTTTTATATTTATATATTTTTATATTTTTATATTTTTATATTTTTATATTTTTATATTTTTATATTTATATATTTTTATATTTTTATATTTTTATATTTATATATTTTTATATTTTTATATTTTTATATTTTTATATTTTTATATTTTTATATTTTTATATTTTTATATTTTTATATTTTTATATTTTTATATTTTTATATTTTTATATTTTTATATTTTTATATTTTTATATTTTTATATTTTTATATTTTTATATTTTTATATTTTTATATTTTATATTTTTATATTTTTATATTTTTATATTTTTATATTTTTATATTTTTATTTTTTATTTTTTATATTTTTTTATTTTTATATTTTTATATATTTATATTTTTATATTTTTATATTTTTATATTTTTATATTTTTATATTTTTATATTTTTATATTTTTATATTTTTATATTTTTATATTTTTATATTTTTATATTTTTATTTTTTATTTTTTATATTTTTTTATTTTTATATTTTTATATTTTTATATTTTTAAATTTTTTATATATTTATATTTATATATTTTTATATGTTTATATTTTAATATTTTTATATTTTTATATTTTTATATTTTTAAATTTTTATTTTTTTATATATTTATATTTTTATATTTTTATAATTTTATATTTTTAAATTTTTATATTTTTATATTTTTATATTTTTATATTTTTATATTTTTATATTTTTATATTTTTATATATTTATATTTTTATATTTTTTAATTTTTATATTTTTATATTTTTATATATATATATTTTTATATTTTTATATTTTTATATTTTTATATCTTCATATTTTTATATTTTTATATTGTTATATTTTCATATATTTATATTTTTGTATTTTTATATTTTTATTTTTTTATATTTTTATATTTTTATTTTTTATATTTTTATTTTTTATTATTTTTATATTTTTAAATTTTTATATTTTTCAATTTTTATATTTTTATATTTTCATATTTTTATATTTTTATATTTTTATATTTTTATATTTTTATATTTTTATATTTTTATATTTTTATATTTTTATATTTTTATATTTTTATATTTTTATATTTTTAAATTTTTATATTTTTATGTTTTTATATTTTTATATTTTTATATTTTTATATTTTTATATTTTTATATTTTTATATTTTTAAATTTTTAAATTTTTATATTTTTATATTTTCATATTTTTATATTTTTATATTTTTATATTTTTATATTTTTATATTTTTATATTTTTATATTTTTATATTTTTATATTTTTATATTTTTATATTTTTATATTTTTATATTTTTATATTTTTATATTTTTATATTTTTATATTTTTTATTTTTATATTTTTCAATTTTTATATTGTTATATTTTTATATTTTCCTATTTTTATATTTTTATATTTTTATATTTTTATATTTTTATATTTTTATATTTTAATATTTTTATATTTTTATATTTTTATTTTTATATATTTTTATATTTTTATATTTATATATTTTTATTTTTTTATATTTTTATTTTTTTATAATTTTATATTTTTAAATTTTTATATTTTTATATTTTATTATTTTTATATTTTTATATTTTTATATTTTTATATTTTTATATTTGTATATTTTTATATTTTTATATTTTTATATTTTTATATTTTTATATTTTTATATTTTTATATTTTTATATTTTTATATTTTTATATTTTTATATTTTTATATTTTTATATTTTTATATTTTTATATTTTTATATTTTTATATTTTTATATTTTTATATTTTTATATTTTTATATTTTTATATTTTTACATTTTTATATTTTTATATTTTTATATTTTTAAATTTTTATATTTTTATATTTTTATATTTTTATATTTTTATATTTTTATATATTTATATTTTTATATTTTTTAATTTTTATATTTTTATATTTTTATATATATATATTTTTATATTTTTATATTTTTATATATATATATTTTTATATTTTTATATTTTTATATTTTTATATCTTCATATTTTTATATTTTTATATTGTTATATTTTCATATATTTATATTTTTGTATTTTTATATTTTTATTTTTTTATATTTTTATTTTTTATATTTTTATTTTTTATTATTTTTATATTTTTAAATTTTTATATTTTTCAATTTTTATATTTTTATATTTTCATATTTTTATATTTTTATATTTTTATATTTTTATATTTTTATATTTTTATATTTTTATATTTTTATATTTTTATATTTTTATATTTTTAAATTTTTATATTTTTATATTTTTATATTTTTATATTTTTATATTTTTATATTTTTATATTTTTATATTTTTATATTTTTATATTTTTATATTTTTATATTTTTATATTTTTCAATTTTTATATTTTTATATTTTCATATTTTTATATTTTTATATTTTTATATTTTTATATTTTTATATTTTTATATTTTTATATTTTTATATTTTTATATTTTTATATTTTTATATTTTTATATTTTTATATTTTTATATTTTTATATTTTTATATTTTTCAATTTTTATATTTTTATATTTTTATATTTTCCTATTTTTATATTTTTATATTTTTATATTTTTATATTTTTATATTTTTATATTTTTATATTTTTATATTTTAATATTTTTATATTTTTATATTTTTATTTTTATATATTTTTATATTTTTATATTTATATATTTTTATTTTTTTATATTTTTATTTTTTTATAATTTTATATTTTTAAATTTTTATATTTTTATATTTTATTATTTTTATATTTTTATATTTTTATATTTTTATATTTTTATATTTTTATATTTTTATATTTTTATATTTTTATATTTTTATATTTTTATATTTTTATATTTTTATATTTTTATATTTTTATATTTTTATATTTTTATATTTTTATATTTTTATATTTTTATATTTTTATATTTTTATATTTTTATATTTTTATATTTTTATATTTTTATATTTTTATATTTTTATATTTTTATATTTTTATATTTTTATATTTTTATATTTTTATATTTTTATATTTTTATATTTTTATATTTTTATATTTTTATATTTTTATATTTTTATATTTTTATATTTTTATATTTTTATATTTTTATATTTTTATATTTTTATATTTTTATATTTTTATATTTTTATATTTTTATATTTTTATATTTTTATAATTTTATATTTTTATATTTTTAAATTTTTATATTTTTATATTTTTATATTTTTATATTTTTATATTTTTATATTTTTATATTTTTATATTTTTATATTTTTATATTTTTATATTTTTATATTTTTATATTTTTATATTTTTATATTTTTATATTTTTATATTTTTATATTTTTATATTTTTATATTTTTATATTTTTATATTTTTATATTTTATATTTTTATATTTTTATATTTTTATATTTTTATATTTTTATATTTTTATATTTTTATAATTTTATATTTTTATATTTTTATATTTTTATATTTTTATATTTTTATATTTTTATATTTTTATATTTTTATTTTTTTATATATTTATATATTTATATTTTTATATTTTTATATTTTTATATTATTATATTTTTATATTTTTTATATTTTTATATTTTTATATATTTATTATTTATGTTTTTATATTTTTATTTTTTTATATTTTTATGTTTTTATTTTTTTATTTTTTTTATATTTTTATATTTTTATATTTTAATATTTTTATATTTTTAACTTTCTATATTTTTATATTTTTATATTTTTATATTTTTATATTTTTATATTATTATATTTTTATATTTTTATATTTTTATATTTTTGTATTTTTATTTTTTTATATTTTTATTTTTTTATTATTTTTCGATTCCATACAGGTTGCCGAAGTAATTGGTCGCAACCAGTATAAATAAGATTAAAGTTAGGTTGATTTTCGACTTGCTTATTACCACTGTATGATGCCAGAATTATCCTTGAGTAGTATTTTGCTTCTTCCATAATTCCATGGCCGATTCGCAATACCTCCTACTTAGGTCTAGTTTTTTTTTTTAATTTATGCTATTATTGCGAATAGTTCTATCAAAATTTTGAGAGTTACTGTACTTACACGAACCAAAAATACATCCATATATAAAATGTAGTAAGCTTAAATTTTCAGCATATTGTTGGAATAGAAAGGCTGACATAATGGTTGCGAAAATTAAAAAAGTATATACCGCTTCAAATTCACTGAAGACATTTTACTATGCTTATAAACATTTTAAAAAACATTGTTGTCTAAGAATGGGCATCCGAAGATCGTGGTTAAACTGGGATATGTTATAGGTCAGACTGTTTAATATCATATTTATGGGGTGTAAAAAGGTACCAAAATACGGCTGTTACATCGTATATTGTAAGTTTTTTTTACATTTAATGCAAAGAAACCATACACATGTTGGACATCACATGAAAGTTAGTAGACAAAGAAGCGCATGCTTAAATCTTCGAATTATTTATATTTATACTAGTTTAATTAAATGCAGGAGTACGTCAGCTTTTGTAGATGTAGCGCTCTAGTCAGAGTTTAGCCGATTTTTTCCGCAGGACATGTTATGGTCTATGCATTAAAAATATTTGAAATATATCAACAATTTTAATACTAATTAATTTAATTAATTAGATTTTGGTGATCTGCACGAAATTAGTATTTATGTTAAACAGATTCGCAGAAATTTTTTACAACATTAACTTGATATGTGTCGCTTTAAAGGATCGGAAGACCGATAGTTTGTCGAATCATTCTTCATCGTGATAATGCCAGCATGGAAATTTACAGCATTGAGTGCAGTGTTTATAATACAGTAAAGTACAGGAACAACACTTCTGAAGCGTTCCAGTGAGAGACTGATAATTTGAAAGTTTTTGACTTCAATGTGTATATTCGTTGCCTGTCTACAAATATTTTAAAAACATGTAGGAAAATTAATGAGGGGATAGGCCGACTTTACAATATAATATACAATGATATTCGAGAAAGGGTCTTAGGTTACACCTTGCCGGTAATGGGCTTAGAAAATATTCATAAAAGGTGGGTCTAGATAATATATTTGGGTTTTAACAAGCATCAGAACATTAATAGCAGTATAGGTTAAAATATGGTAGGTTAAAATTAACAACACCTTAAATGGAATTTTCAAAAAAATATTTCTCCTTTCATTTACTAATCAATATTGAAGCATATTGTACAACCATCAGATACACAACAATTCCTGTTTCCATCTGAAGTTAACTTTCTTGTTAATGATTGTTAAACACATGTGATCTCTGAACAAATGTGTAAGAACACGTTTCAGTTTTTCTATGTATTATGTTTGCTTTTTCCTTTTTTTTTTTTTTTTTTGCTCAACTATCTGTGCAACAATTTTCTTAAGTTCAATTTAATGTGCAGTTCGTGTACGGTTCCTTAATTTTTGCTTTCATTCCTATTTAGAAAAGCTTCAATTTTCTAAATTGAAGGTAACATCTGAGGAATATCAAATGAAGTTTGAAATTATAGTGGCCAAGTGTACGAGTAGTTGCTTCTTTTTTGATTAAAATAACCACACACTAACTGAAAGAATCCCTGGCAGACGAATAAAACTGATTAAAGTGCAAACGATTTTGTGCAGTAAATGCACCATTTTATGAGCATTTGATATTAATATACGGTATGATAGTAAGAAAACTCATATTCTTGCTAATGTGCTATTTTCCACCTTAATTATATAAGTGTTCTTGGCAAGGAGAGTTGTGCTGCTATATGTAAGTAGATATGGTATATGCATTTAATTGGAGACTATTTTATATTTAATAATATTTTTTAGTTAAAAAATAATTCTATCACAAAGCAATCAAATAGTCCTTGAGTTACTTATTTTTGTATGTCTTTTAAATAACTACAATTTTATGAGTCGAACCATTTAAGTCAGAGTAGTCTGCATAGCATAGATTTGTTGACTTTTAATAACACTGTGTAACAAAATAAATAAAAAAAAAATTATTACACCTGATAACAAACATATTTTTTCTTGGTGGTTAAGATCCTCTAATAGCAAAATCAGTCGATAGTTAAATGTATCCATACTTAAAAAAAAAAAAAAATAATTACATTTTTGAAGAGGATGCTGCACCGATTTTATCACAACCTGAGAACAACTTAGCATTAATTTGAATAACTTAAGTTTCCTTTTTTACGATCCAAATACCGACTAGGGAAGAGTGGGCCGCAAACTCTCTCATAGACAGGGCTGCGATCTCAGTGTATACAGACGGTTCGAAGATGGAAGAGGGTACAGGTCCAGGGGTCTACTCCGGGTAACTTGACATTCAGGTAACTCGAAGAATCCCTGACAAATGTAGCGTTTTTCAGGCCGAAAACAATTCTGGAATGGGATATGGATCCAACGACCATTAATATTTTCGTGGATAGTCTTGCTCCTCTCAAAGCTCTGAAACCGAGGACAGTTAGATCTTAGTGTATAAGAGAATGCACCAAGTCGCTCGACCAGATCTGGCAGCACACCGTGAGGCTGATATGGGTACCACTCCTTGGTTTTGGTAAAGGGACAATCAGCCTACTTATTGGAGTACTCACTGGACACTGTTTAATAGGGCGGATTGCTGAACGCATAGGTGTTCCGAGCGTTGAATTCTATAAGAGCTGTATGGATGTGGACGAGAAGGAGTCAGTGCAACATTTGCTGTGTGAATGTCAGGGACTAATGGAGCGGCGCCTTAGATATCTAGCGCAAAAGTTCTTCGATAACATGGGCTGCATAGTAGAAGTTCCACTCGGCGACCTTGCGGACTTCTTGAGGGAATCTGGCTGGTTCAGGAGGGATACATGACGGATGATAGGGGTCTTTTTCACTTGTTATTTTCTTTTGTTTTTCATCTTCCATACACCTTACACTATATATCTGTACTCTCTTCCTATCTCTACCTTCCCGCACTTTCTAAAGGATATCACAATGGCCTCCTAGTGTACCCGCCTTCGGGCGGGCGACCCTTCCAACCTAACCTAACCTAAGTTTCCTTTTACGCTATGCTAGTACTATTTTTTTTATACACTCAACAGCTATGGAGTTATTCAGAATAAAATGAAGATAATTTTTTTTTCGCAAAATTTAACAATTTTTTTTTTTAAATTAAAACAAAAATCTAACTTGACAAAACATAACATTTTTATTATCAAATCACAAAGTGAATACACTGTAAATAAAACGAGCCATACGCCATTTTAATCTTTAAATACATGTTGAGTTAGTTCTTAATTAGCAATTGTAAATATTTATTTAGTTTAAGTGTTTTTATTAAATAAGTTTTCCGAAGTTAAATAACTGTTTTAAAAATGATTTCGAATTCTGATTTGTATAGCACGAACTTCAAGTTTTGACAATCTTGTAAGGAACCAAAAAAAAATCTCCCAGCATTACCCATATTTGAAAATCCCCAGTACCTCGTCTTCAAGCATGTGTAGCACACCAGACACATCGAATGCCAATAATTATATGTTTTTGTTACAACATAAGTGGACTTTCTGAAAAGCCTGGCCAAACATATGAGGCGACTGAATGGAGATTACTTTTGACAGTAGAAAAGAAAGCCTTAAAGCTGTTTTACTACATAATGGCATTAAGAAGTCATAAACATGATCAGTTCATCAAAAATATAAACTACGAAAAGCACGATTGGAAAGTGTGTTGTGACTGTAAAGTTCTTGCTGTATTGACAGGTCTGCAAGGTGTCTATGCAAAGAATAGCCGTTTTTTTAAATATATATTTGAGATAGCCGATTTTGAAGCATGCATTATATAAAGAACGATGGGCCGAAAAGAACCAACAGCACAGTACACGTCACAACGTAAAACAGGGTGCCCCAATCAAAAAGCTTGGACAGTAAAAAAATTAGTAGTAATTAGTAATTTCTGTAAGCAAAATTTCTGCAGACATTTTCAATGGTTAACAAATCCCTAAACTACTCCATTTTAGACAACATTATCATCCGGTGAGAAAGCTGCCTGAAACTCATATCTATATTGATTGTTTCGAACATTTTAGGAAGTAAACGGAATCCAAATTATGAAGAAATCATTCGTGATTTACCTAACAACTATTATTAACAAATATATATATATATTTTTTTTTGTATGGTCAAGCTAATTCCGGGCATAAATATGTACAATTTAAAGCGTAAATATGTCTCTAAACATACGTTTCTTACATTCAGCCTTGGAGTTTTTCCTACGAAACCTTGGTGAAGTTTGCGACGATCAGGGTGCATTATTTTACCAAGAACTTAAGACCATGGAGCAACGTTATTAGCGAGTATGGAACGAAAATATGATGGGAGATTTTATATGATTCCTCATCAGAGAATCAAACCCTGAAGTTCGCAGTAGACAAGTCAATAGTCGATATCATTTTTAGCTTATTTATTCAACTTTGGAAAACTTATTTAACAAAAACAACTGCACTAAACAAAAAATTTTAAATATTATTCAAAACAAGGTACTCCTAAAAAATTTTTGTGCCATTTTAGATATTTTATGAATTTTAAGAAAATAAAAATATTTCCATTTTGCTCAAAAAAAATTAATCATATCATTCTGAATAACCCCGAAACTGTTGAGAATATAAAACAATTAAGAAAATTATTGTCTAAATTCATTAATTTAGCCAAAAAAAAAATGTTAATATTAATACAAAATGAATTAACTAAAATTCAATTTAAATAATAATAATTGTATTTTACATTGAACATAATAAATAATAATAATTGTATTTTACATTGAACATAATACGTATCGTAAGCTGTGACGAGTAATTAAAACCTATTGTGAATTGGATTAATTTATTTTAAACGTATCGTAAGCTAAAAGTACCCAATGTAATAAGCCATAGTTATACCAAAAATAATTTGTTTTTGTTACTTACTCTGCAGCTTTCATCCAAATCGGTGAGCAAACGCACCTCAGGAAAACCATGTCGTAGTTCTATATATATTTAAAATAAATGAAATATTAATCTCTAATACTTCTCTTCTTTCTTTTTTACCACATTGATAAACTTGCAACAAATCATTTATAATTCCTCAAAGGTTTAACCTTAAGGTTCCTAAGAACTTACCGCCCTATTCTGCATCCCAACCTCTCTTAACCTCTTCCGGGGAATCTGTATAATTAATATTCTCAGCTTCTCCTCCATACGAGCTATAACTATTCCAATTTTCACACTCCTCCACGACCACATATTGCTTAAAAGGGAACTAGAAATTTACCTTCACGTATTAATATATAAAATATATACCAAAAAAAATATGATAAATTAAATTTTATTCAACTGCCTTTATTTTAACGTTCCAAAAATCAATTGAGTTTTTATGTTCCATCTGTTTCGTATTTAAATAATTTTTTTTTATGTTGATATACCATGGTTTGGAGACCCTATCTCTTCGGTCCAACTAATAGGATATAGAAAATAAGCATAAACCAACTGGTATTGTTATTTCTTTTTTGGCTGCAGATATGAAAAAAAATCATTTCGGGTGCTGTATTTATATGGGGACTAGTTCGAAAAATGAACCGAACCTGATCGTATTTGGTAAAGTCCCTTATATTTTGGAAAAATTTATACAAACCAAATCTGAGAAAAGTCTGTACAATGTTTTTGTTTTTTGATAGATTTAAGTGAAGTTCGGGGAACAGCTCTATATGGGGCCTATGACAAAGAATTGTCTTATAGGCATTATTTTTGGACTACTATTTCATGAATATAATAAACACATACAAACCCAATTTGACTGAGATATATATTATAATTTGGATCTTATTACAATTTATGTCGATTTCATACAGGTCATTTGCAAGGGGACTAGGTCTGAACATGGACCGTATTTTTGCACGAATCGTGTTAAATCACAATTACACTGTGGAACAAATTCAGGTTAGCAAAAGTTAGGTCGATTCTGAGATTGAGGGGTGAAAATAGAGGCTAAATTAGAAGACCCGTATCGCGGCGTTTGTTTATGTTAGTTCGAATTTTTTCTAATCGACCTTCGAACTTTGCAGTCAAATGCCGATTTTCAGCATATTGTTTATATGGTTTTTTGGCTATAACTCGTCGATTAATTGATATTTTTTCAATCTGTAAAAGCCAAATTATTGCTAGAGACCTGTGCAACAATTAAAATTTTTTAAAAAATTGATTCAGAAAATTTTTGTGGTGCTTATAAATCAAAATGTTGGAAAAATTATTTTTTTTTATGCTTTTTGAAAATATTATCCACAAAACTAAGCCTTTTTTGCTTTCTGCTTGATCTATAATATGCTTCTCAGTTTCTTCAATGAATTTCATTTGAAAAATAAAAAACAATCATAATACAAAACTTGCGTTTTCCAGTTTAATATTAATTTACTTCTCATTTTTTAAGTACCAATTTTGTTGAGTGTTGGTTTTGAAGAAACATTGAAAATCTTAATATATAAAAACGTTGGTGCGTATGTTGGTACTCTAATAACTGTTGAACCACTAATGCTAGCGACTTCGTATTCATACCATATGTGCCTTTGGTTCTCCGATTTGCATAACTTTTTTTTTTACCCGATAGGTGGCGCTGGGGTCTAGATTTTCCCAAAAAATTTATTTACGGTCCAATTTAGCTCAAATTCACAACATATATTATGTACATAAAACTAAAGTTTCTGACAAAGTTTTTCACCTGTAGGTGGCGCTGGTGTTAAAATGTTCGAGAAAACGTATATTTTTTTCAGTCATATTCACAATATTATTAAATGCAATGTATTTAAGGATTTTCGAGGGAGTTCGTGCTTTACTTTTGCCCGACACTCGGTATTAAAATTTAGATGCAATATAAAATCCAGATGTTTTCTTCGGGCCAGCAACGCGGACCGGACTCAGCTAGTGAAATTATAAAAATATGGAAAAGAATATATTTTTGAAATGTTACTTATGAAAAGTTTTAAGTAAAAACAAGTAAGAGTGTTAAATTCGGCTGTGCCGAATCTTTGATACCCTCCACCTCGGTTTGAGTATTGATAATAAATGTAAACAATATATTTGAAAAAGTAAACAATTTGTTAAACTTAATACCAAATTATTTCAGCAAATTCTTTGAGTTGATCCGCTTAACAGATGTTTTTTGTTTATTTCAAGAGTTGGTCTAAAAAGCTTTCTCACATTAGTAATTCGCACTCCAACGAGGAAAGATCATTTTCGTCTTTTCTATTATTTCGGATAAAAGAAAACACGTTTCGGTGTTTGCTTTTTGGACATCGTTGTTGCTGATCGGCATGCATTTAGGTTATATACCTATATTCATGCGTTTCCGGTTATATGATATAACCTCTCGATTAATTTAAAATTTTTGCAAATTAAATAGCTCACCCTAACCTTCATTGCGAAAAAGCTCTCTCAATTTTTTTTCTGTTGTTAAAATATCATATTTGGAAAATAATTTTTTTTACAATTAAAAGGGAGTTTTCTCTATTAGATTTCGTGGCAACACAAAATAACACCATACAATACAAAATCTAACTCAGTGATGCCAACTTTTGATTTTGAATTAAATTATCCCTACAAGAACAGTGACGGTCACTTGACCGGTGATATAACCGTCACTACTGACTGAAGTGTCGGTCATCGCGTAGAACAAAGTTTCTATCATTTTATTAAGGCAAATATGCCAAAACTGACCGAAACTTTTGTGCACATGTGATTTTGCATCTTACTCTAACCTATGAAAGTATGTAAACCATATAATATATATCTGAACTGCTCACTCTACCGCTGTTTAGTAGTCAACGATAATAGATATATATATATCATCGTTGACCGGTCACATTTGATGGATATAAGTTAACACATTATTTATTTTGCAATACTAAATTGCAAGTTAACATTTTATTATTTGTTTCGCAATATTAAATTGCACTAATTATTCCCACAGCGTCTGCACTTTTGCTTAAAAACAAAAGTGTCTTGTTGCAAGTCAACAACAGACAAAAAAAATAAAGTCTCATGTTTGCGCTACACGCGCAAACCATCTTTTTGCTATTCTAGCATTTTTGGTAGCTCGCGTGTGTGTCGGTAGGGTTAAATATTAAGAATAAAAATATTTGTAAGTCAGTAAAAAAACTATGTGCTTCCAGAAAATAAAACAAAGAAATAAATAATAAAGAAAAAGCACATAGTGCTGTTATAATAAAAAATAAGTGTTAATTTATTTCTAATTGGCGCCCAACGTGGGGCACTGAAGGAAAACAAGATCCTTTCAGTCTCCAAAAAAAAAAAAAAAGTCTTGACGCGGCTCCTGAGTAGTTTACCAAACATTTACAAAAGGGGGCGGAAATGATAAACTAAAAATTTTAGCAAATAAAATTGAAACTGAATTTCGAACTACAAGTGAAAATAAATTTTCAAACTTTAAAAAAAAAAAAAAAAAAAAAAAAATTTCTGAAAAAATCTAACGCACACTATTGGTAAAATTAAAGTTCTCAAAATAAGTGATAAACAAAAAATTTTTTTGAAGGAAGATATCGATTAAGCAAATCGATCGGCGCGGCCAATGCACCTTGATTCAACAACAACAACAACAACAGAGATTCGACAACAGCAACACATCATCATCGTCCGAACACCAACAACAACGACTCCAGCAACGGAAAATTGGTCAACCATGTCCAATGGATCACAATATTAATGTAAGATTAAAACTATTGCAATTTATTGATGTTTAGTTAAGATTGTGAATCTAGTTGCAAGTTTATTGATAATTGTGAGAAATTTAAAATTAAAAGGAATTTAAATTACAAAATTTTAAGTTGATAAAATAGTATTTAATAATTTTGAAATTCTCAAATTAGTAAAAGATAACAAATTGAATTATAAAAATTTTTTAAGTTGATAACATGATATTTAATAAGTAATGAAATTCTTAAATTGGTAGAAACAAAATATTTTCGAAATTTACATATTACTGAAATTTATTGATAATAATAGAAAGGGAAAGAAGCTTAGCAGCTTCCTCTAGTAGTACTAACACATCATCTTCCTTTACTAACAACCAAAAAAAGGAACTTGTTAATCTAATATCAGAAACGGTCACTTCCATTTTGAATCCCAGAGCTGAACAGGATGAGGAATTAAATATAGATTTTAGTAGAAAAACTGACGCATCAGAACGCGTTCCTGATGTAGTGAAATGTCTAAGAGAGTTTTCCGGGAAACCAGGGGAATTCAATTCCTGGAGGAAATCGGTGGACAGAATTCTTTTAATGTACGGACAGAATAGAAACACAGCAAAATACTTTGCTATATTACACACAATCCGGCATAAAATTATTGGTGAGGCCGATGCCGCACTTGAATCGTATCGAACGCCATTAAGTTGGGAGAAGATAAAGAAATGTCTAATGTTGCATTACGCAGACAAGAGGGACGTCGGTACTCTGGAGTATCAAATGACAACTCTTGCCCAGCGAGGCAACACAGTTGAAGAATTTTACCAACGGGTTTATCAGTACCTTTCCTTGATTTTGGACAAAATTGATTGTCTAGACTTGGGAGAGGAAGCACTGTCTGCAATGACAGCGGCCTATAGAGGAAAGGCCTTAGATACTTTCGTTAGGGGTTTAAATGGCAACTTGCCAAGTCTTTTGAGTGTTAGGGAACCAACCAGCCTACCACAGGCTCTACAAATGTGCCTTAAGCTGAGCAATTTGAATTATAGAACAATTCATGCAAATAGCGTAGAAAAAGCACAATCAGGTCAGCAGCGTCCCGTCCCACTGAGAAGACCATTTTATCCGGAACTTACTAATCCACATGGACAGTTCCCCAGAACAATTAATTATTGTCCACATAGACAAACCCAAGTAGTTCCGAATTATTCCAACTATCCAAAACTGAATAACACTAGGCCTCTTTTACCGCCCAAACCGCCAGTGCCTATGGAGGTAGATAGATCGATCCAGACGAGACAAGTTAATTATCAGAACAGACCACAGTATCACCTGGGTCAGAATTTTGGACGACCATCATGGCAACCATCAAATAATAAATTTTCTCAAGGTGGTTTCAACCAGAACATTAAAAGACCACCCTCACAAAATTCGCCACAACCCAACAAGGTTCAACGCGTTTTCAATACGGAAGCAGCAAATTTTATTCCGTCCGAATGTACCAACTATGTAGAAAATAATTCCGAAGAATGCTATGAATACGAAGATGAGAAATATGAGGGAGAACAATCAGAATTTACTAACGACGATATTAATTTTTTAGATTAGGCTTTTCTTCTTTGCCGTACTTTCTATTTAAAATGAAAAACGGCAATGAATTGAAATTTCTTTTGGACACCGGATCAAATAAAAATTACGTTAATCCTAAGTATATTCGAAATCCCATTCCTAACAAATCCTTTTTTGCCAATTCAATTGGTGGAGTGGTTGAAATTACTCACCACGCAAATATTAGCATTTTTAATGACGAAATTGGTAAATTAAAATTTTATATTTTACCAAATTTGACGACGTTCGATGCCATAATAGGCAATGATACATTGAAATTTTTGAATGCAATTATTTTCACTAAAGAAAATTATTTTACATTACTAGATAAGTACAGATATCCCATTCATCAGTTGAAAATTAATTCCATAGCACATGTCACATTGAGAATTGATCACCTTTGTCACGAAGACAATGGAAAATTGAAACAACTTTTTGAAATTTATCCAACTTTATTTTCTGAGCCCGATAAACAACTAACCTTTGTTACAAATGTCAAGGCAGAAATTAGAACTAAGAGTGATAGACCAATATATTCCAAAACATATCCGCACCCAATGCCACTGAAAAAGGAAATAGACAGACAAATTGAAGAATTACTAAAAGATGGCATTATTCGTCCATCAAAATCTCCCTATAATTCACCGGTATGGATCGTACCGAAAAAACAAGATGCTTCAGGTGAAAAAAAGTTTCGTATGGTAATCGATTATCGTAAATTAAACGAAGATACTATACCAGATAAGTACCCAATTCCAGATATTACCACTATTTTGGCGAATTTAGGTTCAAATAAATATTTCTCGACAATTGATCTTAAAAGTGGTTTCCACCAAATCGCCCTTAATGAGGCTGATATTGAGAAGACTGCATTCTCCGTTGTCAATGGGAAGTTTGAATTCACCCGACTTCCATTTGGACTGAGAAATGCTCCTGCTATTTTCCAGCGCACCTTAGATGATGTGCTGAGGGAACACATCGGTATTCGTTGCTACATTTATATCGATGATATAATTATTTTTAGCAAAACTAAGGAAGAACATTTTGATAACTTAAGTGTTATCTTTAACACTTTAGAAAAAGCTCACTTAAAAGTGCAATTCGATAAATGCGAATTTATCAAAGAGGAAACAGAATTTCTTGGTATTATAGTTGGTCAAAGGGGTATTCGCACAACACCAAAAAAGACCGAAGCAATAGCAAATTTTCCACAACCAAGAAGTGTCCATGATTTGCGTTCCTTTTTGGGAATGACGGGACATTATCGGAGATTTATAAAGGCTTACGCGCAAATTGCAAAACCGCTTACCGAAATACTCAGAGGAGAATTCGGAAGAATACCTAAGAATTTGTCTAAAAAGACACAACTGAAATTTACAGAACAACAAACTGAAGCTTTTGTTCAATTGAAAAAATGTTTGACATCAGATGATGTTATGCTTCACTATCCCAATTTCGATAAAGCCTTTGAGTTGACTACGGACGCATCTGATTATGCTTTGGGAGCCGTACTCTCTCAAGATGGCCAACCAATCAGTTTCCTTTCTAGAACTTTAAGCAGAGCAGAAGAAAATTTCGCAGCAAACGAAAAGGAAATGCTAGCGATAATTTGGGCTTTACAATCCCTCAAATGTTTCCTTTACGGATCGAAAAAAATTAAAATCTTTACTGACCACCAACCACTGACTTTCGCTCTCAGTAATAAGAACACAAACGCGAAAATGAAAAGATGGAAGGCGCAGTTAGAGGAATATAATCACGAGCTTATTTACAAACCAGGCAACATGAATGTTGTTGCGGACTTTCTTTCAAGGCCACCAATGGCGAACTGTAACTCCATTACTGTCCACAGTAGTGATAGCTCTTCTGAAAATTTAATACCGTCTGTGGAAACACCAATTAATGTTTTTAAGAATCAGATTTTCATCTCGGAAGAAGCTGAGAGTTCATATAAATTTGAAATAGTTTTCCCTACGTACCATAGACATTTGATACCGGAGAAAACCCTCTCCGAAGAATCACTAAAATCACTTCTAGGAAAATATTTGAACCCTTCAGTGATAAATTGTGTGAAGACAACTGAACCGATAATGCTGAAGATCCAGGCAATTTATCCAACATATTTTGGCAATTATAAAATTCGGTTTACGCAGCAAGTAGTGAAGGATATTGTCAATACGGACGACCAAGATAGAATCATAATAGAGGAGCATAACCGTGCTCATAGAAACGAGAAGGAAAACAAACTGCAGATTCTAGGGAAATTTTATTTTCCAGCTATGGCAAGGAAAATCAAACGCATCACTGGGATGTGTAAGGTCTGCAAGGAAAATAAATACGACCGACATCCAAGTAATACAAAATTAGGCGCTACACCATTACCAGAATACCCGGGTCACACCATTCATATTGACATATTTTCAACGGACAAACATAAAGTACTCACCTCCATAGACAAATTCTCCAAGTTAGCTGTAGTAAGGACAGTTGATGGGAAAAGTATAGAAAATATAAAGAAGCCATTAAGAGAAATAATATTTTACTTTGGAGTTCCAAAAGCAATAGTCTTCGATAATGAGAAAACATTTAGTTCCCAACCAATAAAGTTTATGCTGGAAAGCGAATTTGGTATTAAGATATTTACTGCACCACCGTATAAAAGTGAGGTAAATGGGCAGATCGAAAGGTTTCATTCGACCTTGTCGGAAATTATGAGGTGCTTAAGGCATGAATACCCTGAGAAAAATTTTGACGAATTAATAGAGCGGTCCGTAAATGAGTATAATCATTCCATTCACTCTGTAACAGGAAAAAAACTCGTCGATGTATTTTTTGGCAGACCCACTTCAGCAAAATCCGACAATATAGAAGAGGTTAGAAAGGGAATATTTGAGAAACTGAGGGCAAAACAAGATAAAGATTTGCAATATCATAATAAAAACAGACAGGAAGTTGTTGACTATAAAGTGGGAGAGAAAATCTTTGTCAGACAAAATAAAAGACTAGGAACCAAACTGTCGAAGGGAGGAAATAGTTAAGGAAAACAGAAATTCCACTGTAACAACAGAATCAGGCAAAGTAGTTCATAAAGACCGAATACGAAGCTAACATGATCATGTATTTTTTAGATCACTCCTTTCCCTAAATGTTAATTTTTGCTGGGGATCAGTCGAAATATTAGACTACTCTCAATCCGAGATAGTTACCATAGAGGATGGCACCGGCAAGATTCAAACGGGAACATATAGGATTATGCACTTAATTAATCTGACGGAGTATTCCACGATAATAGAAGACCTCAAAACTAACTTTGGCAAGAACATACCCTCATCTCATCCACTACATCCATTCATTACAGAGGAAATTAACAACATGATTTCAACCATTAACAACATCATCCCTACTAATAAAAATAAACGTTCATTAGATTTCATAGGATCTGCATGGAAATGGGTTGCAGGAAACCCAGATCATGACGATCTCGTGGCCATTAATGGTAAATTTGCGGAAGTAATCGAAAATAACAACCAACAACTTGTTATTAACAAAAACTTATTTGATAGAATTAACAATATAACTCAAATTAGTAACGCAATAATAAAAACTTTGAAAGGTAGTAATGATTTTCAAACCGTACTAATACTTCAATACAAATTTAAAATTGATATAATTAAAGAGGAAATAGAAAATATCAGAAAAGCAATTCATCTCACAAAAGCTAATATTGTTAACACATTTATGCTATCAAATCAAGAAACTCATAAAATTAATGATATTTTTGTAGAGGAAAATATGCCATTTGCTTCTTTAGAAGAATCATTGAATTTCGCGGACATTCAAATGGCCTTTAAGGATAAAATGTTACTTTATGTTGTAAAACTGCCCAAAACGGGATCGGAAATTTGTAATTTCTTTTTAATTAAGCCTTTAAGTAAAAATGAAACCATTCTAAAAATAAATTTTGAGAAAATGTTAAAATGTAATGGAGAATATTATGGTATTAAGAATGCATGTAATTTAATAAATAATATAAAAATTTGCAAACAGAATGAAATTGTTAATTTAAGAAATGAAAATTGTATAAGAAATTTATTAGAAAACAAACCATATAATTGTATTGCAACAAATACGTAACATATAAAAAAAGTAGAAGAAATAAGTAGCGGACTAATTTTATTGAATGATTTTAAAGGAAATATTTCTATTAAAAATAATACAAAATACTTACATGGATCATATTTGATAAACATTTTTAATGATACCATAAACATTGATAATTTAAGTTTTTCATCTATAGAAACACACAGCTCGAGACCATTACCCTCATTAATAAAGCACGCAAACTCTCGTTCCGAGTTCAAAGAAGTGCTATCGTTGGAATTCATGAATGAACTTAATATCAAAAATATCAGGAAAATTAGTTCCATAAACCTGTTAGCCAAATCTAGCTTGTTTACACACTTCGGGCTTTTAGCCTTCATAATAATCATAATCATGTTTTTCAAATGTAAAAAGAACAAGAAAACGGAAATTATCATAGAAAAAAACGAATCCTTCCAGATGCCGACTAGGATAGCTCCACGGCACATAAGTCTAAATGACATCCCATATTTTTAAACCAATCGGGGACGATTGGAATTTCGGAGGGAGGAGTTAACACATTATTTATTTTGCAATACTAAATTGCAAGTTAACATTTTATTATTTGTTTCGGTAGGGTTAAATATTAAGAATAAAAATATTTGTAAGTCAGTAAAAAAACTCAACTGGAAGCACATAGTGCTGTAGAAAATAAAACAAAGAAATAAATAATAAAGAAAAAGCACATAGTGCTGTTATAATAAAAAATAAGTGTTAATTTATTTCTAATTTATATACTTCATCATTGACCGGTCACGCTTGATTATAATGAAACACGACTTATTATTTTTTATTTATTTATTTATTGTATTAAAAATCAAATTAAAAATAAACATTAAATATTAAAAACAACAATATCATTAATTCCGAAACGTGGTGATAACTTTGAGACAATGTTGAAACAGGACAATGGGCTTAACTTAAAACAGATATTTAAACAACTTTGCTGACTTTTCACTCGAAACATCCCTAAACTCAATAGAAATTTCCGGTAATGGGCCTTAGTGCAATCAGTAGTTTCTTAAAGAAAACAATTTATTATAACACTTACATATATATCAACAATTTATATTAAAGCTTAAAGCTATAAAGCTTTTGAGTGTTGTGAATTAACAATTTCGGCCAAACCAGATACAATTCATTTGGAAAATTTATGAGTAAATGATGTATCCATTCAAATACTGCTACTTTTGTTTGTACAGAACGGTGTGTGAGATATTGTGATAATACCTCCATAAATCAATTTGTTCAATATTCGGAGATTTTTGTTCTTTTGAATAAACTAATTTCATTTCATATTATCAACATCATATTCCAGACACTATATTCCAGAATGGCATAAATTAAAACATTCAAATATTAAAACAAACTCAAGGAAGATTTACTTTGTTTCTAGCTACAATTTTTAATAAAATGTCAGTGCATTACCTTAATAAGTTCATTTGGTGATTGCGCATGTGTTAACAATATATTTATAGTGTCTTCCATGCGCACTTAACTGGAATCATTATGAATCGATTTAATAAACTGTGTCAGCATTGTTTCACACTATTATATATCTTGTGTATTATCTTCCAACATCATAAAAAGTCCATCAATAATATCAAATAGATAACCATATTATTTTCTGGTACAGCATTCACAATCGAAATCCAGGATATAACATAGTGTCGCACAATATAATTCTTTACACAAATGCGTTTCCTAAGAGGTATAAAAGATCTAGATTGAAAGTTTGTGAAGATTCTACAGCAATATCTTAAGTTAACGATCCAACAGGAATAGGCCACAAGCGAGCAAAATATAAATTGTGGAAGGGTATAATGGAGGGCCATGCGACCACAATTGTGAATGCCACTAACGAATCCACTGACATATTTTGAAGAATCCTAAAGAAACAACAAAAATTAACTTGAACTTTTAATTTAATTAATTACTTACCTTTCCTAAACCTTAACAACAGCAACAATGACAGTCATATGTTTTTAAATAGAAAAAAACTGCAAGTGTGTTAGTACAAAAATTGTTTATGTGTTAGTTTCAGTCATTCATTTCTTGTAGGGATGTTAATAAAATATATTTTCATTTATTGACTCCAAATACTACAACCTGGGAATTATCATCGAACTTCAATTTTTGGGGTTTACTTTGCCTACCATGAAGTCAAATTTTGAAGTCATCCAAGGACTATACATAATGAGGATGTGCAAAACGATAATGGAACGGTTAAACCAAAAGTCTGTTTTTACTGCAACAGTGTTGATTAATAAAAAGAAACATGCATATATAATTTTTTTTTATTCACCAATAATGTTGAAAATGTAATATCGTAAAAAAAAATATTTATAGAATTTTATATGAAATTAAATAAATAAATGATTATTTTTATTAGATCTTATTGATATGTTAAGAATTTATTGTTTTCAATAAGTTTGAAGAAAAAAAAATATGATAAAAAAAAAATACAATATTTCTCATTTCATTGGAATTCGAACATAAGCGAAAAAGATCAAGAGCCAGCGCACTACGCACTCAACCACCAATATGTTATTCGGTAGTTATGCAAATAAATGTTTCTTTAGTTAAACAAAATCATAGGCAGAACGTTCAACAGAGAATATTGTGATGGGAATGTTGTGAGAACGTTGAGGAGAGAACGTTGATACGTTTAAAATTTTATCCCAACAAACGATGCCAGTAGTAAAATGCAAATGAAATGGAGAAAAAGTTATTCATACAAACAGTTTTTACATTATTTTGCTTTGTTGGGATGTTTTGCATGTAGTAACAGTAACAAAATCAACCTGATTTTGGCAAGCAGTGAATTTAATTGCGAAATGAAAACTACAATCCATGTACAGTCCTATCCACTTGAATAGCACACCTAAATGTATATATATCAAAAGCTTAAAGCACGCGCTATTTAAGTGGACAGGATTGTATGTTCATTTTAAAATGATATGTTTATTATTTATATCATTTCTACCACCGTGTAACATTTCTACAATTACAATATTAATGTTTTTTGAACCAAAAAAAGAAACATTAATGTTATATTTTTTGTTTTTGTACAAAATTTAAATAATTCATTTGATTTTATTATGTAATGATATGCATGAAATTTTCACAATTTTAATAAAAGTATTTTAACTATAATTAACTATACAAATTTATTTTAGAAATTCTTTTTGTTTTTTTTTCATATGAAAATATTACATTTTATAAATATTTGAAGAGTATATAATATTTTTCAAATTTATAAACGAATATTTGAAAGCAATATGAAATGTTATTATAATATATATATATATTTATGTTTTTTTTTTTTTTTTTTTGTAAATAAGTATATAATTTAAGTTTGTAATTAATATATAAGATATGAATATACATATATGTATTGCAACAGTTTTTATGTTCGCAATTCTTAAATAGCATATGACGTTTTCTAAAATTCATTGAATTTAAATCAATGTTTTCTGTAGTCCGATTCTGAAAATTTCAACGATCCGACAATCGCAAAATATATCGACAGCTATTGTTGTTTGCACTAAGGATTAAGTAATTCACTAAGTACATACATCTTAACGACAGTCGACAAATCTATTTTTCTATTTATTTAAATTGTAGACGAGTGGCATCTCTGTCAAAATAAGCGAAAATCACAAAGAATAGAAAAAAAACAAATTACTTCGTGTTTGACAGGATGATTTTATCTTTATGTTTGATATCTTTTTTTTTACTAATATTTGTGTTTATTTATTTGAAAATGAAATAATGAATTGAATATGCTATTTAATTTTTTTATTTATATAAAAAAGTCTTTTAATAAAAGCAAAATATTTTCACTATTTTATGATTTTTATTTATGTATGACGACATTTCAACCTAAAAATTTAAGTTTTTATCGATTGAATAAACAACACAGAAATGGTTATCGTTTAGATAACAACAACAGCTGACTTTAACAATAGCGAATATCATTTTAAAAATTTTATTGATAATTTTGCAATTTTCTTTTTTTAACGATTCGACTATCGTTAAAAGAAGTTACTGAATCGCGGTACTGAAAAGCTATTAATTTCTCCTGAATGTGAATATTTTTTTTAAATGCAAAAATTTTTTAAATGTAAACACAGGTATTTGGTGTATTTTTTTTTGGAATTTCAATTTGTGTTTGACGAATAAAATTTATATATTAAAGATGCAATTGATGTCTTCTAAATTTAAAATTATAATTTCCGACGTTTTGATATGATATTCTGAAATTCAATTAATTGTAATTTATAATTGGAAATTTTTAATTCTAGTTTTTAGAATTGATATTTTCTTAAATTTGAATGCAAAATTTAAAAAGTGCAATTTTGTATTTATGTGAATAATAATGCTTTAGTAATTATAAACAATTTTTAAAAATTAGATGTCATCGCAATCAGATATTTTGTAGGTAAAGCAGAATAATAATTCTATATAACTATGTAGAACTGTTTTGAAAGCAAAAACCTCATTGGTGAACTCGGTAACTCTATTTTGTAAAGGCAACAAAAAGTTAATATGCCAAACTTATGTTCATATTTGTAAAAGAATAATGAAAAAACGTATGAAATAAAAGGCCAGCCCGTGTATACTCTTAACATTGTTCTGTATGATATCTAGTTGAAAATATTAACATTCATGTTAAAATAGAAATAACTATTGCAAAGCTAATTAGAGCAAACAAAAATTGTGGCGCCATCTACTGTGGCATAGTCACGCTGAGCAAAATGAAGTGACACTCTGTTAATGCAAAAGAAATGTATTTTCCCCACAACAAAATATTGCAGAATTTTATGTAAATAAAATAATATACCGATTTATTTCTAACATGCAGTTGTTATGGATATACATGTATATAATATATGTATATTATTTGTCTTATTTAATATGTGTATGTATGTATATGTAAATATTACACACAAAAAATACAACATCAAACGTTATTTTTGTGTTTTTCTCTTTAAATATATTTATACATAAAATTTTTTTTTTTGCTAAATTTACATTGTTTTTTTTTATTAACAAATAGGTATTTCAGCATTATCTGCTTTAGATGCTGGTGAATTTTTACTCCCTTTATTATATTAACTCTTAGTGTCTGCTTGTCGAAAAAATTTTGGATCGATTTTAACCCCTTTCCCGTGACCCATTCGATCTGAAATTTTGCAGGCCGGCTCGTGGTAATAACAGAAATGATCTAACAAATTTTTTTAGTGATGCCAAAACAATGGAAACTTTTAAAATTTTACACCAGAGTTAAAGTGTGCAAAGGGTTAGCTTTTATTGTATTATTACCACAACGACCACAAAAACAACAAGTCCAGCTATGACAACAACACAACATTTAGAATAACAACAAGAACAATATAGAAACATCATATTTTTAATTTTTTTTTTTTACTTTTTCAGAGATTTTCCTTGACCTGTTCCACCGATTTTAGTGATTATTGGTGAATAATTCTCACTAAAAATGATCACTGTAGCTGCACTATTCAGGGCGTGATCGTGACAAGAACAACATAGAAAATTATATTTTTAAGACTTTTTTTAGTTCTTCATTCAAATCTCGGGCCCTAATCGGCCGATTTGGGCGATTTTAAATAGCAAACTTTTCAGGATGTTGGTGAATCATTTTTTATGTCAACGAGCACCTTAGCTGCCCGATTGATGCCGTCATCGTGATTTCCACAGACGAACAGACGGACAGACGGACATCGCTATATCAACTCCGGTTGTTATAAGGATCACAAATATATATATTTTATGGGGTCCAAAATTTTTTTTCTAATTATTACAAAGGGAATAACAAACTTATATATACTCTCTGCACACTGGAGTGGAGGGTATAAAAATATGCTAAATAACTTAATATCTATAGCATTAATATATTAATATTAAAAATATTTCAGAAAAGTGTATCTGTAATATTAGTAAAAGAATTTAATACTAGTTTAACATGTTATATTAGAGTGTTATTTTTTTTTCTAGATTTTCGGTTTAAAACAACATGTATTGTGAATTCATAAGTCCTTTGAGTGGTTGATTAATAAAATTTGATTGTGAAATTTGGAATTTTGAGAACCTTGGCTGTTTTTCTTTATAAAAAAAAATCGGGAAAATAGGTTCCAAAAGTGGTCCGATTTCATTAAAATTTTACAGTGCTTTTTTGCACCATTTTTGTAATTTTTTTTAAACATAATAAAGAAATTGGCAAATTTTGCATCTTTTGTAGCATTTTAACCAAATTTTGAAGAAAATTTGTACGAGGACTAGGCCCAAACGTGGACCGATTTCAAAGATTTTTTATAGACCTCGTCATTGGTCCAATAAACCCTTATGTTTCAAATCGCAATAGAACATCGCAATAGAACAACATTTGCTACATTCACTGCCATTAAAACCAATTTGTAAAAAAAATTTGTATGGGGCTAGGTCCTAGCATGGGCCGATTCTAACAGATTTAAATAGGGTTCGTCTTTGGGTCAAAAACACTACGTTCCAACTTTGATCGCACTATCTGTATATTTGCAACATGTAATATCACCACAAAAATAATATTGAACTTTGATAGGACATATTGAAGCTCGCTGTGGACCTAGCACCCTCCGCACTCATTTTATAATTAAAAAAAAAATTTTAAGTTTCAAGAACATAACTATTACTACCTTTATTTTATAAATTACATTTTAAATAATAGGGTCGTCTTTCAAAATCATTCCTAACTTTTAAAATAATAATGGTAAAATAATAATGGTATTTTAAAAGTTATGATTTCTGCAACGAAAAAAGTCAAAAGGCCCCACTGTGCGCCGTATGTAATTTTTGCAACAAGTTTATTGGCGCATTTTTTGTAAAATTAATTGATGAATCATTTAAATTTTCACTAATAGGTTGTTCACTGGAATTGAGTACTGATATGCTCCATTGAGGTCAATCGTAAATATAAGTCATTATTTGTTTTAGTCTTGGAAGAGTTTAAATTACCATTCTGTTAACAACTAAATAGTTAGATGAACTCCCTTATAGTTGTAAGGTCCTATCATCAGTTTAATTTTATTCAATTTATTTGAATACTCTGCATACTATATCCCAAGTATTTAGTATAGCAGATGAATATTTCTAATTTGTTAAACACTTTCATGCTCGCATTCATTAATTCACATCTGTCGCATGTTTAATTTTACAAACTTCAAAAATGTTCTACAAAATTAAGAGAAAAATTTTGCCATTGTATGAGGAACATGAGTGAAAGAATTTACCATATAATCTAGTTTAAGGGTTGCCACAAAGTAGTGGCAACTTAATACGTTTAAACATTATTTTCATTCCTTTATGTACTTTTAAAGTGCAACTAGCCCTACAAGAAAATTGATAGTGCTGAGCAGTTTGAGTTGGCATTGGTCTTTGTAACACAGGACTTATTTAAATCAAAAGTATGCTTGCGGAACTGAAATAAAATAAAGTTGGAAGTATGAAGAAATAACAATAAGACCTAAGGTAAGGAGATTTACAGTAAGTTTTACTTTAAGAACTCTACTAAGGATCACCCTTCGAGTAGCTTATGTAATTTTCGGCCACCCATATAAAACTGGTAAGCGTATTAGGCGGAAGATATTTGTATTATAGTAGTTTTAATTTAAAATTTAGAGTATCCACAATTCACCTACACCACCTGAAAAACATAATTTTCTGTGCTGTGTGTAAAGTTTCCTTCCTTACAGCCATTTCAGAGAAACGAATGTATGTATTTTAAAAATGCAAGTGTTGGCAACATAATACACTTTGTCCACAGCTTTTGTTTTCTGTTTTTGATTACAAAACTGCATATTTGTGCATATTTTTTTCTTCTCCATCTAAATGTTTGCTTATTGTATGTACAGGACGTGATAAATATGCACGTATATATGTATCTCTGTATGTATGTAGATGAGAAGGTATATTGAATACAATACGACTGGCTGGCTGACTGGTTGTTTGGTTGGCTGACTGGCTGGCAAAGGAACAGTTACTTACACTCTTAGTTTGACAAAGGTAACTTTATATTAAACATTTAAGGCAAGTAATGTTTGTTTGTGTGTATGTTCGTTTTAAATGCATAATGAAAATGGTGTGTGAAAATTACCACATACATTAAACATTATTTTTCACTAACCCACATTAGAAACATCCAGCATTACTACCCGTAAGTAGTGCGATGAATTTTGGGCACAGCAAAAAAGTTTCCTACAATAAAAGATGTTCATTCATTATGGTCAAACAGACTATGGAAGTCTGCTAAGCAAATATTTCAAAATGCGCTGCAATTTGGATTTGTGATAAATAGGAAAAAACCGAAAAAGCATTTTTTGCGCTTCCATCTAACTTTTGTGTGGAAAATTTGGGGGGAGAAAATTAAGAATTTTTTCGATATATTTTGGAACTATAGTCTGTTATCTCATTATTGCTTAGAATAATGAACTAAGATATGCTATTCATTGAAAAGAAACATTTATATAACTTAAAAAGAGTGTTCCTTTTATTAACCTTTCCGAAAACCCTTCCATTTGGTATTTAATAGTGGTTACAGTAACTGGTATTTTAAACTAGTACTACATCTCCGTTTAAAATATTCCACATTTTTTTCTTAAACTCCCTATTTACAAGAGCCCAAAATCTCTGAACTTGCTTAAGCTACGGACATTCGGAAAAATTAGCCTCCCTTGGCACAGAAGAAAAAATGACATTTTTAAAGCAAAACATTAAAAATATATTGCCTGCCTAAAAAAAGAAAAAAGGTTTGTCTCATGCTCTTAATCACGAATCTTCTTCCATGCAATTTGAAGAAAAAAGCAAATGAGAGTGTTAAATTCGGCAGTGCCGAATCTTTCATACACTCCACCTAGGTTTTACGTTTACATTAGTGTCTGGTATTATTTCACTATATACAACGAATGTAATCAAAATATCTTTAAGTTAGAGTAGATTAGAAGTGGCTGCTAATCCAAAGGAAAAGCACAAATAGACTCTGGGGTCCATTGTGATACCACGGACAAATAGGTGTGCCCCTCAGTCCCCACCATAGAACCAGTTTGAGCTCCTGGTGAAGCCTTGATATGTGAAATTTACACATTTGAGAGATCGGAGGGATCGTGAAGAAACGACGATCCCAATGCTCGAAGTCTCGTTCTGGTGACCGCCTGGCAAAAGCAGAGGAAGTGTTCTATACTCTTCTATACGTCCATGCAGCTACGAAAGAAGTCATTTGACGAGACCCTGAGTGTCTTCATATGAGGCAGTGCCCAGTGATAACAGCAACTACAGGGTAAATTTCCATACGGGGGAGTGATAGTAGCGCACTAGTCTGCTTAATTAATTTACTCCCCAAAAATCGTAAAATTGGGGAAATATTTCATCATGAACAAATTTCCCAATCTTATACAATATTTTGGGGAAAAGTTCATTTTTTGGGAATTTGTCCGTTGTGGACTAAGTACTCAGCGCCTGGTAAGCATAGTAAACCATTTTTCATGTCAAAGGTCTTTGGGTCCCGGCCAAGACCAGATAAAAACAGCTAGTACATTATAAAAGCAAAGCTTTTTTCTAAAAATAAATTGCCTGTTTTTTTAATTTAATTTTGTTGCGTTACAAAAACAGTTATTTGATTAAAAAAAACGTTACCTTATTTCTTTTAAAAAAAAAATTTAATTTAAAATCTTTATCAAATACTGGTTGTTCGAAAGCAATTTTTTTAAAAATCACTCATTTATTCTGCAACAAGAACTACGTTTTACGTTTGCACTAATATCTGGCCTAGGTGCCAGCGGCGCCAATTTAGCGCTTTTCTAGCTAGATTTACACCATTTTATAAAAAAAAGTGCTAAATTGACCCTTTCGATTTTCATTTCCAAGTGCCGTTAGCGTTTTTTAACTGAAAACATCAGCTCATATTAAACAAAAATTTTGAAGATGTTATTTATTTTATAAAAGAATTTGTAAAAGGTAAAAAAAAAATCGAAGATAACGAAATTGTCTTAGATATATCAAACTATACAAATTGAGACATCGGGACAGAACCCATTTATTCTCAATTGTAATTATTTACTTCAAAATTTCAGTCAATCAGTATCCAGTCTTATCATGTTTTGTCATATGTAGCTATAGAGACGCTTTCATAATCAAACGCTGAGGTCGAAAGAGCGCTCAGTGCAATAAATTCTTTTAAATACATTAACTCATAATTCCGTTAATACCGAAATACGTAATAAATGTGGACAAATATATAAAATTAATGTTGTGGTGCTTATAACACAGCTCTACAAAAAAAAAAAAAAAAAAACAAAATTAATAAGTCGTACAACTTTGCAGTGGTCTTAAGATAATTCGAGGATGCTGATTGCGAATCTGCAACCAGTTTATTCAAATTGGCTCTAGATTTTGCACAATTCACGATTATATTTTTTTTGCATTTCTCAACTGAGTAATTCAAAAAAAATTTAAAATTTAGTAGCCATAGCTCCAGAAAGAAAGCCCTTTACACAGTTTAAGCCTACTTGCCTACCCTATTTTTTAAATTTAAGTGTGTATAAATATCTCAAAAACTTTGGTAAATATAGTCGCTCAAAGTAAAAATTTAAAAAAATTTTAGGGTTTTTTTAGAAAAAAAAATTAAAATATAAGAAGTCCGATTTTAAATATCAAAGCCAATTTTAAAAGAAAAAGTCCAGATTTTGTATATATGTCATTTTGTATAAACAAATTATACGAAATTTTAGAACCTTTTGTAATTAAATTTCGAATCAAAAAAAATTTTTTTTTTTTGGTGTACAATTCATATATTTAAAAACCATAAGTTTGCAGCCTATTTATATGACAGTTAAAACAAGATATAAATTATATTCTTTACCTAATGGTAATAAAATGAACAAAAAGTTATTTAAGTATTTTTTTATTAGATTTTCTTTTATGGCAACTGTTGAACAATCACGCTGAATGGACCAACAGTAGTCAGCCATCATGTGTCTGTCCCATCTGCCTTGATACCTTTCCTCCATAACTCTTATATCTTGATGGAACCTCTCTCCTTGTTCTTCGCTAAAATCGCCAAGATTATATGCAAATCTATCTGAGTGGCTATGTAAATATAGTCGCTCAAAGTCAACATTTTTTTTTTCTAAAAACAGCAGCTATTGATTTTGTTGCAAAACTATTCTGATTTTCAAAGTATATATTAAAATCACATTATTTTCATTCACATTGAAAATGAGTTCGTCGCGAAATAATTGTACAAACAGCCCGAATGCATTTTGCTACATTTGCGAGGAATATGCTCAAGAAAAGAGAAAGCAAAATATCACCGACATGGTAAAGCAATTGTACTTGGAGTATTTTGGAATATCGATTACCAATCAAGAGAAGCCTTGGGTTCCTCATAAAGTTTGTAAAAATTGCGTAGAATCATTACGACTGTGGAAAAATGATGAAAAACGCAGTTTGAAGTTCGGTGTGCCTATGTTGTGGAGGGAACCAAAAAATCATTATAATGATTGCTATTTCTGTATGGTAAATATAAATGGATTCAATCGATTCAAGAAGAAGAAGTGGGAGTATCCCAATTTGGAATCTGCTAAGCGGCCTTTACCACATAGCGATGTCATTCCAATAGTAGTGCAATATGAAGATGAAATGGAAGCAGTTGGTAGCAGTGAAAGTGAGTATGAAGTAGATATTGGAAAATCTCACCGATTCTCACAAGGGCAACTCATCGATTTGATACGTGACCTCAGTCTCTCAAAGGAAGCTGCTGAACTTTTAGCATCCAGACTAAAAGAAAACAAGTAAGAAAATTATAGTCGGTCTAGACCGACTATACGATACCCTATACCAAGCGTTTAGAAACCCTATCTCTTAGGCCCAACTAACTGGACATAAAAAATAAGCAAAAACCAAATTTGAGTGGGATTTTTATTAATTTTTTGGCTGCAGATATGAAAAAGTTCATACCGGATGCTATATCTATATGGGGACTAGGTCCAAAAATGGACCGATCCTGATCATGTTTGGAAAAGTCTCTTGTATTTTGCAAAAATATATACAAACCAAATCTGAGAAGAATCAGTGCAATATTTATACCCTATACCACTATGTGGTTTGGGTATAATGACTTTGTGCTGCTGTTTGTAACAACCAAAAATATTTGACCTAGACAGATCTTTAATTATACCGATCGAATCAGAATCACTTTCTGAGTTGATTTAACAATGTCCGTCCGTCCGTCCGTCCGTCCGTCCGTCCGTCCGTCCGTCCGTCTGTGTGTCCATGTAAAGCTTGTAATCAAACTGCAGGTCGCAAATATGAATATATTTTGACGAAATTTGGTATATAAGCTTTTATCGGCCATGGGATGAACGCTATTGAAATTGGTGAGAATCGGTCCATGTTCAGACCTAGCCCCCATACAAATTACCCATATGAAATCGACATAAATTGCCATAAGATCCAAATTGTCATATAGATCTTACTCAAATTGGGTTTGTAAGCGTTCATTACATCCACTAATGAGTAGTCCAAAAATGATCCCTTTGACCCCATATAGAGCTGCTTCCCGATCTTCACTTAAATCTATTAAAAAACAAAAATATTGCACTGATTCTTCTCAAATTTTGTTTGTACATATTTTCGCAAAATACAAGAGACTTTACCAAACATGATCAGGATCGGTCCATTTTTGGACCTAGTCCCTTTATAGATATAGCATCCGATATGAACTTTTTCATATCTGCAGCCAAAAAAATTAATAAAAATCCCACTCAAATTTGGTTTTTGCTTATTTTCAATGTCCAGTTAGTTGGGCCTAAGAGATACGGTTTCTAAACGCATGGTATAGGGTATCGTATAGTCGGTCTAGACCGACTATAATTTTTTTACTTGTTTTGTTTTTTAATAGATTTAAGTGAAGATCGGGAAGCAGCCCTATATGGGGCCAAAGGGATCATTTTTGGACTACTCATTAATGGATGTAATGAACGCATATAAACCCAATTTGAGTAAGATCTATATGACAATTTGGATCTTATGGCAATTTATGTCGATTTCATAGGGGTAATTTGTATGGGGGCTAGGTCTGAACATGGACCGATTCTCACCAATTTCAACAGCGTTCATCCCATGGCCGATAAAAGCTTATATACCAAATTTCATCAAAATATATTCATATTTGCGACCTGCAGTTTGATTACAAGCTTTACATGGACACACAGACGGACGGACGGACGGACGGACGGACGGACGGACGGACGGACGGACGGACGGACATTGTTAAATCAACTCAAAAAATGATTCTGATTCGATCGGTATAATTAAAGATGGGTCTAGGTCAAATATTTTTGGTTGTTACAAACAGCAGCACAAAGTCATTATACCCAAACCACATAGTGGTATAGGGTATAAAAATTGCTTACAGCCAGAAACTAAAATTACTTTTTATCGGACAAGAGACGGGGGCTTTCTGCCATATTTCAGCGAAGATGAAGATCTTGTGTACTGCAATAATATTCCTGAACTTTTACGTAAAATGGGAATGGAATTTATTCCAGAGGACTGGCTCCTTTTCATTGACAGCTCTACTAGAAGCTTTAAAAGTGTGTTATTGCACAATGGTAACATATATGGCTGTATCCCAATTGCTCACTCTACAAAACTTAAGAAACAATACGAAGATGTCAAAAAGGTATTAGAAAAGATCTGCTATCATCAACATCAGTTATCTGTTTGTGTTGATATAAAATTGGTGAACTTCTTGCTTGGGCAGCAAAGTGGATATACCAAAAATCCTTGTTTTATCTGCTTGTGGGATAGTAGAATGAAGCAAGATCACTGGAAACCAGTGACCTGGCCTTTAAGAAAAAGCCTGGTTGTAGGTGCTGCGACCATAATTAATGCGCCCTTGGTGGACAGGGAAGAAATAATTTTACCACCGCTACATATTAAGCTGGGGCTTATGAAATAGTTTGTTAAGGCTTTGGACAAACACGGTAATTGCTTCGCATACATTTGTAAGTCGTTCCCTGGATTAAGTATTGAGAAACTAAAAGCTGGAATAATTGATGGCCCTAAAATTCGTAAGCTAATCAACGATCCTAATTTTAAAAACAATATGAACAATGTGGAACTGTCAGAAAAATATTTAAATAACTTTTTGTTCATTTTATTACCATTAGGTAAAGAATATAATTTATATCTTGTTTTAACTGTCATATGAATAGGCTGCAAAATTATGGTTCTTAAATATATGAATTGTACACCAAAAAAAATTTTTTTTTTAATTCGAAATTTAATTACAAAAGGTTCTAAAATTTCATATAATTTGTTTATACAAAATGACATATATACAAATTTTGGGCTATTTCCTTTCCAAATTGTCTTTGATATTTAAAATCGGACTTCTTATATTTAAATTTTTTTTTTTTAAAAAAACCCAAAATTTTTTTTAAATTTTTACTTTGAGCGACTATATTTACCAAAGTTTTTGAGATATTTATACACTCATAAATTTAAAAAATTGGGTAGGGAAGTAGGCTTAAACTGTGTAAAGGGCTTTCTTTCTGGAGCTATGGCTACTAAATTTTAAATTTTTTATTGAAATAATCGGTTGAGAAATGCAAAAAATATAATCGTGAATTGTACAAAATCTAGAGCCAATTTGAATAAACTGGTTGCAGATTCGAAATCAGCACCGCCGACTTCTCTTAAATCCACTGCAATATCATTTACCTTTTTTTTTTTTGTAGAGCAGTGTAATCAATAATTTTTATATAACAAGTCGGAAAAGTGTAGTCGGTCTAGAGCGCCTATACGGTATCCTCTACCATGGTTTATGGACCCTATCTCTTCGGTCCAACTAACTGGATATAGAAAATGGGCATAAACTAAATTTGAGTGCCATTGTTATTAATTTTTTGGCTTCAGATATGACAAGTTCATATCGGGTGCTATATTTGTATGGGGACCAGGTCAAAAAATGGACCGATCCTGACCATATTTGGTAAAGTCATTTATATTTTGAAAAAAAAAAAAAAAAAAATATACAAACGAAATTTGAGAAAAATCTGTGCAATATTTTTGTTTTTTGAAGGATTTAAGTAAAGATCGAGAAGCATCTCTATATGGAGCCTATGACTAAGAATTGTCCTATAGGGATTATTTTTGGACTACTAATTAATGGATATAATAAACACACACAAACCCAATTTGACTGAGATCTATATGATAATTTGGATCTTATGGCAATTTATGTTGATTTAATAAGGGTCATTTGTATGGGGACTAGGTCTGAAAATGAACCAAATTTCACCAATTTCAACAGCGTTCATCCTATGGCCGATTAAGGCTTATACTCAAAATTTTTTAAAAATATATTCATATTTGCGACCTGTTGTATGATTACAGGGTTCACAGGGACACACAGACGGACGGGTGGACAGACGGATAGACGGGCAGACGGACGGACGGACATCGCTAAATTGAATCAGAAAGTGATTCTGAGTAGATCCGTATAACAAAAGATAGGTTTAGATCAAATATTTTTGGTAGTTACAAATAGCAGCACAAAGTCATTATACCCAAACCGCATAGTGGTATAGGGTATAAAAACCATACTAAGAAAGTGGTATGGTTTTATTAAAAACTGAACATTTGTAATAAATGTTTCGAAGGTATTTTATATTTTTTTTATTAAAATACACTTCAAAAATACCATCAAATACCTGCACTTTATGCGCATTTCGTTCAAACTTTTATCACATTTTGTGGTACTGTTTTGCACTTTTTGCTTGAAAAAAGTTGGCATCGCTGCTGGTTACACTATTTATAACAAACTAGAAGATTCCAGCCCTCGAAATTAGAGAGCAAATTCTAGGAAATTTTATTTTTTCATTAAATAAAGACCCTAAAGTTATGCTAATCAATTATAGCCAATTCACAAATCAACACAAAAAACAAACTTATTTGTATTACAAACACATTAACAAATTTAATAAACACAAACATAGCATTGGATAATTTTATGTATGTGTAGCAACTTTAAATGCAATTTACTCAAAATAAAGGAAAAAATTTAAAATTCTGTAAATCTGCAAAACGGTTAAAAAGAAATACGTTTCAAATAATATACGTTTGGTCAAAATCGGGATGAAACGGTAGAACAAAACATCGATCACAAGAAATACCCTAGCCTATTAATATTATAGATAAAAACAAAATATTTGAAAAAGTAGATAACTTAATACTGAATAATTATAGCAAACAGAGTGAATTTTTAGAAATTTTTTTTTTGAGCATTTTTTGGAGGCCATATTTTAGGCACAGTGATGACCGGTTTATCCTATCGAAGTAAGGATATATGATATCATCCTAAGTTTACCCAAGTACATGATTTATTTTGTGGAACATCGCTATATCGACTTGATTCGTTAAAGCGATCAAGAATTGATTTCCTTTTTGGGTCGCAGATTCGCCCTAGGATACATGTTACACACGAAGTGACAAACTTGTGTATAACGTCTGCACCATGGTGCACTCGTTCCAGTTCAATAAAATAAAATTATGTTAGGAACATTTTATTAGAAAAAATATATTGTTATTATTTTTTAAATATTGAAATTCGACGCCCTTAATTAGCACTTTCAGCACTTTTTTTTTTTTAATTTTATTTAAAAAACTATCATCATTACAGTTAAAATCAGTCAGTAAATGTCTTTGACTGCGAAAGGTCATATTAGCTCGAGTACTTACGTGAGTGAATTGTGCTTTCTATTTTGCTACAACAAACAAAAAAAAAAGAACTTAACATATCAATAATATCCCAAAATACGTACCAGTTTATCATTACAATTATATAAAAAAAGCAAAAAAAAAAAAAAACAAAACTTTAAATGGGAGAAAGAAGTTTGGGTGATCCTCCGGATCGGTTGATGCCCCATAATCAACAAACTTTTTCTATGAACAAAAATAAAAAATTAACAATTTCTACCAATGGCCCTAGATATTTACAAATGATCAGAACAAACAATATTAACAAAAGTCAAGCAATTGATAACATCAACAACAAAGTAAAAAATGTAGAAACCTTAGCAAATGTCTCTCCATTCCTAATAAAGAAAGTTATTGATTGTGTATGCGGTAGTGAAGTCGATATGTGCAAAAAAATTCGTGATGGTAGCATATTGATAAAAACCAAGAACAATTTACAAGCTGCAAAACTCATTACATTGACTTCCCTTTCACCCACTATACAAATTGAAATCCGTGAGCACTCTACTCTCAACTACTCAAAAGGCGTTATATACTCTAATGATCTTAGAGGAATAGAAGAAAATGAAATACTCAACGAGCTTAAAAATCAAAACGTTACTGAAATAAGAAAAATACTAAAAAAAGTAGATAAGCAACTTGTGGAAACTGGACTAATAATTATTACATTGGCCACACTCAATCTACCAGAAAATTTGAACATAGGCTATGAAAAAGTCAAATTACGCCCCTATGTACCATATCCACTCAGATGTCGTAAATGTCTTAGATTTGGACATACAAAAAACGTTTGTACCAACGCAGAAATCTGCCCAAATTGTGCTTTAGCATACCATTTCGAAGAAGATGACGAAATATGTAACAACCCATCAACATGCACTAACTGCATTAACAACAACAACGAAAACAGCAAACACAATTCTCTTGACAAAACCTGTCCGGTATTCTTAAGAGAAAAAGAAATACAGGCAATTGTAACTTTAGAAAAAGTAGACAGAAAGAAAGCAGTAGAAACTTACAAACAACGTCACCAATGTGGACAAGCATCTTTCTCTTCAGTAACAAAAACAGCAACCTCAAATAAACATATGTCTTGCACAAATAACACCAACATCTCAGTTAACCTTAATAACACCGAAAGAGAACTAGTGAACTACAATGATAATGAAACACTTACAAATCACAATACTGAACCCACTACACTCACACCAAAAAAAAAAACAATAACCATTCTACCAAAAAATACTTCAAACAGAGCGATACAAGCAATGAAAAGGAAAAATATTAAAAAAATTCAAAATAAACCAAAACAACCCAAAACTAAAGTGAACAATGAAGACAGTGAAACATCGGAATCGACATCTGGCCTTTCAATTGACAACGAATAATAATTTATTAAACTATGGCATGAATAAATTCTAACAATCATTATTATTATATTATATATATATTTTTTTTTTTTTTTCATTTTATTTATTTTTTAATTTTTTTATTTAGTTACAATGATATGCTTAAACATTTTACAATGGAATATAAGAGGCTATATTATTAATTACAACGAATTACAATTACTTATCAATAAGTATAATATAAAATTAATTTCAATACAGGAATCACATATTACTAATATCAATCATATTCCCGTACCTAACAACTTCTCCATTTATAATTATAACAACTCCAACTCATATGGTGGTGTATCCCTCCTAGTCCATAATTCCATACAACACAAAATTATACAAATGAACAATGACTTTGAAGCAATATGCTTAGAAATCCAATCGAAAATAAAATTCAATATTATTTCGACCTATATCTCACCGAATGCGCAATTCAATTACAACAATCTACAAAATGTTCTTGGCAACTTCAATATACCTACACTTATAACTGGTGATTTCAATAGCTGGCATCAAAATTGGGGGTCGAATAAGAACAATAAAAGAGGTAAAATTTTGGAAAAATTTATAAACAACTCCAACTTCATATTATTAAATGATAAATCCCCTACACATTTTTCGACTTTAAAAACCCTTACGCACATTGACTTGACTTTCTGTTCACCTGAACTTCATATCCATTCCAGATGGGCTATTGAACAAGATTTATGGGGAAGTGACCATTTCCCCATTATTGTTTCCCTATTTCATGACAACCCTGAAAACTACCAGCTTATCAAACCCCGTTTTAAAACTGACGCAGCCAACTGGGATCTTTACACTAGTAAATGCATCACCTATGAAACAACTAGAACGATTAACACAAACATTAATAAGGAAGCAGCTAATATTAAAAAAATTATAATCCAATCAGCGAATGAATCCATTCCACAATCAAAACCTAGTGCACGCACCCCAGTTCCATGGTGGAACCAACACCTTGAAAATTTGAAAACCGAAAAGAAAAAGTTATGGTATATATTTAGAACGTATATTAATAACGAAAATATGATTAGATATAAAAGAGCAAACGCTCTACTTAAAAAAGAGATAAAAGCTTCTAAACGTAAATCATTATATAATTTTACCTCTGAAATTAATCCGAATACGCCCCCTAAGAAAATATGGAACAACATCAGAAGGTTTTGTGGCTATAAAACCTCGTATAATATTCATGCCATACAAAGCGATAACTCTCCTTTTAACGTTCTAACTGATCATGTTGATATTGCAAATGAATTAGGCCATTTTTGGTCTGTCAATTCATCTGATCAAAAATTCCCAGCTAAATTCCAAGAAAACAAAGAAAATTTAAAAAATCGCTTCGTAAATATTAATCCCAACAATAAGGCAAAACTTATTGAACAAGACATTAACAACATTGAATTACTTTCCACTTTGCATAGACTCAAAGGTAAATCTCCTGGCCTAGACAGAATATCATACAATATGATAAAAAACTCTCCAAACATTATTCAAAATAGAATTTTAAACCTTTTCAATAACATTCTAAAGACACATATTCCTCAGCAATTTAAAACCAGCCTAGTAATTCCCATCCTAAAAGCTAACAGTGACCAGACTAAAACAACATCTTACAGGCCAATATCTCTTAATTCGTGTGTTGGAAAAATTTTAGATAAAATTATTGCTAATCGAATTTGGTGGTTTATCAATTCCAATAAACTCCTTAACATCAATCAGATGGGATTCAGAAAAGGAAAAGGTACAATGGACACTCTACTGTTTATTGAGCATTTGGCTGCTAGAAGTTTAACTTCAAAAAATCACCTTACGATAGTTTCACTTGACTTTGAGAAAGCATATGACAAAATAGGAATCCATACAGTTGTAGACCAACTAATTTCATGGAACTTTGGACCTAAAATCATAAATTATATAGTAAATTTCATGACCAACAGAAAATTTATCGTCCGCCTAGGAAAAAAATATTCACAAACGTTTAACCTATATAATGGAGTCCCACAAGGATCACCATTGTCCGTAATTATTTTCCTTGTAGCCTACAATAGACTTTGCGATATCATCTCTATACATAAAAGTGTCAACTTTTGTGCTTATGCTGATGATTTCAATATAATAATAAAATCAACTAAGGAAAAAAACCCTACTACTAATATTAGTAACATAATCGATGATATTCTGAAATGGTGCGAAGAATCAGGTGCCGTACTATCTAGTACAAAATGTCAATATATGCATATCTGTAGAAAACACAATTGCACATGTAACATGATTTCAGGTAACATTCAACTCACAGAAACTAATGCATTAAAAATATTGGGCATATTTTTCAATAAAACTCTCAAATGGAATACCCACATCGAATATCTAACCCAAGCTTTAGTAAATCGAGTTAACATCATAAAATGCTTATCATATTCCAAATTTAATCCTAACTCAAATATCCTCTTGAATATAATACAATCCTTGATTATATCGAAAATCAGGTATGGACTGTTTCTATATGGTAATGCATCCAAAACATCTTTGAAAAAAATTAACACAGTTATAAACACAGCCACTCGATGTGTACTTGGTGCACCTCGAACCACTCCAATTAATAACATAATGGTAGAAACCAATACTTTAGATATAAATCTTTTATGCCAACTTGAATCAAAGAAAGTCTTAAAATCAATTGTACTCTGTCAGGATACTCCGTTACAAAAGTTTATCACAAACTACACCAAATTAAAAAATACTTCTAAAATTAAATCGGCTCTATATAAAGCAATTAGTTTCTCCTCAGAATTCGATCTTCCAGTTCAAATACCCAAATTAAACAATTCGACACATCCTCCATGGCATTTACAAGCTGAATCTATTGACTCGTCCCTCTCAATACATAAAAAAGAAAACACTCCACCCTCACAATATCGAATTCTATTTCATGAAATTCGCAACAAGTATCATGACAGAACATTTATTTATACAGATGGATCTAGATCAAATGGCACAGTATCCTTTGCGGTCACCCTAGAGGACAAAATAATTTCAAACTCGCTTCTTCCTAAATTCAGCTCTATCTTTTCTGCCGAAATAATAGCAATATATAAAGCAATTGAACTCTGTCAGAGATCTGGTAAATTTGCTATATGCACAGATTCACTATCTGCAGTCCACGCCATCACCAACATTAATAACAACAATTTTTATGCAATCAATATTAGAAACTCACTGATTAAACTTTTCCCAAAAATTGTCATAGTTTGGATACCCGGTCACTCTCTAATCACAGGGAACGAACACGCTGATTATGCTGCAAAATTAGCCTACAAATCAGCTTTAACTATGACCATTAATATAAATTTTTCTGACATAAGGAAATCTGTTAAGGAACAAATACACAACAAGAATCTCAACATCTGGAATTATACAAACAATTGGTATAAATCAGTTAACCCTTATAAAAATAACATTTACTCTTGGTTGCCCGACAACAATACTATCAATCGTAAAGATATAATTATATTTGTAAGATTACGACTAGGTCATACCAAACTTACTCATAGTCACATCATATCAGGTTGTGATCCCCCTATTTGTGATTGTGACAACAATAGCCCACTAAATATAGAACACTTCCTTCGTGTTTGCCCCAAATTTATAAACCAAAGAAATCAAATATTCTCAGGAACAAACCCGCTCACCTTATTATCCTCACCTTCAGCCACCTCCATTAAACAAATTATAAGTTATTTAAAAAGTATTAAATTGTATAATCATATTTGAATTAATCTATTTTATTAATTTCACTATAAATTATGGCCTTCTTTAAAAGTACTACCATTAAAAATTAAATCCAAATAATAACCTTTTTTGTAAATATTAATAAAAATTGTATAACTATAACTACTATATGCTTAGCTTAAGGCCTAGCTGCTATAGCTAATAATAATAAAAAAATATATATTTAGTATGTACATTTATGTAATAACTAAATTTTTGAATAAATAAATAAATAAAATTACAGTTAAAATAATTTATACATATATTTAATATCTACAGTTTTTGAGATTTAGCTGAAAGTATTGCAACAAATAATTTACTTTTTTTTTTTTTTTTATAAGTGAAAAAACATTTGGAAATATTTACATGTAGGTAAAAAGATAGGGAAAAAACCTTTAAGTTTGCTAAGAAATTCTTTCTTTAACTCCTTCTTGCATCTTCTATTCAGAAGTTACAGAAAAAGTTAATTTTACAAATTTCTTATTAAATCAAAACTTGAAGACCTGTTTCTGTCTTCGAATCTTGTTGTTATTTTACTAATGACAGTTTTAAACAGATCTTGTTTAGAATTTCTGTGTAACAGTGCAGTTGAGTATCTTCTAGGCAGGTTGTATATGATCTTCAAGTTTTTATTTTGGATAATTTGTAGCTTTTTAAGATAAGTGTTGGCACATCTCGTTGACCATACCTGGCAGCCATATGTCATTATTGGTCGTATACACATATTATATAATAACAGCTTATTTTTACAATTTAGTTTAGATTTTCGGTTAAGCAGAGGGAAAAGCGCTCTTCCGCACTTTAGTGCCTTATCACCCGCTTGTGTGACATGATTTTTAAATGTTTGTTTTTTATCGAAAACAACTCCCAAATATTTGACTGAATCAAGTATTGGAATTTCAATCCCTTGCATACAAACTGTTATTTGCGGAATTCTTTTTGGTGACTTGTTAAAAGGGAAAATAATTGCTTGTGTTTTCCCATGATTTATCTTTATTTTCCATTTGTTGAAGTATTTTTCAGCATGGCTTAAAGCTTTTTTCATGTTCTTCACTATTGCATTTGAAAGTTTTCCACTCGTTATTAATGCGGTGTCATCTGCATAGAAGGCCGCTGTTTGGTTTCTTAGGGCTTTAAAGTCTGAAGTATATATAGAGTACAGCGTTGGTGATAAGATTGATCCTTGCGGAACTCCTGCAGGAATGTGCCTTTGTGTAGATTTTTCGTTATCCAAATTGACTGCAAAGTATCTGTCTGATAAAAAACTTTTTATAATTTTTTGTAGATATATAGGGTAACCAAATTTATTGAGCTTAAAAATAATTCCATTGTGCCATATGGAGTCAAAAGCTTTCTCAATATCAAAAAAAGCTATTCCTGTGCTTTTACGTTGATTTTTGTTGCTATTTATTAAATTTACAATTCTCTTCACCTGATGTATCGTTGAATGTTCTCTTCTAAAATCAAACTGCCCATTACTCAAAATATTGTTTTGTTCTGTAAATTCATTTAGTCGCGTTATTATGATTTTTTCAAAAATTTTTTCTAAATCATTCAACATACTTATGGGACGATAGCTTTTGGCTGATTTTTTTATCTTTTCCTGGTTTAAGTATTGGTATTCCCTTGGCAATTTTGAATTGCTTCGGGAAATAACAGTTTTTTAAGCACCAATTGAAAATTTTTGTAACAAAATTGAAAAATACATTTGACATCCGTTTTAAAACTATTGGTTTTATTCCATCTATACCAGGTGCTTTTGAATTTTTTTGCTTAAAAATGAAAAATTTTACTTCGTCCACGGTTGTCAACATATCAGTTACATTGGTAGGCACAGATTGTAAGTCTAACCATTGAATGTGTTTCGATACCATACGTTCAACTGTCGATGGTTGATTATAAGTTATTTGGTGTGAATTTTCAAAACATCCGCTATAATATTTGATTTCTTTCATTATTGAATACATCAGCGCCATCTATTGTCAAATTTTCTACAGCTGCTTTATTCCCTCTTATTGCTCTGTTCAGCTGCCAGAACTTTTTGTTGCCAGGTGGCAATTTTTTAATAAAATTATTCCAGTTGTCATTTCTGCCATTTGATACGTGAAATTTGATTAAAATATTCAGCTGTTTAACAACAGATGATAAGCAATGTCTCTCCGGAATGTTGGTTGCTCTTTATAATTTACGTACAAACCTTTTTCTTTGGCCAATTAAGTATAAAGTTAATTGAGAAATTTTTTTCTGCCAAATTTGTTTCTCCTTAACTGGAATTCTTTTGGAAGCCTCTTGGATTATGTGAGTAATTTTATTTATAATTTGTTCAATGTTTGACTCGGTTATAATTGCAGATAGTAAATTATTTCTTCGAATCTCTTGGTCTGCCCAATTTGCCATCTGATAGAGTGGAATAAGTATTTTTCTTTCAATAATGGAACCATAAATTTGACATGTAACTGGAACGTGATCAGAGTTTAACATACCTGGATGAGTTTCTATTGCCGAAATATTTAAGTTCGAGTTTGTAAGAAGAAGGTCAATAACTGATGCTTGTGTGGGTGTTGAACGCTGCCCAAATCGAGTAGAGGTGTTGGACGAGTGGATGTAATAATTGGAATTCATTTGATGGTTATATAGTTTTCTACCAGCAGTGTTGTTTCTTTGGCAGTTCCAACTAGTATGGTGAGCGTTAAAATCGCCGAAAACAAAAAATTCAGACGTTGTTGTGGTGATTTTGTTTAAATCTTCAATGAAGCTGTTAGTGTATCGTGGGCAGTATGCAGCTGTAAATCTAATTGGCCGTTTATTAATATTTATTACAATGGAAACATTTTCAATAATTGTTGTTGACATTATTGATATATATTGGTGTGGAATTGTATTTTAAATCGCTATTAATACACCTCCTCCATGGGTTAATCGATCTTGACGGTAGATTTTATAATTAAGCAATTTGAATTTGTGTTTTTGATTTAAAAAAGTTGGATTAGTTATCCCTTGGGCATTCCAAAGCATAACATTGATTCTATACATTGTTGTTTCTTTATATGACATGTTTAAGCATATTTCCAAGTCATATTTGTTTTTAAATTTTTCTAGAGCATCGACTGCATCAAAGAAAATTTCTAATAGCTTTTCATTAGAGAGATCATCGTTATCATGATCTATTATTTGAGCTGCTTTAGCTTTTGCAGCGTAGGAAACTTTATTGAGAGCATTATGTGCTCTACTACTTGATGGAATTTCATCGGTGCGGGGAAAAATACGCACCTTATTAGTTGATGATATATCACGGTTATTTGGGATATCGTCATCCCAGATGAAAGGATCAGGTTCCAAATGTTGTGGCATTTTACGAATGTGTTGTTTTCTGGAAACTCTTTGCCGTATTTCTAGGTACTCGCGGCACGATGGACAGTTTATGTCATCTGCTCGATGATTAACATTTTTCAAGTTATTCTTAATACAATTAAAACATTTATATATCACAGGGCCGTCACTTGTAACTTTATTTAACTGGCAACGTGAATAGTCATGTGGACCTCCACAACCTAGACATACATTTTTTTTAAAACAATTTGATGAGACATGACCATATAACGCACATTTTGAACACTGTGTCGGTCCTCTTGCATGACGCCGGGGATTTCTCCAGTGGACCACTATACCATAAAAGTACTTTTTTTAAATACTTCTCTTTTAGAAATCTGACTTCTGTTAAATTCTAGCATATACAAAGCATCGTCAGATGTGGATCGTGTGGTTTTAATTTCATTTATGTTTGTTGGTTCTATATTGTACGTATTTTTGAACTCCTCAAGAATCGTTTTTAGTTCGAATTGTGGTAGACCAAAAAGCATAAGTTTAAATTTCTTGTTGTCTTTAACTGGATGCATAAAGAATTTAATTTCTTCGTGTTTAAGTTTTTTTAAAGCTTCATTGAAGTCAATCAAAGTGTTTGGCATCACTTTTGTACCTATCGACATTCTCTTATACTTGGAGTTCGAGCCCAATATCTTTATGATATCAGTGAGCTTATGACCACTATCAACAATAATTGGAGGAATATTGTTTGCATCTCCACTTACTTCACCTTCTTCTTCGCTGGTGTCGTCATCCATGTCAGATAGCACTTGGAATCTGTTATTTTCTAGAGGTTTGGGAACTTTAAATCTAGGGTTGTTACCCCAGAATTTTTTGCCTTTTTGTGTGGGGACCATTCTCAATTATTGCAAATAATTGAAATTAAAAAATTACTTGTTTGTTTAATAATAACACGACCGTATGTTAAGAGTGTCAACAATCAACTGACTTTCAGCACTTTTTTTTCACAAAACACTAAAAAAAATGTTTCTTGCGAGCGTAGAATAAAAAAATAGCAGCTTGCTCTTATGGAAAGCACGCCCGTAAAAATTTAGAAAGCCAAAACAGGAGTAATTGCCTAGCTTATCAGACAACCAACGTGCATATACATATAGTATTATATTCTGTTGGCGGTACAAATATGGTTGAAAAAATGGTCGGTTGACATCGACCATATGATATTAGTATTATGATCCGAGTTCAGTTTATGTTATGCATGTGTTATAATAACCGAAATAGTGAAATAAGTTAAATTTATGGCATCTTCTCCTTTAACTTACCATTTGGTAACACCAATTAACAAAATGAACTATAATTTCAATTAGGTATTTTTGCTTTAAAAACAATTTCTCGAATCCCTAATATCATGCTCGGCACTTAGGTAAAGTAGTGTGTTGCAGACGAGTTTCAAAACATTACGATTTTTTTTTTTTTTCTAATAACATTTCACTTTGATATATTATTTATAAATATGCTCAAGGTGTTGTCACGTTTAAAAACTTGTTTGCTGTTGTTCATTTGATGCTTAAAATGCATTTGGCAAAATAAAAAAAAATAAAAATAAAAATAAAAAAATAAATAAAAACACTCACACACAGAAATACTTTAAGCAGAAAATTACATTTTCATGCATTAACACATTTTGAAATAAACATAAAACTAAACAAAAATAAAATAAAAGAGTTGGCTGTTAAAACATACTCGCATTCGTATGTGCGATAATGAAAAACTTTATTTGCAATAGCAACTGCATATAGAAAAAAAACGAGTTATTATATTTGTTTAGCATTATCAATTAAAAGTTTATTTAATTTAATGTTGAGTTGTTTTTTATTTGTTTGTTCTACCACGAATAGAGCTGGCCTCAATGGACTTGGAGGAATAGTACATTTTTAATTTGAAGCATGTAAAGAAGCAATTATAAAATACAAAATTTAAATATCTTAAGAAAATACAATGGAACTAAACTCCTTTTTAAACTCCTTCATTTCTATTATCTGAACAAAATTTGGCTATCATTACAATAATTTCCGTTTACAGTTAATGTGGACTAGGATATCTGCATGATCTTTTAGAATATCAAATTTAAATTGAGTTAGTTAGATAGATAGATAGATAGATAGATAAATTTCTTTATTGATTTTTTCATAAATTCGTTATAATACTTATATAATTAAAATTAAAATAATAATGGTTAACGAATCTTATATATAAAAATGGAGTTGTGTATGTTTGTTTGTTTGTGGTTTATAGGAGACTACACCACTGGACTGATCGTAATGAAATTTTTACAGTGGCTAACTGCCTATCCGGAAGGAAAAATAGGCTATAATTTTTGGATTTTTTAAGTGGGCGTGACACCTCCCATACAAAGTGAATTTTTACTATCTAATTTAATATATAATATCTGGAGTACTACGACAGCAAGAGTCCTGAAACTATGTACATATTTAAATAATTCGTAGAGTTGCGGAAAAAATGGGCGTGATCGAACCGATGGGCGTCGCACCCACCATGCAAAGTAAATATTAAATGTTATATATCTAGAGTACTGTAATAGATAAAGTTTTGAGACTTTGTGTGAGTTCATAAGTTATCAGCGTTGTACCTCCCATATAAAGTAAATATATAATGTCATATATCTGAAGTACTGTAATAGTGAAAGCCTTGAAATTTTGTCTGAGTGCATGAGTTACTAATGTGAATAGTTCCATAAAAAATGGGCGGCACAGGAGCAGTGGGTGTGGCACCCCCATACAAAGTAGATATTTATTATCATATAACTGGATACTGTAATAATGATAGCCTTGTGACTTTGTGTGAGTTCATAAGTTATCAACGTTAGTACTTGGAAAAAAAATGTGTGGGATCAGATCAGTGGGCGTGGCACCCCCCATACAAAGTGAATATTAAATGTCATATATCTGGAATGCTGTAGTAAAAAAAGTCTTGGGACTTTGTCTGAGTTCATAAGTTATGAATGTGTTGCCCAAAAATGGGCGTGATCGGACTAATGGGCGTGACATCTCCTATACAAAAAAAATATCAAGTAATAAAAAAGGGCAGTCTTGAAACTTTTGACAAGTACAATACTTACCAATGTGTGCAGTCGTGGAAAATATGGGCAGAATCGCCAAATTCAAAGATAGCCACAATCTAAAATCCAGAAAGACAAAAATCGCTAAAGCCAAACATCGCCAAAATCAAAAATCACCAAAATCAAAGACCGCCAAACATAAAAATCGCACGAAGCAATAATGGCCAAAATCAAAAAACGCAGAAAACAAAAATCTCCAAAATAAAAATCACCAAACCGAAAATCGCCAAAACCGAAAACCACGAATAATAAAAATCACAAACAAACAAAATACACCAAAACCAAAAATCGCCAAAACCGAAAATCGCCAATAACAAAAATCGCCAAACACAAAAATCGCACGAAGCAATAATGGCCAAAATCAAAAACGCAGAAAACAAAAATCTCCAAAATAAAAATCACCAAACCGAAAAATCGCCAAAACCGAAAACCACGAATAATAAAAATCACAAACAAACAAAATACGCCAAAATCAAAAATCGCCAAAACCGAAAATCGCGAATAACAAAAATCGCCAAAATCAAAAAACGCCAAAATCAAAAATCGCAAAAAACCAAAACGCCAAAATCAAAATTCGACAGAACCGAAAATCGCGAATAACAAAAATCGCCAAAATGAAAAATCGTAAAAAACAAAAATCTCCAAAAATCAAAAACGCAAATAACAAAAATTGGCAAAAATCAAAAATCGTCAAAACCGGAAATCGCAAATAACAAAAATCGCAAAAAAAAAAACAAAAAACGCCATAACCGAAAATCGCAAAAACAAAATCAAAATCGCTAAATATATTATTATAAATATAAATAAAATAATTTTCTACAAAATCTATTCCCAGTTTTTATTTCGTTACGATGGGTGTAGCGAAGCGCATCGGGCTACTGCTAGTATATGATAAATTTATTGCTAATTAGGAATTTATACGATACATTTTTGAACGGCATTTTGAGTTAAAAGTTATATACATTAATTAATATTTTCCTATAATTTAAGGCTTATATAATGGGTACCAGTTTTGGGACCGCTGCTCTGTGGGCCATATTTTAAGAAGGCGGTCAAAAATCATTTTTTTATGGTTACCGCTTTTAACTTATGTTAATCATTTGAAAGTAAATATCAGTGAACTTCGGGAGCCAAAAAAATTGCGAAAATTGGCCTTTCTCAGTATTTTGCTAAAATTAAAAAATTTCTTTGTAAATTTTAATTTTTAAATGACTGTAACTTTTTGTTTTAAAAGAATTTAAAGTAAAATAAATTTTGTGTAATTTTGTAACTTCTCAGCTATTAATATTAGAAATATTAAGTCACTGAGTAGATTAGAAAATCTCCTGCCCATAACAGCCATAAAAATCTTCCACTCCTCTGTAGTCGAAACCTGCCCCGCACTCAAATACCCATTGCATACCCGCCAGTTTCCGTCTGTGCGCACCAGAGCAATTTCTTTGGGCCAAGGTCTGATATATTGTACAAATTTATGAATACAAAAGTTTAGGGTATAATGAGTTTGCCCCGATGTTTGTAAGTACCAAAAATATTGAACCTATACCCAATTTTTATTATACGGATCGACTCAAAATCACTTTCTGAGTCCGTCCGTCCGTCCGTCCGTCCGTCTGTGTGTTATGAATACAAAAGTTAGTCGCACCGGTGTATTTTTTTTTTTTTTTGCGTAAGTTTATTTGTTTTTTATACTGACAGAGAAAGGAAACTGTAGAGTTGACACGAGTTGTTATATGCTTATAAAAAAGGGTTGAGACATAATGCGCTTGATTGTTAAATAATATTAATCGGTAAAATCTATTTTATTTTGACAGGTATATTTACATGGCTTTATCTCAAAAACATTAATAGTCGGAACTGGAGTTATATAGTTAAAATACCTGACAAAACAGGGGGGGAAAAATTTAAGTAACTGGTAAATGGTCAAAACTATTGCGACACACCCTTTTAAGATATGAACAGGTAAAAGGGTTAGTTAGGATCTGTGTTTTTCAAAAAGTGTGATAAAATATAAGAAATAGTATTTTACATAATTGCAAGAGAGAGTATTCATAATTATGTTTCCACAGCTACTATTCATTACAGTTTGAACAATGGCTAGGTACTGTTATAGAGATCTGGTTGATAATTTATTTTCAACAAAAAGATGTGGACGATATAATTCTGCACGTACTGAACAACCATTTATTTAAGAATTGTAAACCTGCAAGGAATTGCAATACACAAAGAATAAATTACAACTTTTGCATCAAATTTGAAAAAAACGGTACATTGAATGTTCTTATAGGAGGAACTAATTTTGAGAAATCATCTACAACTGCCAACGAAAGTGGAAAAAGGGTCGACCAGCAAAATCAATTGATGAATGTAGTGAAAGATCTCGAAGGCGCGCAAATTGGAAAAATATCAATTGAAGAAATTTTTCAAATAATTATTAAAGATTAATTTTTGCACCAAATCCAACCAACACAAAATTAGACAAATAAAATTTAAATAATTGAAAAAATAGTAGAAGCGAGCCCAGGGTGCACAGAGAGGATTCCTACATCAATTAAGGATAAGAAAATTTACTTCTTAAGAAGCGTTCGCCCTATTTTCGGATTTGAAGTTGACCAAAATATAAGGAATTACGGAACGAATCCATGAAAAGAATTGTGGGATTTTTCCAGAGTATGGAGATTTAGTTTCTGCCAAAAAAGAATCCTTACCTTCACAATCTGCTATCCAGCGTCACTTTAACTTCAGCAGAAATAAAATTGCAAGATCTACTTGAACATAATGCAGAAGATTGCTAAATACGCTTGATACTGATCATATAAAAAAATTGGAAATGGCGGCATTACTTCAATATCGAAATGGTGATATGATAGATCCTCTGGTTAGAAACAATACAAGCAATTTTAATGCTAAAAGTTCATCAGATGCATTTTGCTTAACAAAAATTTATAGCGACTTAGAGCCCTCAACTAGTAGAGCAACAGAAATTGATGTATGGAAAAATGAAATTCCTTCTTCAAACAAATAGACCAATAAATTTGACCTACACCCATCTTTTATTATTAACCCGATCGAATCAGAATCACTAACTGATTCGATTTAACGATGTCCGTCCGTCCGTCCGTCTGTCCGTCCGTCTGTGTGTCCATGTAAACCTTTTAATCAAACTGCAGGTCGCAAATATGAATACATTTTGATGAAATTTGGTGTGTAAGCTTTTATCGGCCATAAGATGAACGCTATTGAAATTGGTGAGAATCGGTCTATGTTCAGACCTAGCCCCCATACAAATGACCCTATGAAATCGACATAAATTGCCATAAGATCCAAATTGTCATATAAATCTTACTCAAATTGGGTTTTTATGCATTTATTACATCCATTAATGAGTAGTCCAAAAATTGTTCCTACGGGACAACTCTTAGTCATAGGCCCCATATAGAGCTGCTTCCCGCTGCTTGTTCGTATATATTTTTGCAAAATACAAGAGACTTTACCAAACATAGTCACGATCGGTACATTTTGGGCATAGTCCCCATATAGATATAGCATCCGATATGAACTTTTTCATATCTGCAGCCAAAAAAATTAATAAAAATCCCACTGAAATTTAGTTTATGCTTATTTTCTATGTCCGGTTAGTTGGGCCTATGAGATAGGGTCTCTAAACGCATGGTATAGGGTATCATATAGTCGGTCTAGACCGACTATAATTTTCTTTTCTTGTTTTATTTATAGCTTAATTAATTGTTGATCTAATATTTTTAATTTAATAAAAATATAAAACTATAAAAACATCTTTTTTACCATTGCCGACCAATTGGACATATATGTCCCGTACTGAATTTTGCTGAATAATAAACGGATTCCAAATATTTTAGTATTTCTGAAAACCATAAATACTGGTCCATTTTATATCGAAATTTTTAATGTTTTTGGTTCAATAACGCCCGAATTAATGACATCCAAATATGATTTTAAAAAAATAGTTTTCAGACCTTGGCGTCACCGTCTTAGATCCTGAGAGCACATGTGCCAACTTTTTTTGGTACGGTCAGAAAGCTAAAACTAGTCCCTGTCAATTCGAATCAGCTTTAAAAAAATCGGTTGGAAAATGTGGAAAATATAAGAAAAATATAAATGGGACATATCCATCCCATTGGTCCTAAAAGGATTAATGTTGTAGATAGTCGAATACCCTTTGCGGAATCCAGGTTGGAAGCCATTTGGGTAGTTGGTATTTGTTTACCCATTCAGTAAATATTTCGTGAATTACGCCCATCATAATCTTACCTATACAATTCATTAGTGAAATACCTCTGCGGTTACTTCGACAGTCGACAAGTATCTCCTTTTGATATGTAAACATCTATACGCGCAGGGGGGTAAATTACTAGCGTAACATGTGAGCCGTAGGAAAAAATCGGTGTGACTTATGATTGTATTGGTGAAAAAATTATTATATGTTTGAAAATGAAAAATAAAAAATTAAAAATATAAATGAAAAATGAATAATAACAAATGAAAAATCGAAAATGAAAAATTAAAAATAAAAAATTAAAATTGAAAAATAAAAAATGAAAAATGAAAAACAAAAAATTAAAAATTAAAAATAAAAAATTTAAAATAAAAAACAAAATTTAAAAAATGAAAAAATGAGAAATAAAAAATTAGAATGAAAAAAGAAAAATAAAAAATGAAAAATTAAAAACGAAAAAGCAAAAACAAAAATGAAAAATAAAAAATTAAAAATTAAAAATGAAAAATAAAAACGGGAATTGAAAAATAAAAAAATTGAAAATTAAATATGAAAAATGAAAAACTAAAAATTAACCGGTTCAAATAATAAATAATAATAAAAATTTTTTTATTAGCAGACCCCTGCAGTTGATTGCTATAAGTGATACATAGATGACGCTTTCTGTTTGATTTTAAAAAAGTGCCATAAAAAATCTTTAGTTACTAGATGTTTACACATCTCCCCTGTGATCATACTCACATGGTTTTTTATGCATAGACAGTACAGTACTTTTTTCGAATTTGTCCACAGAACCATTTCTATTTTATTATTTCGTATAGGTGTTAGCTAAAGCCCTTAAATAATCATCGTCAGCATAAACGAAGAACTCGTACGATATTCTGTCCTCACCCGATGCTTTATCTTCCGTAACTTTCGAAGGCATTAATCTTATTTCTTGTAAAGTAAAAGACTTATCAAGGTCATTATATGAAAATACGTTTGCAGCATAATCAAAATGTTTAAAATTAAGTATGTCAAAATGTTCTTGGAAAGAAATAGCATTTACTTGACATGCAATATAGTTTTTATTTTATTTTAGTTCCCTTGCCACCACTGTTTGCTATCAGCGATAGAATTTAATTTTTTCTATAAGGCTCCCAGGAAAAAAAATTACCAAATAATGGGTGTTAGAAGGAGAAATGACTGGTTGAAGTTTGCCTGATATGCTCATTATTTTAACATGGGGATGCCATTGGAGGTAGCTAGTTACCTAGGAACTCATTATTTTCGTTTTGCAAGTAACGCAGTATGCATGAAATATAAGTAGCTGTATAACACATTATTAGTAAAGCGTTATTTTCACTTTAAAAGTAATGCAGTGGGCAGGTGTAGGTCATTATTGGTAATGCAAAAATCAATGAGCTGCTACTATGAAATTTTTCATGGGCTATAATAGTTTTCTTTTTATACCCTATACCACTATGTGGTTTGGGTATAATGACTTTGTGCTGCTGTTTGTAACTACCAAAATTGTTTGATCTAGACCCATCTTTTATTATACTGATCGACTCAGAATCACTCTCTGAGTCGATTTAGCGATGTCCGTCCGTCCGTCCGTCTGTGTGTCCATGTAAATTTTGTAATCAAACTACAAGTCGCATATATGAATATATTTTGATGAAATTTGGTATATAAGCCTTTATCGGCCATAGGATGAACGCTATTGAAATTGGTGAAATTCGGTCCATGTTCAGACCTAGTCCCCATACAAACGACCCTGTGAAATCGACATAAGTTGCCATAAGAACCAAATTGTCATATAGATCTCAGTCAAATTGGGTTTGTGTTCTTATATTATATCATTAATCAGTAGTCCAAAAATAATCCCTATAGGACAATTCTTAGTTATAGGCCCCATATAGAGTTGCTTCCCGGTCTTCACTTAAATCTATCAAAAAACAAAAATATTGCACATATTTTTCTCAAATTTGGTTTGCATAAGTTTTTGCAAAAAAATTGACCTTACCAAATATGGTCAAGTTGGGTCCATTTTTCGACCATTTTTAGTCTACATATAAATATAGCACCCGATGTGAACTTTTTCATATCACAGCCCAAAAAATTAATAACAATGCCACTCAAATTTGGTTTATGCTTATTTTCTATATCTAATTAGTTGGACCGAGGAGATAGGGTCTCTAAACCATGGTATAGGGTATCGTATAGTCGGTCTAGACCGACTATAATTTTCTTACTTGTTTATTTTTACAAATTACATGGAAAATGCCTTTTTCTCTGTGTATTTTTGTTTATTTAAAGCAATACATGTCTCTTCCCTGGCAACATTGTACTGGACTGGCTACTGGCTGACTTGATTAAGGTCATGTTAATCGGGGTCCTGTTTGTGTGTCCTCAAAAAATGTAAGTTTTGGTTTACTTTAGTAAGATACTTCTCTTTATCATTTATATTCCATTTCAATTTTGGTATTAATTTTTATACCCTATACCACTATGTGGTTTGGGTATAATGACTTTGTGCTGCTGTTTGTAACAACCAAAAATATTTGACCTAGACCCATCTTTAATTATACCGATCGAATCAGAATCACTTTCTGAGTTGATTTAACAATGTCCGTCCGTCCGTCCGTCCGTCCGTCCGTCCGTCTGTGTGTCCATGTAAAGCTTGTAATCAAACTGCAGGTCGCAAATATGAATATATTTTGATGAAATTTGGTATATAAGCTTTTATCGGCCATGGGATGAACGCTATTGAAATTGGTGAGAATCGGTCCATGTTCAGACCTAGCCCCCATACAAATTACCCATATGAAATCGACATAAATTGCCATAAGATCCAAATTGTCATATAGATCTTACTCAAATTGGGTTTGTATGCGTTCATTACATCCACTAATGAGTAGTCCAAAAATGATCCCTTTGACCCCATATAGAGCTTCTTCCCGATCTTCAGTTAAATCTATTAAAAAAACAAAAATATTGCACTGATTCTTCTCAAATTCTGTTTGTACATATTTTTGCAAAATACAAGAGACTTTACCAAACATGATCAGGATCGGTCCATTTTTGGACCTAGCCCCTTTATAGATATAGCATCCGATATGAACTTTTTTATATCTGCAGCCAAAAAAATTAATAAAAATCCCACTCAAATTTGGTTTTTGCTTATTTTCTATGTCCAGTTAGTTGGGCCTAAGAGATAGGGTTTCTAAACGCATGGTATAGGGTATCGTATAGTCGGTCTAGACCGACTATAATTTTCTTACTTGTTAATTTTTCGTCTTTTATTTTTCATTTGTCATTTTTTAATTTTTCATTTTTATACCCTATACCACTTGTGGTTTCGGTATAATGACTTTGTGCTGCCGTTTGTAACTACCAAAAATATTTGACCAAGACCCATCTTTTATTATACCGATCGACTCAAAATCATTTTCTGAGTCGATTTAGCGATGTCCGTCCGTTCGTCCGTCCGTCTGTGTGTCCATGTAAACCTTGTAATCAAACTACAGGTCGCAAATATGAATATATTTTGATAAAATTTGGTATGTAAGTTTTTATCGGCTATAGAATGAACGATATTGAAATAGGTGCAATTTGGTCCATGTTCAGACCTAGTCCCCACACTAATGACCCCTATGAAATCGACATAAATTGCCATCAGATCCAAACTATCATATAGATCTCAGTCGAATTGGGTTTGTATGTGTTTATTATATCCATTAATTAGTATTCCAAAAAATAATTCCTATAGGACAATTCTTAGTCATAGGCCCCATATAGATCTGCTCCCCGATCTTCACTTTACCCTATCAAAAAGCAAAAATATTGCACAGATTATTCTCAAAATTGGTTTGTATATATTTTTTCAAAATATAAGTGACTTTACCAAATATGGTCAGGATTGGTCCTTTTTTCGATCTAGTCCCCATATAAATATAGCACCCGATACGAACTTTTTCATATCTGTAGCCAAAATAATTAATAACAATGGCTCTCAAATTTGGTTTATCTGTATTTGCTATATCCAATTAGTTGGACCGAAGAGATAGGGTCTCTAAACCATGGTATAGGGTATCGTATAGTCGGGCTAGACCGACTATAATTTTATTACTTGTTTTATTTTTTTCTTGTGTGTAATAAAGGCTAAAATTTAGTTTAATTGGTAGATGATCCGACCATATTTAATGCTCCACTACAAGAGTTTCTACTAAGTTGAATATATTTAGGTCAGCAGCACATGTATCATTCACCGAGTTGCCAGAACTACTCAGAAAAGTGAAGCTGCCTTCGTCATCACCTATAGTTCCTCCGTTCATAACAGCAAATTCATAATCTATACAAATTCTAAAAAAGTTCTACCATCTGCAGGTGTTATTTCGTCCACTGATTTTCTATTTTTTAAGCCAGTCTGAAAACTACATTCAACTAGATTTTCCAAAGGTTGCTGTTCCTTTTCTATTCCAATGTTAACGTCACCCATTATTATTGGGTTTTGTGTATCATTTCCTTGGAAAACATTCTTTAATGTTTTAAATTCATTACACCAATTTGCATCACGTATATAAATATAGGATTTAATTTAAATTCAGCCCAATTCTAAATATTCCCAGGGAAATGAGTTCCCGGGGAATTCATTTTTCCCGAGAATAAATCCTCCTATTCTAAACAGGCGGGCAGAAGAATAATGTGGGAGAGAGAATTTCGATTATACGAAGACAGCTGTTTTGCTTCAGTTGTTTTGTTTTGTTAACAAATTTAAAAATTTTCGTGGAAATTAAAAGCAAAACTTTTTTAAATCTTAAATAAATTAAAAATAAATACAAAAAATGTTCAGTGTAGCGTTTCTGATGGTAGCTGAAGCAGAATAGCAGCAGCAGGACAAGACGGAGCAAAGCATGCAACATCAGGGTTGGCTTGCATTGTGTTTAAAAGAACATGAATTTGTTTTTTGTTTGTTGCTTTTGACCTGAAAGCAGCAGTAATGCCATAATAATATTATTATACAAAATTTAAATGATATATATTACTTTTTTCATAAAAATATTAAATACTTAAATTTTTCGCAGCACCCAAATTATTCTCCCTTTCATTGACATTCAGAATAGCTACTTTTTCGCGGGGAAAAGTTTCCCATTTTCGAAGTTCTTTTAGAATAAGGGTAAAGGGAAAAGAGAAAAAATTTCCGGAAAAAATTATTAAGAATAGGGAAACAGGGAATAGGGAAAAAATTCCCAGGGAATTGCTATTGAGAATTGGGCTGATTGAGTCGCGTTGCATTTAGTATTGACCATATCATACATCCATATGTTATAAATTTATGTTTTTTTCCAATATCACTCACATTATTTCAAATTCCAATAATATGTCCACCTATACCTCCAACATATGGCCTTATATTTAAATGTTTAAGACCTGATTATATAAACTTAAAAAATGTTTTTAAAATTTCTAAACTAATCAGTCCCAAAAAAATGTTAAATTTAATTAATTGATTTATGAAAAATGTATTTGCCCCAGTCAATTATTTACCATAGCAATTTATGTACGCGATATTTGCATTTACATTTTATTTCGTTAAATAAATATTCAAACAAAGTGAAATTCATTAACATTTTTTTTTGCTAATTAATGTACTGTATAATTAATTTAATTTAAAAATTGTTTTTTTTTTTAAATGTTGGGCAAAAATTTGTAATATGATTTCAAAGTAAAGAAAGGTTAACACAAAACACAGTGTTCGATGAAAATGAAAATTAACAACTTCTGAACGGCTTCTCGGACTTGGCTGTTTAATGGCTTGTTGGAAAGCTAACAAAATGTAATTTAATTAATTTATCAAGATATTTTAAATGGTAAATTTATAACCTCAATTTTTTAACTAAAAATAAAAAAAATTAAATAAAAGAACAGCTAGCTAATATAGAACTGAATGACAGGGAAATATTGGTTTCATTCGATGTTGTTTCTTTATTCACGAACATTCCAATCAATACTGCTATGAAAAATATAATGAAAAAATGGTGCATAATTCACAAATTTACCAACATACCAAACCAAAAATTTCTCGAAATTTTACGGTTTTGTTTAACAGGCATTAACTATTTTGTATACGAGAACAAAATATACAACGAAATTTTCGGTATGCCTATGGGCAATCCCCTGTCTCCCACTGTAGCAGATATAGTTCTCGATAATCTAAAGCCGAGAATATCCATATAAAATACATAGCAAAATATGTTGATGATATTTTTAGCTATTATTAGCATAGACGATCTGGATAAAATTCATAGAACCCTCAACAATCAGCACCCCAAAATCAAATTTACCCTCGAAATAGAAGTTAACAAACATATTGCGTATCTAGACACAAAAATACTTAGAAATGATAATAAAATCAAAATGGACTGGCACTCCAAGGAAACGGCCTCTGGCAGGATTATGAATTCCAATGCAACCCAATCCAAAAGCCAAATTATCAATACTGCAAAAAATTTTATTGAAAGAGTTCTGCGGATAAGTGATGAAGAATTTCACACAAAAAACACACGGAAAATCTACACTATACTCACCGAAAATAGTTTTCCAGTGAAACTTATAAGCAACCTAATAGAAGAAATTAATAAACGATTCAAAAATAACAAAGTTAGCAATGCTGAAAACATAAATGATAAACGTTTTTACAGTGTACAATACATCCCAAGATTAACCGACAACAGAAACATAAGAACAGCAATAAAACAAAATAACATCAGCTTTACGTATAAAGCAAACAAAACATTAAACACAATATTCACAAACGTCAAAACTCCAATTGACCAACAACAAAAAAATAATATTGTGTATGAAATATCATGTAAAGCCAGTAATGATACACAATGTAATCAAATTTATGTAGGAACGACAAAGAGGGCATTAACTACAAGAATGGGAGAGCATAGAATGGATATCGCGAAAGGCAAAGAATCGACAGCACTTGCACAACATGTACTTTCAACAGGCCACACAGCTGATCTCGAACAAGTGAGGATAACAGATAAAGAAAGAATAGAAAGAAAACGATTTACTAAAGAAACTTAAAGGAAGATACTAGCAACATCAACGCTAGCTACATGGTTGCAATAAATTAGACTGTGATTTTAAATTAAGAGGTGTTTTTTATTATTTTCGTGTTTTATATGTTCAGTGTTATATCAGTAGTTTCTTTTAGGAATTGAAATCGAATTGGTTTGCAAGATTTTGTTGATGAAGGAACTGGATTTTGAAAAAGAATCTTGCCATTTTTCGTTTCCATTTTAATGGGTACTATGGATGTAAAAAATATGCTGGTATCATTTGCTAATATTCTGCGGTCACTGTATCTGTATTTGTATTGACTATGTTCTGTGCTGCCATCGAAACCCCGTTTATATGTCGCAGTTATATCAGTCAAATCTTCGCTGGTACAGTCTTCTAGATTATTGTTGTTTGTTATCATTATCATTATCATTAAGCAGTGCGGGCCAAGAGTTGTTGAAGTTTTACTTCAGTAAATTAATTTTCTTTGAAAGTTTGTGCCGAACTTTAACTTTTCTTATGTTTGTACAAATTGCGATATTTTTTTTGTAATACCAAGGATCATATCGTAACTTTGTAATACACCCAATGACAGTATGTGAGTTACACAGATTTGTTTCTAGCAACAATTTTCTTTGTTCCAATTTTATGCGAAATGTATATACATGGTCACTCTTGTGTTACACAGTACAACATTTTTCAGCTCATTGATTTG